>OX454264.1:43066380-44266380 GCA_949715065.1 Periphyllus acericola
TATTTTCGTATAAGGAAAGATACATATCTTTACACGGATATTGTGTGCTGGAAATGTTAAAACACTCTAAACCTTATACTCCAGAGTTCAGAGCCGAATTTAGGAGGCAGTAGCGTATACAGGAGTTTTTTTTGGAGGGGCTGATGAGTAACATATTAGAATTATCATATTAAAAAAACCCATATTTAAATTTTAAAACCATAAACTATACATTTAAAATCAGATGTTGTATTTTATTTTATATTATTTGAGATTATTTAGATAATTATTTAAGATTTCCTGAAACTAGGGGGAGGCAAAGCCCCCCTCCCCATCTCCCCCTGGATGTGCCACTGTGGGGAGAAGGCTTAGAAGGCTAGGTCAGGTCCCTTGAAACAATTTTGTGATTGTAATTTAACTAAAATGTATAGAAACAATTTTTAAAAAATTAATTAAGACCTAAAATATTTAAAAAAAGTTGAGTTATGTGTTAATCTGATTTTTATTCTAAATGTAAATCGTTACCTGTTGGTAAACTTACTGATATTGATTTATTTAATAATTGTTTGACATGGCCCCACGTTGAAGACATGAAACGAGTGTCTAGGTATGAACATTTTTCGACGACACGAGTTTTAAAACCCGCGTCTGATCTTTCATTCTCGATTTAACACCTATGAAGACTCCCCAGGTTTCTGCATTGTACGGCTGTGGAGGAATAACGCACTTTATTATATTCTAACCCGTCGTTAGTCGCGAACTTCTTTCCTACGCAAGTTATTCTCACCAGTATTCTATTATAATTGATTGTACGTTTTACCTGTATTCAAGTATGTAAATTATAAAAAAATTAATAACCATAATATTTTCTAGCTTCATTATTAATTTTTACGTATTATACATGTTAAAAAATTAGTACTATGCATTGCATATTAAAACAAAATTTTTTATATTATTAAAAAAATGTTTTCATTTTATTATGATGTTATTTATTAGGTACTTATAATACTGATATTATAAACAAATACTATTAAAAAGCACAAATTTTTCTTTTTCACATTACAAAATACCTTTACAAAAACGACCCACTTTCATCTACATTAATTATTTTTGTTATCATTCTATTATAAAAAAATTAAGATAAATTAAAAACAGAAATATCTCGTCTTAGATTTTAAGTGAAATGAGAACTGTATAAGTTTGTATAATTATGCTATTAATTATATTATATTAAAGTTTCAACAAATAAAAACGTGAAATTACAGATTTTATAATCAATGTCTAAGCTCGTAATTTAGTAACAAGTGCTTATTTTATGATACCTTTTTAAGAATCCTGTGATCGTAATCGGGTGATTTAGACACTCGTACATATATATCCACTTCCGACATTCAATAAAAAATTTGATTTTTCGTGTACATAGTAACATACTACTATTCAAAAATATGTATTTATAGGAAAATACAGCATTATAATTTTCAGATCAAATGACACAAATAGAAATTAGTAATTCAAATAAAACAAGTTGAATTTGTAACATGATAAATATGTTTTTAAGTTACATTGCAACTCAATGAAAACTTTTTCAATGTGTAACATAACTAATAAGCTTAGTGCATTAAATAATTGTTGAAAAAAATACAGTTAATATGTAATTCTTTTAATTGGAATAAAAAAGTTACAAATTAAACTTATTACAAGATAAAAATTAAAATATTTAGTTATTTTTCATATATTCAACAATACTAAGACACAACAAAAAATCATTTTGTAATTTTTCCCAAGTATTATTTTTTGATATTTGCTCTAAACTATTTAATGCTTCTGGTTGTTGAGCCAACACTCGTCCATTGTATTTTAAAAATACACCCAAATAGGATTGTGACAATTCAAAATCTTTGTTGTTTTCAGATATTTGTTTCAATAATTCCAAAAACTTAACCATTAGCTCAAATGTTCCACCAGCTTCTGGTGATAGGGATCGTACTTCATAGTTTAAAGCTGATGGTCCCATCAATTTTAATTGATTAAATAGAGCTTGATAATCACTTAGTGTTTGTGCTTTCAATAATTGTTGAGCGAAAACAGTTTGCATTAATGTTCCAGGGTCAATTTTGTTATCGGATTCTTTTTTGCTTAGTGCACCTTCTATATCGAATTGGAAGTTTATTGATTGAATGGTGGGTAGGAAAAATGGAGCAGCAACTGGAGCTTTTGGTTGTTGCAATGGTTTATTTCTTTTTTTGATAGCATCTAAATTCAGTATGTTTTGCCATCTAGCATCATCTAAGCCACTCATTGTAATCTTGTTTTCGATTTGTTCTTTAGGGGTGTATTCATCTTCATTCTCTACAATAGGACATTCGAGTGACTCTTGATTTAAGCCGGTTAATGGAAGTGGTTCTGTGATTTGATCTTCTTCAATAATGGGCCGTAAGCTAACATGAGTATACAGTGTTTTATTAAACCATAAATAAATACCCAGACGATCAGCATGAGCAGTAGCTAAATAACTACCAGTTGGAGAAAATGTCAATGAAACGCAAGGTGTATCGACCTAAAACAGATAAGTCATAATTTTATTATATGATAAAACAATATTAATGGTAATAAAATAATTTACTTTAAGTATATCGATCATTGATGACGAAGGTATATCCCAAGTACGAATAGTTGAATCCATTGCTGATGTTACCAACCATCTAGAGTCTGGACTAAATGTCAAATCATTTAATGGACCACGATGACCACTGAACTTTCGTACAACAGTACGTGTATCAATATCAACCAAGCTTATATCATAATTATCCAGAGCAACTGCTAAAAAAGAGCTTTCTGTATGCCAACTGAAGAATGAAACGGTATCTTCTACTTCCAATTTAGCCAACAAGTCTGCAACATAAAAATTTTTTTATAGTCAATTTGATAGTTGATAATAATATAATTTAAAAAAATAAAAATAAATAACATACCGAATTTTTTAAAATTCCAGAACTGCAAAAATGTATCTGAACCACCAGATATCATAACTTGATTAAGAGTATCCACATAAACTGCCCGTACACAATTATGGGCTATTGGATTCCCATATGTTCCTCTGTGTAAGCCTGACTGAACATTATATTTGTCTATATGACCAGAACTATAACCAATGACTGCAAAGTTACCACAATGTGTAAGGCATGCACAATTAGCGCTAATTCCTTTTTGTCCACTAACATTTTTCTTAAATCTTTCATGACACAATTTATGCTCTCCCATTTTACTTTTATCAAATGACCATGTTGTCACAGTCGGTATACCTCTGTGTACAGCTACAATGTTATCCCATTCTTTATCTCTGGTGGTTTCTGAGGTGAATGTAGATATTGGTGGCATCGTTAACGGATCTGCCCATTTATTTCCTCGTTTTTTAGAAATTTTTCGGTTGTATGATGCACGTCCAAAACTTTTGTTTGCAATTTCAGTGACTGTATTGAAGACACGTAATGTTGAATCATTGCCAGCACTTAAAATACTAGAACCATTACCTCCATGGAAGCGAATAGATACAGGAGGCTTGAAATGTCCTTCGCGCATTTTAAACAAAGTACCAGAACCATCAGACATATCAAAACGCCACATTTTAATAGAATTGTCGGAAGATGAAGTAACAAGTAAAGGCTCATCAGGTAAACACTGAAGACCACAAATTGGTCCATGATGAGCATTGACGATTAAACTATCAACTTTGCTTTCTTCAAGATTCCATACAACAACAGTGCCCTTTGGACTTCCTGTCATCATTAACTGTCGTTTAATTAGAAAGCTTATGCGTGTAACTGAGCCCCAATCTTGAGTAAAAATTGTTTTAGACTTGTCATATTTCAGATTATGTAAAATAATTTTGCCATTATTCAATCCAATTGCCACCATACCTTTAGCTGGGGCCGGTTCTAAACTGGTCACACTATTATTCCAACCTTTAAATTCATAAATCATAGATCCTGTTTTTATGTTCCATAACTGTAGTTTTCCTTCAGCAGAACCAATTAATACTTTATTAGTATAAGTTGGGGGGTGACATATAGTAGTTGCTGTTATATCTAATTGTATTTCTTTGTATATAGTTTCAGTTTTAACATCCCAAACTTTAACAGCTCCCAGTTCATCAATAGACACTAAATTTGTAGCAAATGGAAATAATAATTTAATTGCTGCTTTATGGCCATTATATGTATGTTTCAGTTCTACACCACGCCGCCATGCATATATTTGGTTTCCACAACTGGTATATACAAGGTAACTATCTGCAGCTAAGCACGTGATATCTGCTTCATGTTGGGGACTGACAGAAAGAAGTTGGAGTCGGGCAGAGCTGTATGTATGAAATGCACGGCCAATACATGTGATGATCAGATTTTCTCGTCTGAGGTTTATATAACGGGTAACAAGAGGAATCTCATTACTTACATAACCTGAAAAAACCAAATAATCAAATAATTTTCAGAGATACACAACACATAAACATTAATTGCTATTTTTTAAATCATATGCATTTAATTTTGTGGTTTTAGTTAATAGGAATGGCATATAATGTTTCATCATTTAAATTTACTCCCAAATATATGAATATTTTCTCACATTGTACAAATGTTGGATAATTACTATACAATTTGATCTAGATATTATATAGTTGATATGAATAATGAATGAAACTACAGTGTGTAAATTAATATAAATTGAAAATTAATTATGATCACTGTTAAATCAACATATTTCATATCAGAAAACTTAAAAGAAAAAGGTGTCAAATAATGTTAATAACTAGGGCTCAGAAGTTGATGCATTTTGAATTTTTTTTTTGGAACTTCTAAGACGATGGTTTCTTAGATTACAATGTATTTCAATAGCATGTGAATCTAAATAACTAATCATTATTTAACATTTTTTTTGTTTTTTAAGTAATTATTGGGTCATTTTCTCACATTTTTACTCATATCCCACAGTTCAAAGAAAAAATAATGAGTTAATTGAAAATGCACTGTTAAATTATATCATTCGTCAAATAACGTGTGCCTTGTTTTTGCACTCTCACTAATTTACAATCGCTTCACTTCTTATCGTTTCTTGTCAACCATTAGGCAGGCCAATAACTTAAAAATCACAAATTACAAAAATTAGTATCGATGTTGTGTTGTAGTGAATTTACGTACATTTTATTATTTTTCTCATAATATTTTCGAAATGCCAAAAATTAAAATGTCGACTAGTGCTTGTCTGTGAGCTTTTAAGTTGGGATTCAGTGACAATATTTTTTCTTCTGATGGCACAATTTTTTATTGTAAATTATGTGAAGTTAAGGTAGGAAAAAAAATTCACTATTGAACAACACATAACCCATATATAACATAAAAATGCTATAGAGCGCAAAAATTTAAATAAAAATCAAAGTTTCAAAAATTCTAAATGGTAAAGATGCTTCAAAAGACTGTTTTCCTGAGGACCTCAGTGCTGAAGATTTGACTCATTTTAAATTTTCTCCAATCACTTCAGTGGACGTAGAGAGAAGTTTTTCTAAATATAAATATTTATTAGCCGATAATCGACATTTTTTTAATTTTGAGAATATCAAATATGCTCTAGTACAGCGATTCTCAACCGGGGGTCCGCGGACCCTTAGGGGTCCACAAGAAGGTTCTAGGGGGTCCATGGGAAAAATTAACGTGATGGCGGAAAAAGTGAGAATATCGTACTTGACGTTTGTGTTATAGTGATTTGTGAAACATTATAAATCGGTTTCTCCGTTTTCATATGAAATATATCATTATGAACGTTAAATACATTAACCTTTATTATCTTATATCCGCTGTGAACAGGCCAAAGATCACATTAAAATTACATTTTTGATTTTATATTGTTTAAATTATATACATCATACAATGTATGGCACATGCTGGTTAAATAAATAAATATTTCCGAATTTTTCTGTTTCGTTATTTCGTAAATTCTTATCTATCTTACGTGGAAATATATGACAAGTTGACATTTGGGGGTCCGTGAAGTAATGGTGAGAGGCCAAGGGGTACACGGATGAAAAAAGGTTGAGAACCGCTGCTCTAGTACAATGTAATAACTTGAATAATTTCTAATAAGTATTTTATAAATTAAAAAAAAAAAAATGTTTTTCATTATTTGTAATTTTATAAGGTCATTTTTTAACTGTTTTAAGGTCATCAACTTCCAAGCCCTATTAATAACTTATAATGTTGATATATTATTTTAAAGATAAAAGATACCTAGGAACTAAAATTAAACATTTACCAATAGAAAATAGGAATTATTAAATAATAAATAGGTAAACTATTTTTAAAACATTTAAAAACCAAGAAAATAGGTACCTAAATTAATCACCAACAAGTAATAAAAAATATAGTACTAGTTACGAAAATATTATCCAACATTTCTATAAACACAGCAAAAAAAAAACATAATAAAATATGGAAACAAATATACTTAATTTTATCAAAACCAATAACACTTTAACTGTCGATATAAGAAACATTTTAGGGTGAAATTTCACGATAAATATTAAATAATTTATTTTATATTATCATGTATGGTGTTGGTGTATCATAAGCAGGGTTCGGATTTTATAGCACCAAAAATCCTAAAATATGCGCTATGATATGACCAAAAAAATCGTAAAATATGCTCTATAAATATGCCATAAAAACATCAAAAATAGCAACTAATAAAAATTAATACAAATCAAAATTGTATTAAATTTATCATATAACTTTATTAAATCATATATTTATAAAAAAAACTAAAATCTCTGATTACAGTTTAAAAAATTTTGTATGTACTGATTAACTTGATACCTTGAATTATGACATCGTTTGTACACAACTATTCAAAATTATCTGAGTAAATAAGAATAAAATTGTTTAATGGTATATTTGCAGAAATAAGAGTCTTGCATAGATCGATATTAAAAGTACATTTTTGTGGAATATTTGTAAGTAACTACAGTTTCTTTTCAATTTTATTTTGTTCTCGTTTAATGGCCTTTAAATGTTTATCCGTTTTGAAGTGTTGAGTAACGTTAAACTTTTAGTCACTATTTACCTGACATTCGCACAATTTGCAAAATAGAATACTTGCGTCAATCAAAAAAACCTCATCGCCAAACTCGGACACAAAATATCTTAGTCTCAAATAGTTCGATTTTTATCTTTCTGCATTTTATGTTTAATATCGAAACAGAAAAACAAATAATACACAATCGAGTAATAAACGAATATGAAACGAAATCAAACAATACGGAGAACCGACTGATGCTGAAATACGTACGACAGTCGACGGGATATTATAGAATCTATACAATTATGTGGAACAATAACAGATAAGAAGATAAAATTTGACATCGCCGGGCTATTTAAAACAAATTTATTACATGTTAAATAATATGAAACGAATAAATTGGAATTTTTCTTATTGATTCGCATTAATGAATACTATTTGTCATTCAATATAAATGAGATTTATGGAAAATATAAAAAAAAGCGTTGAATTAACAATATGAGCAAAATATAGTACCAAAACTTTAAAAATAGCACTAAAATTCTAAAATTCTTCAAATATGCAAAAAATAGCAAAATAAAATTTAATATTTAGAGTCCCTGGTGCATAAAAACAAATTTATATGCCACTCTGCTATTTTTATCTCTATCTTATAATAAGTAGCAGCAAATGCTATAAAATCCGAACCCTGATCATAAGTTTTATAAATTAAGCTGGACAAATTTGTACAGTAAAACTGAATCATTAACGCACGGGTTAGGCAAACAATAAATACCGGTCATCAGATACATATTACGTTATGTCATATTATGTTAAGAGTTTAATTCAAACGACAAATAAGAATCGTATTTGATGGCGATCGAATTGTTGAAGAAAATACAATATATGTTCAGTTACTCAGCGACAACCGGTAACGTTCCGAAACGTCATGAACGGTACCTATATGTAGGGTACGAAACATATGCCGACACAACTCTACGGTCGACGACCCGCGGAGAGTCGCGGTGAACCTGACATGTGCCCTAGAGAGAGGCGTCAGACCATCGTACAAAGCGAGTAAACAGTTCTCGTCGTTCGCCGGACCGACGACAATGCGTCCCGTAACAACGTGTAAGGCACTTACCCAGCGCTCGGTTCTGTAGGAATATCTTGCTGGACGACATCGTGAAACTCAAGTTCACCGAACAGTAAAAAAATGTTTAAAAAAAAAAGTCAAAGGAAACAACGTGACATGACTACGAACGGTTCACGGATCATCAACAAATAAGTAGCGCGCGCACGTGCGTACATTGCACGAAACGCTATCGTCCGCATATCACGGCGCGAGCGATAACGTTGATAACGCGCCGCCGGCCGGGTACAGTGCTGCACCATGACGCGCGTGAGACGACCGATCGCGACGACGACGGCTCGCAGCTACGAATGTCGTAAGACTGGTGTTGTGCCTATTTCACTGTGCGAGTGGGCACGTGACGACATGAAATCAAAAGATCACTATAAATAAGTCAACTACAAAAAATGATGAAATATTGACGTACGATGTCGCCGGTCGTTCGTGAGAACCTTTCGTACGTGACAGGGAGGAAAGCGCCAGTCTTTCCAGCGCGATGGGTCCCGACGAGAAAAAAGCCCTTCACCTCGCAGTCCGGACGTCCGTGCTATACGCACCCATACTTAAACCTTAAACTTATTGTTGTAAAATTGACGCAGCACCGTTGAATTTGACCGGCCCACGAATGCGTCATAGTATCTTGTCGCGAACCCGGTTCCAATGCACTCGATCTCTTCAACGGCTAAGGTTCTCGTACAGGTTGCTGATCAATGATCATATCGATAAAATGTTATAACTAAATAGTCGTACTTATACACTAGATATCTTTACAAGTCACAATAACGATTTTTACGGCCGCCTGTAAAGATTTAGAAGAATAAACAACATGTGTCAACGATTAACAGACAAATTCATTAATTCAAATTAATTCGGCATGGATGACTAAAAACAAATCCATGATGCTATAGTTTTATGGATAATATTATTGATAAAATAAATAAAAATGGAATAAATTAATAAACAGAAAAAGTATTAATTATATAATCAATTCGGTAAATAATGAATGCGATATTGACATAATAATAATATACAGAATATCGCGCCTAATTTATGAGAAGTAAAATGCGTGTGCAAGGACGGTATGTAATACGGTAATGTAAATTAATTGCTCTTATAATTTCAAAAAACGATTCTAAACGTAGGATGATGAGTATACGTTATTACTCTATGGTCCAAAGAGAGTTTATGCTCTTGTAATAGTAAAAGTACCTAATAATTTCGTAATTAGGTTTATTAAACAGAGTTATACAAATAAATAAAAATAGCATTTAATTAAAAAATTGTATTTAAGTGTAAAACTTCTGGGCTTTGATTTAATTAATTTAAAAACAGTAGTCTGAATTATAATGTAATGTTTATATAAGTATTTAGTTTATTTTTCAAGCCCCTACAGGTAAAAGTTTATGCACCAAAAAAATGTATAACTTTTAATCAAAATTGGTTTGAAAAATCCGATTTTATCAAAAAGTTTTACTTTCTAACTCTTTTAAAAAAATGTTGTGACGCTCCTTTTTTATAATAAAAAACTTTTTATTATAAGTTATCACAAATGGCAATTTGTAAAGAATCTTTTATTCAATTTTATTAAAGCATTATAAATTACCAATGTTACAATTAATTAGGTACAAGTTAACAAATTCATAACGTGTAAGCAATATACTTGTTTCTTTTAATTTGTTCTTAAATAATTGATAAATATAAATTATGATTCAATAGATAGATTTCTTTACTTGGTCAACGAATAATTTTATTACGATATTTTTATATCATTGTCCATTGATATGAATAGTAAAACTTATCGTAACTATGTTACTTCGAGTATTATTATAGTCTTATAAAAATAAAAGGTAAAACCTTGTTATGGAGACATAATAAAATTATATATTATATATAATATTTTTGTTTAATAGTTAAAACTTAATACTCTTAAGTCTTAATAATGACACAGTATTATTGAATATATAAATAATTTATTAAAACTAATCAAACTTTCAATAAAAAAAATATATATAACAATAAATAAAATAAAATATAAATATCGTCTTGAGTACTATATAATAAAGTACCTAATGAATACGACCGGTCTCGATTTAAAAAATCATCGTCAAGTATGAGTGTGCTTTTTAACTCTGATTTTTTAAATCGAAACTGGTCGTATTTATTACCATTTTAGTATATAGGTACCTAACACTCGAGGCAATATTTATATTTTATTTTTATTTTTATTTATTTTATTCATTGTTAATATATACATTTATTTTATTTAAAATGTCATTAGTTTTAATAAATTATTTATAAGTATATTCAATAATAATTTGTTGTTAAATAATACACAAATATGCAGCACCATAGTATCTTCCTAATATTGTATCTGTATAGTCAACAGTAGACAGAAATATGCTAATTAATTGTTGTTAATTATTAGTAATTACAAATTACCTATGCTACTGCGTATCAAGGATATAAGGTAATTATTAGACCATATACATTTATTTTCTCTATAAATTTATGAGTAGTCGAAAATATTGATTTCTTATTATTTTCTGGTATGATTACATAACATTTTTTAAAAAACAATAATTATTTAACGTTTTTCAATTTTTTTTATTGACCCACATATTTTCATGTTGGAAATTTTTCTGAAAATTTAATATTAAACTATTTGTGAAAAGAATACATTTTTCATAAGTTCAAATATAAACTATATATTCTCTAATGTACTGTTTTTGAGAACATTTTTTTTTAATTTTCATTATGTAATTCAAATTAATATTCAATTTTGAGTTATGTAAATTATCACAATTTTTTGCCAGTGAAATTATACCTAATGGTTTTTTAAAACAAAATTAAAATAATAAAATATATCATTATATAAACTTTCTTACGAATCTGTTAAATCAAATAACTTTTATTGTTACTATGTACCTTAACATTCAATTTTCAATAATTTATATATATTCTACATAAAAATATATGTTAATATTTTAAACAATACGAATGAAAAATCTACGTCTTAAATATGTAAACAATTTGACTTTTATATATAGCTGCATTATATTTAGGCAGTAGGCACTATAGCTTATTGAATGCAGGGGTTGAATTAAGAATATATTTGTATAATAATTAAATAGTAAATACATAGATGTTCGAAATAGTTGTGTTGAAATCTTAGCTACTAAAACAATAAAAATAATAAAATGTTCAAACTTAAGCATCTGTACATGAATGTTTTATTATTATGCATTTTAGAACTTATGCGATGCCACTTTGCGAGGAATCTTTTGATTTTACATTGTTTTTTATTAAGCAACGAAACTTTCTGTTACTAATTAGTACAAACAATTTTTATATTTTTATTTTTTTTCCTATTTCATTAGATTTGAACTAAAGCCGTGTTTTAAGAACGTTATTTTTCCTTACTTTATCCCATATAATTTAGAAATAAAAAAAAAATTAAAATGTATTGCTAAAATATTTTAAGATAAATATAGTTCAATAAAATAAAACTCGAAAAAATGGTAAATTTAGCAAATCATAAAGCAAATTTCTTACGATTTTTTTTATAAAATTAGAAATGTTGCTTTTCATACCATAATGACGTACCTACAGATAAGCTATATTTTAATACCAACCACTAAAAATATTAGAAAATTTGATTTGGCCAAGTTTTTTTCACGAACGTTTGAAGTTTGAAAATCATTTAAAGTGTTTTTTTTTTCCGAAAAGTGACAATCACTTATTTTGTTTATTTTGAAAGTGTAGTGTTTATGACTGTTTTTTTTATATATTATTTATATACAGAAAAAAAAAATATTATCTGGTTATGGTTTAGGGGATCATTAAGTTTATAAAATTATATAATAGGAAACTTCTACGGTCTGGAACTAAATCACGTATTATATTATATGCAGTACCGTGCATTAAATTGTATTGTGTTAACGAGGTTTTACTGTACCTACGTTTACATATATAATTTATTCGTATTTAACTGACCTTCGCCAAAATAATATTTTGAATGCGATAGTTTCTCAAAATCATATTTTGTATAAATAATTTGACTGACCCGACGAAAGACAAACACTAAAGAAGCAGCGTCTTTCGTTTTTTTTTCTTGTTATTAAATCAACACATATACGTTTTCGAGTACTTTTTATTATTTGTATTATATTTTAAACGGCAGAAGCACCTAAGAAAACCACTGGACCGACGTCAAGAAATAAGTACCTAATTTAAACAAATGAGTCTTACGTATAATGAATTCTATAAACCAGAATGTTGTCAGGCGGCAAACAAGTTCCCGAGTTCTCGACCTTGAAGATAAATGGTGGTGGGCTTTAATCACGAAGGTAATACGGATATTATACTCTTGAAGATATTATTTCGCAATAAGACGTTCACAGTTCGAATGTTATCGTATTCGTTTATTGTTATACATTTTTACTATTTCTTCACCGGAGTATTGTAAGTCGTATAATCAGTAGTTTATTATACACACACACACACGGTCAAGGTGTTAAGCCACCGATATTTATTTGTATGCTCCTTATTTATTATCCAGTTCGTATTATGTCCGATTACGTTCATAAACTCCAGTGTGATTTCTCGAGCATTCACTATGCATTATAATAATATTGATCCCAAAACTGTGTCGTTCGGAAAATATTACATTTAGATTTTGAACAATATTGATTTGTACTCGTAATTTTTTACACGTGTTTATCGAAAACGTCCGGAGTAATGTTGCGTTTTTCGCAGCACGTTTTTGTCTCGTGTCTCGTGATATCATGTTGCCGTCTCGGAGCATCAGCAACGAACACAAGTCCTCACATAGTCTTCGTAGTGGCCGATGATTTGGTAAGTGTTATGGAAAACTTTATGCACACTCCATCCAAGTGTCAGATCGGTTGCACTAAACAGGAAAATACTATACCTATGAATAGGGCTGGAACGATGTCAGTTTTCACGGTTCGGACCAAATAATCACTCCCAACATTGATGCATTGGCTTACGACGGAATAATACTGAATAATCATTACAGTGAATCGCTGTGTTCGCCGTCCCGGTCAGCATTGCTCACCGGGAAATATCCTATCCATACCGGTTTGTTGTACATTTATTTTATGATATTACATTAAATGTCTTTGTAGGCTGTTCATTTACGATATAGCGATAGTTTAATATCATTATGATTATGCGTTTATCGTTCATTCGTATAACAACAATAATTATTATCTCACATGGTTTTTACAGAACGTAGTTCGTATGTACCAATTATATAATGAACGTACAAACAACAAACTATAGTTAAAACAAACATATTATTAATTCGAAATACACGTTTTCAAACAATACGTATACACGAATAATTGAATCTAAACTACGTATTGTTTTGTACATTTTTTATTTAGTACACTTATACCAGGATTAAAATTGCGTAGCAAAATTGCGGCTCTTGTCATACCGTGAGACGTAAAACATTTTTAGTAGCAAGCTTTTTAAGGCAATATAGTGATTTTGATATAATATAATAAGTAGTAATTTTATAAATGTTAACGTATTTTTTAATTATTAATTTATAAATCCTATTATAATAATATTGGAACCGTTAAATATTTCTACATAAAATATAAAATATAAAATAAAAATGTTACACGTCTAATGTATGTGTTTTTACAAAACTAAAATGCTATAATTGTCTAAGTATATTACTTTAATGTTGCGTTGAAAAAAAAAGTAAATAATTTTAAGCGTCCTAAAGTGAAAATAACATTTTAAAGTTGAATTAATGGAGATACTATCGCGTATACGTATACGTATACATGATAATTGATAATATTCAAAACTGCTGTATCCGTTAAAATATGTTGGGCATCCATTTTCAACAACATCAACTACAAAAGGATTTTCTGAAAATTTAAATAACTAAGTAATTCTAAGCCTTTAAATCTATCCATTGAAATAAACTCTTGGCACTTATATATTTTTCTTTATATTGAGCGGCTCATGAATCTCTCATCGCTGGGCACCCCTGACTTATACGAATTTTGGTATTTGTGTGTATAATAATTAATTTAAAGTATTACTTCGAGTTATGAATTATGATGAACAATTTATGTAATTGATGTGGTGACCATAGACGTATAGTACATGATAATACCTTATTTTCAGGGACTCAACACAATGTGATTTTAGAGCCGGAACCTTGGGGGTTACCGCTAAACGAAACATTATTTCCTGAACACTTAAATAAATTAGGTTATGTATCTCATGCAGTGGGAAAATGGCATTTGGGCTATTTCAAAAAATTGTATACACCCACTTATCGTGGTTTCAAAAGTTTTTATGGATTTTGGAATGGATATCAAGATTATTATACACATATGGTCCAGGCTACAGTAAGTTGTATATATATTATAAAATTAAAAAAATATCGATTTAAGAACTTGTAATTATCTCAGTGCCAACATTTATAGATATATAAATAATCAAAATTAATTAAATTAAACTTTTGTTCAGGCAATAAAATTATAAGATTTTAAATTACTATTTTTCGTTTTTATAAATCAATTAGAATGTAATAGATATCACTTTTATACATTTAAAATATATTAAATTGTTTCATTTTTTATATTTATTTAAAAAAAAAGCTGAAATTTTGTTTAACTAGATATCTTATTAAGCGCTTATAATACTAATAAAATTATCTGAGATTTGAATAACATTATACAATTTAATACTTACCTGACGAGCTGTAATACTATTTATGGCAAAAGCTCATTAAAAATAATAAAAAATATTAAATAAAAATACTTACCTAAAGTTTGTTTAAAATTTACTCGTAAATAGTTAGTGTTCACTAGTGAGTAGTGACCTATATATTTATGATATGATTTTTTTGTACTATTATCAAATGGTTTTTTTTTTTAGTTTGCTTCTTATGAAGGGTTTGATATGAGGCGTAATTTAAATCCCGATTGGTCAAGTTATGGAAAATATTCTACTCATGTATTTACTGAGGAAGCAACTGATATTATATTAAAACACAATAATTCTGTGCCCTTATTCTTGTACCTTGCTCACTTAGCTCCTCATGCAGGAACTTATGAAAATCCTTTACAAGCACCCCAAGAAGACATAAATAAGTTCCAATCAATTAAAGACAAGAACCGTCGAAAATATGCTGGTAAAAATGATTTATTAATTTATTATATTTTTTAGACAAAATTCATATTTTATATAATTTTATAAAAACTTGTATATAGCTAGTATACACTTACAAGTTACAACGTGTAATATCGTGAACATAATGGCTAATACACTATAATATTATATATATATATATATATATATATATATATATATATATTATTATATATTACGAGTATAATATGTTCTAAGGATATATTTAAATGATATTAATCATCGTAAAATAGATTTCAACCTTCCATTTTAGTTTCTTAACTTGGGCAAGACACTCGTAGGTATTTATCTAACATTTAGTACTATATTATATTTTATACTTCAATGCGAACATAAAATAATAACCAAATTACAGGCCAAACGTTATGGAGAATCTGTTCATTAATTTAGTGCGTGTTCTTTATAGTATCAAATACAATAGGAAGTAAATATGATATTTTAAAATAAATTGATATAGATACCCAATATTTTTAAGCTACTACTCGTATTAATCAAATGATTTATACCACGACATTTCACAATAGCATTTGGTTTATTTATAATATTTTTGTTATCTTTTCAAGGAATGATAAAAAATCTGGATGATTCAGTAGCAGACATTTTTCAGGCATTACACAAAAATAATATGCTGGATAATACAATATTTGTGTTCATATCGGACAATGGTGCACCCACTAATGGTATACACAAAAACTATGGTTCTAATTGGCCTTTAAAAGGAGTAAGTTTTTTATAAACATTATAATATAGAATATCTATAATTTTTTTTCAATATAATTTGGAGTAAATTGTATTGGTTTTACAACGAGACATATCTTATGGGAATTAAGCCTAATGTAGTAATATAGAAGTTAAGTTTACAAGATAATTATAATATAAACTCATTTTTAACCAACTATAACTTTTATTGTTGTAAATATATCTTTGTTCTTCATGATTACAACATTATGTTACTTTATTACAATTATAAATGTGTTAATTATATACACAAATAGGTCCTCAATAGCTTAATGTAAAAGAACAAATATTATATTAATTAATTAAGTATATATTAATTTGTATTTTAGGAAAAAGCTACACCCTGGGAAGGTGGTATTCGGACAGCAGCATTTATATGGAGTAAATTGTTACCAAAAAGAAAAAATATTCCAAATCAATTAATGCATATTTCCGATTGGTTACCAACATTATACCAAGCAGCAGGTAAATTCAATGACATTCCGCGAAATCTTATTTTATACTCTTTTACAGTATTATTTTATTTTGTATAATCAATATAAAACATTATTACAGGTGGAAATGTTGAAGATCTTGGTACTATTGATGGCATTAGTATGTGGAAATCATTTCTTAATAACAAAGAATCTCCCAGAAAACAAGTATTACATAATATAGACGACTTGACTGGTTATGCCGCAATTAGAGATACAAATTTCAAATACGTAACTGGTAAATATAATTCATACATAAAAATATATTTTTTCAAATCTGATATAATACTAGTGCAGTTGGTGAATTAGATGGTTAAAATGGACAATTTTATTGTTCTGAATATTTTTATAATTTCACTATATTATAATAAGTGCTAATTTAAACGCTTGAGGTCGTTTATGCATTAATTAGTTTTCTATAGTTTCTAAGAATATAAAACTATCGTATATGACTTATCTAGTTACTAGTTACTACAAAAAAAGTTACTAATTTTCTTGAATAATTCACGCAAAACATATTTACTTTAAGTAGCCGATATACCACGTTATGTGGTCGTCTAAGAAAACCAACGAATGCCGTTTGGACCGTGTATACTCATCGCTATACCTAGTTATGACACAAGTTTCTAGACACTAGTTATTTTTTGGCTTTTTGCCATTCACATGTACATAAGTATATTGTATCGTTCATTTTTTTTTCTGGAACTTAGCTTAATTCATTAATTGATTTTAATTAATTTAAAAATTTGTACTTCATATACAAGTGTTCTGGTGATTTATTTACACGCATTATTATATGTGTAATTACTTATTAGTTATTACAAACCTTTCGTTTCAATTTACCCAATCTTCAATTAATAATGTTATAATTTATATGTTTTAGGAAGTACATTCTTGGGTTATCTCGATTACTGGTCAGGATCATTGCCACCAAGTGTATCTCAGTATAACGTAGATGCTGTATTGAACAGCACTGCTGCTGAAATACTATCTCAAATAAATCAAAATAGATTGACATCAAGTTTAATCATGTCACTTCGTAATGATTCGACAGTGAAATGTAATTTCGAGAAAGATACGACACAATGCAAGCCATTTAAGAAACCGTGTTTATTTCACATAGTGAAAGATCCTTGTGAACAGGTCAATTTGAATTACAAACCGAGTAGTAAAATGAAACAATTTGTACAGGCCAAAATCGATTACTTCGAAATGTCGTTGAAAAAATTCAGAGAATCTGCCACCAAACCATTGAATGTGAGAGGTACCAAAGATGCAAACCCTTCTTTATTTAACAACACGTGGACCAACTGGGGAGATCAAAACACTTTTTGAGTAAATAAATACAAATATGAAAATTTTAATTAGATTTAAATTCCTGAATCAAAAAGCATTATTGTTAATTTATTTTTGAATAAAAAAAATGATTTATTTAACATATAAGTACCTATATTAAAATGAGAACTTGGGCATTATATGCTTTAATTATGTCTTAATTATTCATAATTATTATGAAGATTATGACAATTTTATTTTACTAAAATACATTTTACTAAGGCACATTTTAACATTTTATACAAACAATCCAATTTACCAACAGTGTGGATAGACTGTTGTCTATATACTTATTAAGTATACTTACTTAAGTTAATGTCATATAAGCAATAAATGTAAGTAAATTATGGACCAGAAAAATGTTTACAATAAATTATTTGAATTATTTATTACATACAAAATATGCATAATTTGATTATATTAGTAACTAGATGTAGGTGATACTAAACGTGATATAATAATACATTTAGTTATGTATTTATTTATTTATATATCATATTTACAGTAATATATAATTTTTTTTGTAAGTACTAATTCAACTTATTTTTTAACAACCAATAATAAATTGATATTTACATTTATTAAAATAATGAGGTAAATTCAAATTAACTAGATATTGGCTATTGTATTGCATCAGAAATTAGAATTGTATATGTTACAGCTAAAGTGTTGAATTCCGTTATTTTATGAAATAACTAGATAGTTCATGAATTACCTACAAATGTTAGTTAAAGTATGAAATAATACATGAAAACTGTACTTTAACTAGTTATTTCATAGACTATCTAGTTATTCTATACAATTTCAGTTTGATATCCGTCAAAGTATTGTAATAACCCAAAAGTAAAAGGGAAAATAAGGCGGTAAAAGGAATCGGGTTAAATTACCTTCCTCCTTCTTGTAAGGAGGGCACTCGGGGTTACAAAGGTCCGAGAGCCGATGTAGGTGACTGTAGGTCTCACAAGCTTATTACAATTATATCACTCACCTGATTCCGCCTCGTTGTACGGCCGTTGATACTCGTACCGCTCACGGTGTAGGATTACAGGAAATGATCAAATGAATGTGCAAAGTCGTTAATGGGTTGCAATTGGACACTTTGACACTCACACAGAAATCAAATGTTATTAAAAATGATACTTACGTAAAAGTAAAAAGAGATCTCCGGAAGTCGGTGCGCCCGCACTGACGACTTGCAACGGAGAGCCCCCGAGAAGGGTTGTCTGAAGACCTTTTATAGAGCGATCTGACTGTGTGGTGGGATGGTTCTTTTGACCAAAGGGTGGTTTCCCATGAAGGTTGACCTAGTTATTGACAATGGGGAACCGTTAGATTGTTGTCCCTTTTTATTGCTTGTTTTCTGTGTGTGTGCCGAAGGAGTCGTTATTTATTAAATCATAACATTTTTGTATATACATGATACTGCATATCATTACATCCACCTTACACTTTTTTTTGTTGTGCCCTCACAACAACGCTCGCAGGCGAGAGTGAGAGTGGTATAAACATTTACCAATATTGTAGAAATTAAAGAAAATGAAAGTTGGAATACAATTTGAATTATATTATTTATATATTGTTTTTTTTTTTTATCTGGTGGATTATAATGCATGCTTACAATGTGATATATAGATATTAATCAGTAAATGATTTACAATTTCTAAATTTTTTTTTTGATTATGTGCCTTGTAAATGGTAATCACAATATTGAGGTACATTTTTGATTTGATATTCATACATTTTTTTTTTTTATATATTTATGTAGATGTAGTAGTTTGCTTAATCTACAACTAAATTAAAAGAACAAATTTTTTTTTGTTCTATCTTACTTGCTAGTATTTTTAGATATTTGTATTTAACAGTTTTTTTTTTGTTTTATAGTCTAATTTCTATTCATCATCTTAATTTTTACTTCACTAATTACATATTACTTATAGAAAATACATGTCGAATATTTATCTTTCATTAATTGATATGAGTACATAATAATATTTATTTTTTACATTTTTAATAATATTTTTGTGTTGAAATTTGGAACATAAAAATTTAGTAGTTGTCGTACAGAAAAATAATATATTTTATTACAATCTCTCTTAATATTTTATTTTGTTATTGAACATTGAATGTTATGATATTAGTGCGTCTTGAATAGATTTGGCTGATTATAATGCTCCTTTGAATGTGCGTCGTACGTGATGTTGACAAGAGAATAAGAGCACAAGTGTGATTGAAGAGAGCTAGGTACTGGAAGTGTCTAGGTAGTGATGTATTAGGTATTAGGTATATTATGATATTAGTATGGAGTATATTGTAACTATAAATCATGCAGCGGAAATACATAAATAATTATTATTGTTGTTGTATAAGCCATCTTATTTGTAATTTTAATAATAATTATTTTATTCTTTAATTTATTTATGTTATATAATATATTTTATTTTATTTTTATATTATGCTGACAATTTGATTCGTTATTCATTTTTGTTTTTCCATAGTTATGACTTAAATGATTAAAAAAATTAGGCTCATTTTATCATGTATTATTAACAGGTGAAACTAATTGAATTGTATCTTTTTAGTTTGTTTTGTTTTCTCCATCTTTTGAGTAAAACGGTGTTATACGCCTGACATGAATGATGTCTTCAATTTCTTTTTTATTTAACACTAGTTTGATTTTATAGTTTAAGTCGTTAATTTCTTTTTTTTTTGTATGGTCCTCTATATTTTGGAGATTTTCCTACTTCTAAGAATGGGAATCTTATCATTGCTAAATCATTTGTGTTATAATGCATAGATTTGTGGGTTTTTTTTGTGGTATTCTTTTGAATTATTTGAGTTTTGTGGATACTTAGCAGTATTCTATCCCTTATTTTATGTAATTCTTTAGGATTTCTTAAAGATTGTTTAGTATTTGAATTTATCAAATTTATGGTCATAATAGTGTTAGGTTGTTTGACGTTTTTGGTGACATTATTCTTATTTTCAAAGTGTGGCAAATTGTTAATGTAAATGGATACATTAAACGGGTATATTTACTCTTTATTTATGATTTTATGATTGTGGGACATAGTTGTTTTTTTTTCAAACGTATTTTATTTAAGCTGATGTTTGTGTTAGCGGGGCAGTTTTTTAGTTTTTTTGACACTCGAAGGTTGTTCTCAGGGTGGTGATTGTCGGTATTTCTACAATATGTATTATTTTGTTTGGGATTTTATTGGATTTTTTTGTTGTTAGTGTGCCTGGGAGCCAATGAGTATTTTTGTTAACATTATATAATACTGTAGAAGGTCTATCACCATTCCCATATATTATCCCTGTGTCGTCACTGTCATTGTAAATATAAGTGTCGTGACCGTAATAATTGGCTATTGAGGCCAGCTCTTCGTCTGACCACCAATAGTCTGGTAAGCTGTTTATTTCTAACTACTGTAATATTTCACATATGGACGTGACTTTATTCATTTTGTGATCATTTAGGGCGTTGCAGATAGCGTATAGTCCACAATTCCCATCACTGGGTACGTTTTCTCCCGGTTTGTACATAGAAAATATGTTGTATGCATGATTTTTATTTATAGCTTGTGTATTCTTTATTCTATTTTTGTTATTTTTGTTTTTAAAAAATGCATGTATTTTATTTATTGTTTCATTATGTTCCTTAGATTTCCAACTATGTGTTAGATTCTCATAATTTTGGTGATATATGTGTATTTTAATATTAGTGTTTTGAAATTCTGAATAAATTAATTGTTTGACTATGGACCAATTAAGTTTGTCCAGGCCAGATGCAATTGTAGGTATCGCGATTTTTGATAAATTTAATTGTTGTGCTTTAATTCTTAAGTTGCGTATTGAATTTTTAATATCCTTATATTTAGGTTTATGGTAATACCATTGTTTAGTTATTAAGTGAAATATAGTTCTCTTGTTGTTATTCGTAGCTACGGTATCTCCTACTTTTAATATTTTTGACGACAATTCTGATTTTGTGTCACCATATGATTTGCATATTAACTTCGCTATGCCTGCATTCATTTTAAGATCTGCTGATATGCAGTGAGCTATAGCAAATTCGGGGGGTGAATTGAATACACTGTCTTTAATTTCTATTATGTTTTTATTATTACTTATGTAATTATTTTCATTTGTTCTGTTAGCATTTAATACAATTTTTATATCGTCTTTTAGTAAGATAAAGTTGTCTTTAAAGTTTATAATGGCGTTGTTATTAATAAAAAAATCATTGCCAAGTATGATTTTACTTAATAGATTGTTTACAACATAAACATGTATATTGAATTCGTTATTATTGATCGTTAGATTTATATAAGTAGTGCCTACTACGTTTAATGGTTTATTATCAGGACCTGTTAGTTGTGTTTGACACGGTGTTAGTTTATAATTAATGGGTAATAATTGTTGTCTTATGCAACTAATATTAGCGCCAGTGTCAATTGTTACAGAAACATTTAAATTATTAAATTTAGCTTCGATGTAAAGTGCATCTGTTACACAGTTTATTTTATTTATTATTTGTCTGGGATTTGCCGTAACTGATGGTGAACGATTATCAGTTTTATTTATTCTTGTATTAAGGTTTTTTTGATATTTAATCGTTGAATGGCAATTTTTAGCAGAGTGGCCGAATTTATTGCATAATTGGCATGTCACGTTAGGTTTGTTTTTAAAATAGCAGTTATTTTCGGTATGGTTGTTTTTTAGGCATATTTTGCATTGTTTTTGTTCATTATAATAGTTTTTGCTATGACTGTTGTAATTATCGTGTCTGTTTGTTGAATACATAGGTTGATTAGATGAAAATGGAGTGAAATTTTGTGAAGTTTTTATTTGTTCGACCATTTTCTTTAAATTGTTCAATTCCACACGTAATTTCTCATTTTCGTCATTTTTGTATTTATTGTTGGAACTGATTTGTTGAATTTTATTGTTGATTAATTCATTTTCAATTTCAAATGAAGATTTTTGGGTTTCCCCTGTTGTCATGAATTCTATTAGTTCGTATTTACGTATATTTTTTTTTAGTTGTTCTAGAGTATTGTTTTCTAATAATCCTATGCACCTCACTGTGGTTGGTTTTAATCCCTTCATAATACTTCGCACTATTTCCCCTTGTGTCATATTTTTATCTATGCGCCTACATAGTGATTCTATTTCATTTATGTAGGACACTGTTTGTTCGTCTTGTGACTGTTTTCGTTTTTCTAACATAATACGGAGCATATCGGTTTGAGCAATAGGTTCAAATTCTAGTCTTAGTTTATTTTCTAGTTCGGGCCATTTTATGTCTTCATTTGTGTCTATTACATTGTCGTAGAAAGTTAGCGCCGAATCTTCTAAAAATACCGGGATATACAGTGATTTTTCAACATTTGTCCACCCATTGATCAGAGCAGCCCTATTGTATTTTTTTAGAAAAGAATTAATGTTTTCGGAGAAAGAGCCCGTGAACTTTCCAGGTTTAAAATAGGGTTTTTTAGTATCCTCCATAGTGGATTTTATTTCTATTTCTGCGTTATCGCTTATTGGGTCTGGTATGAATGGTATGTTTTTGGTTGGTTTTTCAAAGTCGTCCGAAGAGGATTCCCCTTTTAAGTACGTAAATAATCTAGTTTTTAAATCAGTGATTATGCCTGTTGTGATTAGATTTCTACGAGCTAGTTCTTGAATTAATTTTTCTTTACTAAGTTTATGAACCCAACCCGTAGATATATTAGAAAAATCAATGTTATTGAATTTAATTGGGTCGATTTCAGTGTTAGACATGGGACATATGGTCTGTTTTAATAGTTATATTTTTTATTCTTATATGTTTTTTTTTTTTTATAATTTGGAGATTATAATTTTGTTAGATTTTAATGAAATTACTTTTGATTTCAAATTGTTATTCAATTTCATGATACTTTTTGTTTTTGAATTCTCCTCTTGGGATTAATTAAAATAAGTATCTATTTGATTTTTTGTAATATCTCTTTTTTTTTAAGATGATTTTAGGTAAAATTTTTTTTATTTTTTACTCTTATGTTAAAATTATGTCAAAATATGATGATACTTTTTATTTTTGAATTCTCCTCTTGGGATTAATTAAAATAAGTATCAATTTGATTTTTTGTATTATCTCTTTTTTAAGATGATTTTAAGTACTCTTATGTTAAAATTATATCAACATATGATGATACTATTTATTTTTGAATTCTCCTCTTGGGATGAACTAAAATAAGTAACTATTTGATTTTTTGTAATATCTATTTTTTGAGATGATTTTGAGTAAATTTTTTTTATTACTCTTATGTTAAAAATCGTATCAACATATGATGAGTGTTTGATATTTATATAAATGAGTGTATTTTATATATTTTTGTTTTTAAGTGTAATGGTGATTTTTTATAATGCCATTATTTAGACAAACAGTCAACCTTAGCAGCTCTCAGTTATTAAACTGAGCTTTATAGTTGGGCGCCACTTTGTAATAACCCAAAAGTAAAAGGGAAAATAAGGCGGTAAAAGGAATCGGGTTAAATTACCTTCCTCCTTCTTGTAAGGAGGGCACTCGGGGTTACAAAGGTCCGAGAGCCGATGTAGGTGACTGTAGGTCTCACAAGCTTATTACAATTATATCACTCACCTGATTCCGCCTCGTTGTACGGCCGTTGATACTCGTACCGCTCACGGTGTAGGATTACAGGAAATGATCAAATGAATGTGCAAAGTCGTTAATGGGTTGCAATTGGACACTTTGACACTCACACAGAAATCAAATGTTATTAAAAATGATACTTACGTAAAAGTAAAAAGAGATCTCCGGAAGTCGGTGCGCCCGCACTGACGACTTGCAACGAAGAGCCCCCGAGAAGGGTTGTCTGAAGACCTTTTATAGAGCGATCTGACTGTGTGGTGGGATGGTTCTTTTGACCAAAGGGTGGTTTCCCATGAAGGTTGACCTAGTTATTGACAATGAGGAACCGTTAGATTGTTGTCCCTTTTTATTGCTTGTTTTCTGTGTGTGTGCCGAAGGAGTCGTTATTTATTAAATCATAACATTTTTGTATATACATGATACTGCATATCATTACAGTATAAAATACATTAAAATTTGATATTTTCATTTTGATTACTTACGGGTAGTATTAATTTTTCAATGCCGTTTATTTTTACAATATCGTAATGTTTTTCTAGCCAATAGTCACGAGAAGATTCCTTTTTTATTTTCATATTTTTCACGTCTATCATCAAACTTGCATATTTTTCCTTTGTTTAAACTGCACTGTTTGGTTTTAATGAACGATTTTGAACACTTGTATTAAACTTTTCTTTCATTAAATCTAATTAATTTGAATTCATCGTAAACAATATAATTAATACTTACACGTGTAAACGTAAAACTATTACTAAACTGTAAACCTGTATAGATAATACATGTACCAAATACGAAAATCTTATAATAACACAATAAACGAAAATCTTATAATAACACAATAAACGTACATTGCGGGTAGGTACCGACAAAAAGGACGTCAATCTTATCTGATTTAATATGTTATATTAAATTGTTGAAAATGTTGGAACTATATTTATTTATCATGATATTTTGTTATTTACAATTTGAGACATTAACGAAGTGATGCCAGGGAATGTATAAAATAACTAGTTAAAGTATAAATTATATACATTACCTACAAACTTTAGTTATTTTATAAATTACCTAGTTATTTCATAAACTAACTGATTCAACACTTTAACTGTAACATATACATACATCAATTCAATTATCAACGTTGATACATGATTAAATTACCAGACAAACTTTATTGGTATATATTTACCCATACATAAATAAATAAAAAAATAAGCACAAACTTCGGACGACCATGAAAACAGGCAAAGGAAAAATTTAATTAGAATATTAATGTTCAACATAAATTTGAAAGTTTTATCATTTTGAATAGTTATATCGTTATCCTCAACGAAAAACAATAGTGATAAATCACATGCAATCTAGTTTATCCAATTATTAGTTTCTATATATATTATTTATATAATTACATATTTTATACGAATGTAAAATATTTCTTTTTTCAACGGTCATGGTATTCTATGTATATAATAATATAAATTAACATTACTATTAATTGAGAATTATAAAACATACAGTAATAATATTTTAATGCATATTTTCTTATCTTATAAATTATGATTTCCGTTTGTTTTTTTAACCCATGTTAACTCAGTTAACCAATTGTCTGTCTCATTTCAATCTTAGGAATCACTCGTCATTCTTGTTTTACTTACTACTGTTTTACACAGCTTTCAACTTTTTACTGTGCACTACTGATTGTTTTTGGTGATCTATTTATATTTGTCTTAACATTTTACATTTCTATAGTCAGTTTTAAAAACATATTGAAGTTGCAATTATTTGTTATCAATTGTATAAATCATAACATATATTATTAAATTTAATGTAAATTGGTATTTTTAACAAAATAAGGTTACTTAATATCAAATGTTGAGTGTCAAAATAACTAAAAAACCAACGTTATAAATAATAGCTATATAGTGATTTTATATTTTAGCATATTTTATCGTCAAAACAATTGTAATGAAGTGAATACCAAGTTAGTTTATAATAATAATTGATTATATATTATATGAAGTTGTATTTAAAAAGGTTTATTATACGGAGTTATAGTGTGTACACTGACAAAAATTCACCGATTGTTTTAGACTCCTGCAGACTTTGATACACAATCTCGATACTGGCCTATACCTGCACATGCTTGTCTTACATTTTGCATACAAACACTCGCAGCACCGGCTATTTCAGAGTTTTCCGATTTCTTGCATGTTCTTAAGAACTATATTATAGAGTACATCAATAGTATCGTTTAGTTTGTAGTTTAAATTTTTAAATAATTCGAAAAAGGTTACTCACAGGAATAAATCCTAGTATTTCAATTTTAACACAGTTCAATGGGTCTGTGGACAATCCACTTAATGCGAAAGGTATACTGTCCTTAACCATTTGATCGCCGGTCTCCATGTATACCACTAGCTGTTCTATAATGTTTTTGCAGCACATCTTGCGTCCTTTAACTCCTATTCTACAACATTTACCCAAAGCTCTACATAAATTGGCTCTTAATTTGTTGTACGTCTGTAATAGGAAACGTTATAAAGATTTTTCGGACAGTATAAGTATCATCTTGGCATTCTTGTAAGAAAAAATACAACCTACCGTGGGCATAAGTGTGGTCAAATTCTCGACAACCCCAGCGTTGATCATAAACTTCAAATTATCATCGAACGCGGCGATTACTTCAATAAGCCCACAAGCTGCTGCCAAAATATCCAAATTATTGTGCTTCAGAAGATCCACTAAGTCACAGAGCGCTTTATACATTCGCTTGGAATGATTCATGTTTGGCTAAATTAATTTATAGCGCGGTGATAAAAATTAAGTCAATAAATAGGTATTATAATTATACATAGATAAATGATAAGCATCTGTATAGACTTATAACTTATTTTTATAACATTTTGAAATCGTTTTTACCATATTGCGAATCATTGCAGTCAGGCACTCGGCAGCGGCAATAGTCACTTTCGAAGAGTAGAAATCGTCGTATTTGTCAAACTCGTCTATGTTCAGTGACGGCAGTAGTGCTAAAACCATTTGATAGCCACGGGCCTTATTAATAATTTCCATGGATTCCGGATCATCCGATGCCTTGCTCAGAGCGGTGCACACGAAAGTCAATACCAGGTCGTATTGGCTTAACCGAAGTAGCTCCAAATACCTTGGTAGTGCTCTCAGTCTTAAACTTGGCCGCAGAGATTCGGATTTCCATAATTCGGTTAATGTAGCGACAGCATAGCTTATCACCCGGTCGTCAGACGGATACGTTAACAATGCCAGCAAATGATTCAGGAAATCGTCTTTTACAATAATTTCTCTACAATTTACGTCCATTGAACTTTTCCACAGCACAGTGGTAAGTATGACCATAACCCGTTGTTCTGCCTCCGTTCTTGAAAACAAATAAAAGTTATCAAAAATATTAGATATCCGTACTAAATATTTTCTATTGTGTTCCTTGATGCTCGAGAACATTTTAATTGGATTAATAATAATTAATTAAATATTTTGTTTATAATAGTAAATATTCAAACTAAAAAACGTGTCAGTAGTTTCCTTGTGCCCAATTTTACCGTTGTATCAGAAAAATATAATAATATAAGTATAGTAGTCCCGTAAATACGTGTAGTTCGATATTGATTCTAAAATAGTGATAGTACTTAACAAAACTTGAAGATTAAATTAAGCGAATAACTGACTTTATCTCCACTTTGTCTCAGATATTGTCAAACAATATTTATTAGAGCACATTTGGTCAATAGGAGGAAAAAACATTTAAGTTAAAGCGATAAAATGTATCATAGATAGGTACATAAATATTGATTTTTCAAAACATTTAAGTCATGCTTGCGCAAAATTATTTTTTTTCTCTTCAGATTTGATAAACTGTAATTTAAATGTATACAAATTAAAAATCAAAATTGTATATACATATTCTTATATATATTTATTTTTATTCGAAAATGGAATCTGTCAGGAAGGAAAAATCAGCGTTTTGTTGTAGCTCGAGATGCCAAATTTCTAAATAATGTCTGAATAATAATTTAAATTTAGACGGAAGGAATGGTAAATTATATGATCTTATTAAAACAGACCTATTTTATCCCTACAGATTATTTTTAGTTAAAAATGTAGTTTAATATTCACTTAGTGCCTGTAAACATTTACAGGGGAAATTTAAAAAATGTACTCTTAATATGGTATTAATAATAACTATGAATAATGTCCACAGTATTAAACTATAAAGTTTTTACTGAAATTTTCGAATGGCCTCAAAAATGGTTCTCATTCCTTTATGTTTCAACAATACATCAATTATAGAGTTGTCGTCTTCAAACATGAACAAAATCGTTTCAGCTGCTTTTTCCGCGAGCTTGGAAATATTACTGACCATAAGTCGTATAATTTGTGGCAAAATGTTGTAATCCTTTAGAGCCAACTTATAGATAGTTTTTAGACCGGCGGTGTTCGGTCTCGAACGGCAACATTCGACTATTAGACTTATCACGTAAATCTGTATATCATGATGACAGGATTTCAAAAATAACGGTACCAGTTTTATAAACCCGCATTGCCTATAGAACAAACATTTATATTATTTTAATTTAGATACCTTCGGTGCAACCGTAGTTAAATTAAATTAATTATTTTCAATGTTTATCACCATAATTCTTCTTGGCTTTTTAATGATTTGCATAATGCGTTCAGAGTACCGGCACAATTGGTCAACAGCTCCACGATAATTGTATTTGTTATACTCAATTTTTCTACCGGGGTGAAAATTATGTGTTCTGGTACATCCATTGATTTTACCTTAAAATGCGAGCGTATTGTTCTTAGTGTACTTATATATGTTTAAGAGATTTTTGTCACGTACTAGGATCCGAATACCATTGTTCAAACGAATAAGCTTTCTACCTTTACGTAGCTTACAAATGTTTTTCAACGTAGCCGTGGCCTTGCTTTTCACAGTGACATCTTTATCGAACAGTAAAATACTTATCAGTGGCTTTACCACATCTAGGTTACACAGCGAGCATTGAACACCATAATTTTGAGACATTATATTTAAGATGCTTAAAGATTCTATCTGAAATATTACAGCCGCCAATATAACCAAAATAATAAATTAAAAATACGAAAATGAATGCAACAAGGGTTTTTTACCATACAATTATCGTTTTGGCATTCAAGTATGTTAATCAATACTTCAAAACCATTTTGAGCAATAAACATATTTTGATAAGTCTCGTCTGTTATTGCAGGATCGTTTCTAAGTTTGGTCAACGCTGTCATAGTTGTAGTTGGGTCGGTGAGCTAAAGTAAGAAGAGAAAGAAAATATATAATACATACCTAATATAGAAAAGTATAACATAATATAGTCAACTAAACAGTGGACTACTGACTTGTATGGAATTAAAGAGATGACAGTTAATTTCGAATTATTTACCTTAATACTACTTAATAATTTTCTTAACGATTCAAAATCAGATTTTTCGAGTCCTGTGCTCGCAGTCGGATTGTACCATCTATTTGCTTCCGTTTCACTTTTTGTCCAACTATCACCAGAGCTATAATCAATTTCTTCCTTTGGAGTTACATCGTTCACTACTGGATCAGCAGCCATCTAGGAATAACCAACAATATTATCCGAGGATAACTGAATGCTTATTTGCTCCATAAACGTGTTATTAATATTCTTATTCACATATTGTAATTTCGATTTGTCTAATCCAACTTATTCTAACAAAAATTCAACACGGCAGGGTCATGCTAAGTATAAAGTAGAAAAAAAACTTTAAAATAAATACATCGGTCATACAGCGTGCGACAACTGCCATAGTATAATTACAGAAAGCATCAGGATTTACGAGCAATTTTGAATGACAATTGTTATTGAGTAATTCAGCTTAAAATTCAATATTCTACTATTAAGAAATTGTAAGTAAATGTGTCGAACGCATTTTAAAAATAGTTTTGAACTGTATCGATGGAATTATAGCCGATTTAGTTATAAAATATAAATTATTGTGGAATTTAAAAAAAAATTATATAAGAAAATAAATAATGTCTCCCACGGTCAGCATTACGAATATGCTCTGTCGTACTCCGTGACCGTATGATCGACGAAGGCCCCATACCCCCACTACTGTAGTTTTATCATTATCATGGAACAAGCAAATATTTATATGGCTATTCTCTATAAATGGTGTACATTTTGAATGGTTTTGACTTTTGAATATTTTGTGCTATTAACAGCCATTCGAAATTTGAGTTTTTTCCTAAAATGTCATTGAACAATTTTTGTTTTATTTTCAAATTTTGAAATTTCAATACAATATCCCTCGTACAATTTTTTTGTTTGAGTGAAAAAATCTCAAAAATCTGTAGTCCCAATTTTTTTAATAAGCGTTTGAATTTGAAATGTTGATAAAAAATCACGAAATTTGCTTACTAAGAATTAAAAAAGATGATAAAAATTTTAATATCAATACTTAAGATTTAAAAATTTAGTATAATGTAGTTGACAAGTTGCTTTTTCCAGTGAACCAAAAAAAAAAAAATTACTGGAAAAGCGTAAAAAATTTTATAAGCGTCAGAAAATTATATTTTGATGAAATTGGGTGTTACCGCGAAATCATGTTAGTTATATCATCGTAACTCAAAATATAATAAACGGAACACTTGAAATTTTAACAGGACACTTATATAAATATTTTCTAGAGACGGTGTAAATTTCAAAAGATTTCAACAACTTATATGCTATTTAAAGGTATTTGAAATTTTGATAAAATATTTAAAATGACAATCAAGGCTAAATCTTTTTTTATTGGGATTCCTATTTAAAAAGTGATAATTTTGCTTTTATATAAATATAAAAATTATAAAATTATCCTCCGACCCCATACACTCAGAATTGTGTTTTCCAAAGCAATGATATATTGGTTTCAAATTTAAAAGATCAATACAGCAGTATAATTCACCCATCCCTGTAACTCACTCTTCTACCATGGAGTCTTACCCGACCTAGGATTCTCGCCCATTTTATATTTGTCGTAAAGTTTTGTTAAACGGAGTTTGTGTAGTATTTTAATATTTGCCCAAATGGTGATTCCGGTTTTTTCATCATAAACCTTGAATGATATAGGTAGTTTTCAATTTTTTTAAATCAATAACTTTGAATTCAAATAACCAGATCCTTAATCGTAACATCACATTTTTTTTTTTTTTGAAAAGCAATCTGTTATATACCGTACTAAACTTTAAACATTGGTTAAAAAAATTGGTAAGTCAAATTTCCTGATGTTTCAACACCCGATAAATTAGATTTTAGCTAAATTTAATTTAAAGCCTTAAACATAATAATAACCTATTTCATTATAACAATGAAAACTATTACAACTGCCAATTTAACGAGAAATATGATATTATGATTTTAAATTGTAATCAGATGAGTAAAAATTTTTCACATTATCAATTGTATTATTTATTAATTTAAATATTTTGGAAAAAACTAATTTTACTATCAATATATTCAAAATTATTCCAAACTGACATATAGTTTTAATTTTAAACATAAAAAATTGAATACATCTATGGGTCAGATTACTCGTGCTGCTCCTGAAACCAGAGACAGAACACGCCAATGTTACATAGGTACATATTTATTTTACGTATACATGGGTACTTCAACGATTTACTTCGTTCCTTCATTCCTTCATTCCTCATTAAAACCTTTTTGATTAAAATGGTTCGTCAATCCTATTCAAATATATCTGTACGAACATAGAAACTATCACAACAAAAGAAAAATACTCATCTCCGGCATATAGTTAAATAGACATTCACTTTGTGAAATTGTCTATGAATATGCGATCAATAATAATCTGATGTTAGTAAGAAACAGATGTGTATTTTATACTTATTATTTATTAATATTCTAAAAGACAATGGTAATAAGTAATTTTTTTTTGAGAAAAATAAATGTTTATGTCTTCTAAGACTAATAGAAATATACTCGTCTTTCTTCCCTTCACAATGGACACCCAAGCAAGTAACTAAAAATATAGATAATTTGTTGGGAATTTTCATAAGGTAAAATAAACACATTACTTTAATACGTATTTTAACTGCTTCACTAAGCGAAATCTTTGATTCTTCGTCAACATTTTGTGTATCATCTAGTTCTTCCAATTTATTTTTAACTTCTATGTTTTCAGGAACAGGAACTCCTAGTAAAACAAAAACATCTTGTGCCGCTAACTCAAGTAGTTCATCTGCCATGGTGTATGTTTTTCAATAAAGTATTTTTAGATTTGGTATAATTCAAGCAGCAACATACACTGAGTACATATAAATAAATATATATATGATAATATTTATCAATTTTTTAAACTAATTATATTTATGAGGGAACCCATATAAAATAAACAATAAGTTACCTTTAAAAGCCAAATGTGAAAATATAGTTGCTAGGCATTTGAAACAAATTATATTATTTAGTACACAGTTCTATTGATAGTATAATATAATAAGTATGATTCACACTCACTTGTTATGTTTTAAAAGGCATTATGTTTAGGATAGATATACAATTCAAGACATACTTAATTTTATAGAAATATATTGTATTATCATATTATATTATGTCTACATGTATTAACATGTTTTCTAATATTAGCACAAAATATAAATTTATAAAAGAAATTTTACAAAAAAAAATTAGTAAGTATTAAGTTCCGTTAAAGAATTAAATATTTTTTCAGAATATTAAATAAAAGGACCCATTATCAAAATTGTCGACATAATTGTACATATTTTAATATTAGTTTATATAATACTTCAGAAGTATAATAATATTTGATAATCAAAATATTAAGCCTTATCAGCAATATCTGTATTCTAATTATACTATAATTATCCTCGATCAATTAAAAAATAATTTCTGTTTACTTAAAATATATATATTATTATTAGTTTTAAAAACTTAATTGGTAATTGTAAATCATAGGCAAAATTGTTTATTAAGACATGTCTTTGATTATAGATTACCAATATTTTTCAATATTATACCGCGACATCACTCATTGTCACTACTCCACGTAATTTGTTGCTTATAAAAATTAGTAAAACTATTTATTGTATATTTTATAGGTGGGAGCAATAATTTAATCAAATTTGTATACTAATTTGGTTTTATCACACGCCGTAACTGGTACACACATGATTAATAATTGATTTGCAATGAAAATTATAAGAAACAGTTTTTCCTTATACATTCAGAATTAACCAAATTGCATCGAAAAATATTACATTTTTGGATATGGGATTTACAAAATATAAAATAAATTTTGTATAAACCAAATTAAATTAACTGCAAGAAATAAGCAATTCTTATTTAATCTAATATTAAGGAATACCAAATATGAATATTTTTTTATTGTAGTAGCTTTCTTCATACATTTTGAACGTAATATTTCATAATAAACATTTTTAAATACTTGCAATACTTTGAAATACACATTTAACTATTTAACCATTGAAATCAGTATCATAATTTGTTTAACAAGTTTTATTGCATTAGTAAGAATGAATTGGAAATCGCAAATATAATAAAAACTACTAAATTAGGTTTATTATAAATAAATAATATATTTAATTGTTGAGAATAGGTTATGGTAGTTTATATACTTACATTACCTAAAATGTTAATATAGTTCTACTGACATTATGCTTAATGTTTTATAGATTTGTAAATATACATTATCAGTTATCAATTATCATAAATATGTTTAATACAAATTACTAAATTTAGGTATAAAAATCATCTGAACATAAAAATGCGCTATTACTTATATTTTTTTAATTGAAAAATAAAAATTTAAATTAAATTATAACCAAGAGCCAATATTATACACACAATATTGGCATATTGTATTGAAAATTTAAGTATAATCAATATTAAAAATATCAAATCAAAAACATTAGCATTATTGTTGACATTTTTTGATTGGTGTTACAACCAAACTGAATTACATGTATGTATTAAATATTTTAATTGAGTATAAACTAGTGCGAAATAGCAATTATATTCCTGTTAATATAAACTTAAACATAACATGGTTTGCCAAAAGTAAAAATAAGATTAATTAAAAATAAATAATATAACAATTGCATGTTTTAATACGCCAATGTAAAAAAAATCACATCCTATGGAAAAAATTTAATTCTTAATTACATATTTCTTTCTTAATAACTAATAATAATATTTTTTAACTGGAAGTAAATACTTATATATCATACTTTATCTGTTAAATTTGTTTGTTTTGAACTACTTTTATATATATTAATATTATAGTTTATAGTTGATGTCAAATTCAGAGAAGAGCACATGTTTGTTATTTGTATATGTAATAAATATAGTTGTTGAATAAATTGCTTTTAATATTTTATACTCAATAACACGGGATGACTGTTTATCCAGCTCTTGGTCCAAGTTTATCAAGAATGGATATTCCTCTGTCAAGGTATTCTTCACGTGATAACCAAAATGATTCCCTATCCTTGGTGACTTCTCCTAATACAGCTCCGCCAATAAATACCATGTCTTTACGCAATGGTGGATCTTCAATCCGAATTTTAAGTTTCTGAAAACCAACCACAAGATTATTTTTAAAACTTTTTAAAACTAATGTAGAAAAAAAATTACCGATAATGTGGTTGTATCGTTTTTTAACACACGCTCCACATAAAGTTGTTTTATTTCACGTTCTAGTCTTGATGGCAATCCAGGATACATGGTTGATCCACCAGAGAGTACAATATGCTTATATAATTCAGTTCTCATATCAATATCAGCAGTTTGAATAGTATTGAACACCAGTTCAGCAATACCTAAAAAGACAACAATCAATTAAAATTGAAAAAAAATAAACTGAAAATTTCAGCATAAAAGTTTCAGACTTTTGTTGGTTCCAATTAAATATAAAAAATAATAATAATATACCCAAAAACCTTTTCAACACACCTGAATTAATTTTTAAGCTGGAATGAAATTAAGTGGAAAACTATAATTTAAAGTATAAAGTCAATAAACAAACCTTGGCCTTCAACATTTATTAAATGTGGTTGGAATAATACTTCAGGAGCTTCAAATCTTTCACCTCCAACTTTGATCACTCGCCCATCAGGTAACTATAAAATAAAACAAATTATAAATTAAGGATATATATATATTATATATATATAAATTATACTTTGCAATTAAATATAAGAAATTAATATAGTAGGCTAAAATTTTAATTTTCTATTTTATTATTTAATATAAATGTTAATTAAAGATTTATGAACTATTTATCAACAGACAGTTGATTTATTAAAGGCTTATGAGCAGGGCTCGGGACTTATAGCACTTAAAATCATTAAAATAAGCGTTTAAAAACCTCATTATAAGTACTCAAATAAGCATTTAAAAAACTTAAATTTAAGCAAAAATATTTATTAAAAAAAATAAGATAAGATAATAATTATTTTTAATTTTAATTCTATCAAAAACATTTTGCAGAAGAAAATCATAAAAAAGTAGAAAAACTGGTCAAAAGAGCAAAAATAATCAGAAAAACTGGAAATAAGCATTTTTTTTGAAAAATCGCCCAAAAAAGCAAAAAAAAAAAGCATTTTCAAATTTCATAATTGAACGTGTTGTAACATGGCATACACTTCCATAGCACTCTGCTACATTTTACTTCAATCCATAAAAATAAGCAAATGCTTATGTCCCGAGCCCTGCTTATGAGTCATGATTATTTGTTATACAGTAGGAGGTAGTAATGCACAACGATATGTTTTCCATTATCGATATACGATATAATGATAGAAATATAATTTATAAAACTAAAAACATTAAATAATACCAATAATACTATTACCATACTGATTACTGGTATTACTTAGTAAGTAGTAAGTAGTAGTACTTACATAATTTACTGGCAAATATTGGAATTAGAAAAAATGTTGAAATTGTAGATACATAGTATGAAGAAGTTTTAAAAATAAGTATGTTATTAATAATATTTATTACTCATAAGTCATAATAATAATTTAAATTAAATAGTGAATAAAATACACCAAATAAATTCGAAAACCGACTACGACAACCGACGGAAATAACGAGACATATTGTACAAATTCTTTCATGTTCATGTTTATGATGGGTGCCTTATCGTTATAGTATTGCTTATTAGTTATTATTTATTATATAGTGTTTATCGTTCTTTGACATTCATTATTTGTCAAAACTGAAATAAACAGAAAATATAATCTTTAATTAAATTATATCGAATATCGGTGTACTTTCGAAAAATTAGTCTAATCGATATCATAAAATTGGTTCGATATCAATATCGAATATCAATTATTATTATTAATATTACTATCAATAATCGTTTTGCATCACTAGTAGGGGAGGGTTAATTCTTTCTACACTTATTTTGAGAAAAGGGGTGCGGATAATTCATTTGGGCCAAAAATAATTAAAAATATACAACGAACATGAATCTAAATATTTTACATAATTAAAAATAAAACTTATGTACTAGATGTATAACATAAAAGTATAATATGATAGAGTATAACATATATTTATTAAACATATGAGCTATGAATAATTTATGCACAAATTTAAGAAAAAATTATAAATACATTTTTTTGTATTTATAAAATTAAAATCAATTTTTTTAAGATTATATATCTACATTAAAAAGAGCCATAGTAGATAATAAAATACATTATCACGAATTTCATAACAAGAAAAAGAAAATTGGACTTCAGAAATAACTTTGAACAAAAATTTCATAGTATGGACAATTGACGAGCTAGGGGTAATTAACGTGCGGATTATCGATGCTCCTCTGTATATTAAATAAAATCTAAATATTTACCGTTTAAGAATTATAGACAAATATAGTATGTAACATTTTAATTTTGGTATAGCAAGTACAAAATTAAATTAAACACGATTTTCAGCAAAACAATGTATGCTTATTGAACAGTGTAGGGTAAGGATGCATGATCGACTGATAAATTGTATAAAATAAAAATTAATCATTTAGGCATATTTCTGATCGTTAATTTTCTTAAAATATTATTTTATAAAATATAAATAGTAATACTACATACTGTATATGACTGTACAAGAACAGTTGTTTCCAAAGCTAATTTTTGTTCAGTCTCAATGTTATATGCAACATAACATAATTTTTCTTTCATCATTCTTACGGTTTCAAAATCAGCTGAATGATTGAATGCATATCCTCTTAATAGTAACAACTAAAATGTATTTTAAAATTAGACAAGTTTCATAAAAGATTAACATTAAAAATATTTACTTTGATTAAATAACGGGTGACATCTCGACCAGCAATATCAAGTCTTCGAGTTAAATGCGGTAAAACATATTCTTCATACACAGGACATATATGAGTAACACCATCACCAGAATCAACAACTACTCCACTAAGTAATCCTTGAGCATATAATGTAAGAATTGCTTGAACAGCTACATACACTGCATTAAATTCATACTTTTCAAACATCACCTATTCAACAAATATTTATTAAAATCCATAAACTTTTTTTATTATTACGAAATAATTACTATACTAACTTCAATCATTTTTTCTCTGTTTTTAATTGGATTCATAGGAGGTTCTGTTAACATTATTTTGCATTCTTTTGGATCAATATTCATCTTTTTTGGTCCAAAGGTATAATCCCAAACATGGCACATATCATCCCAATTTCTACAATTATTTTATTTTAAAGCAATAATTTATTTATTTAGCATTACTTAATATTAAAAAACTAAATTTGAAATACAAACCTCACAATGCCATTTTCCATTGGATATGTGACATCTAACATAGATCTTAACTGACTAGCTTCATCACCAATCATCAAATCCTATACGACAATTATAATAGTAACTCAAATAATAAAAAAAATTTTATTTTTATTTGTTGATAGGCTTATTATATTTTAAATACTTCAAACATTTTCTATAAATTGTTGGATATACGTATTTGTACATTTAGAACTGAACATAATAAATGTTTAATACTTAAAATATAATTGAGACACATTATAACATTATTTAATAATTGACAACATCAAATCATTAACCATAAAAATGGTTCTTAAGGTTTATTTTTATCTAAGTATCTTATTAATGCATGTTCAATTAAAAGTACATATATTAATAGTAATTTGCTTACTTTGACTTCAATATCACCAATTTTATTATGTGCACGAATTATTGGTCGACCAACCATTGAGGGAAATATATGAGCTGGAAAATTTGATCCAGCATAGCCACATTTAACAAACTAAAATAAAGAATGTATCACATTAATAACAGACATAAGGATACACATTTTATACAAATAGAATCGGTCAGTAATGAACAATAACCGCAAAGTTATTAGTACGATATGAGTGATATAGTCTGTTGTGTTCATGACTCCTTTAAATCAATGTTTAACCGAACAAAATGTATCAGAGTTGAAACCGAAAACAGTTAAACCACCAACTGAGCAAGCTTGCAAGGCATGCGGTGGAGCAGGGTAAAACAAGAAACATCAAACACGCCGTTGGGTATCGTTTGACCGCACAGGTCATCGAACGACGGTGTTGATAAAAACGGAGTGTCCGACAACTGTTCCCGACCGGGTACTACGAGTCGCGTACACAGCACACCACGACCGAGGCGGTTTGTCACAGTAACACTCACCCCTGTTCCGTTGTCGCAGACGACCACTTTTCTACCGCGACTGTCCATTCTGCGCGCGTTGGTACGTCACCGGTCGAGTGAAGGCGGCTGGGGAAAACGTTGTCTCTCCTAACAACAAAGGCCGCACAATCGCATCAGACCGATTATCAATGGCGGCTCGGTTGACCGTTGTGGAGCGCGGCGTCCGTGCGCGCGTTGTTCTGCCTCGACGTAAAAGATGTCGTGCGGACGGCCGCCGGGTTATGGACGCGATTGTCGGTACGGAGAGGAGCGTGGAAGAGAGATACACGTCAGTCGAAACCCCGATAGCGATCCTAGTCCCCGGCGGACACTAGCGGAAGCGGTACGGCGAACGGGCGGGACGGGCGCGCGATTATTAGTCAGACGAACGTCCGGCGTGACGCGTAAACACAACGGCGAGTCATTGGTCCTCGAATCGACAACGGGCGAACCGATTACGTTTATCGCGACGTCGCGGTGTCGCCGGCGAACGTATATACGTATACATGCGTGCGCGTGATAAGGAGTGGAGAAAACTAGAAAAAAAAAAGAGAAAAACTAAAACGCATTCCTTTGGAACGTAATGTTGGCAACGTGGAGGCGTAACGCAGAGCGCGAAAAACTCGACGCCTTGTAAACCACCGAGTAGGCTACACGACATGCCGCGATGCGTACGCGCGACAGGCGTTCAAGGGGCGCTCGCGGAAACGCGTTTTTCGTACGAAAACTCAACGCTCGGCCGTGGTGCCGGAAAATACGTCCTCGCGGCAACACTTCGCAATCAAGTGCGTATTTAGTTATTTCGAGAAGGGGAGGGGTAACACATTTGCGGGAAAATTATGGATTGACATCATTGTCGGTCTCATGTCTGTAATGCAAAACTTTAAAAATAAACATTTGCCATCCCTCTAAATCTTTAAAATGTTGCTGCTCCGGGCAACGGGACCCATAGCCCCTACCTAAATACGCCTCTGCTCGCAGTACAAGCGGTCCTTTAAGAAAATTTGTGCGGTCCGCACTAAAACTAAATTTACATTCAAAAAATTCATAGAGAAAATAAAATACGTATTTTTATTTAAATCTTGTTTGTTTTATCGTTTCTACTTTTATTGAAAGATTATTCCCAGTTCCCACAATGATCACTCATTTCCACCTCGCGGCGAAATGTTGCCACGTAGTGTTGTACAAACATTTGCACGTCCTCATGGTTCAATTATAAATGATTAAGTTATAATTAATTAACATATAATATATACGTTTTTTAATCATTACCGTTAAAAATGTATGCAAATAATTTTCAAAGTTATTACCATGAGTATTATAAGGCTTATACAGTAATTCCGTGCAAACGCGAACTCGACGGGACCGCAAAATGACCAGTTTGTGTTAAAAAAAAATATGCTTGCACGACCATTGAATTCAATGGTTCAATGGTCATACGATATTTGAAATTTTACGAACTGTAATTATGCATTAAAGAATTATATATATACTGCAGAAGCTAGTTTAAATGATTACATTGATATACTAAATGAACTTAAATGAATTATATTTAAAAAAAAACTCTAGAACTCTTGAACTCCTCTGTTCGTGTTCAACAACAAAACGACGATATGGTAAAAACCTTCATTAAGGTCTTCACAATAGTTCGTTTTTTCCAATAGTTCAAGTTAATCGGGTTCGAAGGAGTACTAACTGTATGATGTCATGACGATCGGGGGACGACTTGTGAAAGCTATTACCGAGCATAAACCTAGGTAAAACGTATGTTGTCTACGGACGCACAGGACCGACGACGTCGTTCGATGTATTTAAATCTGTCTGTGTAGCGTACACTCAAACACGTTTTAGAAGAGCGAAAATACAAAATTATTAACACGCTTTATGTGCCCTCCTCTTCCCTTTCTTTTGCGCCTTGTGAGTCCACCGAACTATAGTTATCGAGGCCTTGAGATTTTTAATATTTTGATAGAAAAACTATGAATTTAGAGTATTATTTTGCAGCTACGTGTTCGCAGTACCTATATATAATATTACACTTATGTTTGATGAACAGATTTACATTGGAATCTCGACCAATAATATACCTAATCTTTTGCTCGATGAAATTGGTTTTTTTCTAAAAACATATAAATTTTTAAATATTTTATCCTAATTATTTTCAGCTATTAGTTTTTTATGGTTTAACTGTGTACATCTTAACCCTTCAGCTTTATTAAAATATTAAAATTTAATATTTTTATGTTTTGATATTATATCTTTGGCCAAATATTGTTGTAACTAGAATTATTTTAAATGATTTTGAGTTTTAAGATTTAAAATTGGAGTACGAGATTATTTTAACTGTTCCTCGAATGTTTCAAATGTCTGACAAATTCTTTATTCCGTTAAATTTTTGAAAGTATAGTAAAGCTGTAATGAAATAAGATGTCAGCAAGACGTAAGACTCGTTCTATAAGATTAGGTACTGCTATTAGTCCTTTGATTTGTTTGGTGAGTTGCTGGCCGGGTTAGATAACTGAGGTAACCTGTAACGATTATTATATATTTGAAAGTGATGATAAATCATAACATTCAAAAAACGATTCTTAGCTATCCGTGATCGACCGTGTAATAAATATTAAATATAATATATTATATTATTGAATATTTTATCTTATATAATGGTTATTCAAAAGTATCATGTAATAAAGAAATAGTATATACATACATACGAGATGCTCATATTAGAACTTACAAATTTAAAATATTTAAACATACTGTGAAAACCAATACCACATTTAAAAGTGTAAAATAAATTAATTGAAATGTAGAATATTTATGAAAAAGATCAGTTATGGCATACCTAACCCAAAATACAAACTTCAATCGTTGTTAAAAAAAAATCTGATTAAATCTTTTGAATTTTTAAACCCTGGTCTTAAATGTCTTGACAGTATAATTTATATATTGCAGTTAACATAACGCACAACATTTCTTATTTAATTAAGTGAAAGATATATATATTCTGGAAGAAAACAAATATTATTTCCAAATGTCTTATTTAGTTTTACTTTATATTGAAAAAATTAGGCACTAAAAACAACAAAACGATTTTTAAAAGCATTATTTGAGTTTAATTTATGATTTTATAATATACTATTTGACTATACTTTTGATTTAGATACAAATTTGCTATCACAAAAAGTATTGATAGAAAAAAAAGTATAAAAACCAATATAAAATTATTTGATTTAAATTGACGTTAAAGACATTTAAACACTAATAATCTGTTCGATATAACTTCTATAACAGATAGTTGATATACGCTTAAGTCCTTACCAATTTCCGTCCTAAAACTAACACGTTAACAGAATATTACAATTTTCAAAAATATAGGTATTACCAGTTGAATAATAAAACATAAAATTGGTCGAATAAGTAGTTATTATATTCTCCATCAATTTAAGTGGAAATTATAGTATAAACAATGTTGAAACTTGAAACATTAACGAATGATTAACCCAATACCAATGGATATATGTGTATGTGTGTGCGTGTATGTGTGTGTGTATTAAGTAGTTTGCTCCATTATACGTCTTTATGTGTCTAACCATAGAAATTATGAAAAATATGAATATAACTTATAAGTCAAAATAAATAAAGCACTTGGAAAAACGTATTAAGCATGGATTTACTCTTTCATACAATTTAATAAGATAAGTGAATTATTAATTTTATATACGATTATGTAGAGTATATTGTCTATCAATAATATTATAAATATACTACATATGACTACAATACTTCATCTAATAAACTATTTAACCATTGGATGTCAAAGTTTAAATATTATATTTATTGAAAAATATTTAAAGAGTTCAATACCTCTAAATAATATACTGCATACAATATATGTCATACATTACAATATCAATTGTAAAATTTAATTATAACCTTGTTTTATTAATGTATGTCATGGAATATTATCGTTATAACATTTTTTCAGATGAGTAGGTAGATGGCGCTCAAACATGGCTAAAAAGACATAATATAGATATTATTGAATTATTCCAAAATAGTTTTATGTGTAAACTCTGGATGGCAAAATTCAAGCAGATTATTATACCTATACACACATACTTTTAATATTATTGTAATAAATGTATACAGTAAAGATAAATAATTTTCATTATTATTTATAATTATTATAGAAAAATGATACTAAATGATTTTATTGAAACCATGTTTGGTTATGTAAATAACAGTGTAGAATAACTAAAACTGTGATTGAAATGATATCTTGAGTAAATTTAACAGTGAAAAGTAGTATAAAAATTGAATAGGTTATAACATCGTTTGTGTTGATAACAAATAGTTGAGTCTATAATACGCTCGGTAGATAAATATAGCAGGCCTACATGTTTTTAAAATTAGTCTAATATTATACAGCAGAATATTCTAATAAGAACATTACAAATATCAGTATGTCACTCTACAGTCTACACTATATAATAGTCAAATATTAATTTTAGTAACATCCTCTAGAGGTTTTTATGTATATTTTGGATATTAATTATTATTTATTAATAGAGCAGCAATGAAACATAATCATTTATATTTTCATTAAAGTACAATACAATATTATGGCGCATATCTCACACACTTTTTAAATAGGCATGTTACATTTTATAACTTCTTATTTTTAATCGTCTGAAATAGCGCAAGCATACATTCATATGTTACATGCATATCAATGATGCACAAAATATAATATTTTAAGTTTTAACCCAAGAAATGTTTAGTAAGTACTAGAATGTAAAACTCATATAGTTAAGATAAGTTTTTACATTCATATAATATGCTTGATATCCGTTTGAACGAATATTAACTAGGTATGTTTAAAAGTGGTGGGAGTAATACTAATTCCATCACGTCCAACCACTTATAGTACCCTGTATATTATTTAAGTTGACCTAAATATTATAACTACTTGAGTTTTTTATAATTTTATTCGGCTAAAAAGAAGGTATCGTTTATACTATTGTCTCTTCTTAAATTAATTTAATATTAACTAATAAACTTTCATTGGAGTATATAGGTTCTAAAGCAGTGGTCCCCAACCTTTTTTATTCTACGCACCCCTTGTAAATTTTCAAAAATCCCATGCCCCCCCTTTAAATTAGAATTAAAAAGACCTTTTTTTGTTTTAATGATACGAAATAATTATTTTTTATTAACTAATGACATATATTTTTTCATCGTTCTAAAAATAAAATATAAATCAACTTAATCTTAATAATATTTTATTTTAATGATACGAAATAATTATTTTTTATTAAATAATGACATATATTTTTTCATCATTCTAAAAATAAAATATAAATCAACTTAATCTTAATGTCTTAATAATATTATTTTTAAATTTTTGATTACAATTTTGGAGAAAGCTAGAAAAAATTTAATGAGAAATTTGAGATTGTTTTTTCCTCACCAAGTCCATAATCCATAATAAGAATAGCTCATAGAGTAATTTACTCTAATATTACTCTATGGCAGCGTTGCTTAAATTTTTAATGGAATTTTGGCCATTAATGATCAACTCTTATCCAAAAGTGACAGAAAAAGCTCTCCGTGCATTAATCCTATTTGTAATGTTGTATATACCTTTTAATATTACATTTCCTGCATAGGTCAATCATTATAAAATACTCGTAAAATTGTTATCAATAGGCTACCGTCCGAAAACTAATTTATTGTTTTCAATTTTATAAATAAAATATTTCTTGTTATTTTATCATCACTAAATTCCCCCCAAGCAACACATAAATTCCCCCCTAGGGGGGAATTCCCCCCCGGTTGGGAACCACTGTTCTAAAGAATAGCAAAACTATTGAAATCTACAAGTACTTGGTTTGGAAAATTAAATATGATTAATAAAATAATAGACCCATTTCTATTTTTTGAACAGAAATAGATTTAAAACTAAATCAGTACTTGGATATTTTCATCTCACATAATTTTAGATTTTATTTAATAAGTGTTTAACAAAAAGTTCTAAAAATATTAGGTAGATATAATAAAGTTTTTATACCTTTATTTAAGCGAATATTAACATTGACTCTATAATTATAAATCACTAATAACCTAGATACATTATAATTTGGTATACGTTTACACATTTTAGTTGCTATATAAAATTAACATAATTTATAGGTACTACATACCATATTTTTAATAGACTTAATAAATATAAAAGAACCTATTTTATATGTGTATTTTAAAATGCCAATATTTAGTACCTATATATTATAGTGATGCAGAAATAATAACCATTTATAGATTTATTTTTAAGCGCTAATTTTACCTATATTATACATAACAAGTCACAGGTACTAGTATAATATATTTGAAGTATTTTGAAGTATAGATATTTGAATTTAAAACTAAAAATAATATTTTAGAAATACTTAATAATCAATTCTAATAAAAAGAAAAGAAAAATTGTATACTTTTATTTTATTCATTGATATAAACCGTTTACAAGTTACAACAGTATATTGTGAATTTGAAAGTTAATGTAAAAACAGTTGTGAAATGCATATACGGAGCACTGTATTTGAAGACACACATCAATGGTAAGCACAGTGGCGGATTTAACGGGAAAAAAATGGACATTTGCCGCCTGGGCCCCTACCCGAAAAGGCCCCCGGGCCTCGGACCCAGTCTTCAGTCTTCATTAATTTTCATTTACAACAAAAATATTAAAATATAATTGGTGAATGGTCATTTTTGTTTGTGAAGTTTTAGATTGTAACACATCAAGTAATAATAATAAGAAATCAGTAATAATAATACTGTGTAGTGTTGTAAATTGTTTATGTGACTATAGTTGCCCATATTATACTGTCAAATATACACCGCGCACCGGCATGTATTTTTATTTATATTGTTAAGGTTATTTAGAAATTATATCCAGTTTGTACGATTTAAATAAATGTATTTATTTTTTATTTTGTTTCAATACCTATCTAGTTTAACAGTGTTTTAAGAGGGAGGCCCTCATGAGTTAGTATTAGTTACGTATTAGTTACGACGATTCATATTTCTTGGGCCCCTTATATCGTATACCGCCTGGGCCTTTTTCCTTAAATCCGCCACTGGGTAAGCATTACTCATGTAAGCTAAGAAAAAATATTAAGGCATCACTTATGTCCTTTTTTTATCAGCTGAAGAGATTTGAATTAGGGGAACTGTTTGAATAAAATCAATACTACGTGAAATGAGCTGTATTCATAAGAAAAACACGTGCGCAGTGTTCTACCTACATAACATAAACCGTTGTAAAGCAATTCCACGTCAAAACATTTTAAAGAACAGAATAAGTCATAATGATGTAAGAGACTTTTTATCATTAATATATCAAAATTCATAACTATTTACAAGAAAATTAGGTATTTAGATCCCACAAGTTTACGGTACTGTAAGATACCAAAAGGTGTACAATTTATAATACTCTTCTTATCACAACTACATGTATTATAATTTATAAGTAATAAGTCGATAATAAAATCTTATTTAAATTTTAAAAATGTTAATAAATTTGTTGCGACTCTTATAGGTCTATTAAGTATTGCAAAAATTAATAGTGGCGTTCGCCAAGGGAGATTCTCCAGCAATTTTTATTTATTTATTTATACTTTTGGTCAATTTTTATATGAACAAAAAAATATAGTAGCTAGTAGCAGTATATGCTAAACGAAAATAATTAAAAAATAAGTAATTGTCTCCTAGAACACACACACACACACATAATATGTTATACATTTATAATCAGTGATAAGCAATATATGTAATGTGAGCAACATACACGACGTGTTTAATTAACATCAGATAAATCTATAGTAAATATAATAATATTCACATTTATTTATAGCTTAAACCAACAAAGATAAGTATTTAAGACTAAAATTAAATTAGATACTATTGTATATGATTTACATCTGCAGACTGGAGTCATTAGATTGACCAAAATAATCATAGTCGTATCAAGATGCCCGAGTTTCGATTTCATAGTTTTTTAGTCTTCAAACATACCCAAGTTAAAATTATAGTACCTAAAAAGAATCTTTCATTAAACCTAAGTAAAGTTAAGATGTTTAATTACAGCCTATAGAACAAAACTAAGCAGTTTTGTTACAGGGCTTTTGACAATTATTACATCCTAATTCATATTTGTCAACATTTTGCAACAGTCTGCTAGTTAGATAATATTATAAAAAATAATTTAACATTTTAATCATAAAATTAATACAACGTTTCTGGTATATTTTGCATATATACTGATATATTTAATAAAATGTTGAAAAATCCAAATGTTTGTCCTGATTGTACCCATTTTTCTGCAATATCATTTAACGAGTTACAAAGAGTTTATAACCGTTTAAAAACCTGTTTGGAACCAAAGTTTCTCCAAAAATAAATTGTGAAGTTCACTTAGGGTTACGACTAATGCATTATATATGTACATGACACCCTTCATATTGAACTAATACATAGTCAAAATGTCCCTCAATATACTAAGTATTTTTTTTAATCTTTATTTGAAGATACGTAATAATATTTTCGTAATAGAATTATCAGTTGTTCAAATTTAGGTCAAATATATAAGGTACTATTCTTGAAGTTGAAGCTATATAATAGCTTAAACAAATATTTAAAAAAAATACTGAAATTGTAAATCATAATTAAACACGGTTATCAAATTCGTACTACATATTATTTCATAGTAGAACCGTAATTATACCACTATAAAATAACTTAAACCACTAGAACATATTTTGTTCTAATAAATTTACTATTTTCTGAAGAAGCCATAGAAGTCAAAGACAAAATCGGTACTTGACATTTCGTGTTCACCATATGTGTTCCATTTTGTTGGTTTGTTGGTTCTCAGATTCATTAAATGAGTTCAAAAGATCTGCTGTTAAACATGTTAGACAAACATTTAATATATAATATGTATATATTATATACCTACTACTGGTAATAAAACTGTGAGTAAATATTGTGGTACTGCACGCTGTGGGTACAGATGTGTATATATGTGTGGTATGTTTATGAAGTACTTCAGACTCGATGGCTTGGCTATATCCATACAAAAATACATACATATAACTCTTCATATATGATAGGATTTAAACTAAGGATATCTTTGTTTTGTTATCATTTATCAAAAGAATTATTAATTTACAAAAAAATATTTGGTGTACCCACGTGGGTACAGCGTAGTATGTACGTTGTATATTTTATATTTATACAACAATAACTTATTAATGAAATGTATAGTGTGATAGTGTGGCAGTACATACATTATATAAAATATATGAAGGACATGCCAGTCCTTTATATTTAAATTACTTACTTAAAATACATATAAATACACGACTTAAATTATAAAGTATAAAATATAAACTGTTGAAATTTGAAAATAAGATTCTGCGGTTTTTAAATACTATTTATCATTATAATAATATTAAACGTAGATATTTTTATAATAATTGAGATTTTACTCATATTTGAAAATGCAAATAACACACAGGTATGCGAGCCTAACCCAGACGTTCGGGTATACGACGTCATGCTTACATAGTTGCATACTAATATGTAATATTGATAGTATACACTATAAAATATTTAATATTTTTGGAAATATGTACATGGGTAATTTATTGTATACATTCGATTTATTATGAAAAACAAATCAACGAAGTTGGTAGTACGAGTTTCATAAATAGGTTACTCCGAAATTCGTTAAATGTACGTAATATTGTAAGCATAAATTTAACATAAATTGGAATATTGTGTAAATTGCAATGGAAATAGGAATTTTGCCGTATACTTCTTTGCGTTAAATATTTTCTAGGTACCCTATTGGTTACTGTGTATTACACATTATGCAACAACATTTTTATTTTATCGGTAAATAATATTTGGATACTAATTCGTACATAATACAGCGAATACAGCATCGAGAGTTTGTTAAAGATGAGAAAAATCTGTATTCCGGTAAGGGGAAACTTACGACCTATCGAACCAAAGTGTTGATGTTTTTACCAAAAAAAGGTTGTAGAAAACAATGCGTGTTTTGGTGATATAGCTTTAGGAGGTGGAAAATAAAAGGAAAATAATGTTTGAGTGTTTTACATATTATGATGTACGAAATGGACCTATGAAATTTCGTGATCGAAGGAGGACCAACGTATGTGACATACGGATATAAATATATATATTATTGTTATTGACGTTGTTGTACTGTGCATTGCGCGAGTGTGGTCAAAGAACAATGAAGTACACATTGTGTGTATTTTGAAGCCGACGAATTCGAAGCATTCCCAAATCCACGACGAATGCGACGTTGTCATAGGTTATATCACTGCACGGAATTGTCGAAATGTGTAAATCACGGACAGTGATAATATAAAACGAAACTATAAAGACAAACAGTATTAATGTATGCGTCTATTAAAAACAACACCGCGTAATCGATGCCTATGCCGAGGAAACGTATATTTATGTATACGTATAAAGATAACCTCTTCTCTGCGTTAATACTGACGAGGTCAAAAACCTCGTTTGGAAGTGTAAAAAATGTAAAACATCACATCTGGTTTTTTCACTGCTTAGTGGTCGTATACTTGTCTAGGCGCGCGCACCACACACACATAAAAATAAACAGTTTATATAATAATAATAGAATGTTATAATATATTTTATATATATATATATATGTTTACACGTGTGTATGCGTCGGATTACAAGTGATTTGGTGTGTATAGATAAATACGATTTGTCCAGCCGCGTCGGCTACTCGTCTTTCGACGACGATCGTGTAAACGTAATAATAATAATAATAGTAGTAATAATAATACGCGTGTATAGTGTAGGCGCATTGTTCACGGACGAGGCGGCGTGAAAAGTGAAAACGAAGAATTCACCCCGTGGCTCGTGTATACACGGCTCGGCGCATGCGCGTCCTATGCGACCCCAAGAAGGTCATGTACCTCTCTCTAAGATCTCTAAGCAGCAGCAGCAGCAGCAGCAGCAGTGACGAGTGTGTTCGTGCGTATACGTGTACTGCGTGCACGCGTGTGCGTGCGTAAGCGCACAGATATAAATATAGATATACAAGTCGCATGCGATACACAATATCCGAGCCGAACCCTTCGGAGGGTCTTGCACACGGCGCTTTTAGTGCGCGCGCGAAGGGCTGCTGACCCTCGCACTCGGCGCGCGCGATGACACGTGTGCGTTGCACGTGTACCGCGGCGGTGGCGTGTAAATACATGTATTATTTTGTACGTGTACGACGAGCACGTATGTGCGTGTACCGCGAGCCCGTGCGGATAGAAGTGCATGCGAGAAGAACGAGCGCGAGCGCCGGGACGACCTAGGTTCGATGAACCGAGCGCGGCGGTGGACACCGGCCGAACGGCCAACCGAACCCAAGGACGGTTTTGTAAACCCACCACGTGACCGGTAGCGCAGAGAAATAGAGACAGTGGGTGTGTGTGAGTGAGAGAGAGTGAGAGAGAGAGAGAGAGAGAGAGAGGAGATGGAGAAAGAGAGTGAGCGAGAGAGACGGGATGGAGTGTGGACGACGATGATACCGATGTTGTAACATCGCGTACGGCCGAAAAAAACCGAATAACAATAATAATATGTATAATAATAACGACGGCGATTAATGCGATGATGGCGACGCGTCGTACGATATTATAATAATTCTCCGTATAGGCCGTCGTCGTCGTGTAGGAACAACGTCGGTCGTTACGGGCGCACGAAAAATATATTATCAACGCGTACAAATATTACAATGTTGTTGCGCGGTGCGTGCGTGCGTGCGTGCGTGTATCATCCGCGCCGGCGTACAATAATTTTATTGCACACACGTAGTAGTAGAGTTTTCCACGTGCGAGTGCCTGCGCCAAGAGGTCGCGCGCGCCTTGCCCGCGGAAGTTCAACAAACCCGAGCGCGGATGCGCAGCTGCAGTGGGGCGACAACAACGAGCCGCCGCCGCCGCCGCAATATCGTACACGTTGAATTATTATTATTTTAGGAGGAACCCGTGTGTGTGTGTTTGTTTCTGTTAGCAGGGAAAACCGTTCCGCCGCGGCTTCCTGCGCTCGACCCACCCGCCGTCACTCTGCGTATATCATCGTATCCTCGTAATATCATAATATAATACGTACGAGAAGCCCTACGTACGACGAGCGCACGTTGTTTTACTTGTGCGTTTTGTACGATGCACCGCCGCCGCCCCGTTCGTTTTGAATAACAATAATACACGAATCCTGTATAGTAATAATATCTGGAAAACACGGCGGCGGCATACGAAAGGGAAAAACAAACAAAACCTTACCGCTGCCGCGTTTCATTTCACCCGTTCGCGTGTCACACGGGCCGGTGTACAAGTATAATAATAATAATATTCTATACGCGTAAAATATAATAGCTCCAAATAATATAACAGCTGCACCATCGCTAACGCACACGCACTCGCAAAAGAAGGATGGACTTTCTTCAATTTATTCATATATTTTTTTTTCATTTTTAATTTTTTTTTGTTTTCCCCTCTGTCCTACGAATTTAACTTCGACTTCACGTCGACCGCAAGACGCCGACAACGGTCAGGGCCACGACAGCGGGGACCGAATGCGTTTCCCAACCCATCCCACTATCTTATGTTATTGTTTTCGTTCTTCCGGCACCCAAACGTGTACATACACCTACCATCCGAACCACGTTTCAATTCCTTCGGTTCGATACGCGCGATTCGTCAAAACCATTCACCACATCATCACTGCTCTGTCGAATACATATATCTGTAGATTTTTTCTTCTTTAAAATTCGGTTCTTTCATTTTAACACACGCGCGTTAACGTACAAATAACAACAATGTATATTATACAATAAACATACACGTAGCACGTATATTTGGACAATTGTCCCGATTGTTTAAACCAGAAAAGAGCAATTTTATAACATACGGTAAACGCGCTTCGTTCGGTATTTACAGCCAATGCGTGATACGTTACCAATAATTATATCAATATAGTGTATACAGATAATGTTATTTCTTACACAACTATTTAAAGCGTTATATTGTTCAATTAAATGAACTCTTAAATAAGTTTCGAGTTATCGAAGTAATAATATAGTATCACTATAAAGAAAAAAAAAGTGAAAGGAAAACGAATCTGTTTTCCTCGAGTAAAAAATACTTTTGTTATTGTTTCAGCTTATAAAACTGAACGATATCGTTTACAAAAACGATATCGTTCATTCGTATTGAATTTATTTTCATAACAATTCCATGAGATTTTTATTATTTTCAATAAAATACAAATCTTTTTAAATTACAAATCTTTTGACGTATCGAAAACATAAAAATAAAACTGTATTTATTCATTATAACTCCTAAGCATTAATAAATATCCTCGTTATATTTCCCAAGACGATTCATAAAATATTGAATAAACACATTTTTTCAATGTAAAATATGAATCTATACGGTTTATTTAAATAATAGCATTGTGTCTACCTAAACATGTACGTTTTCAACAATTTTCATTGCAGTGAATATTGTTATTCATTATTTCATGTTACAATACTGGTAGAAAAAAAATGGAGGAAAATATAACAGTGACTGACAATGAAAAATATCAAAATTTCGTAATACTACCTGTACACAATAAGATGTATGTACCTATATGTATATAGTATATACATATTTAACATATATATGATGTACAAGCACCATTGCATTATGATATTACAAATGGTATGTTGAATCATAATAATTATTTAATAATTGATATAATATAGGTTCTAAAGAAAGTTTATCAGTTATATAAATATAAATGTTTAGTAAATATTTAATTTATCAGTATTTGTACAGATCGCGTTTTATTTCAATAACTGATTTGATGCTGATACATTTATTGTAACCAATATAAAAAATATTGAGCAATGAATTCTGAGATATTTTTTTTTGAAAATTAACCGTGTTTAAATATTGTTACGCGAGGATTTTGGAGGTTTAAAATTACATTCGACCGGGCCGTCATCACACTCAGGAAAATCGATCATAAAAATTAATTTTTTCATACTTCATAGATTATGTCGACTAGAATGATTCTAGGGAAGTATTTTAAACATAAAAAAGGACAACATTTTACGTGTTTTGCTATGGTCATTTTTTTCAAATTGAAACATAATGTATTTTTTATTAAAGCAATTATATTTTGTTTTGTACTTTAGTGGGTATAGTATTAATGCTCAACAATATATCAACACCATAACACTAGGTACAGATTAATAATGCAAGTCAATACCATTATGATTATAAATAGTTAAGTCATAATCAATGCTAATATAACAACTATACAAAAAACCATATCATTATTTATACTTGCTGAAGTCGCTTAAACTCCGATTGAATAATTTATTCATGTAAAACACAATTATATTTTATTCAGATTATTATTTAGCGGGCTGGTATCATAAAGAATAAAATATTCATTATATGTGTATTGTGTACGCGCTGAATTCAACAATCCATTTACTATAATTATTTTTATATAGTTCGGGGAAATAAGTGGCAAATTCCGAATTCTAAAAATTACAGCTCAAAAATACCATCGGTATAAGTTATCAAATATAAATATTGTCGAGTACTCCTATTAGGTGAGAAATTATAACAAAATATTTAAAAATGTATTATTATACAATAAATTTACAATAAGGTTGATTTATTTAGACCGTTTTCTATTTCATACAAACAAAAACTCAATATATTAGACGTATGCCTTCTGTGTAGTTAATATGATTTACATTTGCTTCAATATTTCAATAGGTGTTTAGCATGTGCGAGTACAATAAATACCTAAATTGCATATTGGTATAGTAAAATTCACAATAAAAACGCAAACTATTGGAATATCTTTTTTGAAAGCTTGGAAAAACAAATCTATTTTAGCTAAAATTATTTAAATAAAATAATATATATAATAATTATACTTCTTAAGGCACGCAGAGTAAGTGTGTGATAATCGCTGTCAGTTCATACATAGAACGAGATAACGAGTTCACCTCGATGAAGTAAACCAAGCAAAGCAGAGATCTTAAATTAGAAATTCTATTACATTATATTGAACTCTCACTGAATACATTAACACTTGAATAAGCTTGTTGTCTTTAGAGTTTAGCTTGACCAAGTTAATTTTATTTTTCGTTTCTACCGTTCAACACCATTAATTAATTTTACACATTTATTTGCATTTATTTACATTATTTTACATTATATCATAATTATTCAATTATAAAAAAATATAAGAGTTTCCTGTTAGTTTTTTTTTATAATAATATACATTTTAGTCTTTTAGTATTTCATTTGTTTCAACTATATTCAACTGCTAACAATTATTCGATACTTTTTATCGAGCATTACATTTTATATTGGATATTAACTGTAATTATCTTTTTATTTTTTCTATAATACAGTATTAGTTATTATTTTTAATTAAGTACTAAAATCTTAATTTTATAGAACATTAACAATTTATATTTTTTATTACGATGTATTATTCACAGCTATCTTATATATCGAAATCAATTATAACGTATGAATTAACTTTATAATTACTTCTTCATAAGTACTTCATGGTTTTTTTGCATGAATAAATATTTGGTGAGGTTTTACCTAATAAGCAGTTTGGGAGACAATTTTAGATATTTATTTAAGATATTATATTTATATTTAAATATCTATTATATAAATTATCTATAATCACTAAAATTAAACTATACTAACTATTATATTAATAAATCAAAAAAACAAAAATCTTATTATTTACCTTTTGATTTCTATTTTGGTGAATGATTTTTTTTTAAATGTTCGTTGATGTAGTATTTATTTTGCTATGAAATTCTAATTTGTAAATTAACGATCAAAATTATTATTTCTTATCATTGCATCATTTTTAAGTATAACTTTATTATACATTTAATTTTAATACTTAATGCAAATGATTAGATTTATATTTTTTATTATGTTTTTAACAATATTTTTTAATTTATAACTTGAGAATAATTATTTTTGATTTTTGATTTGAGTAAAACCATTTAAGTACCTATGTTAATAAAGAGATTTTATTTAATAACTACCCTCCTTTTAAAATCTACCTAATGAAATATGTGTGTTTAATGTTGGACGACTGTACATTTGAAAAACACAGATATTTAATTTTAAAAAGATTCTAGAATTTGATTTTAGTTGGAAGTGGAATATTTCAAACATGTCTTTAGTTATTTTGACGTCATAATACTATAATAGGTTAATATAGATTATGATTAAAGAGTATAAAAATGTGTTTAATTATAATTACATAGAAATGAGTCATTAAACCCAGTACCTCGGATAATTTTAGCCCAATCGTTGATATAATAAGAGAAAAAAGCAAGGAATATATGATTGTGAAATTTTACATTTATTTTTGTAGGGGACAAAGTATATTTTCTAAGTGAGAATACAATTAAATATGTTTTGTTCAGAGGTTGAATATTTAGTTTTTAGTACTTTTTACTCCCATCTATGTATATGTCTTATATAATTACAACTATGTAGCTTTATATGATATTGATTTACTTGTTTATTCAACGTTATCTATATTATATCAATTAATAATATAATATGTATCAATAAAATTAATTTACTGTGTAAACGGTGGGTATATTATATCATATTATAAACATCCTGTTATTCAAGATTATGTTCACAAAATGTTTGAATCCTCTACGTCTTGTACCAAGTTTATTCGAATACGAATATTAAACACACTCAAAATTAAATTCTTCATATCCCTATCGAAAAATGTTTTATTAATTTTTATATCAGATGCATATGCGTAATGTCATACGAGGTTAAAATAAATAGGAAATACACTACATTTTTCGTGAAATGATATTGGGTGAAAACGAAATATTTTTGGTGAATTATAACTTATAAGTTGTATAACATATTTTAATGATTAAAATAGCCTATTAACAGACGTTATTTTTATATGTTTTAAATAGTTTTTTTTTTAGAAGCTGAGGGACAAATACAAAAAAGTGTGATACTCTAAATCCATTTACCCAATGTACCCGATTCCTCTTCATAGCCACTTCCATATTTTAACGTTCTAGGAATATGATATGTTGATATTTTACAGTGTTTTCTTAATTATTAATATTTTTTAATATGACTTGTATGGGTGTTATTATATTATAATCATCAAACTAATATGTCAACTGTATTAACTATAGTATGTGCGCTTCTATAAAACTTCTTCGATTAGCTTCTATTCAATTAAAGGTTGCAATTAAATATGATATATTTTTTTATTCATTGTTTTAATTGTTGAATGTATTATTTTATGTTATTTAAACTAAACATTGGTGTATATTGATTTTGTTAATCAGTGAATACAATATGCTAAATATTTGATTGGAGAACTATGTACTATTCTTGTAATATTCAAAATAAAAAAATAAAATCAAGTTAAATAAGGTCAAGACGTAAAATAAGATCAAATTAAGACTAATATAATATAGATATTACTATTAGTTCACGATATAATGGATTTATATCATGTGAATTTAGTTTTATTTTGTATTATATTTTTATTTAATTTAATTTTTAATACCAAATACAATTATAAATGTGTACACCAAATTATTTAAAACTGCCCTTGCGTTTCAAATAATAATTATGTTCATTATAATACACATTAAATACTAGAACATCTCCGAGAATATAATAATACAATAAAATGTAATATAATAAAACAATAAGAGCCCGGGCCTCTATGATGTCTAAAATGTATAATTAAAATACAAAACAAATGTAAAATATAATTAAATTAAATATAAAGCAATTATTTAAAATATTGGAGAGTATTATATAACATGTTTTGAATATAACTACTGTTTGATTAAAAATATTCTACTATAAGTGACAAAATTTGAATCTTAAGATTATCCAGAGGTGACCTCAATTTGAGTATTTTAAGTGATTCTAGTACTCAACGGTTATTGTTACATAAACACTACGATATGATCCTGATGACTAGGGCTAGGAAAATGATGCACTAAAAACCTACAATAAAGACATTAAAAAATTGCCAATAATGCTCCAAAAAAAGCATTTTAACTAGTTAGATGCAACAAACGATTAAATACTTGTCGGCATAACGTATTAACGACATAACGACAACTGATGTGACTCGTGGGCCATAGCTCCGCGATAAATAACAATACTCCGTACGTTAGCACGCGAATATAAACCCCCATGGAAATTCTTATAATTAGTGAATGGCGAATGCTAAATAATATTATTGTAATTTTAGACATAGTAAACAAGTCAATAAGTATCGTTCTCATTGCGTCTGAAGTCCAGATAGTCAACGTAACCACAACTCCCCACTCGGTAATCACTTTGACAACATTTAAAAAAGAATTTATTTTCAGAAATATTTTCCGATAAGGTGAAGCCACGAAATATATATAGTAATGAAAATAAATTGATAAAGAATAATTTAGATAAATAAGTACGTAAATGTTCTAAAAATATCAAATATGCGTATAATTAACAAAAACTAAATAAAAAGCTAATAAACTGACACTTAAGTACCAAAAAAGCATTTATTTACGAATATCATAAGAAAATGCAAAAAAAGCAAAATAAAAATTGTAAATTTGAACTCTGTGATGTATGAATCGAATTTTGTTTTTGATTAGCTATATCCTGGAGTACTAAGAAAGAAAATGCAAATGCTACAAAATCCTAGCCCTACTGATGACACTTCCTGGTTGGCGAACCGTAGGTTGATCCCATAAACTATTTACAACAATTTTCATTGCTTGCATCCGTCTAGAACCTATGATCAGCTAGTCACCAAGTCAACAAAAGACTTTAAGGAGCCTTAGGAATACTCTGCAATTGTATCCATATATTAAAAGCTCCGATATAAGTTAAAGAGAAGTACAATGCTGGGAGTTCAATAGCTAGCAAAAAGCTCAATATTTTTTTTATCATGCGTAAAAAATAAATAAAAGTATAATACAAATAGTATTTACGTAAGTAGTCTTTGTTTGTGTAAATATTTAGTTAAAAATTACTATAAAAACAATGTTTTGGTATCACGAACTTGAATTCACGAGCTTTTTCCGACTTTTGAAATCAATAGCAGTCCATTACTTGTTTTTTTATTTCAAGAACAGAAGCATTAAGGAATTAATATATAACTCTTTATTTTTTCTGTTTGAGAAACATTTTTTCTACAGTTCACTTAAAGTCGTGTTCGGTTTTAATCGATTTTTATAATCGGAAATGGATATTAATACATTAAATAGGTATTATACCTGTAAAATAGAACATATGTTTTGCACCGTTAAATTAACCCTAAAATAATTTTGAAAAATACAATTAAATTATTATCCTTTTATCGATACTAAAATAATATTTAAATTAAAAAATAAATAAAATTTAAAAGAAAGTAAATAACTTACATTATTAACAATTACGGGAGATCATGTGTATTAGTTATTCTAACTTAAATGATGATAATAATTCACCTAATATTGTTTGATAAAATGTAATAACAGTAACGTTACAACATCTTGTGTTACCGTATTATCATACGCATTCAATGAAATTACAAAGTTTCTAAGAAAAAACTCAATCAAATCCCTACAGTATCAGTTTTTTAAAAATAGAAAGATTTCAGTAGCTTATAAATTACTTTTGACTCAGTATTAAATAAAACTGTTTGATTCAGGCTTGATATTTTTACATTCATCAAGATCCTTACTACTACCAATTATAATATAGTAGTATAACATTTTATCAGGATATTTATATATAATGATACATATAATTAAAGCAAATAAAGAAATAACCTCATAGAATGTCTACACGTCCTTAATCATAAAGTAATTCAGTTAATATAAAATAAATAGTATTTTGGTATCAAGCTCGTTTGCAGAAATTTAATAATTTAAAAAAATTTATTTTTATATTGTAATATTGTCATCACTATACTTATCACACAAACGAAATGTGTATACTGTATATAAATGTGTATAGGTATACTCTTATAGACATAAAAACACTTGCAGAGTTGAGAACAGTATTCACGCATAATTTGTATTAATGAATAATTATAGGATAATTTGACGGTAAATTTGTATGTACGAGTACGATTTGTTAATACGTTCTATAGAATTAATTAATTTTTCAATTGGTAAAATGATCACACATGATATATGTACAAGAAAAATATGACTGAATAATACATATATTAATAGCATGTACTAGCTGAGAGCTCAATAACCGCTTGTCTCACTTCTTTTACTTCTGAGAAGTATAATTAAAAAATAAATATTATTCGAATATTGTTACTTTTGTTTTATTATTTATTATATATTATTAGACATTAGTTACAATTTATACTTATATTTTATAATTAAATCAATGATAAATTAGAAAACGATTTATAGTTAGAATTAAGTTCACTTTTTTTGACACAACACAATTTTTTTTTTTTAATCGAAGTATTAATTTTAATATATGACCAACTGTGCGTAACCATTTGAACTTTTTTTTTATTAGGTATTCTGCTATATTATAATACGCAAAATCACAAATGTATTAAAAAAATCTTTTGCCATTATTGACTTTATTAAATTGTTTGGCATATCAAATATGTCATGTTATAAAAATAAGTATTGAAACAATATTTTAATAAAATATCATTATAATAAAAATTTCCAACTTTATTAAAAAATGTTGACTTTAGATTTTGGTAATATTTTGTTATAGACTTTATGTTAGATAAAGAGTTGAATTAGCTTATATTAAAACGTCAATATTTGGGGTTATAATAATACAATGTGTCATATTACAAACTATATATTCTATATAAAAATAATATATATATAACAAATATGATCGAAATACTAAAATCTACATTTACCAATTCTAATTTTAATCTTTAAACAAAATATTTCCCATATTAAAATTGTTGAACTATAATTTATAAAAATTGTAAGAATATTTAATGATCCAGTATTATATGTAATTATTTTCCCTAAAGTTAATGAATACATACTCTTCATATTTTTCAAAAAATTAAAAATACTGCAATTGAATCGTTAAATGACTCTCGAATTTAAATTTCTAACTATTTATTAGCTTATAAAATACCTTTGTGCTTTTGTTGTTTATTTTAATTTTAGATGTAGTAAGTTCTTTTTCAAAAATAGTTGTATTTAAACGGCGAGGGATTTTGGACTTTCAATCATTGTACACCGTTTACATATTATATAAGAAACGTTCTATGTACTACAATTCAGAAATCAGTATAGAACCTTACGCAATTTAGATGTTCTTAACATGTTCTGATTTTTAGTTATAAAAATACACATGCTTCCGTGGGCTTTATTTCTAGGGGAAACTACGTATTGTCAGCAAATAATTTTAAAAATTGCTGATGCGTTATAATTGATAAAGTCAAAAAGTCATTAATTTGATAAAAATATTGTTTCTCAATGTTAGCATCTGTATTTTTCCAGTCTCCATTAACAGTTTCCATAAAATAAATTCCAAGTATGCTCTATGACGTAAACTTCTTATTCTCGCTAGAAGTGATTCATTGAAACGTGCTTTGGAAAGGGAAAACAATTCAGCATATCCCAGAAAATCAAAAATAGAAGTAGATGTTTGTTAAATAACAATACTAATAAGAAGAAATATTTTTTATTATGTGTTATATAAGTACTCATGAGTACTTAGAGACTTTTAATTGATTGCTCTTCGAAAAAAAATGTTCATCCAGAGTCTATGAACATTTTATTTTTTACATACATAAATACAAATACATACGTGCTATTAATCGTTGTGTAAACAGTTACATAATGTATGAATTATGTTTTAAGGTCTGACCTAATTATTAGCTGAATGTTTCTATTCAAAAACATACTATTTTTAATACAAATACTGATACCAATCCTAATTTTAAAAATATATAGATAGTAAATTAAACAAAAATGTTTCATATGGTTTCTATTGAAGATACCACGAATGATAGTTAAACCTAAGCCTCTTATTTTTAGATTGATATTCTCGAAAGACAGTGGTTTTAGATTTTAGAATATCGGACGGCAACTGCATCGTGCATTATTCGTGGAAAAGAAGTCGTCGACCCATTGGCAAAATATCACCAGGTGAAGCCACCGAATACTGGTACCTGTATGGAACATTAAACTAAGCTGCTCGTGGTTCGCTATAGTGGAGGTCAACTATTTTTCGATCAAGAAATACCTAGCGAAGGATTAAATCTGGAAGGGGACCACATCTATTTCGAGTTTAATTTTTTTCGTTCCTTCTTATTTACGTATGTTACTGCTCGGTTAATCTATGCATATTACTAAGAGCCTAGAGGTTACAATAAATCAAAATTATAATTTTTCGTTGCAATACCATATTCATCATCCGAATTCCGTTCAAAGATCCGTTCCACGATTAGATGGATAGAATAGAAGTTTAGTTGTAAATGGGTGTGTGGTGGGTCCCGCAGATACAAGCTCGATGGGGACATCCTTCATTGTCGCAGATCATGAATGCATTTTTACAATTTGTACAGTATCAAGCAGACAATTGTGTAATTACATATATATTTTGCAGTCTCATGAGTCATGACAAACGATAGCGAATGAAATAAATTAACACCGTAGATCACCACATGCGCATTCGTGTGGTTATAATCGGTAAATAAAGTCGATAAATGCAATTATTTTTTATACCCATTTCTATAATAGTGATTTATATAAGGTTTTTATCATAAATAAATAATATGTACATAGGATTTATTGTGTAAAATACAGTTATGATCTCATTCATAATTAGCATACATTTTTTTTAAATACAGAGTGTCCCACCAAGGATTCACCCGTTGCGATAGATACTGAGATAATGAAGATATTCAAATTCTGAGACAAGGACAATAGATATTTTATATTTATATTTAAATTTAAATTTAATGTGAAGGTAAAAAAATATAAAAAAGGATTTTTTTTTTTTATTGTTTCGAATAATTTGAAGATAGACATTTTATAGAATTTATTTTTCTGAAAATGTTTTTGTTTCAACATTTTATTTTTATTATTTTCGTTATTTTTAATATTTTTATGAGTTTCCATATACTTATCAGAGGTTATTTGAAAACGATACGAGATAATATCAAATTATTCAATTATGGACTACTATGGTATTACATAATAGGTATACAATATTTCTGGAAACTAAAAAATGTTTAAAAATCATGAGATTAATGAAAATAAAATATTGAAACCTCAATACTTTCAAAAAAATAGACTCTAAAAATTGTTTTCTAAAAAAACAATTTCGGTTTACGGGTTTTACCCGGTTTCAAATTTTTCACGGGTACCCCGGGTTTCAAAACCGGGTTGTAACCCGTTTTGACTCCCTGGATATAAGTAGATATTTAGAATCTAAATTGTAGTCCATAGTGAATTAAACTATATTTAATACACCCCGAATAATTTAAACAACAATGCAAGTACGACTTATGAGGACTTGAGATTTATTTACATCGTAGTAAACTGAATTTGTTTCTTAGAACTATTTCTCAAAAATGATGTAACGTCTCTTTCATATTTAAAGACACCTTTCGTTGAGGAATATAGTTGCACCAGGGTTATTACAAATTTTCTGATTATTTTTAAAATAAAACTTATTAAATTGGTAATTCTTGTGAAGTTATTACGTATACTATGAAGACTAAATACCGTTTTGTACTTTCATGTAGACATCAAATGTAATAATAGTTTATTAACAATTCTTGTTAACTCAAATCTCAGCTGTTCAAAAGTCAAGAATATATTTTATATGAACGTATATATTTTGTTTAATCTACCATGTTGACAGGTAAGGTAAGTTCGTAGTAAGGCAAATTCTCTTCTGTAATCTCCTACGGCTACTGTATAGGCTTACATTAGTTTTGTTATTATTATTTTCTTTACTGCATAAGTATGAAGATTATTGTTATAAAAATTAATTTACTTTTAAAGTTGTTAGAAATCGAATAAATCTGGTATCAGGATTATTTATCAACATTTAATACCGGGGAAAAAAAACCAAAACCCTGTATATTAAAATTTTAAAACAATCTCTGTCAAAAATTGTCTCACTACCTCCTTATATATTGATCGTTTGAAGGTTAGGTTAGATTTAAACTTTTAACTTAATGATGCAACAAAATAAATAATTAAAAAAATATTATAATATTATACAATTTGAGTACCCACTTTTTTAAGTACAGTATTATATGTGCACATAATAACCAATGATACTGAGTCATTGTGAACAATAAATTTAAATACTACGTAAAGCTATGATCCTTACTCAAAAAAATAGCGGATATTAGTAACGTATTTTTAATTTCATAAATATTATTAAAATGACAGTTGTAGTTCCTGTACATAGAAGCACGTCTTGCAAGAATAATACTGTTCGTATGTGTTCTGTTTATATAGTTGCGTTATTGTGGCTATGTCGCAGAGAGAGTTTTCATAATTTCCAATAATTTTTATAATTTATTGATTTAACGAATGTATTTTGGAATTTGACGAATATTATTTTTACAATGTGCAATGACACGTCTTATAATAATAACATTGTGTCGTTCTCTGAGCTTATATTTCCCGAATTGAAAATGTTACATAGGTACCTAATAACATATTGTTATAGAATATTGTAAAATAATTTTCATAAGAGTAAATCTATGTATATAAATAAATATATTTATAATGCTTTTGCGACAAGCATTGTATTGGTAAGTTAAGCATTGATATACGTTGTATTGTGTGCTGTAATATCTAAAAAATATATTTGGCAGTAGGTACGTATTTTATTTTTAATTATATTATAAAAGAGAGAAGATCTTCTATAAAACTCCAAATACATTTCTGGATAAATATAATTTATGACTGTAAAACGTAGTCACTAGTATCTACGGATAAAAAAAATGTGTGTTGTTCAACCGTTAAGAAGATGTAAGGAGAGCGCTGTGGTGTAGAAATGTAAGAAAAAAAGCATACGATCTACAACGTTGCTATACAGAGTGTACCTTATGGCTTATAGTGTTTATACTCATCGTTTTTTGTGGTTTAAAATAAAATGAAAAAATATTTGTTTTTATCAATAGATTTACATCAATAGATTTCTTTTAATATAAATCATATGTTTTTATACCGTGTGAACACAATACTGCTTTAGTTCGCCATATCAAATATTTGAACATTTAATAATATTCTTTGCATACTTATTACTTATAGTAATTATAATATTACTGTTGTTCATTTGATTATATCTAATGGCTATGCGAAAAACAGTGTGAAAATAAATTGCTAAGAGAGAAAATACGAAGATTTGAGAGTTGATTTAAAACTAATATGTATTCTCGTGTTTTAATTAAGCCCGCATTTATTATTTTATAAAACCGTCGGTTGTTGTGCAATATGCACTGCAGTTTTTAACAACTTGGTTATGAAAAAAATCCACGTGTTGACCGCAGAAACTATTGAAAAAATATATTCTAGTCTGGTAAATTTCTATGACACCATTTGAGAAAAACTCGTTTATTTGCTCATGCTACGCGAACCGGAGTGTTTAAAGAAATATAAAAATGTACGAAAAAAAAAAAATTAAAAATGTGTATTATAAGAGATACACGTTATTTGCTGTTCAGCCGGAATCCACACTGGCTGCTTCGTTAGTAACTATGACTGGAAAAAAAAAATTAAAAAAGTCACGCACAACGATGCAAGTTTTGCCAGGTATATATTATATTATTGTGTAATACGTCAACGTCGTATAAACGTAATCGTGTAAAACATATGTACGATTGCCGTCGAAACGCGTCCGAAACACTTTTCCCGCATAACGTTTTCGTGTCTGTGAAACATGGCATAATTACAATATCTATTATCCGTGTACACGTTGTATTTGAACTATACGCCACACAAATAAAGGTGGTATTGTGCATGGTACAGCAGCGGTTCCCAAATTGTTTTTGTTCGTGCCACCCTAAAAAAAAAAAAACTAAAAAAAAAAAATGTACCGCGTCTCCGGTGTATAAGTTGAATACGACGAGAAACGCGGGTTGAAATAATCATGTGACTCTTTACACGGTTCAAACGTGCTGTCATGTGTACGCCGAAATGGCGGTCTAAAAATATCTGTGTAATTTTTCGCTCCACGCGTCAACCCCGCCGCCAAATAATCGCGCCTCCCAGTTTGGGAACGTCTGCGGCATAGTCGGTGCCGGTGACGTGGCGTACAGGTATCCGAAACGACGGGAATATTGAAACAATGCGTAGCTATCGCTGCCGAGACCACCGCGGCGCGTTCGTACGCATTATGTAACCACGGGTCGAATAAAATAATAAACGAACGCGGAGTGATAGAAAAAAAAAAAAATATAAATATTTTATTTCGCCCGTGACATAATAGTAGGCAAGAATGTATACCGAAACGTTGCACTACTCCGGAGTGCCGTACACAATACGTTAGTGTTCGGCATATTGCGTGCGTGCTCTGCGTGCCTCTACGCGCCGCGGCCGTGTCGTGGGACGCGAAAATCAACCACCAATTCCCGGTGTCATAGCCGACGAGGCCAGCCGCGGTCATCGCATTGTCTCGTTTTTGTATTTTATTTTTCTCTCTCTTTTTTATTTTTTATTTTTATTATTATTCTACTTTCGTTGTTCTGGTCTTTACTCGGCCCCGCGCGCGTCGCACACGCCGACACACATCGCCGCGCATCTCTCCCGCAGTACACTGTACAATAATACACGCGTAGGTACTATCACCGTACATTATACGGCCTACGCGCGCATAACATTATTGCTATTATATATATTTTCACCACGAGAACATATAATATAATATTATTATTCATTATAATGCGCGCGTGATATGAAATATTTTGGAAATAGCCCGCCGTCGTTTGCACCATTGTTAAAACGTAGTATAATATTTCGGTGTACGCGAGCGGTGCGCACCCGACGTGGGGTGGATGCCATCGGTCGGGACTCGGGAACGACCGACGACGACGACTACGACGGCGGCGACGACAACGTCGTAGAGGACGACGGGAGGAGGAGACCGGGACTGCCAAACCAAAACGTTTCGGGCCAATGACCGAGGCCGCGGGGAGCACGTGTGCGCCCGCGCGCGTCTTTACCCGATCGCGTGGCCACCCCGCCGAAACGAACGTCCGGCTCCTCCGCCGATCCGGTGTGCCCGACCGACGCCGTCGACGTCGACACGATCGGGCAAACGGCCACGCGAGCGAACGGCAGCGGCCGACCGACCGACGCCGTCGCCGCCACGTTGCCGACCGACCGACCGACCGACCGACCGGGTCGGGCGACCGTCCGTACGCGAGGCAGCGCCTGACCCGCCCGCGGTCTGAGCGCGCGCTCGTTCGTATCGGTCGGCGCGATGTGGGCGTACCGGACGGGGTGGTTGGACAAGACATACGCGCACACACGAGAGACCTGGCCGCCCGGAAACGCACTAATCATGCAGTCTTCGTCGTCGTACTTTGTGCACGTGATAATACGATGTACGGACGAACGCTGTTTTTTTTTATTTTTGTTCATTTTATTATTACGATTATTATTATTAAACGTACGCCGTTTTTGCCGCGCGGCCGTCGGGCTCTGAGAAAAGATGAGAAGAGAAAAAATAATTCGGTGTAAATTATTGTCCGCACACGCGTCGCGAGCAGCACGCACGCACGCACGCACACCACGAAAATACATGCGAGTTTCTGGCGCGCCGACGTTTGCCATACGTGATGGAATACACGCGGCTGTACTCTTGCACGATAAGTGCACAATAAAATGTTATCGGGTCCGTGCAATACTTATGACGTGGAATGCACGCTAACGCCATCGCGATAATTGTAATAGTATTGTGTTGTGCACGCTCGACAGCTATAATACATATTTAGCATAGACACGCGTGCGGTATAACGGTACGCATTATCGTGGTGCGATGCGCGCTGTACCTGCGGACATTACCGTGCAACTATGGAGCTTACGTGCGCACCTAACTGCACTTGGGCGTGCGGGACATGCAGATGATGTATTTGATTTACGTCTCATTAATATCGCACGCCACCGACTGCAGATGACCTCACGGGTGGGGGCAGGGTGGTTTATTTTTATATCCATCGCGATCGGTGTACGACGAACATGAGATTTCGACCACGCGTCACAGTACAACCCAACGTATACACGCGTCACAGTACAACCCAACGTATACACGCGACGCGAATGTCCTGCACTTACCACCGCCACCTCCTCTTCCTCCTCCTCCTGAACGCCGGCCGAACTCGGTGTTTTCGTTTCGACCCGCCCGCCGCTGCAGTGTTTCGATTTCCGATACCACTACCTCGTTTCGTGCACAACCGTATCGCGCACACTGTACCACGGTCGCACTGTGTTTACAATATAACGCTATAATTTATAGTGTGTACATTGCGTGTATCATTTAATATAGTGTTCAGGGTAGGCGTGAATAATATTCGGTATTTACACATATCTTATAGCGAACACGTCGATATATCATAGATTCTCGTCGTAAACGGTTTGGTAACGATTTATTTCCTATGAACGGCAAGTTCATTGAGTTATTTTGAGTTGTTTGCTTCAACGCTTTTCGTCTCCCTATTTCGAGGTACCCGGGAAAATAGTACCCAACTGTCCACGTCCTTTTGTAAATACGCCATTGAGTCACAATACATGTGATAAATGTATATAATATAGTCCGAGAAAAAAATAAGTACAAAATGTGTTAAGTACAAAGCACAAGCAAAGATTCTTCTAGAAGTCCACATACATTTACTGAGGCGCCTATATATAGTAAACTACAATGGTGATATGAAGTGTGTAAACAGATAAATTCTACTTGAAAATCTGTAATAAAACAATCGACTTCAAAGAAGATATTATTTCTAATTATTATCCCTTGGCGGAGAGCAAACAAATTATTTTGATCGGCAAGCAAATAATTTCACAAATTGTGACCGACGAAAATTAATACTCTTCCGCTATTGCAAACAATTAAAGTACTTAATAAATTTCTCATTTGTCTTCAGATCCCAATGTAGCTGAAATCTTTAATGAGCAATAAACTAATATGTGATAACTATAAATCTGTATTTGCTTCAACTATTAATTAATTTGTTTCTTGACTCTACTTTCTTACTTCGAATCTGAATAAAGCCTATTTTGATATAGAAGTTACACAGTGATATTTATTTTATTTAATTCTTACCCGTCATCCCAATTTAGTATATTTTAATTTTGTTGCTTTAATAACTGTATAATTGAAATAAAATTTAAAAAACACAGTGTAAACAATAAAAATATAGAATTAAATAAAAATGAATTAAAACTATATAAGTTGATTGTAAACTGGCAATAGATAAACTTATAAACAATAGATAACTTGGCAGATCTTCCCTTTTTTAAAATAATTTTTGAAAACCCCGAAATTGAACTAAAAATAAAATAATAATTAAAATATAACAACGATGTTAACAAATTTAATTGCATTCTTTTATTAACAGATACATAATGTTAAAATCATTGTTCAAAAATAACAGTTTTGGCAACAGTTTCATATACTCGTGGGCCAAATTTTTCTTTAAATGTACCAAAATTATATATCATTATGTCTTTACAGACATTTTTTTATATCATTGCATAGTATATATTGAATACTGCTCGTATTATAATGACGAATACTGGACTCACATTATATATTCACAAACGATATTATTGATGGGTCTAAAAAGTGATGGCTGGCTGGTTCTTGTGTAGTATTCCCTTAGATAAACATGACGTTTTCCCCTCCCTCTATTTATGATTTCGATTTTTATCAATACATACCGATTGGTTTTCTTGAACGTTTTCAAATGCTCTACATTGTTATTGTATTATTATTTTTTGATTGCTTTTATAATGCAAGCAATATATGCTTGACATTGACGTACGGATAATACAAATGTCACATGAGTTTTCACGTCAGATGGCTTAGAACTTTATTATACCAGCATATGAATATTTAATTGTATTTAAAAGTTTAAGAGTTTTAACTTCTAAGTGGAATTAAAAAAAAAAATTTCTTATTAGAATTTTCCTCCCACTACTATAATAATATCCCAATACAATCTTTCCATATAATTATCTATCTTTGAATAGTATCGAAGGCATAAAAAAGCTTTGTTGAACTTTAATTGTTGCATATATGTTGAAGATAAATCAAATATTTTTGAGAGTATCTAGTATCTACAAAGCACTTTTAAAAATAATTTTAAAAAGAAATTATAATACTTAAACATTCTGATTTTAATTACTTACTATTAGCCTACGGAAATGTAGACAGTATAGTATAAGCTGCTATAGCATAAGCTAAGTATGAATAACGTAGTTAAAGCAAGTCAAATGTTTTTCGTTTAAGAAATGTATAATAATAGAAGCAATTAATCATATTAAATATTGATCATATTAATTATATGTTTTCATTTTAAAGAGTTTGTTAAAAGTTTGTATTTCTTTCTGTTATTTACAGATATTCTAAGTATCTTGATTTTTTTATATTTTATCTAGTTAACTTAAGTTAACATGTTTATAGGTGAATTATTTTGAACAATAAACTGTAATCTCAAAGTTTATATTTAGATAACATCGTGTCAATTAACTTCAATTCGTAACACACTCGTAAACACACCCAATAGATTACTATAGAGATAATTAAATATTAAGTATTCAATTATTTCCTTAAATTATACATTTCAGTATTATTTATTTTAATTATAACTTACTTCTTTATCATGGATTCTGAGCATTATTATATTCCTGTAATACAATATTCATTTAAATTATTCGAAAAACTGTGTGATTAATTTTAAAATGAAACTTTAAAATTGAAATTTACAGTGTATAATATTTATCTTGAATAATGCAGGTCAGCAAACATCGAAACAGTGAATTTATACATGGTGTAAATATACTAGGAGATATTAATATATAATTGTTTTGTATTTAAGCGGGTGGTATTCGAACAAGGTATTATAGCTATAAGCCTTTAAAATGATTTTTTAAATTGTTTAATATGATAGGCTACGAGGTAGCTGGTAGGTTTTAGGGTATTATTATTGTTTAAAGGTATATTCACATAAACCGCCTTTATTGCATAGTAATTGTTATATTTATTTCATTTTTGTGAAACGACAACAAAATAGCATATTATATTATACAGATTTACTAACTTTTATACAGAACTATTTGATTAAACTAGATTATTATTTAATTTATGTGAAAAAAATCTGTAGTCCCATAAGATACAAGACGAACTATATTTCTATTCATCGTTTCGATTATCAACACTCAGGTAGAAATTAACTACAGGTATGAGGGTGATGCATACTTCAAATCTATACACAGGTATTACGGTATGATGGATGTCTTAGAGGTATTATAATATATTTGGTATAAATTTGAAAGAGATTTAGGAAAGATCAATCATCGTACACGAAAAATGATTTTGAATGGAAATTCAAGATCAGAATATTATATCCTCTCAAAATAATTGTAACTCTAATATTTTATAAACGAGAAATTGTATACATAAACGAATATTTGGAGGAATACTGAAATTAATTGGTCTGATATATTAATAGGACCCACAAGTGTTTCAATCCGCTTTACTACAACAAAATGCCAAAACCTGCCAAACGATCTTGTTCAAATGCATGACTTCCAGAAACTACGTCTATTCTCTTCCTGCACCGAGTATTGAAAATAGTTTATATTTTATGTTAATAAAAAACTTTTAAATATAAAATGTATATAATACATGATTGTTTCAAGCATAAAAATGTATCATTATACATAATTACTTATTAACTAGCAATAGATACATTTTTTCAGTTAATTATCTCTGATATTATTGACAGAATAATGTATTTAAGCATATATTAAATCTTCAAAAAATGTTTTACCATGTCAAGTACTTGCAATGGGCAAGGGGTAACGACAACTTCACCCTAGCTAACATGTTATTTCAGAGTATGCCGAGAAACAATAACAACAATTAAATAATGTTTATACTTGCCATTTAAATGTCCATCTGGCCTAATATGGTTTCGGCCAAATGTTTATTCAGCCTTTTGTCTAATTTCCGATGTGTATTGAGTATGTAAAATGTGAGGAGGGCTGTCTTATATTTAGTTAGTATATAGAATAAACAGTTATCAAAAATCTCAACGGTTTATAGATTGTAGATATAAAATTTACATATGATAATAACTGCATGCATATTTCTACGGGTGTAGTCACTATACTCGTCACTATACAGGAGACAGGAGCGAGGACAATATGAACTGATGCATGTGTTACAGCTGGAAAATATCCTATCTTTACTGAACCCTACGTAATATGTCACAAACAAATATTAAACAAACCGAACGACTAAATCACTAAAACTTGATATTATCGTTTGAAAATGTGTATTACTTGAGTACTATTACATACGATGCCCATTATAATGTATAATGAATCTGCGGACAACATCATATATTATTATATAAACCAGTAAATAATAATTATTGATATTAAAATATCCATTGTTGATTATACTATGCCCACCAGGGTAACAGTGGTTACTGCAGGTAGTTGCATTTCAGAAAAATCTGAATAATTGTATGCCACTAAGAAATATGACGCATTCTATGTAATAATAAATAAAAAAATAGTTTGCAATATTTTTAATGTCGTAAATATTTATGATAAAGATTAATGATGGAATAATTTTTCAAATTGTTACAGTGATTAATATTACATACAAATATTTACCTAAAAACATTAATTTACAAAACTAAAAAAGTAGATAGGTATCTGATATAGGTTGTAGCACACTAGCACATAGTTTTGATTTATGAATAAGTAATATCTCATAGTTGTGGAGAAAGAGAACCCACGTCTCACACTAAACTATATTTAAATGAATAGGCAAACTTATGAATGTTAACCAATTTCATTAAATAAATAAACTGCTCCGAAAAGGGTTGAGAGTGAACAATTAACACAGAATAACTACTATGGTAAAATGGATGGAGGTAATGAATCATTTTTTTACAAATTTAAATCCTTAATTCCTGGAAAACGAAAATGATTAGTGTGATATTTTTTACGGATATTTGAATATTTGATAATGTGCAATGAGTATTATATTAATATAGGTACTAACTATCAAAATAGCAATTATCTTTAATTATAACTCATAAGTTATATAATAATCTACTACTTCATTAAATTGATATGGTCTGAAGCTCAATGCTCTATTGCTCTAAATACTGTACATTGTATGTAAGATAAGATACATTGTATATTATTGGGATATTATTTTATAAGTTAAAATGTAAAATGTTTAATGATAAAATTGTTAACGAAATATATTAAGTGTATACGTGAATTTTATATTTGTTATCGGTATTGAATTCGGTCAACGGATATGAACTCTTTACTTTATATACTGCTACAAGCCTACAAATAATCGTAAAATATAAGTAGACTGTAGAGATAATGTATAAATAATGATAGTTTTTATAATAGAGAACACATGAATTGCGATGCTGTTTATAAGTAAAATCATGACACTTAGTTAAATTATCATTACACATTACATACAATTCTCAACATGTAGCACAATACTTATCATTCAATAAATATTTAATCACGCAAGAGACATTATACATTTATTGGATGAAACTTTTTTCTTATTGTGTAATTTTTTTTAAAAAATCTACTATAAATTATAATTTAATCTGTGTGAAAACTACAAGACTTTGCGTGTTTACAAAAAAATAATATTTTTGAATACTTCAATATACTAATAAAGTAGTCATAAACTTTATTTATTATCAACAATTTTATAAACGGTATGTTTAATAAATTGTTTTGCAATTTTACCACCATTCCAGTAGAATTAAGTTCTAAAATACAGAAAATCGTACTCATATTAAATACCATGTATAGTAACGAAAAGTGTATTTTTTTATATTTATTTTTACTGCTCTGTTTGAAATCTCAAACAATTTACTATTATTCCATGTAAATAAATAATAATTAATAAGATCACTTATGCCTTTTAAACGGTTTGATTAGAAAAATGCATCGATGTATAAATGTAATACTATAAATATATATATATATATATATACACCAATGTATGACTTTTATTACAGTTTTATTTTTCAGTAATAACTTATTTTACCATGCTTGAATAGTAAAGAACGATTTTAAATTCCTATATTTACCTCATTACTAAGTAGTAAAACGATTTATAGAATAAAATGTCTAAAGCGAGCATGACATTTTATTTTTGTTTTATTTATACACAAATATTTGAATTGGCTAATCTAATGCAAAACTAAAACAACATAAAAAAGTAATTTCTAATGTTTTACGAAAAAATTAGAATTATTTTAATCGAACATATTATTGTAACTCAAAAGGTTTATGTTAAAATAAAACTCAGGTTTAGACTGATAATTAGAGGACAATAACCACATTTCACATCATCCTTAATTTGTCGACTCTAAGTGAAGCGATGATGGAAGAGGAATATGTTTATTATCAATGATGTATTATTTTTTGTTATCATATTTTCTTAGTAGTTCAACGCAAAGAAAAACAAAAAAAAAAGGGCGAGACTCCTAGGTCGGTGATATTCCACGGTATAATGAGTTACAGGGATGGGTGTATTAAACTGTTTTATTGGTCTTTTAAATTTGATACCAACATTGCTTTCCGAACACTATTCTGAGAGAAAAAGTTCGAGAGGATCAGTTTATAATGTTTAGTTTTGATACAAAAAGTAAAAAGACAACTTTTTAATCTAGAATCCCTACACAAAATATGTGTCTTGATTGACATTATACCTCAACTTAAAATACCTATAAATAGCATAAAAGTTGTTGAAATCTTTTGAAATTTACAACAACCATAGAAAGTGTTTATGTAGGTAGGTAAGTGTTCTGTAAAAAAATTAATGCTTATAAAAGTTTTTTACGCTTCTCCAGTAAATTTAATATTGGTTCACTGGAAAGAAAAGAAAAACTTCTTTTGTACATTAAACTACATTTTCAAGTCTTAAATATTTATATTGAAATGTTTATCAATCTTTAACTACGAAAAATTAGGCATATTTCGCGATTTTTATTAAAATTTCAAATTCAAACACTTATTTATAAAAATTATGAATACAGATTTTATAGATTTTTAAGATTTTTTTACAAGAGTAAACATGATGTACGAAAAACATTGTATAAAAATTTCATCAACATTTTTTTATTGACTTTTGTGAAAAAAATTAAGAAAACTCAAATTTAAAACTGCTATAAATAGCACAAAAAAATCCAAAACCTTGAAATTTACACCATCTCTATCAAATAGTCATATAAATATTGGTGAACATTTCAAGACCCTTCAATCAATGCTTTTTGAATTACAATGAAAAAAATATCAAAATTGGCATTCCGTAAATATAGCGTGTTTTGCAATTTTTCGTCAGTTTTCAGCAATTATTATGAAAACTGTTGGAACTTACAAGAAAAAAAATTATTGAATTCCAAATTTGCAGGATGAAATGTTTAAAATTGTTATACGACATAATATAATCTTATTAGGATTTTTTTATAAAACTAACTGCCAAATATTCGTTAAAAAAGTATTTTAAGTTTGGGTACATCGAAGAAATTGAATTAACCATTACAGTTAACAGCGTCACTACTTTTGTTTACTTTTATGTATTTAATTTGTTAAAATTTTAATTTTTATGATTAATATAATTAATAATATAATTTAAATGTATTCTAATTCCTATTGTAATCTAAGTATTACTATATGTTTTGATAAATGATGACTTCTCTTTACGGGTTTTTCTTATGCATTCGTAAATATAAATACTACATATTTCCTTTTATATTGTGTTATTTTATATTTTTTAGTGTAGAACGAAATTCGTCACAGATGTTTATTGATATTGAATGTAAGTTTTTATACCAAAAATGTGTTTACGTTTTGATTCAATTGACTTGGAAAACTTACTATTATAGATGTATAGGTATTAAAAAATTCCCCAAGTCGAAAGTAATTGTATATGTTTTATTCTTATTGACACTTTATATTGTTCTACGTAAATTTACAAAAAAATATTTATATTTTGTAATGAAACAATAGACTACAATTCATAAAAACACTTGTAAGTACAGTTGTCTAATATTTATATAATTATAACAGTTTTATAATTCATATATAGTGTAGTCAAGTGGTGATAACTTGACTTCGAAGGGAAAATAAAAACACTCAACACGTTTATCAAGATAAATTATTATCAACATTTGTTTAAAAAACTATAATAATAATCAATCTATAAATGCTCAAATCATATCAAATTTACAGCATTCTTTCGATTTAAATAGTTAATAAAAATTATTATAATACGTTTAGAAATAAAAATATCGAACATATTCTGGGTGGGACGCATGATCAAATAAAATCGAAAAAAAGTCTAAAGTACTTGAAATCTAATTTACGAACATAATAATTGAATAGAGAAAGATTAATTATAAATAAAATGTACACGATTTGTTACAAAAACCATCTGTTATAGCAGAATAATAATATACAAGGAATTACTAAATTGACCTTCCAAAAGTTACACACAGACGGACAGACGTCGAGTGGAAATGCCACGCGGTATTTTTCTACTGCGGAAATTTGGTTAAAATTTAACACCCTTATAGCTTTATGCCCAAATGTAAAGTTCTATGCTCAATTGGATAGGGCTGTGCCTAAACATATGTAACTAGTATAATGACCTTAATGTTGAAGGTTCTTATAAATTAAAAAATATTAACTTATTTATAATATAATATACTTGCTGATAAAAACCTGAATCGTTAAGTTTTTATTATAAACCAAAAGTAAGTCAGGTTTATAATACTTAGAAATCAAATTAAAGTGGTTAGGTAGGTACTGTGAACACGAATGCATTCATCTGATTCTAGAGATGATTTCATATCCTAAATGTGACTATGATAAATAGATATATCTTCAAAATGATTGATACTTATAAATCTAATGCAGTGATTGGTGAGTTTAAAAATTATCAAAGCCATTTGTCAATATTGATTACCATTTATAACATGCTCGCATGCAATACAACTACAATGACTCTTGACAAAAAAAAGTATTTTTATTATAAGATAGGTATGTATACTTATAACGTGTAACTATATATAGTTCAGAGTTGAAAATGTATTAATGCCTAAATTATGAATACACTATACAAATTAAGTTTCATTCAAGTGTTCTAAATGTTTAAGATCTGGTATTATCAACCCGGATGATACGGTATGAAATGTTTTCAAAACCTGTTGAAAAACCTGATGAATAATTTTTAAAATATTAATTACGAAAAAAATTGTAAAATCAATAAGAATAATTTAGTGATTTGAATATCGTTTATAAGTAATTATTCCTTGCAACGAACATGTAACTGTAAAATGTTTAATTACCAATGTAAACACTAAAACACGGATCAGAATGCATATATAATATCGCTGCAATTAATTTTACAATTAATAACTCGAAGTATGCACAATAAAGTTTTTGAATCAACCAATGAGACGTGTTTCTAAAAATAAGTATTCAAACTATATTGTAATCGAAACGAACACTTGTTATTTTTAGTGTGTTCTAATGGACAAATGCAAAATCTGAATGTGTCAGTACACTAGTGCCGATTGGTATAAAAAGTATTAGTGGTTAAAAAACAGGTTATTTAGTGGAAATTCAATAAGAATCCTTCGAAGTTTTGGTAAGAAAGAGAACAAATTCATAATAAACAACCGAATAGGCGAAGTGTTTTCAAGTGTTCCCCCCCAATCTCCTCGGTTACGTGGTCGACAGTTAAAAGTAACATTCTTGAATGCGTGCATGGACGGAGATAGAGAGAAAAAAAAACAGGTTCGAGCCAATAATTTATGCAGCCGGGCAGATCGCAATCGAGGATTTTCGGATTCTTTGACGTACGATGCACGCGTTGTTATACGTGGAAAATCGCCACGGCGGATGGAGTTCGGCTGCTGCTGCGACGGGGTCAGGTGATGCGGCGGCGGTCGTCCGTGGTCCAATAGAAATTCAAGTCGTAAGAGTATTTCACAATACAGTTTTTTCGGCCCCCCCCCACCCCCTCCCACCCACCAACAACTTCCTCCTCCCTGCGAATACTTTGGCGGAGGTCGGCGGCGGATCGGTGAGGAGGTGACCGCCGCGCCTTGCCGCCGTGCGATCGTTTTCGGTTGCACGAGGACACGGCGATATTTTCCATCGGGCATCATCGCGTCAGGGCGCGCAACGTATGCGTGAGTGCGTGCGTGCACGAAAGAGCGAGAGCTTGCTGTGCGGAAACGCTTCGGCGGCGGCGGCAAAAACAGGAGGGAATACGTTTGCATGACATGACCGCACGCGTTTGTGTGTGTGTGTATATACGTGTGAGTGCGAGTGTGTGTGTGTGTGTGTGTATCCGCTGCCAGCGTTGGTACGTGTTTTTTTCGCGTGTGTGTGTGCTCGTGTGCGCTCGTTGCGTTCACACGTATACGTGTGCCTGTGTGAGTGCGAGTTGGCGTGTTTTGCGTGTACGCGTGGGCTTGTGTGTGCCGTGCTTTGCGTATACGTATACGTGTGTGTGTGTGTGTGTGTGTGTGTGTGTGTGTGTGTGTGTGTGTGTTGCGCGTGTCGGTGTGCGTTGCGTGCGCGCGTGTGTGTGTGACGCCACGCGCTGCACGCACTACGCCGAAACGTCGAACCGTCTCCTCCACGCGCTCTTAAATTCGGTACTGGGCCGAGTTCACAACCGAGGCGCCCCTCGGTCACCGTCGGCAACCGTCGGCGCGGCCAAAGAGGTAAGAGAGGTAAATAGTCCGGCCCGGCTCTTTTCGGATTTCGTTCCTCGTCCCCATTAACTTAACCATTGTTGTGGTACTGTTTCAATCTTCGGCCGGTGCCGTTCACGGATTATTTCGCTCTGCGAATACGCGTATGTTTTCATTATTTTTATCGTTATTGTTTTTATTTTTTTTTAATTTTCCGCTCGCCCCCGTTCGCAATCGTTATTCGCTAGGCATTCGCCGTTTCTGTTTTGCGCACTCTGGTCCGCTTTTTTTTTTTCGTATCCTCTTCGGCGGGTTCGGTCGCACTGCGCTTGTACTTTGCCCCCGAAACCACCGCGAAAATGCGACTGATTTATTAAACAACACTCGCCGCCGCACGTCGACTCGATTTAACGACACACAAGCGTCGGTGCTCGGCCAAGTCCATCGTCTACAGTGCCATTTTATCGGGACCGGAGCAGTCGAAAGTACAGAAAGTCAAATGGATCATCAACAATCAGCACCCGAGGTACGTCGAGTTCATAATTATTATTAACTTTTATTTTTGTGCGTCCAAAACAAAAATTAGCCAATTCTAAGAACAACGCATTTGAATAAATTATGATTTTTTTTTCAAAGTCTTATAGTAATATTTATCTTGGAATTCAGCGCAATATCATTTTTCTTACACATCCTTTACAATCTAACTACCCACACGTCATACGGGTAACTATTTTTATGTTATTCAGGTGGATATGCCTAGTTGATAAATTTTTGTACGCACGCGAACATGTAGACTCACATATTTATAAACTTAATAATTTTTATTATTTTTGTTCAAAATCCTGAAGGATACTAAATGGTCAAATCATTATAACATTTATAACCCGGTGTATTTATGTGTATGTGATTTTGAACAATCGAGAATTCGAAAGTTATAATACAAATAATTTTTAGTTTATAAAATTGTCATTGCCAAAACATTTCGAGGGATCGTGTTGAAATCGATTGCGCAGCAGTCTCCAGTTAGGTTGTTATCCATTGACTAAATAATTATTTTGCCATTTATGCATTTTCGTCTTTTTTCAGCAGTTAATACTTATAATATTCATGAATAAAATATTATAAAAATTAATAAGTGTATCTATAAGTATATATATATATATATATATATATCCTGACCTAAGTCAATACTATTAGTCGGCCAGACAGTGTTATTGATGACGATGAGTGATAACTAACCTCCAACTCGAGGCCTTTCATATTACAACCAGGGACAAACACCAGACAGTTTTTAACAAAATGTTAGTCTGCTTTTAGTATTACTTAAAGGTAGATAATAAATAATTATCCAATACCTATTAAATATGATTAAATTTAAAATCAATATTTTGCCACGGTTATCATTTTTTAATTCTCATATGATATTTGATATAACTTATTTATTATTATTTTGTATTTTACAATTTTAAATACATCGATGTAAAATTCAAGTTTGAAACTTTAAACAATTTAAACAATTTATTTTATGGTCTTATTGGAATTTAATTATAATTTATTGCCAACGCGTAAGTAAATGTGTATTAGTATATAGTTAAAATATGAATATTTACAATTTTAAGAACTCTTGAAATATAGTGTACATCGTTAATTTCAGTCACTAGATTTAATTGGTTATTTTCAACCGTAATCTTAGTTATTAATAATTATATTAAATATAAAATATTTTACTACAATTATTATTATTTTACTATGTATATTATGATGTTGCGCAGCAACATTAGTTTCGTAGAAATATCGACAGTAATGAATTCAGATAGGCATGTTTGCTGGACACAGAATATTGGTGTAGTATTTTTTGATATTATTTATAATGAATGTATAGGTTATCTTAAATGTGAAAAGATCAAATTATTTTTGATTTTTAATTTTTAATTTCCCGGTTGGATTTAGTATTAGCACTCATGTATATTGACCCCACGATAAATTACTAAATATACGTTATCTTTTAACATAATGTTTGTAAAATTTAAGAGTTTTATATTATTGACGAAAGTAAAAATATTATTTATACCACAGTTCAATTTAATCTTTGGATTTTTTTTTTATTTTGCGAATAATTACACACATTTTACGTAAATAGAAATATACGTGTTATGATTAAAAACTAAGTTATAGTTTTTTACTTGGTTTGTAATAGTTGTGATCTCATATTCTTTCATACGAGTTGAATTTTATTAAAATAACGACCGTGTATATTTGTATAGATATTATATATACCCGCTTGCTCAAATAAAGTTGAAAAAATAATTGCTATTCTGATCTCACTTAACTTCCTTCCCATTTTTTTGCTCATAATATGTGATTTTTTTGATTAGATACTTAATAAAATAAATAAGTGTTATAAATTAAGTGAATTTTGTGGAACGCTATCGATTTCATGAATTTATATTTAGTTCTAAAAAGTAGGAAAATCGGGTTTTTTCTAAATCATAAATATAATTCGCCTATTGTACATTACATTATAATGTAGTAATAATAATAATAATAATAATAATATTATAATTAGTAACAAAGTTAGAATAATTGTGTCTCAATTGAAACGTCTCATTCCCTCCTATACCAACCACCTCCAGTATTATTTATATCAACAAGCAATTTTCATATTTATTTAAAGTAAGATATGGATAATATATATATTTATAGAAGTATACGTATGTACGGTTATTGCATATTTTTTTTTCTTTTAGCAAAATCTGTACGTCATAGCCTAATCGAATTTTTATTTTTAGGCATAAATTAATTATGCCAAAAATGTAATCGTTTTATGGTAATTAATAATTAGTATTAATAATTATGACTTTCATGTAGTCAACACGCTCGAACTAATTCGCGAAGTCGAAGGGAAATGGTGATATGTTTTAGCTCCTTGACTCGCGAATAAATTTGACTCTCAAAATGATTAATATACGTCTAATATTCACAGTAAGAGCTTTCCATAAATATTTAAACATGCATTTATATCGAATTATTGGGTGAGGAAAGAACAATGAAAAAAAAATCTGTCTGGAGACAAACCGCGACAAACGGAATAATATTATTTAAATTAGAAATAGGTATGTTAGCCATTTGTTGTTTTTCCATATATCTAACGGCAGGTTAAGTCCGACGATAATGTGCGATAACGAGCGCGTAGTACGCGCGCGAACCTTTACCGATCGTAAACGGTTACGAATTATTGCAATGATCGAAATGGGTCGTGTTTGTTTATATTATAATTTCACACACCGTGTACGTAATCTACACGCGTTTTCCCTGTACGCATATCGCGTGGATTTGTCGTCATCGTAATATGATAAACAGATAAACCGATCTCTCACACACGGTAGCGACGAACCGCGTATTTCGGGTGCGTGGATCACACAATATCGTGAACCGCCGCGCCGCCTTCTTCGTCGTCGCACCGTGAACCCGACAACACACCAGGGGTTGTTTTCGAGGGCAATGAACTCGCTCTTCTCTTGTCCGAAGGGGTGTCGTCGTATAATGCATTGACTGTACGGTACTCCGTAGTAGGTAGTCGTGTACTCGCTACGCACAATACACACAATACACACCCCATTGTTACCGCGGGGATGATGACGCGCGTGTAAAAATAAGTGGAAGACCGTCGCGTAGTAGTAGTAGACGCTACGGACGGTTGAAATTTTTTTCTACAATCGGTCGCGAATTTTTCGGCGGTGTCCCGTCGCGTGTGCGTGCGTGCGTGCGTGCGTGCCAGACAAAAACGACGGCGATGACTGTACGAGACGGCCGCGAAACGACGTACGAAAAAAAAAAAAAACACATACATATATATTATTATTATTATTATTATAAGAAGCGAATTTCCAGTGCGAATAATAAATGTATTATTGTGCGCGTTGCGTGACGGCGGCGGGCCGGCGGTGTCGGCGAGCGGGGCTCGTGATATGTGCGCGTTCCACACTCTCCGTCGCGTTGTCGAGGTCGGTGTTCGGCGGGCGAGCGGGCAGCGCCGTGTTCGCGGGGGCCCACGTGTAGGCGTCGGACCGGCGTTTCTACCGGTCGACGGCGGCCGGTTGTGCGAAACGCTCGTCCGTCTCCTCCACAACCGCGGGCCGCCGCCGCCGACGCCGCACCGACGCGTTGGGAAAGGTTACACTCTCCGCCGCCGCCAGCGTCCCCGCCGTGGCCTGCCGCCCGCACGCATGTTCCGCGGCCCGCGCGCGTAACAAAAATTCGTGTTACGATTCGCGCGCGGTGCCACCCGTACGCGCATTGCGTTGCATAACCACTGAATATCGCTGTAACGACATATTCTTATCGGGTATCTCGACGATTTCTCCTCTCAGACATTGTTCGGAGACCCGCGGGACCACGATAGGATATCATGGATATCACGAAGTGATAACTGTGATGATAATCATACCGTACAGTTGACGGACTAGTCGTTGTTGTACGACAACAACAACAACAACAACGACAACAACAACAACAACAGCACCGACGACGACGACGACGAATCCACGCGCTTGATTATAATTATTATTGGTGATAGTATTGTAGCATTTGTCATTTTTCTCGTGACCCATTTATTATGATTATGCCATCTATTGTCAATATTGTACGAACGCGTGGCTGTTTTAACCTGACTCCCACACACGTCTTCCGTCGGTACGTGCTTCAATGCTCATGTGTGTAATAACATGATAACAATTTTACGATACACACGCGTATATTTAATAAAATGTTATCAATAATTATTATTATTATTATAATGGACGAGCGACCGACGCTGTGATGACGATGATGTGTAATTTGTTGTTTATCATAATAATATTCTCCGTATCGCTCTTTCTCTCTCGCACGCGCACACACACTCGGTCGCGTTCACTCTCCATCTCTTTTCTTTCACTCTTTCTCTCCGTCGGCAATGAAACGTGCACTGCGTGGAGATGCCTGCCTGCGTAGTGCGTACCGCCTTTTCGACGGGAATAACAATAAAATATAAATTCGGCAGATGCACACACACGCGCGCGCGCGCGCACGCACGCAGCCCGAACCGCGGTGTCAACGAACCTTCGGCCGCCCAAATGCAAGGCGCGCCCCTTTTTTTTTTTTCGGAGAATAAACGTCGTTGTCGTCGGTATCCGACCCCAATGCCCGACTTATTGGCTCGCGTGTGCGTGCGCGGTGCGTGTGATTCACCGGGGTCAACGCACCGACGCCCCGCGGTTGTTACCGCAGAACGCGTTCTAACGAAAAAACAAAAACCGTGTTTTTCCTTTTCCTCCGAAAACATTCTATTTATATCGACGGCGACGGCGACTTGCGCCCGCCAAGGTTATAATCATCGTACGCGAGGCGGCCGACGCATGGGCCCCGGAAGACCGTCCATCGGTCGCGTGAACGTGTGAGGTTTTTTTCGCGGCGAACGCGAGTGCGTTCGGAATCGTCCCCGATGAGCCGCGGTGTCCCGGGTGTGTCGTCGCCGGCCGTTTCCCACACGTGAACCGACCCTGTACTTTTTAACGTGCGGGCCCGCAGGTGACTCGCGCGCAGGGACAGCTGAAGCGGACAATACGGTTTTCCTTTCCGCAGGATGTTTTACACGCGGTGCGTATAATATTATTATGCGCGCGTTGCAGAGAGAGGGATAATATTATACTATTATAACGCCTAACGTTTATGGTATTATTACTATCGTCGTCGTCATCTTTTTCCCGAGCGGTTGAGCCGCACTGCGAAGGGGACAAGGCCGAATGGTCGTTGTCGTTGCCGTTCGATGACCTCAATGCGTTTTTATTGGGTTTATTATTTTGTTTTTTCCCCTACGGTTCGCGAGTATACGCGGTCCTCTCCCCCGCGGGCGCGTCCCACGTGCGCCTACCGTCGGCCGGGCTCGGCTCCAGTCGGCGGTCGTGCATCTCTCCGTATCGCGGGTGTGTACGCACACTCAAAAACACGCACACAAGCTCACAAGCGCACGCACACACTTGCGAACGCACGTACGCACAATCGCACGCACGCACGCACGCACTACGCGATATCCACCGCCGCAAAAGCACGAATCGCTGCTGCGTACGCGCGGGGACGCACCACCGCGCACCACTCGCTCGTACCGCGGCACCGTCGTGGTCGTAGGCAGTGTTGACGCGCGCGCCGCCGTTCGTTCATTTCGTAGCGTTCGCTCGCTCTGCCCGCTGCTCGCTCGCTCTCATGCCAGCGCGCGTGCGTACGTGTACGCACTCACGCACTCGCGCACGCACCAGCTCACGCACGCACGCACGCACTCGCGTTCGTGTGTACACGTGCCGCAGGAAACCGAGAGAGGACCGTTTCGGACGAATCGCGCACGCCGCCTCCGGGGCTTCAGTAGGCTGTTGACTGTTGGCCGCGGTCCCGCGACCGTGCGATAATACTTCACTCACGTCCACATTCATCCCGGCAGCGTTTGCCTGCGCAGTTGTCGCCAGCTCATGATAATAGTGTAATATCACTGGTTTTCACGATTTCCTTTAGTTCTTTTTATCAATCTCTCACTCTCTCCATCTCTCTCTTTCTCTCTCTCTTCCCCCACCCCTCTCTCTCACTCTCTCTCTCTCTTTTTTTCGTTTCCCCTCTCCGCGGAACAGCTGCCGCTGATTATCGCGTGGTAGTAACGCACCGACGTTGAGGTGACTGCAGTCTCTCCGGTCAATCTCTGCTGTATCACTTCCGTGTCGCGATTCGGCAGTCTCTGCTCGTACCTACTGTAATTGCCTTCCGGTGGAATGCCCCAGTGGAAAAATGGCTCAACTCTGGGACAAATCGCAAAAGCAATGGATTAAAAATTTTTGGCTCAACCTCAAAACCACTAAAAAAAACGCCGGCGGTAAGCATGAAACCCTATCGCTTCGACTTCTACTTTATTATTATGAATATTATGACATTTTCTTGTCGTCTAGTGTCGATAAAATATAACGATATTTAGAACGGTTGTAATACCGAGGACAGACGATAAATTTTTTTTTACCATACGTGACTATACCAACATTATTTATACAAATGCAGTTTTACGAGACATCGGATTTTGTCAACGTTTTATATTTGATGGAAATATATTTTAATTTTATTTCGTCGTGACATTTAAAACTGTCTACGTTTTTATATGATAAATGTGTGTAGTATAATATTTATATATTTGCTGCGAAGTTGAAAATATAAACGTAGCGAACATTTTATTATGGACAGTATCTACTTATATCACATTAAATATTTGTCATACACATATAAGCTGATTAATGAAAATCAATAACCTTATTGTTCGGTGTTATTTTAAGACCATTTTTTTTAAATGCTAAGTTTAGTTCGATATTAAGTATTTATAAATATCAAATAATTATTGTAAATAATAAATATTAAACATTTTTAAAAAGTAGGATATAGACTATTAAATATGATGAACAATCAAACGACAATTTTAGTTGCTTAGATTACCTAGTATACATATTTGAAAAATTATAACTTTATTAGACTTATTTTATATTGTAAACATACTTATTTTGTAGAATGTTAGCTTTACTTGTGTTTAATTTTTTAATAATTCGTTTTACCTACATTAGAAAATGTAATAAAACTCATGATTGAACGTACGTTTTCGTTGTTCTACAGAACAGCATAGGTAATCTTTCGATGTAAAAATGATTTTATTAACATTTTCTACGTATGCATAATATGTTATGTGACACAAATTATATCATGACATCAGTGTGTTTGTCCCCTATATGGTGTTTACCAGAAGATTAATAACGTTACGTAATATTTACATAGATTAAAAAAATGCCAAACTTTTTCTGCAATTTGAATATACATAAATACCCTATTACAAAACGAATATTTTAATATATTGAACTATAAATTTTATAGTAATCAGTGTTTAATTATACTTCGTCTACGAAAAGCGAGTTCTTCATTACAGTACAATTTTGATATAGAAAATGAAACAGTACACACAAGGAAAACAAATATATGTACACAACTTACACAAGAAAATTTTAATTAGACTCATAACTATGTGTATCATATTTTATTTTACAGTTTGTTAAAAAAATCATTTTTTTCAACAGAGCGTTGTTAAATATTGGTTAATTATTGTTTGTCCAAAAAAAAACTTAAAAATAAATAATTAAATAAAAACTAAAGTACCAATGTGAAAATGTCAACTTTATTATTTCATACATTTAAAGTGAAAAATTTATATTTATTATAAAATATATTAATATACTTTTATTTTTACCTGTTATCTTAAATAATTTATTAGACTTTTGCCTTACAGTCGCCATTTAAATTGTTATCCAATTAAAATGTGACCTAAAAATGTATTCGGTTATTATATCCATTATAATAACAATAAACACTCGTAATGCACGATTAAGTTATTCTTATTGCCCGTGTTAAAGTGTTTTGATTGTAATTTATTTATATTTTGTACACATGTATTATAGTATAGTATATATATACTTAATAAACACTGATAAATGGAAACTAATTAATTTCGTAACGTATTCGTTATTTGTTTGAACATAATCAATAACCATTGAAACGTTCATTTTACAATCTGCTTATGGTTATTTGCTATAAACTTTCTGTTATTATTATTATTTTATTACGACACTTGTGTATTAGACATAAGGCAAGTAGTAATTATTTGTATGTATTTAACATGTTATGCCCGAAAACTTTTTTTATTTCTCGTTGGAAAAAATGTATTATTTTATCATGAGCTGGTATTCTTCTCTTTTTTAAATTATATTTTTTCTCTGCATGAGAATTTAATAAACGATCGAAATTTTTTTAGTTTTTGTACCTATACGACCAAGTTAACTCGATGGACGACTGTCCTTCTCAAATTCTAATTGTTGATATTTCGTCGTCTCGTATCGTTCTAAAAATGTCTTCAAACACATACCTACCTATTTGTTCCAGAGCAATATTTAACTTTTGTTCGAAACACTGTTGTGTAACAAGTACGCGGAAATTTGCAAGTTTCATATTGCGCGGCGTTGCGAATAGGCAATTCATGGCCGCCCGCGTCGTGTGCGCAAAAATACTGTATTGCTAATCTTTGCACATTTGCGAATATATTTTTTATGTTTATACCATACTGATTGCGCATTATATTATGGTTCTGGTAATCGTAAAATCGATTTATAGCTGCAGACTTTTTCTGTGAGTAGGTACAGTGTACATCTTCTAACGGAAGAATAAGTGGACATTTTTCCCGAATTTATTCCATTATATTACAGTAAATAATATTTATTCGTTAAACTACCTACCGGAAAATGTATGACGTTTTAGACAGGTCGTCAAATGGCAAATAGTTAAAACCGTATATCGGAAACGATTGTTTGCTAATTATTTTTCTTCTATTTTATAATATGACGTAGTAAATATATAATTGTTTATCGTTCTTTTTATTTTCTGTCATGCACAATATTAGATATTGTATTTTTGTTGGTTATCCGTACGAATAAATGTATGGTTGAGACAACAAAAAATCATCTGATAAAATAAATATAACCGATTAAAAATTGTTAATTAATTATTGTTATTACTAATGCGCAGTTACTAGCTGTATACGGAAAACCTTCCATGTGCGGCAAACGCGTTGAACAATTAACACGTATATAATAGAACTATTAATTGCGCGTGGTAGGTTCTATACTCGCGAATATTGCACACCGGATTATATACTTGACAACTCGTTCATGCAAAGAAACGACATAATAACACGACGAGTATAATATTAATAACAACAATAATAATAGTATTTTAAACATTATTTCGTTGACAATAAAACGGTATCGTGTCTTTTACAACGATAAACCCGTGAATCAACGTATATGATATAAAGGTATAAGCGTATGTATACATAAATATTGAATTACTACTACCACGTGAGCCTATATATTAATATTATATAATAATGCACGCGCGGAAAGGTTATTATCCGGTCCAACCTGTACGCATATATATATATACTTTGTATATACTTGCATAAATATTAAATAATGGTGTATTGGAGTATACGTTGTATACATAAAGCCACGTCCTTTCTATATTTAATATAATCAAACTCGTGACGAACAGGTTTTTTTCTTCCTGTTCTTCGGCAAGTTTCTATTACGCACGCCACCAAATTTTAACTTCATATTCGCGTTCGACGTTATTCCCAAAAACGCACTAATGGATTAACGAGTTCAATCAATGAAAAATAAATGAGAAGGCTTATTATATACTAGGTACTTGCTGTTTTTTTCTAAGGCGCCAATTATATATTACGTTCAATTTGTATTTATTTAATTTATTTAGTATGGTGGACTAAAAAAAACATATCGTACAATCATAATCGTTCGAAAACTGTTAATCGAAAAACAATTGCTCGCCCACCAAAATGGCTAAACATATTACGTGGTGCATCGAAGTATGATATATAATATCTATAAATAATAATGAAATATTCCTAATTAAAGAAGCATTAATTGTTACTCATTGGTACACTATTGATACACAGTAGTACTCCTTGTACTTTGTGTGTAATTGCGTAAATATTATTGTCAATTTTGTAAAATAGGGAAGAAAAACCAATTAAAAAACCATTATTCAAATAAAAAAAAAGGGAAGTACTGTAAGACCGAAGTACTACACATATATAGGTACCAATTGAACGAATTTTAATTTATAGCTGTAGTATATAGGTAATTACTTATAAATGTTGAGTAGAAATTTACTGTCATTTGCAAGCAATTGATTTTGGGTTTAAACATTTTCGAGAAATTGTCTTGCTGTGATCATTTGTTTTCGAGGAAGATTACTACAATTTCATCATTAGGTATTTTCGAGTGGTAATTATGCGTGAATTTTAAAATTCCATAAGTTTTTTATACGTGCTATTTTTAATTCCTACTCCATTAACTATGAATTGTTGAGCTATTTATAGAATATTAATTAGTTAATGAATAAATTAATAATTAAGTAATATTTTATTTCTTTGCAGACCAGTTAACATCTTAATTCTATCTATATTTTTAATTATAATATAATTTAAATTAAAAATAATTTTTAGTTTTTCAAAAATGAATATATATACTCGTATATATGTATTTTGTATAAGTTATCGTACGCGGTGAAATAAACTGATAATAAAACGTGAAGTAACCGATCAATGAAATTTGTTCGTCTCCCGTTAATATTACTATTTGATTTTATGTTCGCAGAAAACGTTTTGGGCCATGTATCAGACATGGTGGAACTGATCAATGGAGAAATGCCGATATTGAGTTCGTCGGGCGGAGTAGAATCTACTGATTTCGTCAGAGTTGGCATCGACTGCACGCTTAGCCCGTTGAAACCCGCGGCGGCCGCCACCGCTACGATCACCACCGCTCACTATAATCAGCATCAGCAACAGCAACAACAACACTCGGCCATCGTAGGCCCGGAGCACGCTACTGAAGGATCAGCTGCAGCGATCAAGCGCGTCGTGTGCAGCCCAGACCTGCCAGTGTTCACCATAACGCCGGTTGTCGAACAGGCAGCCGTGATCATCGACTCGAAAAAGACGACGGTCACGAGGGCAACGCCGGACGCTCCGCCGTCACAGACCGGCACGGGCGTCGCGGCGGCGACGGACAAATCGCTAAAGTGCAACGTGTGCCACAAAGTGTTCATGCAGAAAAACGCGTTTCAAAATCACTTGCGATCTCACGTGAAAGACTCGACGTCGGACGGGCCGTTCCAATGCAACTACTGCAGCAAGTCGTTCACGGTGCCGGCCCGGCTGACACGGCACTACAGGACGCACACGGGTGAGAAACCGTACAAGTGCGAGTACTGCGACAAGCCGTTCTCGGTCAAGGAGAACCTGAGCGTGCACCGGCGCATCCACACCAAAGAACGGCCGTACAAGTGCGACGTGTGCGAGCGGGCGTTCGAGCACAGCGGAAAGCTTCACCGTCACATGCGCATACACACGGGCGAACGGCCGCACAAGTGCTCGTTCTGCGACAAGACGTTCATACAGAGCGGTCAGCTGGTCATCCACATACGGACGCACACGGGCGAAAAACCGTACGTGTGCAAGACGTGCGACAAGGGGTTCACTTGCTCCAAGCAGCTCAAGGTGCACACGCGGACGCACACGGGCGAGAAACCGTACTCGTGCGACATTTGCGGCAAATCGTTTGGGTACAACCACGTGCTCAAGCTGCACCAAGTGTCCCACTACGGCGAGAAGGTGTACAAGTGCACCATCTGCAACGGCACTTTCACGTCGAAAAAGACCATGGAGAGTCACATCAAGAGCCATTCGGAGAACAGTGCCGGCAGCGGTGGGACGGCCGCGGCCGGCACTCAGGTGGCCAGCTCTGCACCGGGCGCCGTGGCCGTCGAAGTGACGGTCGTCAACAACAAGGACGGTTTGATGGTGGCATCCGAAGGCGAAACCTCGTCGGGCTGCGGCAGCGACAAGGAGAACAAGTCGGCTTCGGCCGCGGCCGCGGCTGTCTTGCTGCAGCTGTCGGACGAGCCGAAACGCGGTGGCGGTCTACAGCAATCGGTGGCGGAGGACGACGACGGCAAATCCGACGATGACGACAACGACGACGAAGGGGTGTTGGTGATGAGCTCGGGCGACGTGGATACGGAACTCAACAAACTGTGCCAGTACTTGTACCCAAGGTTGCCCGGTGGTCGGAAACGTGGTGGGTACGACGTGACCGCCGTCGGCGATTATGACAGTCATCGCCGAGACAACGATGACGACGACGAGTACAATTGCGACCAACCGCCGAGCCCTGCGAGCAGTTCTTCTGGTTCGATGGCTCTGACCATGGACGAGTCGCCGCCGCCGCCGTCCAAGTCTTCGGCTACGCGTCGACAACAGCAACAGCAGCAGCAACAGCAACAGCAACAGTCGTTCCACACCATGCAAACTGCAGCGCAACAACAACGGCAGCAGCAGCACGTCGACTACGTAATGATGATGGCCGACGACCGCGATCGCGTCGTGTCACCGCCCGTCGGATACGTGGTCGTCGAGTTGCCGCCCGTCGTCGAGTTGCCCGCGGCACCATCACCGACTCCACCGTCACCACCCCCTTCGAACGATAGGGATCACCTGAGCTTGCCGCCGCGGAAACGGTCGAAAATGATACTGAAGTCGATGGAGAGCACCGCCAAGAAAGAAGCTCAATGTAGCAGATACAGCTCAGTCATACAATACGCTAATAAAGCCTCTATGTAATACATATATTAGATAATATTATATAATGTTATCATCACAATTATGATTATTTTACTGAATAATATTACTATTATTATTATTTCGTACTAGAATAATATTCGTAGGTGTTATATTATTATATTATGTCGTGTTATACACGCAGGTATCCCAAATCTTTTTTGAAACGTTCATCTTTAATTATTTATCTTTATTATCACAAAAGTCAAGTTTAATATAATTTTTTTCGTCATTAGTGTTATAAACAAAGAAACATTTATTATTTTAGTATCTGTGATATGATTAAATATTATTTACCAAAATATTATTAGTCGAACCACAAGGCGGGGGAACGACGCAAGGAGGGTTCCAATAGTTGTTAACAAAAACAGGAGTATATATTATTATTTTCTACGTTTTAGAACTAATTGTATTATTATTATTATTATTTATTTTTTAACAAATATTTCGATTCCTCGAGTGTGTTTCCCTCGGAGGTTCCTTTCGTATATATTTACGACTTTTTTGTTTTTAGTCTATGGGAAATGCTGTGTATGCATTACTATTTTTTTTCTAATGCAATTTTAGTCTATATTTCTATATTTATATAAATCTATATTTATAGGGAATAATTAAATCATACGGGTAGTAGTTAATTACATTGTCTCGCTAGAGGAACAAAAAGTCTGTCGAGCAGTTTTTGCCAATATAATTATTATTGATATTAAATTGCATTTTTGAACTATCTAAATGCAATAAGTTGTGTAGTTTCATTGTTTTTTTTTTTTTAACTAGGTGCATAGGACTAAGTATAACTATTATTAATATAACTATAAAAATACAAAATGTAAATCATCTACCTCATTTGTATGCCTTATATTAATTGCCTACAATTAGAAAAAAACAGTACAAATCATATATCCTAAAGTGATGACCTCACTAAGGACCAATTTATATTTAATTAATTTTATTTATTATATATGTATATAATATGTATGTGTGGGTAAGACGTGAGATTTACACAACACACACATGTACATATATTTATCGTGCAGTAGACTCTTGGTTTTCGTATCTCAAATTTTACAATACATTAAACTTTTTGATGTGTTTTTTTTTACTTTTGGGATACCTTTTGAGTCTACTGCGTTATTATAAACTTATTTAATTTTAAACAAATTTTTTTATGATATATCAGCATCAATCAACAATATTATTATTGTACGTAATGAATTTTTAATATGTAAATACATTGACTGTTTTTGTTTCTATATGCATGTTTAACACATATAGGTACGAAGTGGACGTAAATGTACTGATTTCGGATCTCTTAATACTTCTGTAATCGCATTAATATTATTCTTTTTTTTAAAAAATATGTTGCATTTTATGTTCTTACTACAAAATCATTGTTAATTAGTACATACCTTTACTGTGTTGTTTACTAAACATAAATATAGAACAATTATTATATTTAACCGTTTTAAAAAAACTAAATCAATTAGAAATGTCTGTGTTTTTAACTAAAAAAAATTTAATTGCTGTAATTTTGAATACACTACACAAACGTACATAGTGCGTTGTAAACGTTATTATTAGAATATAATAAACATTTATTATAGCTTATGTTTAAAAGACACTAGTAATGTAATTGTCGTTTAATTAATAAGTAGTTTTATTAAAAAAAAAAAAAAATATGTATGTTATAAATGTTTATTATTATTTTTTTGCATTTATTTAACTTATTATATAATACGGGTAAACTTGTTCAACTGATGGTGCAAATATATTATATTCTTATAGTGAACATTAATGTAACCTCGTACGAGTATCAAGTGCTTTTTATTTCCATTGATTTTGTTTAATCTTTGTTTGAAAATGAAAAAAAAATCATATTTATTATTATTATTATTATTTTTTTTTTAATCTTTAAAGTAGTTAATATAAAAATTTTTAACATTGTTTAAAACTTCTGAAATCACATAATATGTGGATCTAAAAAGTTTGGAAACTTTATATACGTTATTTCCATTGTCGATGTTTTCCTAGTTTTTGATTAACACACATTATATGGTTTTGGGTGTATGACGACGATGAAAATTTTTGTTTGTACCTCTATACAATATTATTACTTAGACATTAAATTTATATACCTATAGTATAATGTTTTGTCTTTAGGAGTACTTTATTTAGTGAATAGTATATTCATTATTATAATTTTTACTTTTATTTATTGCAATTTTTTTTCTTTTGTTTTTGAATGTTTGAAGTGAATTATATTTTAAATTGTGCAGATTTTATTCGGAAATAAATATCAAATACTACCTCATTAATACAACAATAAATAATACTGTGTATTTCATTCATTGCCTAATCATAGTTTTATTGAATAATTTAAATAATCTCCAACGCAGTGCAAAATGCAAAATGTCTCATAGGGACAGGGCACAAAAAAGAGTACCTACTTACACTGTTTTTGTTCACTATAGAAATACGGGAATCGATTAATTTTTATAAATATACCTTGCTTCTGGATGGCAATTGTACCGACTTCGTCTTTAAATATTATTTTTATTCTAAAATAATCATATCGGCTAACTACTTTTATTTTCTTATTCGAGATTAAGACGTGAGTGATTATATAGATTAGGTATGTTACCTGTCACTGAGGTTACAATGTGCGTTAGTAAATTATTCTAAAATATCGAGTTCAAGTTTTATCTACTATAGATTTTGCTGTTTAAAAATTGTTAGAAAACTCTTTGAGGCCATACCAATATTGAAATTGAGTATAGACATTTATCTTTTTGTACCATTTCATTACTTCAAAATACTAATATTGAATATAAGATGGGTGTGAACAACTGAAAAAGCAACTGCAACATTTCTGCAATTGGTAAGTAGCCGGTGGTACGGTTTTTAATTTTAGCCTCAATATTAATTTGTTCAGACCTCGAGCACGTCGTAAAATATTCAAAGATATTTTTTATTTTATCATTATACTATTTATTATAAAAACAAGAAATTCTTGGCTTTACAGATAGGCTTAAACATTAAAAGTGATTAATAGTATTGACTTAGTATTGTATTGCGCTTAGTACCATATTAAGTTTGTTAAAATAAACTTATTTCTTTTGCTACATATTCAAGGAGGTATTCAATTTGTTGAAAGTGCATACAAATATATGATTATAATATAAACTTAGACGTTTAAATATTTTATATTTCTTCTACTTTTGAGACTTAATTTGCATTTGTGCATTCCGAGTAGTATGATTACATTAGTATTACAGCCGTTATCATATTATCTGTAAGTTGGTTATAAGTAGGTGCAAGTAGACTACTAATATTTACTCAAATATCTGTTTGTGTTTTGTTTTTTGTTTTCTTTGAGTAAAATAACATATTGTTTTTTAAAAGAAGTAAAACTCACAGAAATATTTTAACGACCGGATACGCAACTCACGCGTTTATCTTTATTGCCAACGCGATACTTACTCCAGGTAAGTAAAATACAATATCAATTATCCGTTAAATTTATTTACAGCTTGCTGTATTTATGTAATTTCCGTTTAAAATATACTGACAGATTGTTTTATTAAACAAGTTATTATTATATATCTATCATATTTTCAGACTTTTATTTTTTTTTTTATGATACTCGGTAGTACCTACCGTTGCGATGTCTTATATATATTATAATTTTATATATTTTTTTTATATATCTGCGTGTCGTCATCGTTCGAGGAATCACGCTTCGGCGCTGGATATACGAAATAATGATATCCGAACATAGAAAAATACAATCTATTACGCGCGTCGTCGGCCTACGCATGTCGATAATATAATATAACGCGCAAAAACGTATACTCTGCGTGACATTGCAGAGGACGGCCGTTAACGAAGCATCTAAATCGGCCGAGCTCGTACCGATGAAATAGTGTTATGATAAAAAAGTGACAATCGATTCGTCGTAATGACTACCAATAAATCATAATACTCTTATCAATTAACATTTGCTGGTATGTTGACACATCCGAAGCAGGAAAATAAACCGACAGACAACAAAGCTTCGGTGGCAGGTGATTGAAAAACAACCATGTTTTATCTACAACAATGTACTCGATTACGAGAGACAGAGAGAGAGTGAAAGAAAAATGGGGGACTAATATTTCCCTCCCACAATTCTACTTGTAACTATTTTACTGTCTTATTTATTTTCACCGCGTATCGAATGACGATTTATTTTGCGTAAAAAGTTGTGAGAGACGAAGTAAGTATGCACTATTGTCCGTTAGTTATAAGTTCTAACTTGTAAAAAAATCACGAAAAATGTTGATGACCGATAGTTTTTTTCTATGTCTTGAACGATCATTTTCTTTTTAAGAATGTTTTTAAATCGCTTACAAAACTAGATAACTAATTTTCACTTAGCAGTTTCTTACTCTTAAAATTGTTTACTCGACCATTTAATTCACAACTGTACTTATATTATGCCAAGTGCTGAACGCAACTTATTTTCTCGATTAAAATTTAAAACTTTCAAAATTCAATAAAATTATTTTAAATTTAAAACCATAAAAAATATATACTATATTATACAGTATTGTAATCACTCGCAGTTAATTGGAATTTAGTTTTTTAAATTTAGCGCATTCCAGAGACAAAACATTTCTGTGGGCAATTTTTTAGATGTAAAGGTTATTAATTAATTTTTTAGTGTAATTTGAATGGGATTTTAGAAGATCCGTAACATCTGAGCCGTGAGCCCTGTAGGTCAGATATGTACATAAAATATTGTTGACACGAAGAGTGTTATAGTTTGTAATCGAGCAGTCGTTTCGATTAAAAACATACGTTATTCGAGTGCAAACAAAAAAACTATTTTACGGGTCTAACATATTTTTAACGGCTTATTATTCTTATCATACCAACCAACTACAGTTACTGACTATACGGCTAACCGTACGGCTATTCATGTCATTACTACGCGATGATAATATATTATAATGTCAAGTCCACGGAGATACGGAGTAATAGGAATCTGGGTACGAGCAAATATAACGATTAGGTGGAAACGTACCGATGGAGGACGCCGTTCTATTAAACCTTCGTTCGCTGCGTTACACGGTGTCTTACGGGGGAATCATTTAACCCGGGCACGAATTGTTTCCGATACGTGCAGTTCTGTTACAGCCACGGTCCAGCGACAGCTTAAGGACGACTTATAATATGATATCAAACGGCCGCGGTGGTCCTTGGTGATTTGTTCGCGTGCGGACGTGCTTTTAAATGCTCGTGATTAAAAACTGAAGTTGATGACGCTTAGCATATTATTGTACACACGTTCGCAATGAATGAATAGACCGTATAGAGATCATTCTGGAACGATTCGGTACAGAAAAAGAAATGTATCGATGTTCTAGGTATACGAGTACGTGTACAATATGTTTTACAGGTACACTTTATAGGTGCCGCTAGAACGGTTGCCTCCAGTTAATATCCAGTTAGCACCGTGCATACTATTTTCAAATCATTTGAAATTGACATCGTCTGTTTATAATTACACGGATAATACACCTACTGATATTTTGTTCAAATTTATATTTTTTCCATTTCGTCTGCAATCCACATAAACAATACGCGTATATGATTGGTACCTAGTCATAATGTGGTTTTCCTCAATTCCCTTTTAGCATTCTCGTCCGTTCTTGTGAAATCTACCACAATATTTTACCCAAGTATTTTCTATAATCACACAGATAAAATGTATTTTACAATAAATACATTTTGTATCGCTAGTGGCATAACTAAGATTTTGTGGCACCTACGAAAAAGTGAATATGAGACCCTAAGCTTATTGACTGTCCGGGACAAAAATAATTATTTTTATCTGAAGAGGACGTGGGATGATTCTCAAGAAAAATGTTCTTTTCCAATCGAAATATACTTATCTAGTTACTTATCTAGTCCTCAAACTGTAATATTATCAAATACAATTGAATTAAATTAGCATTATATAAATAAGATGAGTAGAATAGTTTTATTTTATTTTACATTCCAAATAAATATGTAGGTACTATAATGGTTATTAGTTATAAAAAGATCGAAACGCCAAGGTCGGACGAAACTCCACGGTCGGGTGAGATACAGGGATGATTGCTGTATTTGTTATTTAAACTTGAAACTTATGTGGGTAACTATAACTACCATTGCTCTCGAATAAAATCAGCATAATTATTTATTCAAAATCACAGGTATCCAATTAAGTACATAGACAAATAACTTTGTGATATTTTCAGTTTTTGAAATAATATTTACATATTTTTATACCTTTACTTTAGACCTTTTCAAGTAACCAGCTCTACTTATTTTTTTCAATTCACATTTTACAAATTGAAGGGTTCGGTGCAACAACCAGATAAGTCCACATTTTTTTTAAAATGTACTTATTTTATATCAGAGATTATACTAGAGAAACAGCTCTACGTATTGGTGCAACAAACAGATATTTTTAATTAATATAGTTATTATACTTAAACTGTTAGCGCCAAGATCTAATATCAATTGATTAAATTAAGGACGACCAGTGGACTGTATAATTTTTGTCTAATTCGTACGCACGATACCTGAACTGAGTAACGTGTATATAGCTTAACAGTAGTGATCGGGATCGCCGTACAAAACTGTTAAGCTATGTAATGTTTGGTGTGTAGGTGTGTATATATGTTATTGTGTGTATTGGGCGTACTTAAAAACTACGGAGTATGGCGACTAAAATGATGGGAAAAAAAAACAATGGTATATAAAATGGTAACAATATGTTGCTGTATTGTAATTTAAAATAAACAAATAAAAGATCTGACAAAATGTCGAATAAAAGATCAATTCACAGCAACACACGATCAGAATAAATATGAAGTAATTCAATATGAATCGGCCCTTCTGGCCCAACAATATAATAAATGAATAATAATAATAAAAAACTCACACCTTTATCAAAAATGGATAAACAATAAATACACAAAAAATACGGCGATTGTCGTCTTTTCGCGCAGTGCAAACAATAATAATTATAATAAGTCGCGACGGTTGGCGCACACGAATATATGATTGTTGACCGCGGCGATTCGCGCTCGTGGTCCACCAAGAAAAATAATAATAAATTACGGCGACTGGCGCACGTAATAAATTAATACACGAATGTTACAATAAGACACGCACACATATCGGCCTTTTCGGTTACGTAATTATTATTCACAACACACCATAATGAACATGTATTAAAATTAACTTAGGAACACGTGTGCTTGCGTGCGCTCTGTAATCACTTCAGGTATCGGTGCGTACGAAATTAGATGCCGACCTTCAAATAATCGTCGCGGCGGCATCGTCCACATCGTCTAATTAAAATTAAAATCCGGCGCTAACATGAACGACGATGGACTTGTTACATTTTGGTGCAACAATCAGATTCATGCTGATCGTTTAAAGTTGTCAGAAGAGGACCAATATCTGGTTGTCGCACTTAACCCTTAAGTTATAATTAAAGACCGGATTTAATTGCATTAAAAACACTCAAAAATTGCATAATAAAATTGTATAATTGCACCAAAAATCCCATAAAAATTGCAAAATAAATTGCACTATAAAAATGCAAGTTGTATTTATATATTTATTAATTAATATTACATTTTTGAATTAAAATTGATGATTAAATACATTTCTAAATTATTTTCATTAAAATTAAATCTTCTATTACTTAAAATATGTTTGTACAACGAGAAACTACGTTCTACGTCAACACTCGTTATTGGTGCATATTTAAAACAATTTAATAAAGTAGGCGTTATATCTAAATTAACATTTGCTTTACCTGACATGACTTCATAGTAACACTTTAAAGTTTTATGCCCCTCATTTTTTTCAATTACATACATACATTTTTCCTTAATTTTTTCCCCTTTTGGACCAGGAATATTTGTTAAAATATCTTCAATTTTTCTAAAAATATCCATACTTTTCAGTAGCTATTAGATTCTTCCAAATTTTTGAGATTCGTGCATAACTCAGATAAGTGTTATTTTATGAATGCCAAACCACATTTCACTGCATTATCTTGTACAATCTTTTACTTTTTAAATTTGATTTTATTTTAGGCATTTCGTCGAATACGTTCACGGTCGGTTTGTGCGGTCAAACAGATCAAAGAAATAGGTACAACAGGTAAACGCACACGACGCTTATCGCTAGTCGCAGTAATTTGAGCTAGAAAATTCCAGACGAGCGATAAATAACATAGATAATACTCCTTTATACTTCTAAGATCATAATATAATCAAACCAATAATAAAAATCCACAATAATGTTATTATTTTTATATTATAAAATTAGTTAAGAAATATTGATTTGTACATTTGATTACGTGAAGTATACAAAATTGAAAAAAATTGCAAAAACATTAAAAATTGCAATAAATTGCAACATAAAATTAAACAGAAAGACAGTAATTAATACAAATCGTGTACATATTTGATCAGATTTGATTTATCTTAACCACAAAAAAAGTTGCAATATCAATTAAATCCGGTCTTTAGTTATAATAAACAGTCTTTAAATTAAACGTTTACAATTCTACCCAGTACTGCACAAGTAGGAATTCTATATTCTTTGAAAAGAGAAACTCTATGATGATCAATATTTATTGTGTATAGTATGCGTCTGAAGAATAAGTGTTGGTATGACCGTTTATCACTAATCTAGTAAACACAATAAGATATTTCGACAATATTACGATTATATACGGCGATTTTTTTAGACGTGTTCGCCCCATTTTTTTCCCGTAAAAATACTTTAAATTGAATTTTTTTTTCAATGTACAAGTCACCATAAAAACTATGTTTTCTTCTATGTTTTTTTTTTTACGCTACCTCAGTATGTCCTATGGTGATACAAAGTTTTGTTTTTCATACGGGAACACCACAATTTCACTGGAGTATTTCATTGAGATCATTTTTCTGTAAATTTTGATGCATCGAAATAAAAATTCAAATGAGTAGTTTTTGAATAATACTTATTTAAATATTAAGGAAAAAAATCCCTATAATACCTAATATTATGATATTATTTGTAATAACATGTTATCGCTAATTGCTACTAATTCGAGGTAACGTGCATTTTACACTACTCGTACGCAATTTTTAAATTTGAATAATTCCGAAAGTATTGGTCTGAATTTTGACTACGTTACATCAAAAATTCCAGAAAATGAATTGAATAATATTTTGCGTAATACAAATGGTGTTCCCATTTGAAAAACAAAAGTTTGTATCGCTACAGGACATACTTAAGGTGGCATGAAAAAAAAAAATTCAAATTAAAGCACTTTTACGGCCAAAAAAGGACGTGAGCACGTTTAAAAAGTCACCATATGTAATATAGTACCGTCGCATATTGTTCTATATTTTCGAATACCTAGTACATTATATGAAACGGCGAATGCCAGCATATCATGGAAATCCCTTGAACCGACCGCAAACACTACTCCGTATTATTAATAATATAATTTCGGATGTGATATTTTGACGCTTTTACGTATGCGTTACTGTCGCTACTAAATAATATAAAGCACTTTACAATATTATATTTTTTGTATCATTCACAAATATTATCTATTGTGAATGGGAAAAATCAACTGTTATTTATTTGGAATCCTGGTAAAAATCTCGCCGTCCCATTTAATATGCCACTAGGAATTTCCCCCCCCACCATAAATACAGCCCTGATCTTTCAATGTTGCCGGCATATGTTTTAGATTCTGAGTGAAACGAGGAATGTATTGGTTTTGTCATGATGGGTGTTTTTTTTTTGTCTTTGCAGTGAACACGATTTTGACCAGAAAGATTGCCCCGATGTATACAAACCTGATACTATTCTGAAAGGAAATGTTGTCTAGTTGGTACTTTGAAGATGTCATTTTTTTAATTTCTCAATAGTTTTCCGAATAATTGTGAAAAATAGAGAAAAAGTTGCAAAAAACTTCAACCAAGATCGAGAATTGAATCCTGCACCATCTAGTATTTTTGTCATACACGACACACTATCCATTTGTTTATTTTTCATGGACACGTGATTTTTCATAAGATTTTCTTTGTTCTGTTGTTCTATAAACAGTAATCGTAGAGACTCTTACATATATATTATCCGATTTTCGATATATTGGTATACGTTTTGAATAAAAATCTCATAATTTTCGAAACCTTATTTTTTTGTTAAATGTAGAACATTAAAATTTCAACCCACCTTAAAAAAAAGTCGACCATCTTTAGAAAATATAAATTGATCTAACCGACCTTTTACATTCAGAATCGATTTTTCGAAAACAGTGGTGCCTATATTGGTTTCAAAAACCCACCCCTATATCTCACCAAATCGTTTTCGTCCGTTTTTTTATGCAATTTTCGATGTTTTTTTTCATTATTTTTCGATTTGTTTGTTTGTAATAATCTTGTACCTGAACTTGGTAATAGATAACGTTCATTTAAACTCAATAAATCAATTCTTAACAAACTGTATGCAAGTGGATGGAAAAATGGCAGAATGTAAATACTGAATACGAACAGTTTTGATTTTTTGACATACCTACTATTTTATTACAGTTGAACCAATAATTGATTCTAAAAATTAAAAAGTGTTCTCTAATAGTCTAATAGCATGGACATAAATTGGAGGGGCTTAGCCCTACCTGGGTCATCTTAAGCCCTCCCTATAATATGTTGAGTAGATACTTCACTTTAATATATTGGTATTAAAATAAATAAAAAATTTATAGTATTATAATCATTAATCAATGATAATAATAGCTATTAATATACAAGTAATACCTAGTAATAATCTTTATATGTAGGTACGTTTTCAATCAAATTGGCATGTTATAAACTTATAACGACTTGCCGCCGCGTATGGACGAAATATATCGTTGTCCGATATCCGAACATCTATCTATATTCTACATTTCTGCATCACCCGTATGAGCAGCGAACGAGAAAGAGAAAAGAACCAGGCTTATTAAACTATTATTGTGTGTCAACCAGGGACTGGTACCTTTTGGTTTTTTCGGTTCCGGTTCCGGTTCTCAACTTTTTTATTTAAAGGTTCAGGTTCCGGTTCAGGTTTTTAAAAAATTCAAAATAAGGGTTAGGGTTACGGTTCCGGTTTTATACGGTTCCAAATGTTATTTTTAAAAAAATAATTTTTATAGTATGACGTGTTTCATTTTTTGATAGGTACCCATACATAAAATAGTTGTACATGTGTTACGATAATAGCAATATCGATAATTCCATCATCATGTTTACTGTCTACGAATTTAATATATAATATATATAGAATAACCATTCACAAGTCAATGCAATTGACTAATCCTTAAATTGTCAAGGTATTATATTATAATATACCATAATTATAAACAGAGTAGGTAATACGGTACAAAAATACCAATTCATTTATAAATGAATAAATGTATATCTGAAAATAATATATACATTCCTATATACAAATAATAATTTTTATTGTTTATGCCCTAGACTCTGAGCAATATATATGGCATATAATATGTATGAAAATACATGTAATTCAAAATAACATTCATTAACTCTACTGCTATATCGCAATCAATGCTGGCTCAATTTAAAAGCAAGCCAAGAAAGACACATACATTCAGGCAGCATTTTCAAAATCGTGATTCATACATTAATTTTACTAATATCAATTAATATAATTAAAAGTAATTTTCAAAAATTTTGCAAAAAAAATAAGGAAACGTTTATTAATTATTATTTAATGGGGGCAAGAGCTAAAAATTATTTAATGGGTGGCAAAATTTAATTTTTCTTGAGCTGTCTGTGTTGCAATTAGTTATTTTTAAGTTATATAGTAGTAATATTATTTAGTATCTATATAATACTACTGATTATAGTTAATAATATAGAATAATAATAAAACATAGGTACTAGGTAATAAAATATATTTAATAATTTATAATCATATTGCAATTCATTTTAAGTTTACTTCAACTTCAATATTATTTATGATTACATTATACATAAAATACATATTAAAATATATTATTTACAATATTAATATTAACCTAAAGGTCAAAACAGAATAAATATATATATATTATATACATGAATAATGATTATGAATATTATGATAACATTTTTAATATTTATTAATTTTTATATTAAGATTTATTATTAAATAAAAAGTTGGTACGAATCAATAATTGATTTTCCAAATTTGTACTGGTTACATTGCTTCGATACGGAGATAATATAAATTTTAATCCAGAAAAAAGACGCTCAACACTTACTTGAGTAGCTGGAACGCTAAAAACTACTTTGGCCAGTTGGGATAGTTCTGGATATGAAGCTTCCATTGTTTTCCAAAACTGAAGAATATTAACTTTATGGTTCAATCTATTTTGATCAATGTGATAAGATTTCAGAAGTGTTTCAATTCTTGTTGCTATTGTGAAAGTTTGTGAGTTTGGTATACTACAATCCATAGATATCGAATTATTTTTGTCTTTATTTTTCAGAAAATGTTCTAGTACATCAATAGAATCACTAGATGAACTTTTTTCATGTTCATCTTCAATATTTTGAGTTATATTATCTTGCTGGCTATTTTTTAGTTCGACACTTTTCAAATGAATCCAAACTTTGACTAAGTGTTCTATCGCAGTATTACACTTGTCTTCATTCAGAGTTACTTTATAGCAAGGATCCATAAAAATGGCTCCTAGTAATACTTTATTTTCCATTATGTGATTTAATAATGTTAGTTGTTCATATTGCAGTTTCTTTGTACATATTTTTGCAGGTAATAATGTTCTTGAAAGGATTTCAACTTTTTCCCAGTCTAAATTATGAAGGTTTACTTTTCTGAGCTTTGAGTCATTTGCTGACATATTTGTTATAAATTCTTTTAAAAATAGGATTCTTTCTAACATGTCCAATGTAGAGTGCCAACGTGTTAGGCAGTCAAGTATTGGCAATTTTAATTTTTCTTTCTTAATTAAATAAGAATAGGTTTGGTTTCTCAATCTCTTAGCCAAATATCTAACTTTGTTCAATACTTCAAAGATACCATCATCTTTCAAACAGTCTATAACAGCTAATTGTAAAGTATGAGCCACACAACGGATTCCTATGAAATAAAACCCAATAATTAATTTAAATTACATTATGTTTTATTAATTCTGGATATTGATGATTATCAATTAGTATACATTTTTGGTTATTACTTATTACCAAGTACAATAATATTAATATCTATTTAAGTACTGTGAAAATAATATATTATATTTTATTAATATATTATATTATGTACATTTACATAAAATATTTGGAATATAATAATAATAGTTAAATAGTGGTTACTTGTTTTTAATTAAATAGAAACTTACCAGTAAATATTGAGTTTTCAATTAAGTTTTGCAATTCAACATGATTAACAATAACTTCCGATTGTTCATATTCTTTATCAACAGTATCATTATGTTCATTTAATAACTGGGTTATTTGATTTTCATCAAGTACAGTTTGGTCAAATTCAATCTCACTAATAAAATACAAGTTTAGTTATACTAATGGGAATAAATAATTACAAACAATTACTACTATTTTTAATTTGTACATTTGAATAATCTATTTTACTAAAATAAATTAAATTAAAATATATTTATTGAAGCAATACCTATCATAATCTGATTGAATAATTGATCCAGCTTCAGATTCAGAAACTTCCATTTGTTCAATTTCAGATTCATTATCAGATTTAACTTCAGATAAAATGTGTTCTCGAATTAAGTTAGTAGCTTTTATCATATTTGCCCCATTATCTGTTGTTACTGTATATAATTGAAATGGCTCGATTCGAAATTTATTCAATACTTTAAGTATAGTATCTTTTAAATAAACACCTAAATAATTATATAAACAAAATAAGTAATAAATAATAATAAAGGTATACAGTCATCTGAGTGGAATGATACAGGGCCACTATCTATCTACTACTATTTTTTTTGTATGTAAATATAAAATACAAATAGATATAATTAAATAGGTATTTATATAAGTTTGTACCTGTATGTGATTCAGTTAGTTCAATAAGTCCAATAGTTCTAAGTACAATATTATCATCAATAACATACTGCAAATTTATCCCTAAAAAGGATCTATTAAGTCTTGTGACCACATCAATTTTCAAAGAAATTAGTTTATTTTGAATTTCTTTAATGATTTTGTTTCTCAAAATAACTGATTCTTCATTTACATACTTCCTAAAACAAAATATAAATGTAAAAATATCAATAATAATAATAAGTAAAATAACAATTATATTAAGAATTGATAATAAGTAATTATTACTTACTTAATAGTACTTGAGTTTATAGTGATTTTTTTCTTCAATCCATTTAAAACGGGAACAAGTAGTTTTTTGAACCCTGTATCATCCATTAAACTATAAGGTCTTCCATTGACTGTCACAAGTTCTACACATGCATTGATTATCGTTTTTGTATCGATTATTACTTTTATAGAAGGCTGCAAATATTGTAATATAGACAATGTAGTGTGTGACTCTTTATTAGCATCGCTTCTTATTTTATCAGTTTGTGAAGCAATATTATTTTTTTCTTTCATTTCATACTCATCAAATAACTCACTATGAGTACTTAGATGTTTTTTTAAGTTAGTTCCATGATTACCCTAAAATACAATAAAAACTTTTTCTGTAAATTATACAAGACCTATTAGTGTTCAAAAATTTCATAAAATAAACAATTTTGAAATATTTCAATTTTAATTTTCATTATTAATCATTATTATTATTTTTGTTTTTTATTTTATAAAATAATTAAATAAAACAATATGAAATATTTAATTGACATACATTTTAGATTTAAAATACAGAAAAGTTTTAATGCTCAATAAAGAGGTCTAAAAATTCAATAAAATTCTATATTATAGGTATCTATTAAGTATTAAATACTATATATCATTAGATAAACTAATATAATAAATATTTAATAGTCATTATAGTACTTACTTTAATTTTGGAAAAACATTGTTTGCATATAGATGTATTTTCTATCTTGTTGTAATTAAAATAGCTGTGAATAAACGACTTCGAAATTCGAGGCATGATTAAAAAAAACAACACTTAATTTATGGAATTAAGGTACACTATACCTAGTAGTTACACTAAAGAATTAACTAAACGTAATAAACTAATAACTATTAAGTAATAACGTCTAACTGAAACTGTTTACTATTTGTCGAGCTATTTACACCGTTAACAGAAATAAATTGTAAAAGTAGATATATAGTAGATATTATAGTAGATAGGTGGTATACGGATTATTGTTGACAGTATAATATATAGGAACTCAATCACGTCATATTCACAAGAAATATAAATACAACAATAATTCCATATACACAAATACTATTATTAGATTCAGAGCCGTTTTCATAATACCACGTATGAAGCATTACTTCACCACCAGTATGGCCATACGTCGATCTCGATGCTTATCAATGGGTATTCCCTACTTTTATAATAATATATTTTAAAAGTAAGAATTAAACTAAAAATGCAATATTTTAAGAATAAATAAAATGGATAGTTTTTATGAAACCCGATATTTTTCATCTTAAGTATAGGTTCCGGTTCGATTCCGGTTATTTAAAAATTTAAAAATTCGGTTCCGGTTAGGTTCCGGTTCTTAATATTTTAGGGGTTTTTGGGTTCCAGAACCGGTTCTTTTCGGTTCGGTTCCAGTCCCTGGTGTCAACTGCAACAGGTGCTGAAGATGATTTAAATTTGATAGGAACAGCCGCCAAAGATTATTGGATGTCTCATTCTTATTTTTCTGTTATTGATGCCATAATTAATTACATGAAAACTAGATGATTCTCCATGGTAAGTTTAAAAATGTCAATTGATACATTTTGAGATTTACAATATGATAAGGATTTCTATTATGTTAACCACTATAAGGTCAGTAATTCAACTAAAAATTATATTATGATCAAATTATTAAATATTCATGTTATTATATTACAATTTACAGTTCTTATTACAAATTTAAGATGATGATCTCAAATGTGAACTTGTGAAAGGTAACAAAAATATGTTTGGAAAATCAGAAAGTTGACACCAGTTTTGTTAAAATAACTTATTGATAAGAGAAAGTTAAAGATTTCAAATTGCTACTAATGGTAAGATTAAGGTCGATTGTTGGGTAGGACCATTGATCTTATAATACACAGATACGTCATACTATTGTTAAAATTGGTTGCGCCTATGTGGACACAGCCACTAAACGTCGCTGTTATCGTTTGCATTTAACTTGATAAAAACAGATTCTAAAGATTATAAATTCTCTAATATTTTAACAATTTAATAGGATGGTGTACCTAGCTGTATATTATAAAATCAATTTTGGGCCATTATGAGATAACACTGGATCGTTCTGCTTATATTAGTGTAACTGAACAAATAGTATTTCTAATAATTTGTTTTATTGAATCTGTAACCTGTGGTCTCTATAGTTGATATGTGGGTCGTTCATTTACCAAGTAAAAATTGATTAAGTTTTGAAATAAAATACCATTTATTTGATTTTTCAATAGTGTGTTTTTAATAATACTTTCATAACATAATACAATACAAAATGTTCAAATCCGCCTACTGATCTATAAATTTGAATAAAAAATAATACATACATGTATTTATAGTTTGGTACAACATTTCAATCGAGTAATTTAATATTCTAAGTTACTATACTTATATTTATTTTAAATAGAGATTACCATTAACCACTACTTATTAATATGGCATTAAAGTTTATTTATTGTTATAATAGAGTATATCATGTGCATAGCGTTGTAGGTAAATATATAAACATGAAATAAAAGTAGTTTTGCACTCTATTAAGAATGGCATAATATAAATTACAAATCATGATTAGTATGTTTAGTCTTTAAACTCTCCTCTTTGATATTGTCGTGATTATGACATAAAACAGTTATAACTCCAAAAGAGCTTGTTGTAATTCATAAAAGACTTGATTAATTTAAAAAGGAAGCACAATTCTATAATTTTTTTTTTGTATGCATATTTATGATTTATTTTAGTTTTTGGTTTAAATTGATTGGTCAATGTATAAAATAATCCTAAATGAATGTGTTGAGTAAAAGCAATATCATATATTTTAATATATTTATTAGTATATTCTTATACATTTTATATCATCCTTCTTTTTTTAAAATGTATTATAAAATCAAGGGTAATATTAAAATTGAACGATTAAAATGTTTTCAAAAACTATAAGTTAATTGCAGGATTTGGTTAAAATCATATCAAGTATTGTTTCACCCCAGTCTTTTGATTATAGTATGATAATAATAATATGTTTAATAGTCCTCTTTATTTCTATCATTAATTTATTAATAGTAAACTGTAGTAGTGTAGTTTATATTATGATTCTAGAATTGGTTGATGTTAGTTTCATTTTAGCACATATTGCAGTTATTATTGCATTTAAAAGTATGTAATACAAATACGATAAATATTACTACGTTTATTTCAAAAGGTATTTTCTTTACCAAAATAAAAATTAAAATTAAAGAATAAAATTGAAAACTCACTCACTTTAGTCTGAATCTAAAACTCTTAACTAACTTATTTAACATGATATTTAAAATTTAAACTTACAAATAGTTATGAAAATCTAGTATTTTCAAAAATGTTTAATAGTAAAAAATGTCATTTAAATATAACTAATAAATAAATTTAAATGTTTAGTAAAATCGGGCTCATTTCATTTATAATTTTTCCTGGATTTTAATCTCCCTCCACATCAATAATCTACTTTTCTCGGCTCAACTTAGATTATAATCTTTATCCCTCTCACTTGACAGCTTACACTAAATTTCTCTCTACATCTGACCAATATGAGGCCAACCATCAAATGCAACATATATTACATTATATTTATCTGCCTTTTCCATTCCTTCTCGATTTTGTACAACCATTTTTAATAAATTCTTAAGCTTTTTTTCTCCGCGAGTCAATCTCCATCTTACCTACTTTTAGTCATACTTAACCTTCTATTCAACAATTTTTCTTTTATCATACATTTCAATGTGAGTTTCTTAATTTAATTCACAACATAATACAACTTATTGCATAGAATATCATAATCACTTAACTATAATATTGTGAGATGAAATCAAAAAATCAAAATACAAATAAATTAGGAATTTATTCTGTAGTACACAAATGTATAAGTTTTTTCACTAAATTACTTTAATTTATTTTGAATACAATAGATTATTTTAATTTGGATTCAGGACTATATGATAATTTTTTTGAACTACAACCTATCCTTACCCAATGGATTAACAATAAAATATGAGACCAAATTTTAAGTTATAGATTACAATTTTAAAAATACATACACTAACAATGAATATCATATAGATAATTTAAGAAAATTGTTCAGAACACTCTCATTTTATAATTTAAAATATTTTCGTATAATTAACAAAGAAATAGAAATAAATATACTAAATAAAAAATAATCAAAATCTAAAATTAATAATAATTTCAGAACATTTACCAACGTAAATGGAATTTTGCAATAAAAACAAAGTAAGATTTTAAAAACAATCAGAATGAATAAATTTTAAATATTTGTAACCTTTTAGACTGGTATTTACATTATACTTGGCACTACATTATTTTTGAAAAATTGGTAAATAAATATGGCATAATAGTTAATAGTATATTATTTAAGACCTTTTATTCTTTTTGGTTTTCTTTTTAGTCTTAACGGGTGATCCAGATTTGAAGCAATAAAATTGAGTAACAATTATGAAGTTTGCAAATGATGCCAGACCAAAACTCCATATTAAAAGGCTGTCTCCAGTTTCCTGTATTGATGTGAATACGCGTACAGATGATCCCAAGAATAGCAGAATACACGTGGCAATTGACAACTGCCCTGTACTCTTATTTTTAAAATTTACATAGCATTGAGTCATCTATAACAAAAAATAAAATTAAGCATCGGTGATATTTATAGTAAATTTATTGAGAGGTTATAATTACCTTGCCGAAGAACATTAACGGAATACTGATAAACTGAGCATTCCAAAGGAAAGAATTTGGCACAATATCAGATATAAGGAGAAACAATAACGAACAGTAAATAGTAGTGAAAGAACTAGCAGCCTTTTTAGATATGTTGAAGTACAAAACTAATACCACAATAAGTAATGTCTGAAAAAGTATGAATAATGAATCTCCCCATGCACTGTAAAATAAAAATAAATATAATTAATAAAACAAATCATAAAAGAGACATTTTTGTATTCAACTAAACTTTTTTAGGAATATCAAAGTAGTTTATTAATTTAAATAATAATTACAGTTTTTTATTCTATAAAATACTATATATATATACTCAACATTTTTCTAAGATTTAAAGTTATAAATTAAATTTATTTTTAACTTTTGAAACTAAAACAAAATTTACTTCATTGTTACATAGAAAATATTCAATCAAACAACTTAATTTTAAATGTTAAGTCACGACAAAAATATATTACCTAAATGGAAATTGACTTGAATAGCTATAAACCACATTTGCAGTAACAGCAAATAAATCCATGCAAACATTTATCAAACTTATACCGACTGCACTTTTACTCTGCCATACTTTGATGATTTGTGGGAGCTTGACTAAAAAAAAAAATTAAGATTTTAGACAAAATTTGTTAGTATATTTTATAGCTCCTCAATGAGTAACACTTTTTTAAATAAACAACATAAATAATAAAAAATCTAAAACACATAAATGGTTGTAGAATATGAAACATTGTATAGAATTATTGAATAATGATATTTACCTAATAGAGATCCACTAACTATTCCAAATCCAAGACCTTTACTGAGAGCAGATTTCAAACAAGTACCTGAAAAATATTAATAACATATTAATATTTTAGCCATATAATTTTTTAACAGGTAAATTATATTATATTCATGTTAACATAGTATTCAAAGACAGTAGCCAGTAATGACCATGATGATCAGTAAATTACTTTTTGCTTAACTTTCATAGAACAAAAAATTAAATAGTACTTAATATGTATTAACCGTCAGCATCAGTTTAGCTATAGCAAAAAAATACAAAGTCTTGTGCGTACAAGCTTGACTATTGCTGCAACTATAACCATAAATTGTGATTAGGAGTATCACATTACATTAATGGGTTGATAAATATTTTAAACATGATATGCACGTGGATAGACAAAAGAGGTAAAATAATACACAAATAAAATAAAGGGTGAAATTCCTTAGTCGAGTGAGAATCCACTGTCAGGCTAGATACAGGAATTATTTAATTGCTGTATTTCTCATTTAAATTTGAAACCAATTGTTACATCACTCTCGAAAAAACCATTCTGGGTGAAAGAGACTAAAACTGAATGCATCAGTTTTAATTTTTAAAGATAGTTTATAGTAGTAGACCTAGATTTCTTAAGATTTATAAGTACTTATTTAAATTCAGCGAAATTAATAAAATTATATACGTTATAGGGTATTGTATTTTTATTAATTTTGCTGTTTAATTTAATTTACATACTCTAATTTTCATTATTATTAAAATAATGTGAATTTATAATAGATTTATAATCATTTATAGATTAAAATTGAGTCTCTGATATAATATATATCTCTCATATACTTAAATATGTATAAAAGGGTGATACTATCAAGTCAGGTAAGAATTAATAGTCTGGTGGTATACAGAGTTGTTATAGCTGTAAATCTCACTTTTTTTAAAAATCTGCATTTTAAATGTTTAAATGAAGTTGGATTCGAAAAACAATATTATGAGGTACCTGAAGACAATTTTACTATAATAACCAAAGAATCTAATAGCCTAAAATGTATTTATTTTAATGTGAGCATATTCAACCTGGGAAAAATCTTATTTATAGAACACTATCTATCGTACACATTAATAGATTTCTACAGCTAATATCGATAATACATGTTTGTTTCAAGTCACTATTTTCATGGCATAACATCCAAATATCTTATACCTATTAAAAATAAACAGGTGTATAGTGCGTGGTGACAAAAACATTAGACTGTGAAGGATTTAAATATTAATCTTATTTGAAGTTTTTTGCACATTTTTGCTGTTTTTCTTAATTCATCGGAAAACTATTGAGAAATTCAAAAATAATTTCCCAAAAGTACCAATTAGACAAAATTTACTTTCAGAAAAGTAACAAGAGTGTATACATTGGAGCAATCTTTCTGGTCAAAATCATATACACAGACACAAAAAAAAACACACATTATGATAAAATCAATATGTTTGAAATCATTTCACTCAGAATCCAAAATGTATTAATGAATACTTTCTGAAGAATGAACTACTTTATTTACTAAACAAAATTCATATTTATACCAATTAGAAACATGCAAAATTTGATTTAAATTCTGTTTAAGAGGATGCCATACCAGCATGCATTGACTCAGTCCTACAAACGTGCAACATAACAAATCTGTGTTTAGTAGTACCAATTTTTTCTAGTTAGCTTTAATATTAGAGTAAACAAATTAAACTCAAAGGAACATAAGCTATTGAATACAGATTTTCTATGTTGTATGTTTGTAAGACGGAGATAAAGCATGCGGGTGTGGCACCATCTAAAGTCTAAAGAATGTTAAATGTAAAAAATATTTTGTACCCCAGTGGTTTTTTTAAATAATGATATTATATTAATTGATATCATGTCTTAAAATCTGAAATTAGATAAAATGTAATTCCTTCTTAGTTCATATTTTTTTTTTATGAGGTAGGTACGGTATATAGATGATATTAATTGTAGCTGCTTGAACTACATTTACAAGTAGAAAAACATACAAATTAATTTTACACCTCCAACGATTACTCAACAGTTGTTATGTTTAATATACAATGTTGATACAAAATGTAATGTCAAATAAAAATGAACTATAATAAAGGAAAACAGTCAAATTTTTTATTAACTATACTAGTGTTGATTTGTTAACTTTATAAAATTTATCGTTGGTAGGTATAACTTATCATAGCTTTAGAACATATTGTTCTTAGGGACATAAAACTTGAATCTAGTCGCATTAGTAAAATATATAATTCTGGTTAGTGATTAGAATGGATTGTTAGCGAATGAGAATATATGTATCAAGTTATACAATTAAGAATTATAAATGATTAAAAATATAATAAAATAAAGCAGAAATATAGTTGTTTTTAACTATATCTACTTACTGAAAATAAGCAAAGCTAAGACAGAATATTTCTTCCCAATACAATTTGTACTATGTTTAAATTAAAATACTCATCACAAAACAACAAGAAGACTTTGAACAGTTGAGATAATAATCATTTCAAAATCTTAACTTATAAAGCATACTTATTATTCTTTGTATTAAACTCTTAATGAGTTTTATAAATTTATTCACCTCATTATTGAACTAAGGTAAATGTAATGTAACACCGGAACAGAAACCGCAAAATGACTTCTTACAGAATGTTTGAAAGGTTATCGACATTAACAGTGGACCGTAATAATTGTATCAGGGGTATGGAAAAGCAAACAAAATGATGATCTTAATTTAAAAACCCCGACAAAGAAAGATCAAAAAGGCATTGGTATACCAACAATGTAAAAGCGATTTAGAACTCCAACAAAGCATAAATTTAAGTAGTGAGTTCATTAAATCGCATGAAAGATACGGAGTCATAATAGCCCACAATGGGAAAAATTTTCGGTAGGCTCTGCCTTTTTTTAATGTATAATTGGCAAAATATACTGGAAGTCAAGACGCGTTTTGACGGTTTTACGCAGCGATAAACACCAGTTGAAATGTAAAACGCGTTGTGGCGGTTGAAATATTGTCACTGCATAAAAGTAGAAAGATTTGCAGAATCGATTCATTATAAAAATACATTACATTAGTTCGATCATACACCAGGGGATAATTTTTCTTATTGCGATGATTACGACGATTCGAGCGGAGCATTCTAGGTCGCCGTTTTTCCGGGCCCGTCACGAATGCCAGTCCGACCACGGTCGCCTTAAAAACACCGAGCCTTCGGCAAGGTGCGCGCGCGCTCTCACCGTTGAAGAAGTCCAGGTTGACGAACAGCACCTCGTAGCACCTGGGCGTGAAGAGCAGCAGGGCCAGCCGGTGGAACAACTCGGCGAACGGGTTCATCTCGACGGGTCGGTTCCTGCGTCCAACGGTGCGCTGTTAGCGTCGGGTACGACGGGGAATCGCGGAAAACGAAACGCGGACGGGACGAGATTCGCAGACGCGCGCCTAATGAATTATGTACGAGACGACCGCCGGCATCACCGCCACCGCTGCTGCTGAGTGCTGACGCGCACCCGCACCGCTGCTGCTGACGCGCACCCCGCACCGCTATGGCACTTCCTCCTGTCCTACGGCCGACGTGGTTCGTATGATACCGGGTAGGCGCGCGACGGGTGGAAACGTGTGTCGGCCGCCGCCGCCGCCGCCGCCGCCGCCGCCGACGTGTAGCCGAACCGCCCGGATCGCAAGAACGCCGAACGGCGACCGGCCGGGGTGGGGCGAGCTACGGCTGCGACACACGTCGCGGACAGTGTGCAGAGTATGGTGGGGGGTGGGAAGGAAATAACCCCGATTGTCGTCCGCCGTATTCGATCACGAGCGGCGTCCTGTCGTGCAATCACTGTTGGTAGAGTTGATTCTACTGATAATGTCGGGTACATTTCATTTTTTATGCGCACGTTACACGGTTACTCACCAAGTCCGGTACCGGTACGTCTCGCAAAGTGGTGGGTACAGTGATTCGTGTACACGTCGCAAACCGTACACAGTTTTCACAAAGTTGACAGATCAATGGCCGTCGACATGAGCGGTGCGGGCGTTCGAACCACCCCTTTCCGGGTTTTCGGTGTGGGAAACGTTCAAACGCCTGCCATTTTAATTGTTATCACGTTATTTCCAATGTACAAAAAAGGTTATTGCGCTGGATGGGAATTGATCACTCCGTCGTGTGTAACAACAACCACTGTACAAATCACAGCATTTAAAAACAATTGATTATACAAATCACATTTTAACCATAATCATATAGTTTTCCGTATAAAATATCTAAGAATATTTTAGTATCATAATATTAGCAAAAAAATCCATTATAAATTCACCTTAGCTTGTCGATTATACATTATACGTATACTATTATGGCAGCGATAGAAAATTATATTTTATATTACTGATACATTTTCTACGAATACATTTATACTTTATAAGGATCGCAGAATCGAATATCTTCACTCCTTTTGTTGGATTCATCAACAGCCATCCATAAACTTTAAAAATTCAAATTATTTTCAACTTTACTCATTTGGATTGTATAATTACACTAATAAGTCATAGTGTACTAAAGTCTGTTGTACTCGTATTTCTGAATGACAGAATTTAAGTATCTACAATTGTTAAGTCGAATAGATAATCATAATCATTTTTATTGTATTATTCCAGATGGCAGGTACCTATATGTTAGATGCTACAAAACGTGAGAATTTATAATTTTCTTTTGTTAATATGTAGGTGTTAGGTACACCCATTTGAAGATAAAAATGGTAACTTAGATCTGATTAGGTAAAAAGGGTTGCTGATTTCATTTCAATGAGTTGTATGTTCGTAGTTTTGTATTTAATTTTCGTTGTGATATAAATAATACTGGATTTACTGTTGAATTTTTGTACTAGTATGCCTAATTTCATATTTTCAGTTGACATTGACGACATTCGAAATTAATATTGTATGTATACCAGTGGTAAATGGTATAATATATTTGAATTGCAGGAAAATAAATCTATTTTTGTACGAAAGCCAAGAAAGCTGTAAAAAAATACGGTTGAAAGTGGAAAATCTCTAAACGTGAAAAGCGACGACTTATTAAAATAATAAAGATTTTGGATCTTGGGTGTTGACCATCTCGAAGAGGAAGATACATTTTTTAAGAACTATTCTTCTAAATTCTAGGTACAAACAACAAATGTGTATTGTTCAATGTTAATATTTTTTTAGTTTTCTAATAATATTAATATTAATAATTTGTTGGACATGTAATTTATTAGTACATTTAAATGTAATCACAATTAAGTTAATGTATATAATGTCTCAATATACCACTAAGGATATAACCTTATATTAATGAAATAGGAGTATTACAATAGTTATAACTTATAACACATAATATTGTACGTAATGGGGTCCAAAACCTATTTAATTTTCATATAAATCTAATTTTAATTGTTGTATAGTGTTAAGTATTTTGTCTATTTTAATTTTTTATCAGAGTTCATGTACGGTATTGTATAAGATATAAAAGTGAATATTCCAGCCAACTTTTACTTAAGTACTCCGGTATTCATCAACTTTCCGGATGAAAATAATGCATTAGCAATAGTTATTAGCCCTAGTTGGTTTTTTTTTGGAATCATCTGTTTGCATGTGTCATTGGCCAGAAAGCATGAAGGCAAATAGGTTAGCCAAAAATCCCATTGAATCGTCATTAAGCTGGGACATATTCATATATTTATATATTTTAAAACATAGTATAACACATAATATTAATAATTTTTCCTATTTATTTACTGAACTAACATACAAATAAAACATAAAGTCATCACTGAATATGGTTAACCTTTTTAATAATATTAATAATATTTTAGATTTTAATGAAATATCTTTATTTATACATATTAATGTTGTATGTATATATATTTAAATAGCTATTAAATTTATAATTTATCTTGGTACGTATGAAGATGGCAATAAAAATTTAAAATCATGTACTCCTGATGAATAATTTATGGATATTTTTTTGATAATTATTATTAGTTATTTGACCTTGGTGTATAATTTATTAGATTTAGCTGTGCAGTTGAATCTCCCTTTTGGTGGTATAAGTGCCCTGGCGATTCATACGTCAAGGCCTGTTGGCCGACTTAGTAAAACAACTATCTTAAAATAATTAATCTTCACAAATATTTAAAATTATAATTCAGATAAAATCTAAAAAAAAAACCTAAGACCAATTTATTATAGTCATCACATTAGTAAAAAAACCTATAAAATAAGAAAATTATTATGCTCTAAACTTCAAGTATCAAAAATAACCAAAATGAGATTTTATATCGGTAGTTTACATATTGAATAATGTAAAAGATACATTTTATGCTAACTCAATTTTTTGATTAAATGACAAAAAGAAAAATATAATGTGTTATACTTTGATTAAATTATATAAATGTACAAAAAACTATAAATATTGGAACTCAAATGGGTTTAAACCACACAAGAACAAACTTCAACACATTCTACAGGACTAGAATATTGACAAGGCCCTAATTACAGAAACACATTAATTAACCATTAAAAAGCTAATGTAAAATAATAGAATCTGAATTCTGAGGTACTGTTACTGAACTGCTTCATTCACAATTTAATCATCTTATTTTTTTTCCCTTCAACCAGGTACATACAGTTTACTTTTTGTTTAAGGTATGATTAAAGGAGCACACAACACAAAAAATAAGTTTTTTTATTTGAAAGAATGTTCAATTCTAAGGATAATGGTATAGGTTTTACGTTTCTACTCACATTATTCAATAAGTTATGAGCAATTGAAAAAAGACGTGTGACGTCACTGGGCCGGAGTCATCGTAATTGCCTATCTTATACGTGTAAAAGTTCCTCGCTTCACACAACGATTTATCAACCTAAACATTTTATTTTTGCAATTTAATTTACATGTAAATATATGGTTTTGTGTGTTTAAAACGATGCAAGTATCAGAATTGCAATACGATGTTTAGTTTTTTAAATATTAAAAATCTTAAAAGAGACATTTTGGTTAAACCGCACGTCATGGCGAGCGGCGCATGGCGTTCGAACAACGGGTCCGCCGCGCGCTGCTCGCCATGACGTGCCGTTTAACCAAAATGTCTGTTTTAAGATTTTTAATATTTAAAAAACTAAACATCGTATTGCAATTCTGATACTTGCATCGTTTTAAACACACAAAACCATATATTTACATGTAAATTAAATTGCAAAAATAAAATGTTTAGGTTGATAAATCGTTGTGTGAAGCGAGGAACTTTTACACGTATAAGATAGGCAATTACGATGACTCCGGCCCAGTGACGTCACGCGGCTATTCTACATCTCTTAATATCTCTTAAAGTAATATTTTTTTTTACATCGTATCTTCACAAAATCATTTCATATAACCATAGCTACAATAATTTAACATTTAAAAAAAATTTAAAGAATTTTTTTATTTGTGTTGTGTGCTCCTTTAACGTTTAGATTGTCAATAACAATTCAGATAAAAAAAAACTTTGAAAACATGCGTAAATATATATTTATGACAAAATCACATTAAACAATTTTTTTAAAATAGATATTTGCTATGAAACAGATGCTGTATATTATCTTAAGATAGTTATTGGAAAATTTTCAGTCACCAAGTGATCATCAATGAAAATAACAGACACATTGACTTCAAATTCTGAAATAAACAAATTTAACACATTATACACAACTATCTCCAATAAAAAATTAAATAATATGTTTGATGATATTTAGTAAATAGTACATTTCAATATTTTGTAGTTACAATAATTAAGCTCCAAACATTCAGTCTTTTAAAAAAAATATTAAACGCAAACTTACCAATTTTAAAATTGGCTGTTTTGGTGGTGGAACAGGAAAATAATCTTGGAAAAATCATATGGATTGGAATTGAAATACCAGTTGACACATTTCCTTCGGCTATTTGAATATTTTGGACTTCAGTAGCTAAATAAAAATGAAATCAATAGAAGTAACTGTTTTATTGGATTTGGGTTGGAGAAGCAGATACATACCATCTTTTGAGAAACCTTCAGCGCATCCACAAGTCTCCACACGGACTAATTGAATATCTATCGACTTAATAGGGACATCAGAGTGTTCGATTTTCATCTAGAAATCCAAAAATAAACTTTTAAATTGACTGTTACGCCGATGATATCTTATTCCATAACTTACTTCTCCGGTAAATGGCTGAGTGATTGAGCAAATGACTGAGTCAATTGTTCCCAAAATGAGAAACTTTGGTACATTTGAATTATCATTGATATTAGCCAAAGTATTTTGATTTATCACAAACTTGTCGACCTTAGTAACCAAAGAGTCTAAATTCGGCTGGAATAAGTTTTACCGATCAGACACTACTTATCGTAAAGGAGTCATTATGTTTTCTTTGTACTCACTCTATTCTCAATGACAAACTCCAATGTTTTATGAATGTCCTTATTCAAAAAATTCCTTTTAATCACAGCCTTTAGGAGGTACTGAATGTTGATGAAAACACCGTGGTAGGACTCGTAGAGCACTTTATTGAAAAGTGGTTCAACAGGCGCTTCAAATGGTATCTCGGTAATGCCGCTGGCAAATCGGCCAGGGCGGGCTACGTCCAACGAGCACATCATCAACTGTACGGGCTGGAAATTTAAACAAACCGTCGTCAGTTTATCACAGGTGTTTACGAGAAATAAGATACAAGCCCGTCACAACACTAATGATAATGCCCTCAAGACATGGAAAATTATACCGACGTACCTTGACGGAATTGTAGAAAGCGTCAAAGGCGCCGACATTTTGGGTGCTGATCTGCAAGTCGACTGCACCCTCTATGGTCATAGAGATACCTTCGTGTTTGGCGTCCGTCGGCGTCTCGATCGTTATCACGCCCGATATCGTGTCCTGAATTAAGCGGTAATAAGAATACTCGAACGTAATTTCAAAAGGGCTTCAGGTGTTACTCACGCCCTCATGGTAGACTTTATTCGACCGCTTGAGCACGATGTCCAGATTTATGGCCATTATCGCAGCAGGGCACCGGCACCGGGAACGCACACCGCGACTGCAGCGATGGCAGGCACGCGAAACTGTCGTCGGCTATGACCCTCTATCCGACTCGCATTTTCCACCGATTTCGACGGCTCGCTGTGTCCGTTAGCTCGGAATCGGCGGTTGACCCGTCGTCGTCATCGCGTAGTCTTTCTGTTACGTAATAGTTGAGATTTTCGACAATTTTCTTATCATCTTCGTCGTCGTCGTAACTCTGTTGATAACAGGTCAACCAACGCGTGATAAAAGCGCGCCGGTAAACATCGGTGATAAAGGCCGCGTAAAGATATGGATCGTAAAAAAGAAATTAAAATATCCTACACCGGCATGTAGACTGTGTATAGTTAGAAATATCAACGTGTAGTGTTTAAACTGCGTATAAGCAGAAGTATTCAAACTGTGCGTCGCTACTCCCAGGGGCGTCTCGGGGGTTGGCGAAGGGAGCCGCGTTTCATAATCGAAAACTCATATTAACTTATCGTAACATATATATATATATATATTTTAAATAAAATGGGTTTATCATATTTATTACAATGTTATTGTATATTATAACATTACTCTTGAACTACTTTAACTGGTTCTTTTATTTAGGTAAGCATAATAATTCATATAAAATCACATTTCAGTTTACCCATTCAATTTTTCTATTGATCAACATTTTACTAGGCATAAAACGTTGAATTCATTTTTTTACATTATTTATTTATGATTTTTTTTTTGTATACCTACGTTGTATACTAAATAAATAAAAGTACATACATAATATTATAATTTATAAGATAATTATTATTATTGTATTACCATTAATAATTTGCGAGCCGTCAAAATATTTTTAAGACACAAGGGAGCCATGGGATGGAAAAGTTTGAACACCTCTGGTGTATAGAGTATATTTTAGCGAGTAAATTGATGATACTTATTGATCCGTTTTATGAATATGAAATTTATATTTCTTTTTAACATATTTATATGATTATTTTTAAGTTTTTCTGAAATATGGAGAACAAAATATGTGCAGTTAAAGATTGTAAGACTGTTTCTATCGATGGGTCAATGGTTCATGGGTAAGTTTATAAGTCTCAGTACCTAATTGTATTTCAAAATGAAATATTTATTTTGCAGTTTTTAATTAATTACATTTACATTTGTTAGTTTTTCTAATGGTGATATCAGACAGTCATGGAATCAAGCTGTTCAACAGGTCCAACCAGATTTTTTCCCACCTCCGTATTCTGTAATTTGTTGTCCACATTTTACAGAATCCGATTTTACTAAAAGTGACATTGGAGAAAGAAAAAAATTCTCAATAAATTGGCAGCTCCTAAAATTGGATGATTGTAAGATTTTCCTTCATAAAGTAGTAAATTCAGGGTTATGCATATAGTTCAACTTTGTTTTGTTATCAATATGACCAAGTATAATTTTCAGCTTAGGTGTTAGTACTTGATTATTCTCAATTGAAAGTGATTTTGGTAACAGTTCTGTTGAGGAATTTGGAGTCTATCAGCCTTCAGCTTGTGGAAAGTTGATGAATTTGTCTTTCAGTCAACGTTTCAGGCCAGAATTCTTCTTGGATATAACAATTTAGTTTTAGAAAAAAGTAATATTGTATATACTAGAGTAAATAATATATTATATTTGATTTTCAGGAAGAGAGAGCTATTTAGGTACACAAGCCAAAAACACTTTTAAAAAAATGCAGTTGGAAGTAGAGCATTAAAAGTGAAAAGCAACGACTTAAAATAGCAAAGATTATGAAGACACTTATATTGACTCTCGAAGAGGAAGTTACATTTTTGGAGTTGTTCTGCTATATTCTAGGTGCAATCAACAAATGTGTAGTGATCAACATTTAATATTTTTAATAATAATAATAATGTAAATGATGCGCATAGAATTTATTGGCACATTTAAATATAATTAATAGTTAAAATTAAGTTAACGTGTATAATGTCCCAACTCACCATTATTTGTATAGCACATATTTATATGGTTCATTTTTGATATTTGTATTTGTATTGCAAAAGAACAATTTAATTTTAGAAATAATGGTTAGTGATCAGTAGAGTTAGGATGTTGATGGCCTAAAAAACACACAAAAATGTCCCAAAAAACATATGTAAAAATGCTCTAAAAAAATGCAAAAATGTCCTAAAAACTTCAATTAACTAACTTAAAATTTATCTAAAAAATCTAATAAAATAAGTGAAAAAAATGTATTTATAAATAATAATTTTTATTAGAGATATGGGTGTGATAATAGGTGTAATAGAAAATTAAAATATGAATTACAATATTTATTAATTATTAAACAATAGTATACATTTACATTTTAAGCATTATATAAAATTATTAAAAATTAATTAAAATGTAAAATATAAATAAAAAAAAATATGTTGAAAATATTCTCATTAATATTCATATTGCATTGTTGCACTATACAATTAAAATGTGTCTGATGTTTTCAAACAAAAGACGACGACGTCGATCAGTTAATAAATGTTTGTATGATGAAAAACTTCTCTCGACATCAACGGACTTTATGGGTGCATACTTAAAGTAGATCATGTCATCAGTAATTAGATCTTCTGGAATATCTTATATGGAATAAAACTCAACAGTATATCTTATCGGTACGTTATAAATTTAATCAAAACAAAAACCCCACAGTAATAATATTAAAATTATTTTTTTAATGTTAACAAATTTTTTTTAAAATCTAAAATTTGAGAAAAATGCCCCCTCATTGTACATAAATTACAAAAAATGACTTAAAATTTGAAAAAAGACTTAAAATGTTGAAAAATGATCTTAAAAACAAAAAAAAATGCATTTATAGCTAAAAATGTCAAAAAATACATTTTTTGCAAAATGCAAAAAATATTCAAATAAGAATATTCTGCATCAAGACAGTATGAAACAAATGTTTAGCTAAGATAGCATTGTATAGAATGAAAGGAAAAAAATGCAAATGTCATCAACATCCTAACTCTAGTGATCAGTAATTAGGGAGTCTATAACAGCCGCGTTAATAACATAATGATAAATATATGATCAATACAGATACAACTGTTGGATATGGACCTAGTTGGAGACTTGGAGTACTAATATATCGATTGAACTAATTAGGTTAAAATAATTTAGTAAATCTAAATAATATTGTTGACTTAGTAGTATCAATTACATTTTTGTTCATATCTCCTATTAGGATTAGTGTGATGTTTATAGGATTTAACCATGTTGGTTATTATTGCACCAATATTATTATACCTAATTATTACCGTCATTATATTATTCGCACTAAATGTAATTGTATTACCACTTGGGAATCTGTAAACTGATAATATTCCATATTTTATTTTGTTAAACGTAGTTGTTGTAAACAGACAATCAGCATGAAGTATCTCTTATTTTATTGTGGTATGAAGTATAATATATCATTCCAAATAAATTTAACTAAACCATCAGATTTCCATTTATTAATATTATAAATTGCAGATTAATTAATGTAATAGTATTTTGATCAATATTTTTCCCAAGCCACGATACTGCTGTTACTGTAATTATTATATGATTTTTATTATTAAGTGCAGTGTTAAGACACTCAAGTTGAGAAAAGTAGTTTGAAATTATCCTTATATTAAGAAGAGTATGTTCAAACCAGGATGATTATTTGAAAATACCGTGTTAACCTCGTCTTAACCTAACCTAACCAGCGACCGGTCGTCAAGCTTGTGTGATTACCAATCGGACAATAATCCTTTTCATATCCATTCGATATTACTAGAAAATACGTTTTAAGGTTTCTTATGTTAAATTTTTTTGTTTGTCGATTTTATCGCTTGTATTATAATGTGTATCTCCTAATTGATCGTTAGTCATCAGTTAGCACCATCGGTAACATCAAATTAAAAAAAAAAAAAATGTTGGGAGACTTGTGGGCCAACCTCCATGTGGTGTTTACTGGGTAACGCTAATAGGCTGAAGTGTTAAGGTTCAACGTCCCAACAAAGATAGTCTGGAATTGATTCATATCTACCTTAAATGAATCCGGGAATACATAAATGTCGCTGTATTGTACATATTTTAGGACATTTACAACAACCACGGGTTTACGTGTACACTTCTGACAGGTTTATGTACATGTGTTTTGCAATGATTATTATAAATATTTGTTTTATAAGTCGTGTAAAATTGTGATGATAACAAAACACGTTTCATTCTGAATTGTGTGAAATTTACAATGGACGAAAGTGAAACAGGCGCAATAACGCGAACCTACCATTATTGCACGCATGTATCTGACAATTCTAACAATTATATAAAGTAATAAAAACATTTGCTAGTACATACAGCCAGAATAAGCACAAACGGATACCCTTGATTGTCATTTTGTATTCCTTCACAAACAAACGTAAATTAAATTGTATTTTCTATATTATATTATGCTGTGTGGGTTACATCATACATTAAGGTAATATGGGTATATTGAACAATTATAATTGCTGAACATATTATAATAAGGACGTACAAATGATATAGCAATGTAGGTAATGAACTTAGAGATTTTATAAATATTATTTCCAAATACATATTTGTTTTATTACATAACTACAGAAGGAATGAAACCGATAAAGTTTCACTAACAATAATATTTCAATAGGTGTAGCAAAAAAAAAAAAAAACCGGGAATAAAAACAATTTTCAAATTTAACATATTTTCCCGTAAAGAAATTAACAAAAACACTTTACAACAACGCTATATTAATATATGTCTTATATAAACAGCGTTTGTATGTACTTCTTAATGTCTAAAAATATAATTATAGGTAAATTAATAATCAATGAAATAAATGCAACATACCTATCTATTAAAAGCTAATAATTAGGGTTTCATTGAACTATTTAAGCGCATACACCAACCATTCACTCATTATGTATTATAATATATACGCAAGCATCCGTACACACGCAACGCACACACACTCACAAATGCGCGCGCGCACACACACACACACACACACACACACACACACACACACACACACACACACACACACACAAACACATAATATAATATATATTTAGTAGATGAATTCGAACATGATTATACACCGAGACATAATAAATAGACTAAACGGCTAAATTTAAAATCAAATAATAGTGTTTACTAAATTTAAGACAAAGCAAATAATGTGTGTTTGTACAATATTGATCGATTTATATTTTTTAGAACGCCATGCTATAATAAAACGTATTTATAAATTATAGGTGATACAAAGTCTGAGGGAGTATGTTCTTACTCGTGGATTCAGTTTTTTTTTTTACGCATAAATGCGTAGAATAATTCTGTTCGGGCTTCACAATGCTACGTGTGAACGTAATATAAATATCTACAACAGTATCACGAAAAACCTAGTGCAATATTTGCAAGCTTGGCTTAAGAGCGGACAAGAAATGGGTACGTCATTTAATTTTTCTTTTAAGGAATAAAGAGTACAGGTAGGAGGGTTCTACAAGGCCTACGCGATCCTTAATCAGGGTTCAAATAATCAGGTTGGATAAGATAAAATTACATGACATTGAAACCCAACGGGGAACACAAAAAATATTAATAATAATAATAATAATAATAATAATAAAAGTAATAATGATGATAATTATAATGATAATAATGATAATAAAATAAAATATACTCTTACATATGGATATAATCATACGCGATTAAAATATTCATGGTGGTAACAATAATTGATACAACAGATAGTTTTAAATAGATTTAACGGATGTAAGGTTAGAAATCATATTCGATTCGATGATTTTACATCGTACATTATTATATGCGCGTATGGGTAATATATTTTTTAAAATGGTAAACTAGCGATGAACATGTTTTCGATTAACGGCGGGGCGGGCACCAGGTCTTCCAGCTTCAGATAAAATATCCTCTGAAGACCTTGCACGCTAAGGGAACGCAATTCCGGCAGCTTGGCTAGCAGTCTGGAGAAGTAGTACGACTTGCGCTGCGAGTCGGACATGCTGTACGTGATGTGTTCCCGCAAAGAGTTGATGATTTTCATCTGTATTTGTTCTGCTTTCTTCGCCTCCCGGAGCCCGTGCCGTTCTAGAAACAAAAATACGCACGGTGTGATATACAGGTACAACATCACGTCTAAATAACGTCGCGTAAGTATACGCTATATTACGTGTTATATTATGTTTTGTTCCGAATACAAGCGAGCAAGACCGTAGCCAGCATACAATTTTGGGGGGGGGGTTTAAATTATAAAGATGTATTATGACGAAAAAAACCTCTACAAAATCTGTTTGATATAAAATTGATATAATAATTTTTGATATAATAATTTAAATAATAAAAATTGTTATTTAAATGAAGTTTGTGCAACTTAACAAATCATAATAAGGCTTTAAAAAAAAAAATTCGGGGGGGGTTGAACCCTGAACCCCCCCACCCCCTTGGCTACGGCCTTGCAATCGAGTGTAGCTGGTGTACTTACAAGGTAATGCGAGGCGTAGCTATTTCGGCATAATTAACTAGAGCTTACTTATTATTTATGATAATACCTATGGTTGATGTGTAAATGCTGTATAGGCTTTTTTAATCGTTTCCTAAAGAACTCGAATGCGATGGAATACACATCAAAACGCCGATCCGCGTCCTATCCCCAATACAGCTAGACGTGGTTCTTAACACAAAGCAATAATATCATACATTCTAGCATTCAGTTCACCTACCAACTTCAAGTCGTTTATTATTTTGTAACAGTTATTATGTGTGTTTGCTGTTAACAGGCGATTTAATTAACCGTACAACAGTACGCGTGACTGTGTGCGCTACGCCCGTTACCATTATTATCAGGTAACCAGAAGAATATAACGTTTTCGAAATTTCTCGTACGTAAAAAAGTCTGCGCACGTGTCGCTTCTCGATTCGTTGAATTCAAATTTCAGGAGTTGACCTTTCCGAAGAAAATTATTATTCACATAAATGATTTTTATTGTTCGATTGTTACCAATCTTTTCCTCGTTTCAAAAGTTTTCTACACCGGCCGTATACAGACATTTATCCACAGTAGATAGCCGTTACAGTTATTGCAGTGGCAGACCATACAGTACGTACTTTCTCGTTTTATCTCTCTCTCTCTCTCTCTCTCTCTCTCTCTGTCTCTCGCTTACATAAACTATCCTGTAAATTAGGTGATATGTCTGCACTTAAATGCGTTAATTAAGTTTTTCATTATGTTTTCGAGGGATGGAGCTTGGGAAATTAAAATTTCTAATTTATTTACAACTAACTAAAAATACTTTATGGCGCATAAAACTTGACATGAAGTACTAAAATAAAAAACCGATAACAATTATTTTTCGATTGATCACAAATAACTGAAATATACGTTTTGTTCATGATTACTTTGAAGTAATAATTATTATATTGTTTTTATTTTAAGATGATTAACTGAGGAACCGTAAAATAAAATATTAATCTTCGTTCTTAGTACCTACACTAACGATTTTAACTAAACTTGAAAAATATTAAATAGTACTCCTATCCGAAAACGAACAAAAAAAATACGAAAAATAAACACGCAATCATTATATATTATGTAAAAGGAAATCTTCATTCAAAACGAATATCTGAAATTTTTATTTACTGACTAACGATTATTTACATATTTAATATGATATATAGCCGCCATGTAATCTGTCAATTTAAATAACTATAATCTTAAATTCAAAATCGATGCCTACACAGAAAGTTATATCAACTGGCGACTTAATTGCTCGTCATCCGCGGCTCGAGGATCTAAGAACTGTGAACGCATTATATAGGTAACTTAATTTTCTGTCACTAGATCAATTAATTTAAGTATTTCGAACGCGCTTGCCACGGGGGACCGAACCCATTTATTTTTATATTCACAGAGTAGGTTATTTTTATTAACTTCTCAAGTCCGACGTTTGATTCTGCTACATAATTTGTGTCTATTTTGATTACACACGACGTATTTGTTGATTAAAGCAGTTGAATATTCAAGGGAGACATAAGGCGCATAATAAATAAGCCGTGTCTTCTTGGAATAAAGCGGAACTCATTAAAAAGTAGACCTGTTGTGTTTATAAGAAACATTGAAAATTTCGGTTAGTTTCGTACTCAGCAGTACGTCGCAGAGTATGAGCTATTATTAAAAGGACGAAAACAAAGTAAGAAAGCTTCTATATATTTACATTATACATTATAATATATGGTTAATTCGTAGTTCAAAGTTCAATCCCTTGATTTGCTCATTCGCTGGTGTGCTCGGTTCGCTATTAATTAGTCTTTTTATGACCACTGTAAACACTGTAATTTTCCTTATTAGATTAGTTATGCACTTCTACGATCAAGGGTTTTCTTTGTGTGTCCATCGAATATTTATACTACTTGTGTAGCCGCGCCATTATCCCAATATTCCACCTCCCTCTATAGTGATAAAGCCCAATATACATATTTTGTTCCTGTCATTGTATGAATTCGATATATTTTTACAATAGAAATAACATATAATATAGTGACGTACGTAGTACACACGTAGTCATGTTATAAATGCAGTTGTTATTTTTGTATGGGAAATAGTTATTTAAAATAATTATTTTTGTATTTTTATATTTACGTACGTAGTGATATTATCGTGTTCAAACGACTAAAATGTATACCTGTGATAAGAGTCAAGGCGCAAAGACAAGAGAAAGACGAAATATCGATGTCCAGCGAGTGCAATGACTGACTGAAGTCCAGTATAGCTTGTAGCCAATCGCCAAAACTCCTGTGGCACTGTTGTTTGTCCAAAACGACTCCGTTACAAAATATTAGTTTCGTGTCGGCGTATTTAGTTCTGCGGAAATCAAAACAATATGATGATATTAAAAATTATAATAACCGGTGAAATATTCATGTTACAGGCGGCACGTGAATACGGAATACATAATATACGGGAATACGTAATGAAGTATATTCAGTATAATATTTATGTGTATATGTTTTCAATCATTTTTGTTCATAATATGGTCTGTTCTAAAAGCAGGCCTGCACTGTTAAATTTTCAAACAAAATTTACCTAACTCAAAGTTTGCTTAAAAAATAACCGGGGATTATTTCTAAGAAAATAATTAAAAACAAAGTAAAGATTAAATTATTGACCATATTTTATGTATAAAATAATAATAATAATAATTACATGAACTCAATGGCTTTTCATTATTAGTAGGTACGCATCATGTGCAACGTTATAATTTTCAGCGATTGACTGTGAGGGTTATATAATTATGACCTCTCCCTCCAGCTACCCCTTGCTCAACACCATAATTACCTTTCTTGAAATAGTGCAGGCGGGTACACATATAATAACATAGTTACTAGTGACGTGTTCAGAAGAGGGCTGAGGGACGATGGTGTCATATCTGTCTCATTGTTTAAAATTTCTATCTTTTGTATGGATAAACTTATTAAGACTAAAGAAAAATTCGTGCATAATTTACTGTCAAAACTAATAAAATTTAATTTGGTTTTGGTTTTTAACCTTATTGTAAAGCCATTTGATGGTTGTTTTCATGTGTGTGAGCCATACAATTATATCCGCACGCATGCTCATTTTAATAGATTGTATGTTTTATAAATAATGTTAAAAAGTTTTGATCTACTTACTTTTTATCTTATTTGTACTGTAATGAGTCAAACGTTGATAAATGATCAAAATGTTTTTGCCTTATAATTATAGTTTACACACCACCCATTCGGAAGAATATTTTCCATGTTTAAAAGAGTAAGATTAGACGTCGCGAATTCGATACCAGAGGTACAAAAATTCTCATAATCTTATAAAGTTGAGTAGGTACCTAAAATTCAATGTACCTAACCTTTCTGAATATAATTTGTAAATGATTGATATAGCAAATAGATTTAATTACGATTTTAAATAAATCTATGTTAAAAAAAGCTGATAAGCCCACTACCTATTACTGAAAATGCTGACCACACCACTGATCATCGTTAAACACGCGCCATAAAGTCTGTCTAGGTACCTGTATGCGAGACGAAGAACGAATAGTTCCAGAGACGCAGACTGGAATAACAGATCTTGGTCCGCTTTGCACAGTGTCTTGAATCCCGGTATCTTCTCGGCGAAGAGTCTGATAACTTCAACGGACGTTGTGAGCAGTCCGAAAAACTGTTGTATTTTCTCCGCTTCGGTTGTCAGCGGTTCGAACGGTTTTGGCTCGTAATACTGAAACGTCACGAAAACCGGTATAAATATAACACAGTACAGTATAAGAATTACAGCATTTTAAAGATAATTCCTCGTTGCGCAGGTGAGACACACCTTGTATTAAATTCGTTCTATCGCGATCGACGGATTTACGGAATTCGAGAGGATGAATAATATATTGTAATATGGAATAAAATGTACAAAAGTTATTGAAATTGTAGTTCTGCCATCCCACCCCTTGTAAAAAATAAAAAACTACCTTCGATTTCCGCCACTAGTGATATCACAGTAAAATATGACGTGTTCAAGTTATTATAATACGTCGTCCCGTACCACAATTTATCATGGTTTTCGACTCTGTGTACATTCAAACTTATAGAAAAGTATTTCCCCACCGGGTCGAGAGTATTTCTTTCACTTTTCACTCGTATTTTGCGGTTGTTGCGTTTTATAATTTTAATGCATTTTATTCATTTACACCGTTATTTATGTATGCAGTTGGAATTTGAGTATTGATTTTGTTTAGTTTTTCGATTAACCACGTGACAACTTGACCACATAGCTTGTCATATATCCTAGACTGTTGTGTTGGTTCTCGCACTGATATTAATATTATGGCAGTCTTCAACGCGTGCGTTAGACGATCAGAAAACACATGAACGCTTGTTTCACTAGAAATTATTTTTATCTCGTCAACCGCGCGCAGTCGCAGCTAGATATAACATGTGTACAGGTCGTGTGACAAAGTCAATTTTAACGCCAGTGAGTACCTAAGTAACTTGAGCGCGATTCGTCTAAATGAATAAACGAAATCTGTTTGTGGAAATACTTAAAAACGTTTTCGACAAGAGTTCTATCCAAAATAACGTAATAAAAAGGGGAAAAACGCAAATCTCGCTTAGTTCTCGCCGATATTGTGTTGGTGATGACGTGCCTGCATGGGCACGTTTTCAAAGGCGTAACCTGCAGTGTGATGACCGTAGAGGGCCTTTGCGCAACCCCCGTCGAAATACGTGTTTATTTTTCACGGCGAGTCTTAGACGTACGTTTTAGAATCTAACCCGGAAACGCGTCTGAACGTATATTGTTTGACTGTTGACAATAATCAAATTTCATAATATTGACTTATAAACGAGTAGATCTTAAAATGTGATTATACAAAAAAATTATAAGGCTTTCGTCATGTTAGTTACGAAAAAAAAAACAGACTTTGATCATCTTTATTGTAATACAAATGTTATATCTTAATACGTCTCATATATTATATATCACGATTTATTATTATACTTGTGAATAATCCAGAGAAGAGAAATCCGGATTGGTGTCCACGTGGGCCCGGACTAGTGCGGTGATGAGCGACACGGGTGGGCTGGGCGGCGACCCGTGCGGAGACTTGGGCTTGGACGGCAACCGTCCGCGGCGGCCTTTCAGCGAGTCCGTGCGCACTACTTCTTTCACCATGCCGACCTGCAGGCACTTCTGGAACCGGCAGAACTGACATCGGTTCCGTCGTCGTTTGTCCACTGGGCAGTTTTTGTCCGCCAGACACACGTACTTGGAACCCTTTTGCACGGTCCTCTTGAAAAATCCTACGACACAAACACGACGTGAAATTCCCGCCTCCTAGTAAAGAGTAATAATTCTACGGGACTCGTATAAATATTATTCAAGGAGCGCGAGTGCGTGCATAGTTACTAAATTAATGTTATTTTTTTAACATAAACGTTAAATCCTGGTGGTTTTCGACGACAAAATCGTGTATGACCATATTATTTGAATCACGCCAGTCGAGGCGTAGTACAGACGCGTATAATATTGTTATTACTGTTATAATTATATCCCCATCGTCGAAACTTATAAGTCGACCGGTTTTCAAAAATTTCAACTTGTACCAACTCGGTTCATTAGACCGATGCGTACGTACAGCCCCATAATTTCCGTGGATCTAAATGTATACCGAGAGTAATTTAAGTATCATAACGTTCGATTGAAATTTTATTCGGCGAATTACGCACAACGGCAGTGGCTGCGAGGATAGAAAATTCTCGTGATGGTGTACGACGGGAATCGCTGACCAGCATGCGGAACGAGTGCACGACCTCTGTATACTACGCCCGAAGGTACACGCGATACAATATTATGTTTTTATGGCGGGAAAACGATTGGAAACCGGTATTGTTGTTGGGGATTGTCCAAAGGGATGTCCCCGGAGTAAGCCAAGACCGTTCGGCGCCAACGTTACACCATTGATAATAAATAATTATATTAATTTTCTACTGCTCGTGGCGCCGCTTCGGGTTCGTTCGGTCGTATACAAGGGAGATGTTTTTTTCAATTCACTTTGAACGGTAAATCGTTAAAATCCGTGTCACGCTGTCTGCTTGTACCAGATCGACAAGTAGTCTACATTCTTTCCTCAGTTCGTACTGTGGGTAGGTACTGCAAGTAGTTAACGTTTTAGGGTGTTTATTCTATACAGCTAAGTACCGTGAAAAACTACGTTTTTACAATACTGCTATCATTTATCACACAGTTAATTACGCAATATTCCTACTCATCGCGCGGTCAAATAAAAATATTATAGAACACATAATATCTGTTCGAATTTATTACACGCGAAAGTTCACACACGACTGTTCGATGTGAATATGTTCTAATAATTCTCGTTTTACCGCGACGGAACGATCGTTTCACCTAAATCGTTCGAAATATAATACATATCGTCATCGTATCCGCAACGATTCGCTACGTACAAACCGATCTCGCGCGAGACAGATTTCAACGGTGGACCGTACGGAACGGACTCGGAGTGGCGAGTGGGCAACTCCGCCGTGTGCGGTCCGGTCGCGGGTGGACGAGTTACTTACCTTTGCAACCTTCGCACGTGCGCACGCCGTAGTGTTGGCACGCGGCCGTGTCGCCGCACACCGCGCACAGCTGCGACGGCGAGGACGGCGCCAAGCCTGTGGTGACGTTCCTCTGCTGCATGTTACACGCGTCCAGCACCGACGGTGAACAGTCGCCGGGCACCGACACGGACAGAGTGTTGATGCAGTGTCGGATTTTCGGCGACAGGCTGGTGCGTGCGCGAGACGAAATGAACAGAAAACAAAAAAAAAAAAAAACCGAATCAATAAGTCGACAAAACTGTAAGCCGCGATCAGACTGTGACGATATTATTGCTATCACGTCGACCGGAATACATTGCAACAAGTGTATTAATCGTACGAACTAGGATGCGCGTGGTGATAATACGAATCGTTGAGAAAAAAAAAAAAAAACTGCTTACAAACGGAACACGCGCAAACCCGTTCAGCGACATCGACGATGAACAACTGTCCCGGGCGCCAAAACGTTGTGATCGGAAATTCGTTCACTCGTAAATTATAAAACTTTTAAAATTCGAATTGTGTCAATAATATGATAAAATACAAGCAGGGCTCGAGTGGCATACGCTCAATTTTATCTTTAGAGAGCGGGATAGGGTTCATGATATGATTGAAAAATATTTAAAAAAAAACCCTCATTATTATAACACTAATAGTTTTTTTCTTTCCTCAAAATCTAAAATGTTCATGAGCATCTTTCTCCCATATGCTACCGGGGTAGGTGGTAGGACTCCGTAGGGGTAGTAATTTTTTTTTTTTGCGCCGGGTCCCGAAACGTCTGAACGAAAGCGTCTTTGTATCGATCACGTACATTATTGAATGCCAAATGTACATATTATTACTCACGTGTGTGCTCGATGTTTTGAAAAAGAAAAAAACCAAAACCATCGAGTAGTTATCGCGCGTTGTCTCACCTGGCGGAAGAGTCGGCGGCGGTCCTGTGCCCCGACGAGGACGATGACGACGACGTCCTGCTCGATCTGCATGCAGCGTCTAAGGCAGCCGTGGCCGTCACGCTGTTGACGACGTGCTGCAGCTGTTCCGTGGCCGTGGACGTGTCGATCAGCAACGCGGCTGGTGGCGGCGGTGGCGGTGGCGGCAGGGACTGCTGTTGTTGCTGCTGTTGCTGCTGTTGCTGCGGCTGTTGGTGATGCTGGTGGCCGACTACCACGACGTGCTGCTGCTGCTGCTGCTGCGGCTGGTGAAGGTGATGGTGCTGCTGCTGCTGTTGCTGCTTGGACGCCATGATGACCACATGGTCCAGCATCGGTTCGAACACGGAGGCGTCCCCACCGTGGTCGGCGGTCGGCGAGTCGGGTGGTTGCTGCTGTGACAAGGTCGGCAAGACGCCCGGGAAGTGTTGGAAGTGATAGTCGAAGTGTATGAGCGATGGCGGTGGGATCAGCGGTCCGTGTTGGTGGTGCTGGTGCTGCTGCTGGTGCGGGTGCTGCTGGAGCGGGTGTTGCTGTTGCTGGTGTTGATGCGCTTGTTGCTGTTGTTGATGGTGGTGATGGTGATGATGGTGGCTGTGGTGCGGGTGGATTTGGTGCGGTTGCTGCTGCGGCTGCTGCTGGTGTTGGTGGTGGTAAGCGGCCACGGAGGCGGACATCGTAGCGGCCACCGCGGTGGCCGGCGACGCGTAATCCTCTTCCATTTTGAACCCTACGCCCGTCGCGGCATACGTCTCCTGGAAACTGGGCAACAGGCCTGCCGTGCCATTCTGCTGGTGTTGCTGTTGCTGCTGATGTTGCTGCTGCTGCTGGTGATGTTGCTGATGTTGCTGATGATGCTGGTGGTGCTGGTGGTCCGAGTGCGGTTGCTCGGCCGCGTCCGTCAGCACGCCGTGCACGTCCGACAGCGAGTCGATCTCCTCGTTCAGCGGCAGCTCGGAATACGAACCGGACAGCAGTTCGGCAAAGCTGCTTGGCGTAAATGTGGTCTGCAAACGGGACAATTCGGTTTAGCGGTTCGCACGAGATTTGGAGTTTACAACAAAACATTTTTTACATAATATTATAATTTCTATGTTACACGATGAAACCAGTCAAAGTGACGCCGGGTGGTTGGCATTTCCCAGAGCTATGCGCTCGTCCCGCGCCCTTTTTCATATGACCCAACAAGATATAACTTTCCACACCAAAACATTAAACCAATCGAAACGCGTTTGTACAAAATATTATGCCGACGCACGTGTAAAAGGCACCTCACTCCTTTCACCAATAAACCGTCCACCTAGAAACTGGTGCGGTTCAAAAGAACCACCTGAAGTACACGCGTGATGGCATGATTAAACCCGTCGTAGACAGACACCGGACCGATTAGAAACCTTATATTTCTTACTGTTTGTGGATGGAAACGCTACAGTTGATCCCGTCAAATAGTATTCTCAGTGGGAAACCCGTCCAACACGGAACGGTTCATTGTCTCCCGCGGTCCCGTATCAGAAACCTTTGGATGTTAACAGCTTTATTATGTACAAACACGCGGAGAAGTTGTATCAGGTTTTAGGTTAATATGTTTTTCCGAACTTTCACGTACACGTACAGTGGAACTATAAGATCATGTGTGTAATTCTCACTAACTACGAAGTGCGATCGCGTTACGATAAAATGGATCGCAATTAAAATAATATTGTAATATGATAATTTTTTTATTTTTATTTATTTATCACAGCATACATCAATTACATATTAACTTGATTAAATTCAATTACATTGATCAGAGCTTATACGTATACCAACTGAGCTAAACTCGTATTTGGTATACCGCGGTATTTCTAGATAATAATAAATAAGTATACATAAATAATTCGTGTATGGTAAAATACTTCTTATACGATTATAATTACGAATTTACTTATTAAATATAATATACCCTACCTAACAGTTAAATATTAAAGTTCCAAAGTTAACATTAATGTCACATAAGATATTATACAAATACGTTTATACGTATTGACCATTTATAATTGTATTAAACCTACACACATTCTCATCATATATTATCCGAACATGTTCGTAACATGAAAAGTACACTCAAGACCAATGCTCTCAGTTCATAAGTTATATTATCGTATCTATAATTAATTGTAAATAATCTTATAATTATTATTTTTATTGTGTGTTCGTCGAAATAGTATGTATCGGTGCGGTCAAATATAGCAAATCACTATACCATGGCCACGTAATAAAGTCGAGAGTATTTCTATCTAGTTTAATTAATGATAACGTTTTTTTTTTTAATTTTGGATTTTTTATTACTCCTTTACCATAAAATCTATGTATCGGTCCGATTACAAATGACGATACGTGACTGGGAGAAAATAGGAATACAATAACAGTCGTGTTTTTTTTCTATTCGTTGTACAGTCGCACATATTATTTTCGTCGTGACGTGTATTAATATACACATTTTTAATAATATATTCTAATTCGACGAACGTTTATGATATTCAAAATCATTTACAGTATTACCATAATAAAAGGGATGATCGAGAGGATAAGACGACAGAGAGACGAACCCGCCGCAGCTCCTCCTACGTCATCGGGAACGGCTATAACGCTTAAGATCGATTAAGACGGCAAAGTACTCGTACACGTGACTGTATAAATCAACCTACACGCGGGTATGCATAGTTTATGTGCGTAATATTAATGTTCACGTAACGAACTCGTATTGCGGAAAGACGCACCAATCGGTTTTCCGTTAATAATATATTCGTATACGATGTATAAAATTAACGACACTTAAACGCTTTCTGACGTTATACGGATCGTTACATTTCATCGGACGGTTTTCAAAAGCACACCAATAAGAAAACATCGATAGGTACACAAGTGGAGTGGATATCTAATTGCGAAACATTACGGACACATACAAGTATAGCGTATTATTTTTTATCGAATTAATGTACGTAAAAACGCATTCCGCATAATATTTTTGTACAACTGCGAACAACTGTGCAATACTGCAGCGAAATTAAATTTTCAATTATTAAGCCCGTGAGAGTAAAAATAAAATGTTTGTACAAGTGTACAGCTTCAGCGAAAAACTGTAGTTCCGGCACAAATATGCAAATGTATTAAGTCCCGAGCACTGGTAATAAGCGTTAAGAATTTGTTCACGACCAACTGAATCACATACTAACTGGAATCCAGATGATAAAAATCAAACGGACTTAACAATTTCCAACAAATATGAAGATTCGTTAGTCCACGGTTATATTATTATATTGCCTACTAATTCACTAACTATACATAGATAATGTTTTTTCGACAGTTATTTAACGTAGTGATGCGCGGTAAAGCGTATACGGGTCGTAAATTATCCTTAAAATATAATTTTTATTTGTTATTTGGCTATTCGTATCCTATATAGGCATTTAGCTGTCGTCACCAGTCATTTAAATTATATGATAAACTAAATAATAATAGTACGTTTAACATAATTTATCTTCAAATACAAACATAATTTCTTACTTAACTATTTATACCATTTTTATTATAATTATTATAATCACAGTTAATTTAATTTTGGTCCCGAGCCCGGAATTTTTTTTTTGTTGGAAACAATTTACAGTAATATCTAAACATTTCACCGACTCCTTTAGAAAACTATGATATTGTTATTATTTAATTCCGTTACAAAATCTACATAGTATACATAGTTAAATTTAAAATAACATAAAGGGTATCGTAAGAAATTCGATTTTCTTACACTACCTACATGAGTTATGTAAAATACATCAATGTGTTACTCTTTATTACTGATATTTTTAATTTTCTAAACGACGATTTTGTCATGTGGAGGTTTTTAGAATAACATGATATTATGATTTTTTTACTCCAACTAATGTTTCTAATAATATGAGCTTTATGTAACAACATTAATTTAATTTTATCATCTGATACGAATTGTTCTTGTATTATCAAAGTTGTTTTATCAATAATCCTCATATTGCTGATTTAATTTTTAAGTTCTGTATTCTATATTATCGACAGAATGCAGTAATAAGTCAAATTCGAATAAAACATGTATGGACGTAAGTTTATACTTTAATTATTTTCAAATTAATTATTTTTTCTTAAGAGTTACTTTTTTTAACATTTTACTGTAATAAATATTATTATTTTTATCATACATTTAATAATAACAATTATAACACTTAAATAATATTTAAAATTATAAAATATCTGATCCTTACGTTTTATTTAATGATGATATATTTTATATGATTTTAGGAATATGATTTTTTTATGAAAAATGGTTCACAACGATTTGATTTAAATGTTTTATTTTACGGAAATAACTTTTCGAGGGTCTTTGTAAATTTAATAGAAATATTTTGTGTTATTAAATGTTTCCGAATCGTTTTATGGAACGTACACATGACCTTTATATTTAATAATTGTATAGAAATGTTGACCTTAAAGTTACCGCTTCAATCCTAAATAAAGTATAATTTAAATATAATGTAAATATAGAGAATATTACGGAAAAAAAGTAAAATAAAACTGCTGGGTATAATAATATTATAATGATAATAACCAAGAAGTTTTTATTATATTTTTTTATCTATTCACGTAGTATATTATACATTTATACCCGATCCATAAGTAAATTGCTAGTGATAGGTAATATATTATACATAAAAAATATTATTGTACGTATTAGATGTAATAATTATCCCTTACTCTATGATTAAAACTCACATGACAGCCAACGTGGTTTAAAATCATCACATATTTTTTTGTATCCGAGTACGTGTTATGCGGTATGTGTACGCGCCAGTTACCCTCTTATTATAACGTCTGATGTCATGTTGTTTACACCGACGTTGTATTATTGTGTGTCGTGTAGTTGTATTACATCAAACTCGACTCTGTCATATTATGTATTTATGTGCACAGGAGGCACGTTCTTATAGTATAAGTTTATTATTAGTTTATTATTCTATTATCAGAGTACACGAGTGGGTACCTACCGGCTACATCGACGAAGTTATTATTGATCACACTAAGAGTATACGAGTCGTTAAACACTTCGCGGACAGCTTAAAAGTTAACAAACCGACAATACCGACAACAATCACCACTCGTTAATATCATATACGATGATACGTCCAATCCTATAATACTGCCGGACCGAAGTAACAAAGCAACGGATAGATTATAATTTAACTGTACAGTTTGTATTCGATTTATTTGACGAATGACCAATAAAAGTGGAAAATTCAACGCGATTAGCTTAAAAATATTCACGCAATCTCACTGTGAAATCAAATAAAATTAATTTTTATCTCCGTTGGTACACTTTTTACGCTCATCATGCGCATGTAATTGTTTTAATTATCGACTATTATAGGCAAATTTAACTATATTTGCATTGACGATAAAAACACGATGAGGACTATTATATATGCGATTATATATTGTTACATCAGATCACTACAAGACGTTTTGTTTTCGTCGCTACTCGTCTTGAGGAAAAACTAGATTTGGTGTATTATAATTATGTTAATACATAATAATTATCTGCTTTTAGAAGAAATGTCAGTCTTATCTTTTTTGTGTAAACAAAATATTACGTTCTGTTGTAAATTACAATAAATTGACATACTAACATATCAATCATGCTGTGCAGAGTACCACTGTACAAGTCCATTACCCAATGACGGTTTGACTTTTGAATCCTGAGTTGTGCAAGAAAGTTGTTCATATTGCAGTAATAAATAATTCGAAATTTTGAGTAAAGTGAGAAATGCAAATACTGATAATGATGGTTTATTTTCGGTTAATACACGTTGCGAGTATAATTCTCATAAAAAATCCTACAAATTACTGAATTGAAAATTGAACAAGGAAAGTACTTTAAAAAATATTTTACTTTTTCGATAACATTAGTATAGTTACTCAAAAATCTCGAAAAATATTCAATTCCATCGGGTATGTTAGAGCCTTAAGCATGAAATAAGAAATAGTTTTTGTTTTATTAACATCTAAAAGTTAAATTATAGCAAAACTTGCTGTCTTTCTATAAACAATAAGGGTTTTGCTTTTTTCATCGGCAGAAGGCTTTAAAATTAAAAATAATTTAATTAAAACCCGAAATTTAGAGACAAGGGTGGATACAAGGGAGGAGCAATAGTGGCATTATACCCCCTCCCTGTTCACAAAAAAAGTATCAAATATTCTATTTGAAATTAATTGTGGAAAATATTTTGTTCATGCAAGTTATTGAGAGAGGTCTTTTACCATGAACATTTAATTATTTTTCCCATTGTAAATTGTCCATTTTTAATTTTATTGAAATAGTGATCGTGATGCAACATATTTTCTACAACTGATTATTTATTTCGTTTTGAACCCCAGTGACAATACACTAACAAAGATATATGATAATATGTGTTATAATTCTAAAATCAATGTTATTAAGTACTGCAGTTTTTACGATAACACCAGTCACCAATTAATTTATTTTAAATTAACCACTAACACATATTATATATGTTCATATATTTAAATATTTGCAAGTAGATTGGGTAGTTAAAACCAAAATTGTTCAATATTTTACTTATAATTTATACAACTGTATCAATATTCAATAAAACTTTTTGACTTTTGATCATAATGCTTTTTCTAATATGGTTTAGTGGGTATTGATTTCAATTTTAATTAAGTCTCATACTCAAAATAAATTAAAAGTTATTGCATTCTAAAACAATGAGACATCAGTATTTATGTTGAGAGTATGACAGATTTATAAACAATTAATTTTATGTCGATTAATAATAAGACAATTCCTATTAAATTATTTTATTAATTTCTATATATTGCCCATTTTGTTTAGGACCTCTGTACCCTTGCATATAGATATACTCAAACAACTACTACTATATTTTATAAGCTAATGTTTCGTCAACAAAATATGTGTTTTCACTCTTTAATAATTATCATTTTTAACAAATTTAGATCAAAGTTTGTGTATTTTAAGACAAATAATTCAAATAAAAAAATATAAAATTCTTTTATCACGTGAATAATGTGACTTACAACTATTGAAATAGTCAGTATGTTTAAATATAACTTTTTTTTTTTAACTTCTATTTTTAAGGCGTACAATCTGTAAATTAATTATTACAATGCATGCGGAAATATATAAAATAGCTTGACATAGGTACGTGATAAAAGCAATCACCCAATGGCGACACTTTATAGGTTAATAATAAAATTTACCTTTATATGTTTATATAATATATAAACATATATATAAGTTATATTATAATTTAGATTGTTTTTTTGAAAGCGATTCATCATCATTGTTTGGAAATGTATTCAAATATATGCGACTATAACGCATCTACTGATCTACTCAATGTTTAGAATTATATTGTCTCCCTACAATATCATGCACTCCAGCTTTTCATATTATACTGAGAAGTTACCGACAAAGGACACTTAGGAAAAATACTTACTATCCTATGATCATTCAACGCTTGTAACGCACCAGAGAGTATTTTTCATTTGGGAAATTTATAGTATTCTGGATAAGATAAAACTAGAAAAGTCTTAACATTCTAAAACGTTCTAAAAATCTGAAGAAAAAAAACAGATTAAACCGTAGAGTTTCGTATTCTGACAAATATTTAATGTAATAACGGCCGAAAGACGAAATAATGAGCCGAACGACGGGATGGAGAAATAATATATTTCTCAAACTCCAAAGGAGCTTTGCAATTGCACTAAGTTTTTAATGTAAAAATTACCGACACTCCATCGTACCTCAATATTGTCCATCGTATTTACTGATAATATCGAGTCTCGCGGTGTTGAATTTTTTTTATACCCAACAGATCGAGGAGAGAGCGAAGTGAGAAACGAACAATGAAAAACGTACTAAAATCGTCCGGGGATCCAAAGCGTCCAAACCTATTGAATATTAAATGAACAGTGCGAAGTGGTATTAGAAACACTGGAAGTTCTCGTGCGAGAACGAACCTTGTTATTCGTATGGTAGTTATATTAATATTTGAACTTAATAACACTCAAGAGAAAATTTATGCGCCACTATTCAGAAAACGATTTTAAACATAAATTCATTCGGAACGAAGTATGTTTACAATCACAAATGTACGTATATAATTTATACAATAGCAGTGGTCATGTGTATTTTTGTAAATACGTGAAGATAGTTTGACTGCAATAGTCAAAAGCATGCATTTGTATAGGACAAGAATAATATTATGATTTCACGTTCGAAAATTCGCTCAAACTTAAATTATAAATGTAAGAAGGACAAATGTTTTGCAAAGTTTGCAGTGGAACAGAATTATAACGTTTTATTGTTGAAAAAAATTACATTTTCATTATGTAATAAAACGGAGTTAGTTTAATCGTAAATCGTATTCGTCGTACGTTAATATAGTGTTGTGCAGGACTTGCGATGAGTAACGTCCCATCTTACTGACTGTCGCGTTTGGCTTATTTTTTCAAAGATAAACGAGATTAAAACACATTCAAAAGAGAATACAAAAATAAATACACGTCAAAGGTGGAACAATGGTATAGCGAATTATCACTCAGGAAATAACCGAAATTATTCGTCTGAATAGTGGTACATACCGTTATTTTTCAGATTATTATTCGGAAGCCTGTAAAAATTAATCGTACACATGGGACGTCGTACATATTCTAGTTTGCGAGTGAGTATTGTGTGCGTGTTTGTGTGTTTGAATTTCGAATTTTGTCCACAAATAACTGTCAGGATATGTGTGTATCCCTTGAGATTTTTTTAAAAATTCTCTTCTGCACAAACGTTTTACAGTTTTTCACAGCGGGGGTTTTTTTTTCTTGTGTTTTAAACGCTCATTTATAATTTATATACTTTATATAATGTAATATACTCGTATTAATTTATATTTTTATTATATATTTATGTATATTTATACTGTACAGATACTTTTCACGGGGGGGGGGGACCAGAAGAAAGACAATTTAACTAAGTGTGTGAAAATACTAAAAAAAAAATTAAAGTTATACAACTGCAAGTGTTGCAGTGGAGTTATCGAATCACATACATTACTAAATATATATAATATATAATAATACGATTTCTATGTACAAGGTATTAGAGCATAGCTATTTCTACGTTTCATTTCCATCGGTATTTCTAATCGGGGCGTATATTGTATAAATGTTGTGTAGTAAAAATTCACTAGAAAAACAAAATTGTGCACCGAGCCACCGCCGACACGCGCTTGTATATCGCGTATTGTCCACTAAACGTATAACACCTATTCAATTTGATAGTGTAATGATTTACAGCTGGTGCATTCGGAAGTTTTGCTCATTCCAACCGAATTCGTAGGTCTTTATGATAGATACACAACTCGCGAACACAGGAAAATACTGTTATTTAAATACCGACTCAAAACGTGAAGAATGGGAAAAAAATCACCTATCATGCAATTGTACGTCGTTTAAAAATATGCGTTTCGACTGTGTGAAACGACTTGATCTTTGCTGTTTTTCTATTGAAAACAAAATATGTAAAACGACTCATTGCGAAACCGACAACGTCACACTATATGATTGATGATGATTTTAATTTCATTGAAAATGTAATTTGAAAGTGACTGTTTTTAGGCAATATCATTTATATGGATAACATATATTCTACCGATTTGTCATTAATTCGTATACAATTTATAATATATAATATTATTTATACACACATAAATTTATAAAAAAAAAAAAAAAATGAACAATTTTCACCTTATGGTACTATGTACTTATTTTGATAACATAAAATATTTGAATCCAAATAACGTTCAGCGAGTAGGTATAGTTTTTCTCCGTTTTTTTTAACCGATGATTTATTTTCATTACATGTAGATATTCGATATTTATCAAGGTTTTTGTTTGATAACTTAATATTTGTCATGATGACGTGTAGTTACTTATACTCGTTATTTACTTCGTCGAAATACGTTTGAACATCACATGAATCGAAAAATAATTGCTTTTTTTTTTTAATTAAACTAATCAATAACGTAAAATATATTTATCGAAATAATTTCACTTATCACCGTAGATTCACAGTAAGAAAATCGTAGAAAATCTATGAATTTGTAAACCAGAGCTATGTTGGATATATTTTCTTTAGAATCATTGCGGTGGCAGTAAAGATGAGCTTCAAAAGATTTATTTCGACAAATCCCACTTGCAAGATGGTACTTCTAAAGGATAAAAATATGCGACTTTTAAATCATTTCGGCCAGAATATCAATAGGCATCGGTAAATTCGTGAAAGCATTGCAAATTACATTTTGAAGAAGAAAATAGAATGCAAATATAACTACAGTATATACAAGTAATACATATATTATATGATGTGACAGAACGTAATTTATTATTGATGTACGTAATTATTTAGTTGGATTTTCAATTTATTTCGGTTTACAAAACGTTCATAACAATTTATTGCTTTAAAATGATTACACAAAATTCTCGAAAAAATATTTCATGATCAATATTATACGGCTATATGTTTTAAAGAATAATAATTTATACTTTATAGTTGCTCAATGGAACTTCAATCACCGTGTAAATTAAATATTCTAGAGAGTCGTCTCGTCGAAAGCATAATTTTTGTGGAAACACTGCGTTAATACACGTTTATTTTTTAATATGACGTGTTTTTTTTTTTTTTTCATACAGAATAATTCTATAACGATCGGTGATTGTGTAAGAAGACATGTATCTATGTAATGCGTATAATAGAAAAAGTGGTTGTTTATGACAAACATGCACTACTGTCCACTTATAATAAAAGTAACCAAAACCCGAAAACCCGTTTGAATAATGGAACAATTTGCATAGTAAGTGCTTACTAATGGTGAATACCGGCAATCGAAATGAGGTGAAATGTGTTTCATGTATACATAGCTGGAGATGTGCACGGTTACGTAATTTTATACAAAATCAGGATTCGCAATTTGCAAAATATTACCGTCTATTAGAAAAAATATGCGCGAGGAAAAAAAAATCGACTAGATCCGCTAACCAATCGCGTGGTACAGTTCACGTTTTTAGTACATTGGCATCTACGCGGTTTTATGTCCGATGCGACCAGTCATAGTAACTCAATATTGGTGGAGATAAAAAAATTGAGGGTTTCAAAGGAATATTTATAATTTAATTTTTCAACTAGTAATTTTATAACTAGATTATTTAATTATACTTCGCATAACTGATTTTTTCCCTCCTCGAATTCACTTTGATGAATATAGGGTTTTATGTGGACGCATTCATACTTAACCGGTGAATAAACGACAGAGGAAAAAGCGATTTTTATAAATTATACTTATATTTCTTCGTTATTATTATCCGAAGGTCATGGGGCCGGGTGGACGTGTAAAATAATCCAACTTATTTTGTGATATTTGATGCATTATAGATATTCGTAAATCACTGTTCATTCAAACACGGATGTGCGGATTTCATAAAAAAAAACAAATGTTCTGCGAACGCTGCCGTGCTGACGGTTTCACTAGTTTCAAATACCAATCTCGGTGAACGAAATACTAGACCTATATATTATAATAACGATGCGATTAGATATTTAAAAATGTTCTTATTTCCGATTTCCCATTTTATACGATACGCAATTTTCATTAGTGGAAATCTTTGGGGTCAATCTAAAACTAAAAGTTTATGTGAAATAATTTAACGTGCAATAAACTAAGAAATTAACATAATCATAGATTTATTTCACCGTCAGCGAATAAATTACCACGAAACAGAGTACGATATTTTAATGTGTGTTGCGATATGATAATATTAATATACACCATTAACGCGTATTAGATACTTGTGCTAAACAGCCATTGAGGTACAAGTATCCTTAAATTAAATGAATTATATTTTAATCAATTTCAGTCGTACTACTTGCGTATACCTACATGGCAAGATTTTATCGTATGTTACCTATATACAGTTTAAAACGGTTTAGTGGTTCTTATGAGTTTATAACTCGAGACGGCGGTCATCGATAAAACGCGAATATTATTACAAGTATAATATGTTTAAAATAATGCGTGTAATAATAATAAAAATAACTATGTAGAGAAGAAGATTGTAATTCCCCTTCATTTTTTAATAAACAATTTGCAGTTCACACTGTAAATATTATGAACAGATCGAAATGATAACACATATATTATTTTCAAAACAGTTTTGTTTTTTAACATTACACATTTCTTTCTAGAACAGAAAAAGAACACTTTGAACGTTTTCACAATCGACCCGAAAATTATTTTTGAAAACTCAAAACAGCCACGATAGATTTGCCCTAAATTTGATAGTATTTTGAAGGTAGTAATATCTGTTAAACGGTATATTTACTTTAGATAAAACATTAATTATTCAATATGAATTTAAGTCAAATTTTCAAAATTTCAAACTATTATTAGAAGTTTAAAAAGTGTAAAATGTAAAGAAGTGAATAAAAACAAAAAAAGGAGTAGGTTCCATAATACCTTTATTATAATATTTCGTTGCTATTCAATATATTTTATACTGCGGTATTTTGATAAAATTTGCAATCCAATCGCATACATCCGTAGAAGAAATTAAATTTGATTCTTTGTTACTCTTTGTTTACTCGCGACGTACGTTGATCGTTTGCACATTTATTATATAGTGAATACTGCGGTTTACTGTGTATAATAATAATGTACATTAGGAGGAAATATTATCAATAGAGGTTTTTTTTCATGTTCTGCTTAGCCGCTTGGCCTGCTGTATCAGCCTAAACGAACCATGTATGTCATTCCTACCCGAAAAAAAAGTCTCGATCAAGCCATGATTTATCATACCACCTATATTCAATGGTATACGTAAAGTGGTCCGGTCAAACAATAATAGTTTTGTTAATTGATATTCCAGTGAAAATGTTGCACGTCCGTCGCTTAGCCGAAGAAATTGCGAACGGAGGTTTACAGGGAGGTGTATCGTGTATACACATAATACATGGTTATAAAAACAACGTCTCGGTACCAGTACTTAAGCGCATTTTGTAACATTATTACTTTACGGGCGATTCAGTGTGTGCACACAAGTGTTTTTAGGGGTGCTTTAGTCACGGGGGCTTAGCCTACTCAAATATTTTCCAAGCCCCCTTTCTAAAAAACGATACAAATGCGGTTTAACATCGTCCGATACTACTTGCCTATTTGAATGTAAACCGAAGGGAAAATAAATGACCAAAACTATACTAGAACGTGATTTCCAGCTATTAATCTAGTATGATATACGCTCTCCAACGAGATAATATTATAGAAATGATTACCCGAGGGGGTAGGCAGTGTAGGTTTTCGCACACAATAAAATACATTGGCGAGCGTTCGGGGGAGGGTTATAGTGACATATCATAATTCATAATAATATATACGATTTATATTCATCATTACGTCACCGAATTGCGTCCGGTCTTGGTCAGTTCGTTTATATAGTCTTCCGGAAGATATACGAATGGTAATACACTTAATTTATAATATTATATAACGTCACCTGCGTCGTCGCTCTTCTTTATTTCTAACATTTCCCCCCCCTCTCCCCGCCACCCGGATAATGTCCCTTCATACATTTCACTAACAAACGTGTTACACTGAAAACAGTTTACAGTGCTGTTTGAAACGTCGATAGTCGAGGTAAATCGATAAATACACGTGAACTAATAAAATTCTGGTACGAGGAAAAGTGTTATTTTTCAAAGACCAGTCCCGCAAAACGGGGGTCGGGTGCGCCGTTCCCTAACACGCTAGCCCTGAATCAGTTCGGTCACCGTGTTTCACGGTTTAACCAATTTTACGGTTTACGGTTTTTTTACCCCCGCACAACCAACGGAAATCCCGGAGTCCGATCGTATGAACGTACACACCCGTAAACCCACAAACAGTATTGTGTCGAGTGCAAAATAAACAGAAGTTTCCGCGATAAATCTAATGGTGATACTAACGATATCCGAAGTGTTAGGACGTATCATCAATATATAACAATAGATACGTCATCTCGACATCGACAACATATTATTGTGTTCCGCAGTCACTTTTCAGCAACGCGTATACCACACCGCGGCCACATCGATGCCGAAATCGTTTGAAATAATGTTATAAGTTTATAACATAATGCAACAGTGTTTCGGAATTCGTTCACACTCGTGCCGTACAATGATTTAAACGATTTGAAAGTCACGAATCGCCGCGTGCAGATTTATTTCAAAACACCCGCTGCAGCGTAGGCGTGCGTTGCGTTATTATTATATTTACTTGTATTATGATAGTGTTAAATACAGCGCAGTCGCGGTAAATGGTCTGTGAAACGCTGCGGCGGTTGAATTGCAGGTATTATTCGCAAAAATTAATGTTAGAACGCCGCGGACTTAATATAATTTCTGGAACGCTACGTTATTAATGTTACGCAGACATAACGCTTAATAAGTAGAAGAATTAATTTAGCAGCAATTATGAAAAAAAAAAAAAATACGAGTGTAACACGTGAATAAGTATCAAAGGCGTGTCGAAACGTTGAGAATCGTCGTTGCTTCTTATAATCGAGTAAGCCGCGGCGACGGCGACAGACAATTATTCACATTTATAACGAACGTAATATTTTATCAGTTCAATTATAAATAAATAGAATGCTGTACACTATTAGAATAACAGTTCTTGTGAAGATGGTCGTATTTATTATTTATGTGTACAGACTTTACTCAACGACTGACGAGGGTATTATAAATGATTTAAATCATTCCGCTGTAACTGCCGTATACAGACCGTGGTCCATTAATTAATTTTTAATCGACTGTTCGAGCTTTTGTTATAACATAATCATTAGGTACACAGTTATTACATTAGTTCAACTATAAATTAGTAATTGTATGGTCGTAATAAATTACGATTTTCTTTTAATTTAATAATTTAATTCCCTATTTTCAGCACTAGATCTATCGAGTTACTAATAGCTTTATACTTTACATTATACAGTCGAGTCGCGATAACTCGAAGTTAAAGGGGGATGAAAATGTATATATTTTTTCTAAACTCTTAGACCTACAGTATTTCAACGAGCCAACTTTTTTCTATTAAAACGTTACACTGCATATACTAGCTGTTGTTTTAATAATATAAACTATTAAAAAGCTTTTAATCTGATAGTTTTAATATAATGTCATTGATTATTTTTCATAATTCTCCGAGTCTATTTTCAAGAGTAAAATTAAATTCACTACGTCATGATAACACGCAATCGCTCTGTGCCCCACAAAACAATATTTATAATAAAGATGATTACGCATCTGAATGGTTGTGAATCAATAGATTTATGAGCGAAACTCCGTACCACCATTCTGGACACATAATTTAATTAATTTTAGTTGTAATATTTGTAATTTCTTCGAAAAACAGTTAGAATCGATTGATTGGATTCGCAAAGGTCTATAGAATGCTTACCTAGGACTCCACGCCACTCGGCCAATTCGTTTTCACTGTGTCTAAACCACACATATTTCCTGGGGTTTTTTGAAACTATTACATGTGTTACCGACGTTTTAAATAAAGTCTTAAGGGGGAAGGAAAACTTTTTAAGGAAAAACAATGCAAATTAATAACCATCAACATCGAGATCCTACTAACTACTACGGTTGGGAAATTTGTTTTAATAAATCAAAAAAATGATTTGCAACCATATTTTTATCAACCAGTGACTCTATAGGTTTTCGACATCAATGAGCATTGGGTTTGGGTTCGTTTTTTATAGCGTAGGTACACATCGAAACGTTGGCAAAATATAATCGGAAGAAAAACAAATAGGTATAACAGTATAATATATTGCGGCCAACACGGCTTGTATACTCGGGAGTCCGAGTAGATAGGTAACGTTGTATATTGTTTTTATATAATATACGGAGGCGAAGAGAAAATTGCGTTTTTAATAGCGAAGACCTGCAGCCTTGGTCGATGGCGACCGGTCGTGTGAGGGAGGGGGTGAATTTTGTAAAACGAATAAAAGCTGTGTGATTCGGTGCGTGAAGCTATATATGATGTGGAGGGGTCGGTAGCGAGTGGTTCCTCCGCGTCCACAAGGGTTGTCTTGGGAAGCATTTTGTTTATAAATGTCAGCGACTCGGAAAACAGCTCGCCCGTATCAAATCCAACCCCTGTACTCCGCCAACCCAACATGCGAACCATCAAACTCCTTCACCGCCACGGCGACAAAGGACTATTAATTTTACCTAATATTGTATTGTTCGCTTTTATTACTTTAACGTGGGTTCGAAGTGTGCGGCTAGCTTTATGTATATACACACACACACCGTACATTCAGTATAGCACAGCTATATTAATTTAAGGCCTCTGCCCTCTGGGTACAATTATGTTCAGGTCCAAGTTGTTAAAATTTTGAATTTTAAAATTTCCCTACGATCGTCATTATGGTTAAAGTAAATATATTTCATGTTGTAAATATTTTTGATTTCTATATCATTTATTTTTCACGAATGATATAATTTGTAATAGGTATGATTTTCACTCTTTTACAATACAGTTACTTTATATACACTTAGAAATTATAAATAAACATTTAAACATTGTTTTTATTATTAAATTATAGGAATTCTAATTTAAGAAAAAAACTATAACTTTTTAAATATTTTTGTATACGCAAAATATTTACTTGGGGCACCTTTTTATTTTGGGCCCCACTACGCACCCCATCTTGCCACCCTGTATAGTTATGCTACTGTAATATTAATATATAGCGAATGTATTATGTATGTATATACGTATTACGTGCATCATCAATTTATTCTAGCGAAAAGGATACAGAGCGATAAATCTACTTATTTTCTAGTTAAATCACGCATTCCATGGGAAAATATTTTAATATTTATTTTATTTTGATTTTTATTTATTGTGCTTTTTGAGATAATGTTACTAGTTTAACAGATTTTATCTTACACAGAAATATAATGTCCATATAATATATTTATATATTTATGTAATTAAAAAATCTTCACATCACTTCTCTCCTCATTATCCAATTATTTTTTGACCACTTCCTTCATTTTTATTTATATGTACTATTAATTGTGTACATAAATTTCTAGTCGTCAAACGAGCGGAGCAGGTTCTGTTACCAACAACAACACGGAAAAACTTAATAGTGAACTTTGAAAACAACTCTGATTTACTTTTTTATATTTTTTGCTTATATCCCCATCAATCATCAGATGGACGGCTATAAAGGCCAACGTTTTTATTCCGTTCAGAATTTGATTGTAATCAAATACGAGTACGAAATAAATGTATTTGGTACATACAGGGCTGGATATCCGAAAAATCAATCTAGCCCTGAGGCACCAATGTCCTAAGGGTACTTTCTATATGTGTTTACTGATTTTATTTAAATTTTTTAAAATATAAATTAAAAGGAATAAAAATGAAGATTGCAGTTATCAATTAGTTTGTTTAAATATCGAGAGACATTCGTTCTTTATTAGCAAAGACGAGGCACCGAGTACTTAAATCCAGCCTGGCTCCGTTAGATTTACATTCGTGAACTGTAGTCCCGTAAAAGATAATGTTTGGTATCTAATGAGTATTTATAATATTATACGGTGTTGATGTATGTGTGTTAATAAATATTAAAATACAATACTTACGCCACTCACAGGAATTCATTAGATACGTAAATGTACATTTTTTCTATATGTTTTCTCTATACGTGGGTTTGCGTTTCTATTTTTTACACTCACGCAGATCGGTCACGAATATAAAATAAACATGACTAGATTTAAAACACATTTTTGAGTTCTATGTGAATAATACGTCGATATTATATTTTAAGTACGACGTTCGATTCTACATTTCTAATTTGATTTTTTCCTCTACAACGGTATTGCCTATATTACCTACATCAAAGTCGCAGCAAATTTTTAGGAACCAATATCAAAAAAGGTAAGAGATTTCCAGGAAAATACAGATGTTAAGTTTGATTTATAAAAACAAGTATTTGGTAGTTCTAAGAATCAATACCACCTTTTGATGATTGATGTACGTGAACGAGTTTTTACTTTAAAACTTATGTGAGGGATAAAGATGACAAAGAAATAGTGTGGGGTAGCTCCCTGAATCTTTTTATTTCGAATTACTTTTTAATCATCGACACTTTGTGAATATTCTTCTATTGAAGAAAACGATTTCTGATGTTTTCTAAAATAATGTGCGAAAATCATTAAATCCGGCACAATATAATAAAAATTCGCAGTAGGTATGAACAACAAGTCTCATTCCTTGATTTAATTATAAATAGTATTTCTACTATGGTATTGACAGAAAAAGAGTCATATTGTCTGATGAATGATATTCTGAATTTCTGAACAGTTTATTTTTAAAGCATCACAAATATTAATATAATCATGTTTTCCTAGTAGAACTCATATTATTTAAGACTTTATATAAGGATCAAAATGCGAACATTTTACTTTGTTTAAATTGTGAAAATATTTTCATTTTTAAAAACAGCAAAATATACTATGTTACAAGAGATTGGACAACCTAAAATATAAATTATAATAAAGCTGCTATATTTTCGTGAAATCCATAAATTAAAGTTAGAATTGATATATGTTTTTGACAAATAGTACCTATTGAAACATTTCTGGGTTGATTCGTAAAAGTAAATTATCACGATAATATATAAATGATGAGTATTATAATTATTTCACTAGTGCAGATTTAAATATACATAATACATGCATAATTTAACTGTCATCAGTAAATTATCATTAGATGGTTCTTGAACACATTCCAAATATTTAATATTTTTTATGAATCTGGTAATTATCTATGTTCCGATCTAAGACCTAATTTGGTTTAATATGGCACTAAAAAAAATTATTATACAGAGTATGTGTAATGTTTTTTTATGTAATATTTATTATTACGGTATTCTAAGATGTTTTTTTTTTACATTTCCTTTTTTCGTATTATTTTGTTATTGATGCGGATTATTTATTCATCGGAGAGTTAAAAATTTAAATTTCAGATTTACTACGATCGATCAAAGAGGCGTTTACAATTTCGGAATTTGAATACGGTTATTTTTCTGTGTATAGACCTATAGTGTTTACCATAACAACATATTGTGTGGTCTTAGACAGTTAGACTCAAAGTAAAATGTTAATAAACCAATTATTGGGGTATGTGTTGAGAAAGATAAAACAATTCTGTTTGATAACATGTAGGTACTATATGTATTATGTATATCTATAAAATACGGTTTTAAATTTAATGTTTTTTATTACACTGTGAAGACATTTCTGATAAACTTGAATTTGTTTTATTTTTATACAGTTTTACGAACAACAGTTATTATTATAAAAATGTAAAGCTGTAATTGTACTAAACGCCCACTGCAAATAAAGTATTTTTAAAAATTATACCTTTACACTCCACATTCTATATATTACAGATTTTATCAATAAGTAATGGGAGGACCGAGTACAATAAACAAACAATTTCCTTTCGGATGACTATACACATTCGAAAGGATTGGAGTACATAAACAACCCTTAAAAGTATTTTCGAGTAGCAAATAAAAATAAAATTTACACACCCTAAGATAAACAGTGAATGTACTCATAGAGAGTGGTCGAATTGTACAAAATGATAAATATATTTATTTTAAAAATAATTGGTAATTGAAACCTTTCCACAGTAATTTACGAGTATAGGCAACACATTCCTAAATATTTACTTTTTAATTTATCGATATCACAATAGCTATTTGATTTAGAATTGTATGTGCAACGTACGTACCTGCGATTTAGTTAAGTAGGTATCTGATTATAAAATTAAATTAAATAATCAAACACCGAATTCGAATTTCGACTTATTTGAAATAGGATCAACAGATGTGTGATTTATAAAATATAATAATTGATGTACATTATGTACAATGTAATAATACAAAATTGTGATAAAACTGTTTAGCGAAAATAACGAGTAATAATTCTAAATGACTCTTTTGGTTGTTACATCTATTGTTCCCATTTTAATTATCAATATAATTATACTCGTTTAATATACCATACTATGTTATTTCTTTGTAGTACATTAATATATTTTTATAACGTTTACGTTCGACTTTTTGTCAGTTGGTAAATTATTGGACGTATATCATCAACCACAGTACTCCGAGTTAACTACCCGCTTAAGTTCGAACACACACATTTTAAAAAAAGCTATAAAATCTTCAATTACAGTTATAGGTACTGAAATTAATTAAATTATTTTTATTTTTTTAGTACCATACGACTAACGAATTCAAAACTCATACTCGATGGTATAGCAGAAGTCCACTAAATGAACGTTTAGTTTACCTAACCTAACCTAATCTTACCTACATAGAAGATAAATGATACACACTACAATTTCTAAACTGAAAATTTATTTTTCTTGTACGCGCCCTATTCAAAAAAAAAGCATTTGAAATATAATTACAAGTTCAACACTATGTTACCTCTTGCCTTACCTTATTATAGTTCATAAGTTACTTACAGGAAACAGCTAAAGCTTTATCACACGTTATAATATCTCGTACGTACATAATATTTAAAAAGCATGCGGTGAAAAAATCCGCTACACGATTCACTACTCACACACGCACAAACGACGTACTGTAAGTTTGTAACACATTTGGTGGTAATATTACTGTTGTGATTACAGCAGTTGTAATCTAATGAATGTAACATAATATTATATTATATGATCGTAAATGTATATTTATACTCTATGCGCGATAGTGAATCAGATTTATCGCCCGTACCAACATATTATACGTACATTAGCTCGCCGACCGATTTTTACGATGGTCAAAATCGTCTGCGTACCTCATTTAATAAGACTTATAATTTCAAAAGCGAATCTAATTCAAGATTGTTTATCCACAAGTGAAGTCCGGGTTTACCGGACTAGATAGACTCGTAGACGTATGAAAGTAAATGAAATATAATGACCATAAGATAATACTATAACTTATAAGGACCATCGTCCATGGTTATTACTTATTATTATTAGCTATTGTATTTCACGTGCAGCGAAATGCAACGTGCGACGAAGTTGAAATACAATGTATATTTATCACTTCTATTGATATTCTATTATTAGTGTCGTTATGATTGTTATTGCATTTTTTTTTCATTTATTATAAAATGTTCAAGTGAGCTGAACAGGTTTTTATAAACATTTCCGAAGGATAATATCGTCTGAAAATATGTTTCATTCGTTCGAGTCAGTTTCCGAACAAATCACGTGGGAATAAAATGTCGTCGTTTGTAGTTTTATTAACCCGGAAAAATGTGACCATAGACTAATTGTTATTAGCTGACATGAGTAAAATATGTCTAACCTGTGTCTGGAATAGAAGCATACTCGATGGACTCGGGTATGGCGGACCAGTAGAGTGGTATACTTCGTTCGAAGTATCTTCTTTTCCTGAAAAATGTAAAAAAAAACAACTTGTATTAAATTAATTTCATCACGCACACACACACATACATATAATACATATTATACAATATACATATGTAATTATTTAAATATTGTTCTATTCTATATGACGTATATTTGATCAAATTATATTTAATATTTAACAGTATTTTTAGATGAAAATGTTCTAAAGTAATGTTTTCTACCCATTCTTAATACTTATCTGCACTCTGCAACGTTGTAACAACTGTAAAAACAATATGATTGTTCAACAACGAACTCATACCCATACGATATAATACAAATATGCAATATACGTACACAGGTAATATTTATGTAAAATACAATAAGACATTTGTACGACATCCGAAAAAAGGTTGAAACTATCAAAGTCGTACAACTGGAGATTCTATATAGTGAACGACGTATATATTTACCATCGAAATTGTGTTATTTTTATAATATTGTATGTATACAATTATTTGTATACATTTGTCATACATAATTCTAAATGATGTAGTTATATTAATAAAGTTGTATAGTATTAAGTACTACCTACTCAGTAGCCAATTTAACAAATATTTGCTAAAAGTCCTTATTTTTGATAAATATGTATATTGAATATTGATAAAGCAATTATAATTACATTTATTAAGATTAAAATAATTTACTGTATACACGGTTAGGATTTTAAAATTATAATAAAATTACTACCAGTAATATAAATTTTAATCAGACATGCAAGTCGTTTGCAAGTGTTCTCCTCACAACTTCGTACAGTATACGGTCACATTCACACTACCCTGTACGCAGAGACGTAGCCAAGGGAGACTAACCCCCCCCCCCAATTGGTATTTATTTAAGCCAACAGCCGTTATACTTGGTCATTGGCGGCTCGTGGGTAGTTTTTAATGAAGTAATGCACATCCAAAAAAAATATAGCCAATACATATTATAAATATATTATAGATTGTATTGATTGTATTAATTGTTTACTAATTTTAGTTATTTACTTATTTTTTCTTAATGATTTGTCATTTTCTAATTTTTTATTTTTGAGGGAATTTGCCCCCTCTCCATACCTAATTCCTGGCTATGCCACTGCCTGTATATTAGATCAAATTATGTTCAACGAACGGCATATAAATATACTAAAAATTAACCTACGAAGTGATAAACACAAATATTACAAATTATTAACGAACATTTAATATTATGATTCACATATTTTGAAAAATGATCAACTGATTATTCAGTCAACAAAAAATATTGCTTCTTAGCATTACTGCCATTACTTTGATTCCAATTACCGTGCGAAGAGAATAGAGATCAATAAAAATCATTATCAAGCAATTACCTAATAGTTTTTTCCGAAAAAATAACGTATAGGCACGAATTGTTATTTGTGTTATCATTCATCATTATAAAATATATGCATTGCGTCTAAGAATGTAATTAGATTTCGTCCCGATTATATAACGATTTCAATAATAGACTGTTATTATTCTTAAACAAGTACTCAAGTTGCAGAACCGTTCAAATTCATCCCGACAAAAATAATACCTAAAGAAGCTCATATTATTACATAATAGTATTGCAGTTGCGTTTGATCGCAGACCTGTAATGATCGCACGTTCTGATTGGAGTATAGTAATTATATAGTTTTTATATCCGGTCAATTTATACAAGCATCCTGCAGTGACTTACAAACAGTACACCCGACAATAAACGTTTGTGTTTTTTTTATCGTTATTAATATTTAATTGATACAATGATATAAGGCATATAACGTGTACATATTATTATGTACGTGTATAATAATATAACATCAACGCGTGGTTTCAAGAGCCAGCGAGTCGACCGTTGTTTGTGTTCTACCCGGTCGGTCCGAGTACAGACTACAGATATGAGCCACTGCCGGTCGCGGCGTAAACATCAGTTGGACATTTTTCGAGGAATGTTCTCACGACGGGATCGTGGAAATAATCACTGAAATCTCGTCAGGATTTCCACGCGCCATACTACTCTTACAGTGCAGCGGTGTAAAAAACGTTGTTTCGGCAAATGACAGAGCAGCCCCGTTTTGTGTACATACAGGAGTATATTTCGAGTATACACTACACACGCACCCCAACTTTACTAACCTTTTCTGTAAGACGATAACATGTTGGATGTGTCCGTCTGGTTAACGAGACGATCGTGCGGCGGCGCTATTTTATTCGGTACGGGCACGATCCGTCATTGGTATTGCGAAAAAAGAACGAGAGAAAATGGAGAAAAAAAATACCACCGGCGTTGACTTGACGCGTTTACTGACAGTGTACCGAGTACTGAGTCCAAATATTGCATGATATTTAGCGTATCCCGGTTTTTATATACCGGGGAACCCTTAGGCCAAAGCTATACACAATGGGCGGGACTAGGCGTCCCCGAGGAACGTCCTACGCCGCCGGTGTGTTATAACAATACACGAAATACATGCAAGACATAAAGCGTTTATTATTATTATCATTATTATTACAAGCTGTTGTGTTTCGACGTGCGCGCTTCTCGGGTTTCAGACTTTCGGTCCGTAAACACGACCGGGGAGAACGGTATTGTTAATGGAAAAAGTCAATCGCGGCCCTCGGACACCCCATACGTTTGTGTATTTGTTTTAATTATGACGTCGAGTCCAACGGTCGCCCGTGCACGACTAGATCGTATTTATTGTTATTATTATAATTCACCCCGCACTTGAGATATAGTTTTTCCTGGATCTACGCGTAGCGATATATAAGATTTGTTCTTCGGTCCACGCAATGATAGTTGCGTACACACGAGTGCATTATGTGCACGAATGTTTTGGTATAAAAATCAGTTTCCCTGCAACAACCGAAACCGGAAAACCGTTACAACAAAGAGAAGAGTAATGTCCACGTAAGACGATTTTTTTTTAATAAATATTTGATCTTGTATTCAGTAATTTAAGTTGTGCTTTTTTGAATGTAGGAACATTATGAATATATAATATGGTAATTCGCTTCTTGAAAATTAATAAACTATTTAGAAAAGTTCTGCAAGCCTTATGAACTTAACGTTTGAGCATTTTTATATTACTATGATCTAAATAGGAATTTGCTCATTTACAAGATATAATCATGCTGTTTTAGTACTGAAACTAAACACAACATAATACATTATAGGTAAAGGATATAATCAAACTTTTCCCTTATGATAAAGTATTATAAATTATTATATGTTATTTGAATCAAACATGAAATGATATTTTTTCTTTCTTTTTAATGATAATATTTTAATTATTTCAAACGAAAATATGAATAAACTTAACTGTAATTAGTTTATTTATAAACAAATTGAAATAACATTTTCGTTTTATCAGATGTACAAATTACAATTAAAAATTAAATTAAATTAAAAAAAATATTTTTGTTTCATTTTGTAATACTCTTAAATAATAACAAATTATTATTGAATATATAAATAATTTATTAAAACTTATCAAATTTTCAATAAAATAAATATATACATTATACATAATATATAACAATAAATAAAATAAATAAAAATAAAAATAAAATAAAACTTAATTATTGCCTTAAGTATTATATAATAAAGTGCTAATGATTAGCATTAATAAATTATTCATATAATCAATAATAATTTTTTAGTATACACAAATTGTTAAAAAAAAATTCCTTCTCGCAATTGAATATTTTCATGTGGTTTGTTCTTAAATACTATTTTATGTAATATACAAATATTGTAATACGATCTTTTGACCGACAAAATTAGTTTAAACTAATTTACATGCAAATAAATGGTTTTAAAATATGAATATTAAATGTCCAAAGATTCAAATAAATATGTTTGAAAAAAAACTCCATTACTCTTTTGTCACTCAGGCTTTGTAAATTCATTAACAATTTTAATTTATTTATCATAATCACTGATTATTACGAGATCATATTTACTTAAGCAATAATAAACTGTATTATTGTATGCGTGATTTAAGAATATGAGTTATTGATGTAACTTTCTAAGATTATGTCAGAAACGCATTTTGCCCCCTTAGTGTTTGTAAGGGTTATAGAACAAACCACTTTTCAAACAACATGCTTGAACATGTCGGTGATCCAAAAACTTTGTCAAACCACAATATGCTTATTTCTGTGCAATTTGCCTTGTAGGAAAAGAGAAACGTATAGGTGTATTATCCATTATCCATTTAGTATTTTTTTTTATTTACATTACACGTTATATTATGTTTAAATCTTCAAGACGACACGTTCATTCAACTTGTAGCTAACAGATGTACAAACGTCAGTTATATAGCAACAGTGCAACGTACATATTTATTAAAAAAATAATTTATTCTTTTCATTCTGCTACTCGTGTATTGATATTTATGCGCACTCAATGTACGTTTTAGAAATGTTATTAAGTAAGTGGTGTTTAAAGTGCCATTGACGTTTAGTTTCCCGTTTAGTATTGAAAAATCAGTTCTCATCTTTACTTTTTTTCAATTCGTATATGGACAGAAAACATCATGTTGCATACATTTTATTTGTATTGTGTATTTGTGTACTAAACGTCACGGTGGATGTCGTTTTGTATATTTTAACCATATTGTTAGTTATATACTATTTTATACTCAATATTACCGATTCGATGGTAAACAGTTCAGATTATAACATGATAATAATTGTTTCGATACATTCATTTTTATACGATTTCAATCTATTGTGTGCACCGTGCCACCCTGGCCATATAATATTACGTTTAGATTTGTTTACAGCAGGATAGTTATGTAAATGTCAGCATATTGAATTTTATTTGACGATGCAACGCAATTATTGGTTGTATAGAGTAACTGTGTAATTATTATCATAAACCTATGGGTTAATGGTTTTTGAAAATTATGATTTTATTAAGGTATTTTTCTCCGACAAAGTTGAAACTCTTTCTTTAAAGTTTACTTCTCGCCCACCCGTGCGGATTACATACATCGAAGCAAACTTTCGATCGTCAATATTTTGTTTTATTCTCAACTGTTTATTTATTTCAATGAGTATCTAATGTTGAAAAAAAATAATCATTCAAACATTTAGATCGAAAAAAACGTGGACAGACTTATAGATTTATAAAATAGTATTATTATTTGTGTATATATATCAATTGGTTCCGCGGCTCATTGAGTTCAAACATTCGAAAACTGTAATTTCCGATACGACAGCCGCCAGGTATCAGGAAGTAATATTAGTATAAGATATTTACAAACAAATATTATATTGTTCTTGTAGTTAAAAATAATACGGCCAGTAACCGAAATTTAAAAATTGGTTTAGTAGTTATAAATTAGAGAGGAAGGTACAAATATTACAGTTATAATTAATATATTATTATAGGTACGTGGTAAGAGTTTGGAATAAGCAACTAAATAATATTTTTCGAGGTACTGAATGACTTATGTTTGAAGAATCACCCTGTATTTTATTTTAAATTTTTTAATTTTAAATAGAAACCAAGAAATTGAATCGTATTATTTAAGTAATTGTTTAATATTTTAAACTAAACGTGTTATTATATTTTTTTCACTTAACTACTTCATGAAATTAATTAATTTAAACAATTTTTGGTTCAGCGAAAGTATTATGAAAGTTTTTCTCAGTTCTCTAGAGACGAGAAGTTGACACAGATGATACTTTGTGTTAGTTGCAATTTCGCAAATGTTGACTATTTTTAAATTTAAGTCAAGAAAATCTTAAAAAGTAAATCATGAATCGTTGGAAAGTTTTGTTTATTTCTTATGAGTTGTTTGATTACATACCTACCTACTGTCTATTGTTATTCTGTAAGTTTAAAAAAAAAATCAAAATCAATGTTTGTAAAATTAGCTTGCAATATTTAGCATCTATCATTATATTGTGTTATTATATAACCATTGTAGTATTTGGTATTACCCACGAGACCCCCTAAGTAGTTGGAAAAGTACGTGCAAGTGATGAAAAATCATTGACTATAACTGATGAAAACGCATAGTTGAATTTTAAATTAATATTTTATCAAAATAACAGTATTTATGTCGATGTACGCAATAACAATATTTTAATTATAATTTAAACGTTCTCGTGATAACAATGTCACATATTATGTAGGTAGTATATTGTCATAGTAGGAAATACCGAAAAAGTAATATATATAAATATACTTTCAAGAATCGAGCAAACATATTGTATAAACGTTACGTAAACAACTCGATTGATTACAAACGTCTTCTTGTTTACTAATAAAATAAAATTTCAACGTAAATGCTACGGACGAATCGACATCAATTGATTACTGATGATGTATAGCATCTAAAAGTTTGTATATTTTGTGCATGGAAAATTAAGTCTTCTCAGGGGAAAAATATACTGTATTTACGAACGTCATTCGAATACGGATTCTCTCCTGTACGTGCACCAACACCAGATCAGTAGGTTCTCAACTAGCCGATCCATGGTATGAACCCAATTTTTCATACGACCTTTTTTAAAATAATATTCAATGTAGAAAATTGTGTTGTAAGGGCGGCGGGGCTACTCCCTAACCTCGCCATGCAGCGTTAATACTTCCTATTCATGGATACGCGAGTAATGTGTATCTAGTGTGAAGCTCACATTATTCAAAAATTGATTAAAAAAAAAAATGCAGGTTAATTTTCGTCAAAAATTTATTAAATTTAATCCATTTCCATGAATGTCAATGTATGACGAGATTGTACGTATAGTGTTATAGGTCTGAAAAGCTTAATTTATACTTGCTGGTCAAGAAAAATAATTTATCAACAATTATTTTTCATGCATTTTTTAAAAACTATGTAATACAAGCAGTCTAAAATGAAAATACATTATAATCGAATTTTTTGTAACCAATTCGAAATTATTCGCGATCAATTTGTTTTGAGAAACGCTGCACTAGACAATAGTGTGGTTTTTCGTAAACCTTGTGGAAAATATTTTATTGCGCATTTCAGACGATGCGTCTTACCTTCCGTTCGAGTTCACATGGACATTAACGCAACAAGAATAGGAACTACTGATCTCACATAGTACCCCAACAGGGCTTTAAAATAATCTAAATTTATATACGAAGCGTCCGTATAACCTCTTAAGCACTGGCGCACTGCTCCCTCACTAGAAAGTCTAATTGTGCCAATAAATGTCTTACAACAAACTTCACCTAAGAGAGGTAGATCCTATATAGAATTTTTTATGTTTGTTTTCTTATTGACAATGAAATTGTTTTTTTTTCGTATCCATAAAATTGAGAGCCTATACAATTTGTGTATATACAGTCACACAGCCAGTGGCGTACACGGCAATGTCATTTAAAAACGTAAATAAGGCTATTTCTCAAACAATATTTGTATTAATAGTAGTTATGTTCTTGAAAATATTTTATTTCACGCATTTTAATCCTATCTTTCGTATTATTACCTATATAATTTCATAGTTCTGTATAATTCCTATATTTTATTCGTGAAAACAGTATCAATTTTCGATTTTTAAATATATATACAAAGTCATTTTTTAGACGTTCTTATTATCTTGTTTGGCCGTATAAATGCTTTAATTTGAAATTTTTTTTTTCAATGTTAAGGTTACCATAAAAACTGTATTTTTCAAAATGTTTTTTTTTATGCCACCTTAAGTATGTTCTGTGGTTTTTTTATTTTCAAATGGGAACACCATATTTTTTACGCAAAAAAAAAAAATTTTTCAAATTAAAAATTGCGTTTGAAAAGTGTGAAATTCGCGCTATCACAAATTAATAGAAACTACCAATAAAATATTAAATTAAAAATTATATCATAATATAAGGTATTATAAATTTAATTTCTTTACCACTTAAATTAGAATAATTCAAAAACTACTCGTTCGAGTTTTGATTTTGATAAGTTAACAGAAAAATGACTCCAATGAAACACTACAGTGAAAATGGGGTGTTTCTATTTAAAACCCAGAACTTTGTATCCCCAGGGCACACTTAGGTGGCATGAAAAAAAAATATCGTGGAAACAAAGTTTCTATGGTCACTTAAACATTTTAAAAAAAATGTAAAATTAACGGTATTTTCACGGCATTTTCACGGCCAAAAAAAGAGTGAGCATGTCTAAAAAATCTATATATATATATATGTACTCGTATATGATATAATATCATATTATATCGTGCATGTTTGTGATCATTTAAATCTATAATTAATTTAATAGCGTTTAGTAACAGCTTATATTATTACTATCAAAACATTTTAGACTGGGAAAATTAAAAGGGTAGACATTTTTTTTTATTATCATTTTAAATTAAATGCAATTTGCATTTTTCAAATCTAAACATTATTTTAGAATATGAACAATAAGTTTTATAATACGTTTGAAGATATGACTATGTAACATTGAGATGAACAGTTTATGTAAAAATGTTATGATTTCAAGTTCGAAAACACTTTAAAGGGTGTTTTATATCTGCTTGTCGATGTATGATTGGAGAAGGAGAGGGAGAGAGAGAGAAAGGATAAACTGCTTTTGAAACGTGAATGTTTTTATTATGGACACATAGTTTATTAAAATATTGATTTTTCCCATCAGTCTGAAAATACGAGACTCGGAAAAATAAATGAGAATGTTAAAAATATATAACAGATGCTTTTTAGAATAATTTGTCTACTTTGAATAGCAAAAGAGGATATTTTTTTAAATCATCGGAAACTATCAGAATTCTGAGCTATAATTAAATCTTGTTGACTTATAGTTAATACTTTCACGGATCTAAATGCAATTTAAAATGTATGGAAAATAAAATAAATATGAATTTATTCCTAAATCGAAGAATATTTAACTGTTTATACTATAATTAATAAAAACAATTCATTATTTCCAAACGAGAAATTATACACATCATAATTCATAAGTACTTATGAGTAATAAAATATTTACTAACCAGATGTTTTTTTTTTTATTACATCTGAAAGTAAATATAATAAATATTGGATTACTTTTGATAATCTAGAATATTAAGAAGGCGGTTTAAATTTAACGTACATGTCTATTTTATGTAAATCGTTGAGTGTGTACTGTATGTGCATGTGTATTATGTGTGTTTAATATAATGATAATTTATCAGAAATCGTTAACTCGTTTTTTTACGATATAATATCTAAAATAACAAAAATATTGTTATTTTTGCAAATAGTTTTTGTTCTAACGCGTGTAAACCGAATTCGGTTTGGTTTGAACATTTAAAAGAAAGAGGTCTACATGTGTGCTAAGTATATAGTAGACTTACGGCAGTAAAATCTTGAGCTTTTTTTTTGCCCATCGGTAACCGGAAATTGTCGCGTCTTTTGTGTCGCCCACTCACGAGTAGGTACCTGATATAATATCTACGCACTGCGTAGCATGCATACGCGCATCATACGGTTCGTAACTTAATAATAATCGTACTATTATCACACCAAACGGGAAAATTCGATAACATTTATATATGACCACGATCGGTTTGTAATTACAATGATATATTATAATGCCATGTCGCTGAAACGATGCTGTTGAATCGTGAACACAAGTGTGTGTAGTAGTTGTAGTAGTAGTAGTAGTAGTAGTAGTAGTAATAGTAGTAGTAGTAGTAGTAGTAGTAGTAGTAGTAGTAGTAGTAGTAGTAGTAGTAGTAGTAGTAGTTGTAGTACTAGTAGTCGTAGCAGTGGAAAAAGAGAGAAAAAAAACGAAGTGCACTTTATAATTATGCGTATAGGTACCGCGTGTGTGTACACGGTGCAAGTGCAATAGTATAAATAGCCATTAAACGTCATCGGTGCCGGTGAATTGCGATCGTGTTTGCATATTATATGCACGCGGCGGCGCGGTCATTGTGTTTTACATCATACACGCGGCTACTGAAATGATCGGAAAATAGTATATTTTACTCCGATCATTACTTCTAAAGGTACTGCACTAGTTTCGCGTAACCACGTGTTTAATAATAGTAAACAATTTAATTATATTCTGACATGGGTGTAAATTGGCCGGTCACACAAACGCACACACCTATTTATTCACGTATACGTCTGTATGTACATGCGTGTATACATACACGTACTCGTATGTATTATAATGTATTTATACATATTTAAAATCTATACTTGTACAAGCACAACGAGTAATTTTGATATTTACAGAAGAAAATAATTAGTATAAATTACATAAAAAACGTTAGGAAGGAAGCCACTCATTAGCGCACTTCTAAAATGTACTAACAATTTTTTTATTTATGTACTTATCAATTTTTCTTTTTCAGTTAATTTTTACGTCAAGGTATCTCTTGGACGATTCATTTTTTGCCTTCGAATTGAATTTCCTGGAATAGTTAAGGAGGACATTTTGGAGATAAGGGATTTTTGTGGTTTAGTACATGTGCAACGAGAAATGCATATGACACGGCGAAATCACAGTATAATCCCATTAGCCGATATTAATAAATAATGAATCCAATGACGCGTCTGATGTTTACGGTAAACGGCAGCACTTTATATATAGGTACCTATGTATCATAGTGTATAATATTCTATTGATCTCGTTGCCCATGTGTATTAATAATGATTGTTTATACGATTAAAATACGGGATGATTATTTCACTCGAGTTCAAACCTATAGTCGTGTACACATACATTATGCATATATGTACATATATTGTATTATGTATACAGGTAAATCTAAACATTAATGAAATCCGTTTCGGATGCGAACGTATCTATATATTGGCGTTACATATTATACGTCCGAATACCATCTATACTTTTCAATAAAACGGAATTCCTAGTCCACCCGCGGTTTCATGTGAATAAAGCCTTAATTATATTAATCTAACTGATGCACACATTTTAGACATATCTACGGTGGTGGTTACTGAGTGAAACGTTTTCCGAAGAAAATTATACATTTACCTATTTTGTTTCGACAAAAATAGTTTGAACACTAAAAAAAACTATGCTTATACTTAAAATCGCTGAATAATGTAGCAAATATTTGTAAAAAATATGGTATTCGTAAGTTCGATATTTGTGAGTATGTAAAATGGTAAAAAAAAGTAAGCAACAGAAAGTTAACAAAATCGAGAAATTCGTTGAATTTAAGCTATGTACATAATACGCATTATTGTTAAGTACCCATGTCGTTTTGAATATCATTATCATTATTTTTTAGGAATTAAAATTCAGCTAGGTATTCGAAAAATATGTCTACTTCCAGAGAAAACGTATCATGTTTCAATTATTTATTAAAACTACTTTTCCCGGGATAAAATAATGAACATGAATATTATAACTGCATAATAGCGTGCATTATAATATTGAGCTTAGCGTAAATAAAAAATAACTAACTGCAAATGTTTAAACGAAAAGCTACAGAGGGGTTTCCGTCCCCACAACAAGTTATTATGTCTACTTTGGTTAGAGTGAAAGAGATTAAATGAGTTCGTTCTAAAAGATACGCGTTAGTCGAAGAAAGCGCACCGGCCCAAAGACACGTTGAAAGATAAAATCAAAATAACTGAAAGACACTATTGTGGTGTATGCATTATATTCGTCTGTTGTTATGATGGTTGCGCAAAACCTAGTGATTATTTATGAAACATTGTATTACGCTACAGTACTTAAAATAAAAAAATAAAATTTCTGAAACTATTGATTTTACAACGCTTTTGTTTCTTATTAAATGAACACATAAATAAAATATGCAACTAGTTGGAATGTTGTAGGTAGTGTTATCGTGGGTATTTTTTTATATCTGCCCGTATTTCTTGTTCAATCGTTAAAATTAATAATAATATTTAATAATAATTAATGAGGTGCGATGGTTGGTTATGCTGCTTACAAAAGTCTCGCGAATGTTTCTGGACATAATCAAAAATTAATATTTTGACGTAAGTTTACACGAGTGAAAACCATTTTTAAAAACTTAAGAATAAATAAACACCAATAAATACATATTATAGTATGATGCATTTATTGTATTAATTTTAAAATTAAAAAAACTCTTCAAATTTTCAGAAATAATCACTTTGATTATGTCTTACTATAATACTGTACATGCGTACATGAATTTAATATTTAGGCACAACCGAATACACCTTTTATAATAATTAAATTACCTATGAGTTATGATAGATGTAAATATTTTTATTTGGTGTACGTTTATAACACCATATTAATAATAAAACCTAATAAAAACGTTTGAACTGTATTATTTCAACAAAACTATTAAAACTTATTTAAATTATAATTGTTATAATAAAATAAAATACTCACGCAATTTATTATCTATATAAAACTATACAAATTATTTCTCATTTACGTTGAGTTAAGCCTTAATGTTATAAAAGTTCATTATTTATTTTGGACACGATCGTGAAAATGAAATGAAAATGTATTAATAAACTATAGGTAAATATAGCACAAATAGTGTGAAATATAGATATGCTTTATATTTGCATATTTTTATAAGTAGAACATTACAGTATGAAAATACGAGTGTAAAGTATAAATAAAATAATAAAAAATTACTTTTTTTTGTTGCTTGTACCGAAAAACATTGCAAGGTTTCAATTATACTCGGAAAGAAATTTTATAAATCTTTAACCGTGATGATGTCTTCGGGACTGTGTAAAATCATTTTGACGACGGTATATTATTATGTTATTAATGTACGTTGTACATGATATAAATTTATTGTATATATGTACATAAGTCATAAGTTAAAAGCAACTCACTCGGTACATTTGACGACTGATTTATTATTAGCTTTTGGGAAAAATTATTACTATTTTATTTTTATGAGAAATTTATTTCCAATCGATCATCAAATATTTATAAATTTTCACTTCTTTGCTTTTGCTTTTCTTGTGATACCGTAAGATGATTTATCGTTTATTCAAACGAAAATAAAGTTTTGTTTAAGTTCTTTCTTTTATGATTACGACATAGCCGAAGTTTTTTGTAATTTTTACTTATTTATACATATACCTATTACCTACACTATACAGGGTATCTTATCCCTATGAGTAATTACTAATTATTGCTTTATATCATAATATATGCTATTAAATGTATTCAAATTTCATTTTTACAATTTTTAATGCTCATTTAATTAAAAGAAAACTAAAATTTATAATTCTTAAGACTTATAGAAAACGATTAAAACATCTTCATTATCATATAGAAGATATTATAGTTCATTATGGTGGGTTATCTGCATGTATATGTATAATCGACGCAAATGTAGCTTTAGGATACTTTTTTAAGATCATTTGAATTATTTATTTACATTTAGTTAAAATATTATATGTTATAACATTATTTTAATGACGTTTTATCCGTGCGATACAATAGCTTACGTGGTGGTCCCGTACAATCTTCCTCCCGTGGCCTGTACATAAGTGCACATTATAAATACACACGCGGTCGAGTTAAGAAAAATCGTAACTAATTTTGGCTACAATCGCATTATTATACTATACTGTCTACAAGCTTCCGACTACAGACTAGACTACTAGTCATACCTCAGTCACTACTGCCACTAAACCACACCGGCGCTAACTTACAATGATACCTATTATATGTACTCTGTTATATACTATACTAGTGTACGTATATATAATATAAAGTATAACATGGAACATAACAGTACATTATGTATATTGTCACATTGCAGAAGAATATTGGTCGGTATGCATTTTAAAAATGTAAAGTTTTTCGGTTGAGCAGAACGGGTTGTTTTACGTAACGGCGAATCTTAAAAAGGTGTGTGCATCAATTAAGATGTACAATAATTATATCGTTATGATTTAATAGTAATGTTATTTTTCTTATTAAAAAATATGAAAAAAAAAAATAGGCATCAATCAACTACGGAGAATTCATCTAGTGTCTATATAGATTTAATAATTTTTGACGTTTTCACACGGTCGTGGCTGGGGGAGAGCTAACTACTTCTTCTAATATTTCTATTTCGCCGTGAAATCGGTCGCTCCACACGGAGCATTCGAAAGATCCAATGGCTACCGTACAATATATATTACCGTATATAGGTGAGATTTGGGTTCAAATCTTTATGGGTGTTAATTGTATACTATATTTTATATGAATAATGATGAAGTATTTATGATGTATTCATAATCAACATGAAGTTTAGCTTCAGAGCGTTTCAGTTACATTTACATAGATATAAATAAAACAGACTATTCTTTATAACAACCGTGCAAATGGTAAAATTATAATTTTTGCCTTATTGTTTATTATAAATTTTAGATGACTAAACATTTTAGAGTACAACTGTTGGCAAAGCCGCGACGTAAAACCAAGATGTGATAACACAATAACAAATTCGGATACCCCTCGACTTCGGCGGAGCGAACACGTCCACAAGTGTATGCGTGTGTGTATATGCACTGTGCATGCGTTCAGGTACCGTTATCGTCTCCCGGGCACGTCGTCGGCGCGATCTCACGTGTTCATTACGAATGATATTACGCGTATTTAGCGTCCAGCACGCCGATGCAGTCGCAGCCTCCGGACGCGCGTCGATTACAGCAAACGATGCATTTATCTGCAAGATGCATGCGTGTGTACACGGTGCACCGGGGGCGGCGCGCGCGTCGAGCCGGCGACCGAAATAGACGTACCGATTTAACGTCGATTCCCGATCGCGCGCAATCATTCTTTTATTTCCATCTCTCGTCGTCCTCTCGTCGGATCGTCCGCGCGTCCGTATATTCTCATCCATCCCATCGCCTTTTCTTGCGGATTTTTTTTTTTTATATACTCTTTATCCGCTCGCCACCGTTGCCGCCGCCGCCATCCCCACACCGTTTTGTGTTGCACACGAGGTGTTTGTCTGCTGCCGCAGCGCGACACATGCCAAACAACAGTGGTTAACGATTTATTTACTTTTTTCTTCTGCCCCCCTTCCCCCTCCCCTACCTCTCACCGTACCGACGTCAAAAGTCAACGAACGCAAAAATGTTGCCCGAGGTAATATATATATAAGCATCGCGAGCGATGTGCGTGTACACGTGCACTATATATATATATATATATATATACGCGGTCTGTCTGTATTATAGTTTATTATACACACTTATTATATTATATTGTTATTATTTCCCTGTTTTTTTTATATCTTCACTACACCCTGCAGTAGCGTGTAAACTAGTAACACGGACTTTGAACGTTTCGAAATTAATATTCACCGGCGGCCGGGTCTCCGACGAGATAACGATTGACATTTCCCATCATCACGAGAGACAATATTTTAATATAATACGCAATGCTCGTATTATAATAATTAATAATCGAACGTTTTCCGGTGAAACATAAACATTGGTTCGTGCCGTATGGGTTCTTGGTCCGTTTATCGTTTATTATAATATAATATTATTCTCGAACCACAAAATATAACGTATTCTATTACTGTATACGTATACAACAGCCATGCAGAGATCTGTGACGCGATGTTTATGAGCAAATATTAATAATTCAGTTTGTTCGTATTTGTTTATGCGAATAATCTAATACATGTATACGTTTTCGCGTCGCCTGTATTCCGGTAAGCCTCACATCGATGTTCAACAACGCGTTTCGCGTATAATATATTTCGATGTACGTACGACGCGCAACAATATCATACGATGTTCGATCGTTAATTTTTGTACGTCCTATACCGTATAATTATTGATGTTGAAATGATAGATTTGGAATAATGGAATCGCTGCACATACTAAAGAATTAGAATATTACTTAAAGCTTGATTATTGTTTTTATCTTTATTGTACATAATATATTATTATTATTCTTATTATCATAATAACTAACGCTGTTTAAGCTTTTCATTCGTGGTCGATCTTGTTTTGAATCATTTTTGAAACGTATAAAGCACTGATATTAACTGTTTTGAACCGCACGGCGGTCGATCGTATGTGCGACGAACATTACGCATATTCCGTAGGAATCGCGAATATCCGTGTGTGCGAATGCAACTCGATACATCGACAAAATCATGATATTATAATTGAAAATTTTTCCAAATCCATCAAAAACTTTTATGGTTACAATAAAGAACGCGAAGTATGCATATACGCATTGAATAAATGAATATAATAATGTCGTCGCATTAGAATCGTACGTAATTATAGACAAATAACTTTAAACTTTTCAAGTTATATTATAATACGAATGACTTATCCGCCTGTATACTCGACGAATAATGTCACTAATGTAAAAACAAGTTTTCAAATTTGTCCGAGCTGTTTCATCAGGTACACTAGCATTCGTATAATAAAACATGTTTCTTATTTTGAAGACGTATAATACTCGCATGTAAACGCAGGCTATAATATGGTGGCACACCGTTTATTTTATTCAGATTAATTTCATTGTGATGACTTCTAATACCTAGCACGGGAACCAATTACAACACGATTTAAAAATAGAAACATTGTTTAAATTGTAATTAAGAACTCGAATATTGTTTTAAATTATACGGGTACCCCATTGTATGAACTTCCATAATGAATAAAATAATTTAAAAGTAATTGAGGCACGGCCAGATATTTTTTTTTTGATTTGATAGTGATATTCATGTTCGTACGCGTGTTAAAAGCCAAATACATTATTTATAGGGTTTAATAATGTATAATTTACTTGCTGTAATGACTTAGATATAAGCAAGAAAAAAAAATGTTTGATAAGATATTCAGATGGTCGTAAATTATAATGTTAAATCATAAACTTGGAGAGATCCTTATTTCACTGAAACGTAAACAAAAGTTATGCGTGTAAGACTATAGATAGTATGGAAAATCAATGAAAAATAAAAACCTTCATTAAAAGTACATTTTTAACACCAACACCTCGAGGTATCACGTAGGGTTTGTACGGGCAGAATACCGAGAACAGTTAAGTGTATGGGCACTAAATTGTGAAACAAGACTATTTTGTTTTGTTATTTTAAACTTAAACAGTAAAATGATTTCATTCGAAAAAAACAATTCCGAGCCACTTTATTCAGCTCTACTATACTTTTAACTAGAAGAAAAAATGGTGGTCAAGGTTTTCAAAAAAAACAATTTTTCGAATGAATTATTTTAAGCACTAGAAACTTGAAAAAATGACTATTCTTATGTATCACATTAATTTAATTTCTAATCGATCAACAATAATATAGCATGCAATTTTTATCATCATAATAGAAACATTTCAATTTAGTTATGGAAGAAATTCATAATATACTATCACTGCGTAGAACCGATAGAAACCTCATTCCAGTCTAAATCGAATAAGAATAACTGTTATCAAGGTAGGTACCACCCTTACATTAAATATTTGTACCCTAGGCAGTTTTCTTGTTCGCTTAAATCCGCTCTTAGTCATAAGATGTATTCGCAGGTATTCGTTACATATTATATTCTGGTATAATAATATGTTCTAGTGCTATCAAATTAATTATGTTCAACGTCTGTTAAATACAAACGGTTTAAAATCTAGTAAAAATAAACTAAAATGATTAAAATATTTAACAAATGTATAATGTATACACGATACACATGCACATCAACGATATTTGTATTCTAGGTATACAATACAACTATTTCGATTAATCAGCGATGAGAATTTTAAAAGTTTGGTACTTTTAGACTATTTATGATATTTTGTGATTACTACTCATATACATGCTTTTTCGTTTAAAAGCTCTATTTTAGATGCTTACCCAAACTACTATCAAACAAAAATGTAATAGGTATATTGCGTTTTTATAGCTCATCATAGCTTATACTTAAATCAACAAAGAAATAACAAGCTATAATGAAAATATTTTTGTGATATTTCTTCATAAATTCAATATTTAATTTCTTAATACTATTATTTATAGATTATTAAGTATGCTTTCATAATGACATGCAAGCAAAAATCTTGAAAGTAATAAATAGGTATAGTATACTATACTAAATAATAAATCAAAATTCGACTGTGGGCTGAAAGCTGAATAAAATAAAACTATGAATAACTATAGATTTGTAATTTTTGCTGATTCGATGATAATATTTTTTTAGAGTTACAACATATACTCGTATTTATATATTTATCTACAATGTACATGTTATAAAATAAATAAAATTATTATTGTCTTTGTAATTTGTATGATGATTGATTACCTCGGATTTCACATAATTATGACCGTTGACGGTATACAATTGGTGCACCTATAGTGTATACAGTTCAACTTTTATCTAATTTTTTATCATAGAATTGCCATAAGTATTATAATATAACACATAAATATCACATCTAAACATTTAAATTTTGAGTTAATTTTGAGTTATCTGCAAACCAAACTTCCTGATATAAACCAATACGAACTTAAGAATATCAGCTAGTATATAGTTCTAATGATATAAACACAAAAAATTTCATTTATATGGTCAAGTATGTTATAATCACCTAAACTTAACGTTTTCATTTATAACAAATATTGGGATTTTTATTTATGTAAAATTATAATAATAAATTAGATATTAAATGTATGTAACTCAATAATAAATGTAAATTTTATAAGTAAAGCCACTTATTAAGATTAAAGTTGTTACATATAAGTACTATGATATTTATATATTGAAACAACACTTTTCTTATTTAACCAATGAAATATGTTTGTTAGAGTATTCGAATATTCAAATTGATATATTTATATTTAAAAAGTTATTGTTTATTTTTTGTTCGGGACGTAATTAAAATGTATATAATTAATTGAAAATGTTTCCTCGTGTATTTTATATATTATTTGTGCTAATACATTTTAGTGAATACAATATAGTGTACGTGAAATGTGTTCTGAACAATGTACGTAAATATATATATAGATAGTATTCGAAAAAGTAAAATCGCGTGACTTAAAATCGTTGAAACTTTCGTAAAATTATCTAATCAAGACCAGAGTGCAATTGGAATGTAATAAAAAGGAACCATCGTATTATTGTGAAGAAATTGATATGAACATCAAAAATCGTGTAACTATATAGAATAAAAAAACTTATATATTTCCTGCAGTGTTAAAACTCAAAAAGAATTACTTAAAATATAATTTCCTGTAGATATAAGTAATTAAATTGTATTTATTTTATACGCCTTAATACGTGTTGTATGTACACTTTTGATTAATCCTTAGACCAAATTGTGATATTAGAATAGGTCATAAGTTTTGGTCGTATTAAATATTCTATCAGAATACTCATAGTATGTTCTTTATTTAAAAGTGTAAGAATATTAATCCTAAATTGATATTAAATATGGTTTTATAACAATAAAAATACCGGTGAAAAACTCCAATGTGATTGTTTTCAACATTTTTAGAAGTATAAATATTGGTTATTTCGAGTACATCAATTTACTTGTACTTAGACATATTGAACATATTCTATAAAGCACACACTAGTATCGACTTTCCTTCGAATTTACATATTTTAGTGAAGTTCGTCGATGTGTGAGAAATGCCGATGTTACTCTAACTTTCTTCCAAATTATAAAATTAAAATTAATAAATGCCAAACTCGTTTTGGCCAACACATAGGCGTACAAAATACGATGATATACTGTACACATGCGTGGAAAAAATGAATTTGAAATTAATTCAATCAGTTTTTTATCGATGAGCGACATGTAGCAACTTTGCTAGTCTAGGCTGCTTTTCGTCTATAATAAAAAACATTAAATGTTCTGTAAAGATTTATTATACATTTTAAATGCACTCTAAATTTATGTACTTATAAAAAAAAGCTATATATCAAATTTGGTATACAGAATATTACTATAGAAATATGTGTTTTTTTTTTTTTTTTTAATCAGTGCAATGAGTAGGATGCAACAATGGACGAATTAATAAATAAATACGTGTCTAGGTTCTGAAATATCAGTGGTCGCAGTATTATTATACTTATGAGTCTACAAGGAATTGGGCATAAATAATTGTTTATGCAATTTTACGTGGGCAAACTGGAATCTCATTTTAATACCCAAAGTGGCAAGGGTATACGGTCAAACTTATAGCGATTGTTGGTTAATCATTTTTGGATTGAAAAGAAATATTTTTTGTCTTTCATAACTTTAGGCATTTTATAATGAAAATAAAAAATCTCTCTTATGAACTTAAGGGTGTGGTTCAATTATAAAATATCAATTGTAATTTAAAATGTACCATCAACGTACAATATTGATAGTAGAAATATTAATTTGTTCATGTAGGAGATGACGAGAATTATAACGAATGATAATTTTTGTGACTCATTTTTTATTAAAAATTTTAATTTTATTATATTTTATTTTTAATTTAATGTAAGCAATATAATATTTATTAGAGATAAAAAATTTTAAATTTTGATCGTGTTAGGAAAGAATTTATTGAATTTCAATATTTTTCTATTAATTATTTATACACGACTGTTCATTAACTAATGCGATGTATGTATATATAATATATTGTTTGTACAAATTATTATTAGATAACTATTAATTGTAATTTGATTGGTCTCATAACTAAATTTAAACATTCAATCAAGTTCCAGGATGATATGTTGGATGTGAATTCTGTATTAATTACGTAGACCACACAAGCGTGGACATTTAAACCGAAATAAATGATTGAACATATTTAAGAACTGAATAATTGTACTTCTAATCATATGTTGAATACGTTTTCAAATATTATTTAAATAAAATCACTGCGAATTTAAAATCCTTTATTATAGAATGGTTTTTAAACATAAATTACGTTATACCAGAGAATATTTGAAGGCCTTCAGTGATTAAGATTATTGCATAAAAAAAAATAAAACTGACCTTACCCAATACCACCATTGCTTGCATGACAATAAATATAAAAATGTATTTCAAATATAATTTTTTTTTAAAACTTTTTATGGTTTATTTTTTTAACGTGTGTGTAGGCCATTAAAATGTATTAAATATTTTATTGTTTGATTTAGAGTAATTATTACTTTACATTTGTATTTAAATATAATATATACATTCTCCATTATGATTATTCTACATTAACTATTTTAAAAAAGTTGAACATAATCACTGAAATAGTGAAATGTACAATAATTATTTTTACCATTCGGGGCGACAAATCATTTTGAAAATTGATAATTTAATTAAATTCCAAAAAAAAAAACTATTCATATGATGATCAATAAATTGGTAAAACAATACATTTCGGGTCATACATTTTGGTGAACATAAAAATTAAGTTTTATTTTTAAAATAAGTAATGACAAGATGAATAAATTAATTAAAATAAATGTATACAGGTACTTACTAATCATTTCTCCTTATTTTATAGCGAAATAAATTAAGGGTCAAGATAGATTTATATAAAATTTGAATTACAGCGGAAAAATATTTTGAAGTATTCACTAGGTAGCCAAACTCTTCTCAACCGGTTTATAACACTAACTAACAGAAAACTGGATTGTCTGCTTTTTTAACAATTCAAAATAAACATATGGTCAATAGAATTTCGTACTATTAGTTTTTATCAATTTTTGGGGCAAAGTTTAATTTAAGGTTTCACTCCGTTATATCCATATATACCTATTGAAGTTTACACGTATAAAATGCCGATGGGCTCTCATTATCAAACATTTGCTTTCGTTGACATTTTCGCATTTAAATGTTAAGCGATATCTCACTCGACGGTGGTAAAAAGGAAACGCATCTATAATCGTGGTAAATATTTACTATTATAACAATGATATAGCGCATCGGTTGTCGCCTTATACACATATAGGTGTATTATATTGACCCATGATTATTAAAATACTCTCGAGGACGTATTATAAAAAATATCGCAACAGGACGGTGTAAATGATTAAGGAAATCATTTTTTTCCGTAACATTAAAGATTAAACAGTTATTGTAATATACAGATCATTAGATCAACAACAGTGTCCCCCGTATAGGATGCACTGCCACAAAAAGTGCATATATATATGTATATGTATATGTATAAAGCTGCTTATACAGGTTAACTTCGATTCAGCAGCCCACAGTGATAACGGGGGGGGGGGAATAAAAAATAAATAAATTATTAATTCGTAATAAATACCTTCATTATAGTGTTCGAGATAAATGGTTTCGTGCAAGAAAAAAATTATAAAACAATGAATATGCAAATAAAAATAAACACTCGGCGCGCGCACACACAAGTTCACATACACACAAAAAAATCAAAAAAATCGACGTACAGAAACAAAAACAAAATACAAAAAAGTAATATATATATATATATATATGTAGATGTACGTACTGCGGAGTGCGGGTTGCGTCTATATATTATAATTATAATGCAAGACCGTTTTTATTACATGTATTTTTATTTACCCGCGAACCGAGTATGCGAGTGAAGATAAAACGCGGTCGTAATGTTCCAATATGTACCGCGGTTCCGCGGGAGAACTGAGGAACCGAATAGACGGGGGGAGATAAGAAATGAGATTAAAAGAAAAAAGAAAAAACTCGAACCGATTTCGCGATCTTATTTTCGGATCGAACTTTATTCCCCGTCGGTATCTACGCGCGCAAACGTAACGTCGCGCGGCACAGCGGCGAACTTAACTCACGTGCATGTGTACATTATGTTATTATTATGATATCGTCGAGCGCGATGTGTGCCGTTTGTTGTTATCGCAACAGTCCCGCGGACGATGGGTGCGACGAGCGGAAAACAGAAGTGAAAAAAAAAAAAAAATTGCCGTGTTGTACCGTCTTACGGAACGTGCGACGGGAGTGCGATAAAATTCGGGATCGGACACGTGACACGGACCAACACACGAAGGACTGAAGTGAAAATTGTTGCGCGCGGCGGCGGCGTCTGCGGCGGTGACGGCGGCGATACAATTCCGGTGCGAAAAAAAATCGCCCCTCCCCGCTTCCACCACCACCGTCGCTGTCGCCGTCGCCGTGCGGGTACACGGACGCTGCGAGCGGGGCGACGGCGCGCGGTGGCGACAAAACGCGGGTGGCGGGATGCGATGGGTAGGGGACGGCGGCGGCGGCGGCGGCAGGTATATACCATACCAATATTTATGTATACACTCGCGTATCGCGTATACATACATTATAATATACACGATGTAACATTGTATTATACATGAGATGGTATACGAGTATATATATATACATAAAAGTATATGATGTTTTGAACCTGTGCGTAGGACCGCGAGTTAAGAAAACAATTTTAGCGTGGACCGTTTTTCCCTAAACATGAATTATCTATTCATGTGGTGAACGGAAAACGCGTCTTCATTTCTAAGGTGAGGGGTGATGGGAGCCGTTGCGGTGGTGCGCGGTCTTTACGCGCCTCGTGAAGGTGTCCCGCTGAAACTACCCACCTCTGGAAGCGTCCGGGTGCGGTGTCGTCGGCTGCAATGGAAGTGGCGGCGGCGTCGTTGTCGGCGCCGACCGGTAGACGCCGAAGACGGATAATAATTATTATCGTCGTCGTCCCCAGGACGTCCGTCTGCATGCGGCTGTTGACGACGGCGGCGAGTGCGGAGAGCGTGAGAGTGAGAGGTAGTGAGATGGCGAGAGAGAGAGAGAGAGAGAAAGAGAGAGATAGAGTGAGAAAAAGAAAGAGGGAGTGAGAGAAAGTGCGATTGAGAGGGAAGAGAGTGAGAGAGATCGAGAGAGAGAAGAGCGATATCGTGAGAGGGAAAGAGAGAGGGAGGAGGAGAGAGCGAGAGAGATTCGTCGGTGCCGGTTCACGCGCTATACCGCGGCGGCGGCGGCGGCGACTGAGACGACCGGAGCGCAAGACGTGTTGCCATGCGGAACGTTGACGGGACACTATTACGTGTAGTAGTATTATTATATACGCGCGCGTGTGGTGTCCGCCGTCCGTCCCGCCGACAGTGGAGACGTCACGTCTTTGCGCCGAGAGACTGTCGCCGCCGCCGCCGCCACCGCCGTGCACTACGTCACCGTTGCGGGGGGGCACCCTATCGATCGGACTCGGCTGTACGTCACTGCTGCTGCTTCTGCTGCTGCTGTTCCGGCTTCCTAATGGCCCGATGGCACGTCATCGTTGCCTCCCCCCATATACTCACCCCTTGCACGAAGGGATGGATATCCCGTGTATGCGTGTGCGTGTACCTGTATATCAAGCGTTCCTATGAACACACACACACACACACACACATCTTTATAACCCCCACTCCCCAGGTCATGGTGCGCTTAACCATGTTGAGTGGGGTAGGTTTTATTTCCCGCGCGTTCGTAGCTAAGGAATGCGCGTTCTATTCGGACGAAAGCTGATATTGTTATCGAAAATAATATGTCTGCTGACTGAACCGGATATCGGTCGGAAAATGATGACGGTGGTGTCTTGTTAACCTGTGCGATGGCATACGATATTGGTATCACCCGTATTATATTTTACAATATATGAACCCGTGTCGAACAAAGCCCGAACTTTTATAAAAGTTATTATTTTACAATGACCATAATTTGATGGCATCATATAGAGACAAAGAACACGTAGACCAGTTTTGTAAATAAAAATATTTTTCATGATCCATGACTGATAACATTAACACAACCATTGATACGCCATCATATTGTTAAAGTTGGTAGCGTCGCTGTAATTGTTTGAATTCAACTTGATAAAAACATGTTTTGAACAATAGAAAACTGTTAGTTTCAAAACACTTTTTAGCTTTTTTTTTTTTATTTTTATTTTTTTTATTAAGGCATTCCTAGCTAGAATAGCTATCTAAACCTATTTATAATACTTTTTAGCTAAAACTGTTAGTTTGATATTGTTGAAAATCTGTTTTTAACTAATTGAATGCAAACCATTGCACCAACGTCTAGGGGCTGCATGTGCGTCCACTTAGGTGATACTTATCTTAATAATAGAATGTCTTATTTGTACATTCTAAAATCAATGATAAAACTGACCCCGATAAGTTTTTGACGTGGAAAACCGCGTGAAATACGAAATTCGTGCGGCATATTATTAGCGAATAAACTCATTGAAAGAACATTAATCCAGTATTAATATACAATAGTGAATAGATTATCTCTCGAATGCTTATCAACACCACCACCTGATCCGTACGATATCGTTACATACATTGTATACAACATTGAATATATACAATATTACATTTTACATCTGCGTATTTTATTAATTCGCAATTATGTACATACATAGTTCTTTCTTTCGAGTTTTCCATGCATATCCTGCATATCTATAAATCGATGGGTCGTCAATTGTCGCAATGACGAGACAATTCAAATTTTAAATATTTTTAAATATTAGATTTTAGCAATAATATTGTATAAATTAATAATCCCAGAAAATCGATATTTTTCCACTCCCTTTCAGAATTGACCTGTTTAGCGCCCCAATCGACTGTTTGTGTATACTGAGTGTACTCTAATATTAATGATGTGTCGAAACGTTACAATCGAATAAAATATATTTTACCTCAGCAGCGTGAAATGTTTAAGAGAAAAAACATTGTATAATACAATATTAAGTATATACTCAATGCATAAACACTATTCAAAAGTTCTAATGGGGAAAAAACTAATGTCTTATAAGTTTAATATATTTATTTTTTTCAGAACAATCGGTTTTTTAGGAATTAAAATAGTTTGAAAAAAAATACTGATATTTATATACTTCATTAATATTAAAAGTAACCACCCCTTTTTTCGCTTTCATTTATTTCAATTTATTTGAACTTTCCATATACATTTGATTCGAGCCAGAATGGACACTCAACGTGGCTAAATATTTAAATGTTATAGTGCAGTTGCCGCAAAGTTATAGCTTGTTAATCATGAAACTTGAATAATGATAGTTCTGTGAACTTATATTATACGTAAAAGTGTTGGAGACTTGCGTGTTCGTATTAATTTTATTTAAACAATAAAAACTTCTAGTTTGGCAGGATAATTTCGTACGAAAATTATAGTGGAAACAAGTTAAGTTACTTTTTTTTTAATTTTGATTTTTTGCATAAATTATGCTCCTTTAAAACTCCGTGTATAAATGAATTCAACAATGAACGATTTTTTTGTCGGTTATTACGATTCACAACATTAAAACAATATTATATCGCCACTAATTACTTATATAGCATATTATACCGTATTATTAATATTATTGCCATTGTATTAATTGCGTTGTTTTCATATAATTGAAGTTGATATTGATGAACTTAAGATTCTTAGTGTAGATTAAACGTTTCGATACTAAAATAAACTAAAAACTTAATAGTACAATTTAATAGGTGTACGCTCATGCATAAGTATATAAAATGGTAGTGTATATTAAAATTATACTGCGTTAAAAACGCTATTTTTAAAATAAATTGTACCGACATACTATAATCTTTTGTGCTCATAACTATTTAAGTAATTTAGTTTAAATATTTTGTTCGTATTATTGGGAGTATATATTTTCATATCGGTATTCATATTTTATTCTACATGTTCACTTTTTACAAATGTCAACATATACTATCTACCAATCACTCAACTTTATTTGCTAATCATTATGCTGAGATATAATACCTTTTTATGTTAACATAAAGGGTCTGGAGAGATATTTATTGTGATAACAAAGGTATGAATTTGCTAAGTATCACAAAAAATATAAAATTACAATATAATCTATCTTACAAAACGAGACAATCCCTCACGTGGATATTTTATTAAAAAAAAAAAATGTTAACTTTTTTTTGTGATTTATCAGTTATAACAGGTGTATAAATTATCTTACAAAGCTATAAATATTATTATTATAGCTTTAGTATCTTTATTTTTTTACGAGTTTATAATTGCTACTTAATCTGATCATGTTTAGATATTATTTGGTACACGCATAATAAAATTCCTGGTATTGAAAATTTGTGTCCACATCTCGGTGGTCTGTAATAGGTACTTGATAAAATATTAGGACAATAGGATTTGCTGTCCCAAAAATGTTAAATCAATTATCTGTCAGTTATCGCATGATCTACTGCATGATTTATAATATTCATAAAAAACCTGAAATTTTCAAGGGTTTCTGTAGAGTTATCGAGAGGTGCAGGTATTATTAATCTTTAGAAAGTGACTTTAAAGTAGGAACAGTAAAGATACAGCTGTATACGCGATGTGTAAATATTTTTATTATTTTTATTTTTGCGGTCGTACTGTTAGTTTTTATTCGCATTAACCTTCCCGAAAAACCAATGACGTCTTATCAACATGACTCCGAAGTCTCGAAATTTTTCATTTTTTTCTGATCATAATAATATAAAAAAAAAATTCGTAAATCAATCCAACCAGTAAAATTTATCAGTGCCTATATTATATGGACATAATTTATACGACTTTATGAATTTTCATCTATACGGTAAAGATAAAGTCATGCGCGTATACTGCGTTGTTTGAATATAATTATTATTAGCCATCGACTTTTACCTTGGCGATTGCAATCTCATCACTTTTAATAAAGAAAACCGTAAGGACTACATAAACGAGCGGTATAGGCATATATACGGTGGTATGGCCGGGATGCGGCCGGCGTAAACCCGTTAAGCCACCCGTCCGTGTTTTTTTTTTTTTTTTATGATTGTGTTTATTTTTTGAAGTTTTTTCTTTTTCCGGATATTACAATTTTTATGCCAATTTTACCGGGGATATTTTATAACTGTTGAATTTGTAGGACAATATTAAATGGTCAACCGGTTCCCGGACTGCATCGCTGTATGGTACTCGTATATACAAACCACAAATCAGCCCGTCGTAATTGTCAAATGTTTATTTTATCTTTGCGTATATACTACCTATACATTATTATATATTTGTACGTTTTTATGGGCTTTATGAACATCCAATAAGTACTACTAAATGCGAATATCGATTATGTAGGGCGTAGTATAAGTCAGAGGTGCACGTATTGTGATATTTGTGGCATTTTCCACTCATCGTAGTTCCTTACACCATCTGTACCTGCACGCGTCGCCGTGCCTACACGAGAAATAATTTGTCGTGGTCGCTATGTACATATTATCATCATTACGAATCAATATATTGATTTCGAGTACCTATATATATATAAACGTGTACGTAATATGTTGGACATCGAATTTAAATTAATTACGGCAAATTACGTCAACAGATATTATTAAATCATCGCTTGGCAATGAATTATTGATCACTATCAGGGAAATAAAAAAAAATAGGTACCGCTATATTATGTTTCATCACTCTGCAGCCCCCATGCATTGTTACAATATATTACGTTTGACTGGAGTATTATTTTTAAATTACTTCGCAAACTCATTCAAGTCGATTCGCGGAAAGACACATGGTTTAATAACAATCGCTTGTTTGTGGGTTTAAAAAGTGAACTTACACATATTTTATTCATGGCTTTGGCACCAAACAAAAACTTATATGCATAATAATAATATAATAATTTAGTACAGTTGAAGAGTTTGCAAATAATGCACCGAAGCCGCGAAGCGCGTATAGTTGATAAAATACTTTATACGACTGAATATAATGCGGTTTTGATTCGTAGTGACACTATTTTGTCGTACATGGTTGTTCGTAAATGCTCCTATAACTATTCTCAAATCTAAAACCAAAGTTCATCGTAGAAGTGAGGCCAGAGGCGTATACGTTTATTTTAAAAAAACGAATTATTTCATTTTGTGCACTTCTTAATAGTAACGCGTTTTATTAGTATTATAAGTAGAATACGTGGTGTTTTCTCTTATTCTTATTTACACATTCTCATTAGCAAGTCCTACAATAATATATCCTACAGGCTACAACAATAGGAATTTGTAATACTTATTCAGATCTATGTCAGAATGAGACGAATTGATAAAACAGTGAATGGAAAATTTTCTTTTATACTTAAACTAAGTTATACAACATTTCTAAATAATTAAAATATTTTTATCGTATGAGAAGAGTATTTTATCGATTTGGTACAAGTAATTTATATTTATAAAGACGTTGATATCGAATATTACGCTATAACACAGTTATAATTTCGTTTTACAACTTTACTTACTAAGGAAATTAATAGTATGCTAATAACATGCGTAATCTTAATAATTCAAAATTCAACATCTATTGTACCAGAAAACTGCATCAATTCTTGAATGAGTACTAAAAAATTGTTTTTTTGATTGATAAAGTATGTATTTCTAAAGTTTGCTACATATTTGGTCTTATATTAATTTTATAAAATTACTTTGATAAAATTAATTAATAGAATCATATTTATTTACACTATCACTACATATTTTTTTAATCATATATTTAAGGGGAGATATTAATATATATTAGTATACATTTTTCAAAACAACTTTTAACTAATAGTTAAGTAGTTATTAAATTGATACAAAGAAATACGATTATTTCTCGCATCGAAAACAAAATCAACTGCAACTTCAAATTAAAAAACAACCATTGGACAGATTCATAATTACGTTTAATTCTAAAATTGTAGCTGCTAAAGTGCTGCTTTGGGTTATTATAAATTAATTAAGAATTCAAAATAATACATAATACTAATAGAAACAAATTTAATATGATATTTTTAATAAAACAACTCGAAAAAGTAAATCAATTACAGTTAAGACACTGGGTATTGGCGCTGAAGATAAAAATGAATAATGAAAAATCATTAGAAATGTTTTTTTAAAACGGGAAAAATGTATATTTGTGGATATGAATACAAATTTAATACTACCTTATAGTGCCATAGAGCATATATGAATAATAAAACAACTGTATGCTATAAAGATATAATAAGAACATTTTTTTTTTAAAGTATGACTTCAAATTGTCTACAACGAATATCATAGAATAAAAAAGACAGTTATTAATTTCAAAAAAATGTTGCGAAAAAAAGTATTGCATTATAGATGTTGAAAATAAAAAAACTATTGCAATAAAACTAATCACTACTTTAGAATTAAATATTTAAAACAATAATGATATTTAAAAAAAACCAATGAATATGTATTTTATGATTTAAAATATAAAATATTTTATACAAAATAAATTGATTTCTGGAAAACCAGTCACTTAAGAATAAATAAATGTTAATGACGTTAAAAATTTGATCGGAAATCAATTAGTTGTGATAAAGGTAAAAATGTACTTTGTTTATCATCTACCTGCCATAAATCATAAACATTTAATTTCTACTGATTTATAGACCTCTCAATTTAATTAATTTTAAACATAAGAGTTATAATTTAATACTGATCATGAAAATGTACCATTTAGTTTGATTACCCATATCAAAAGTGTAGTTGAATTAAAATGTCAGATATAAAATATACGTATACAATAATATCATCTATGTGACAATGCCGTGCGTCCACTGTCCATTACAATATGTTTAAGCTAGATAAATAATCAAGTTTATACACCGCTTATTCATTTATTAATCGAATCGCTACACACCTATAATATTATACCATACAATGATTCATTTAAGCAGCTTCATAAGTTTTAATAACCTCAACGGTTTCAACGAACAAAGCTAACCGTAATGCTAAACGTTAAACGGTATTTCAACCTTCGGAAATAAAATATAGATATCTCCGATATAATGCGCACGCAGCCACTTGACAGTAATTGGATGATTTTTTTCATAAAACTGAATCGTCGGGACTCCACACACGACTTGAGTAATATTTGCAACGCTAGTAGGTCGGTACATCGTTTGCGAGACTTCCATTATGACTGTATTGATATAAAAGGCGTATATTCTTGGCTATAACAATGTTTACCGTGTCTTCTCGTCCAAAGTTAATGTACACAAACGGTTAGTTTTTATCTTTACAGTATCAACATTTACCATTTGTTATCATATATTGTACAGTCCATCGGGACTATTGTATTTTATCTTAATTTGTTACCTTTGCATCCTATATTATTAAATAAATGTTGAACTGTAGTAGTTATCGGCTGAAAGTTCAAAAAAAAATAAAAAAATAAAAACATTTGTGAGGGATCAACCGTTATTGCGTTTCCGGTTGAAATGCGTTGAACGCGGTCGGCATAGATTACGGACAGCACTCGAGATTCGTGATTGTAGTTCGTACTATTACTGCGGTTCACGAAAAAACATTGATAAAAACGGACCAAGAAGAAATGATCAAAAATCGCATTCAAGCGCCATTATACGGCCTTGTAAGAGTTGGACCATCTTTAGGTTGGCCATTATCTCTAATTTTTGACAATTTGAAACGGGTCCGATGCAAAAAGTCGACTATAATATCCTGCTGAGTTTTTCAACAATATAATAAAATATGGTGTGTCTCTGTGGTAGTCCCAGTCAAGCATTTTTCATAAATAATAATTTTTAAAATTTTATCCGTTCGCAATATATTATTACGTTCTTGTAATACCACTTATCTTATATTTTTTTTCGATAATTTTTGGAGTATTTCAAATCATGTTTTATTTTATTTCAATATTGTATTTTTACATTAGTCCAAACTCTGACTTTTGAACGAACTTATGGTAACATTATTTATTTTAATCGAATGTGTATGTAAGTATCTATTCGTACATTTTTGAAGTTTTAGTATATAATTTCATATGAGAAACGATAATAATATGAATAATTCATAAAAACTAATAATTGTTATATAACTTCCTTCAAAATAATCAAGTGTACAAATTGGCTATTTGAAATGTTTACTAAAAACGTTTCTAAAAAGAAAAAATGTTTCAATAATATTTTAAAAAATGTGGTCGTTAAGAACGTCGTAATAGGAAAAATCAAATTTGAAATATATTATTCGGGAAAATAGTAACAACTTACAGGGATGAACATAATGAGGCACTTCGAAAATAATATATTATTAGTTATTTCACTCCAGTCTGTTTTGTAACAGTACAATCTAAAAATTTTAGTGTACCTAATATTATGTATCGCGACCTTGAGCTTTTATTCGGCTATACGTTCTAGTACGTCATAATACTTATAAGTATCTATATTAGGCGTATAAATAATTTCCATTCTACATGGGCAGTATAGTGGGGAATAGTAAAGAAAGAAAATATTGTTTATTTATTTCACAGAACATAAGTATATTGTAACTAGTATGTATATAACGTTGTTTTATAAGTGATAGAACTTGTGTGTTTAAGATAGAATTATATTGATAAAGATTTTTAATACGTATATTTATAATAATTATGAATGGCATAAATTATAGTTTATGAGTATCAATCCATCACGTAATATTTATATATATGTATTTTTGCTTTCCTATAAGAAGTTTTGCCTTGGTGAAGAGCAAAATATAAGGTAATTCCCCCCCCCAACATTTGTATTACGTCTATTTGTAGTTCGTTCCTACTCACACACTATATGTCTATATGTACTGACAACCAATATAATATATTATTATTATTATATGTACGATATACATATTGGTGTAGTATATACCTATTTATACATAGAGTTAAGCTGTTGGGAATTATAAGTATACTGTTGTTTGGTGATTAATTCGAATGGTAGTGTTTTTTTTTATTATTATTATAATGTTTAAACGGATTACACGGAATAAAAAATATTTCAGGTTTTAAGGTTATTAATTACGTTTTGTTCGTAATTTCGACATAATAACCGAGTATAATAAGCTTTAATTTTTATTTTTTATTTTACTCTTCAAGTTTCGTAATATTTTCAGTAGGATTTTTGTACCTATGACTACCGAACCATTTGAAACGCACTCAAAGTAGATACCACCGCTACAGTTAAGAATACTCGCGTAAAGAATACGTACGTCGAATGATTTCGTTCGATAAGACTGCGTTATTGTTACTATTTGTATTCGCAACGTTATGAAAATCCTCCTTTGACCACAACATTGGAAATCTATTTGTTTGTACTAATTTTAATTGCAGGTGTGGGCGCTAGATAGTACATCGGTATATGATCGGTGAAGGGGAAGACGTGTGTTTGTAGGAGATTTAATTAAAATACCATATTGAGTATTATAATATAGTTATTCGCTTTCAATACAACAGTTATATCCATCGACCATTTCTATACACACAAAATGAGCGTTCCATTAGGCATATTAATATGTTACCGATTAATCGGGATAGTTGTAAATCATCTATTATCTGACCGACAGTCTATATGACATTACGACGTATACAAGACATGCTCGAAAAATTATTATTTTGTACATAAATAGGCTTATTCAATTATACAACAAATAGGTGTACTGATAAATAATAATAATATATAATCAACAGAATTTTACTGTATAAAAACGTGATGCAGTGGATCTTTCTATGAACATTGTTTGTATTACTTCATGTGTTCTTTCTGAAACACGTCCATGTGGAATATATTCGTGTACTAAATTTCACTGTCGTCGATCGATTTGGAAGTCATTATGATACTCATTCTTTCTCGGCATGGTGACTGAATACATAATACTACATCGCAGCATTACATATAGTGGGAAATGGGATGGTATTGAACGGAGAAAATATTGTTTTTATGAGTATAGTAAGTTACGTAGTATAGTTTTTTTTTATATTAAATACTGATATTTCTTTCTTACAACTCTTAATTTATAATTCGCGTATAGATCATAATAATATAAAAAAAAAATTCGTAAATCAATCCAACCAGTAAAATTTATCAGTGCCTATATTATATGGACATAATTTATACGACTTTATGAATTTTCATCTATACGGTAAAGATAAAGTCATGCGCGTATACTGCGTTGTTTGAATATAATTATTATTAGCCATCGACTTTTACCTTGGCGATTGCAATCTCATCACTTTTAATAAAGAAAACCGTAAGGACTACATAAACGAGCGGTATAGGCATATATACGGTGGTATGGCCGGGATGCGGCCGGCGTAAACCCGTTAAGCCACCCGTCCGTGTTTTTTTTTTTTTTTTATGATTGTGTTTATTTTTTGAAGTTTTTTCTTTTTCCGGATATTACAATTTTTATGCCAATTTTACCGGGGATATTTTATAACTGTTGAATTTGTAGGACAATATTAAATGGTCAACCGGTTCCCGGACTGCATCGCTGTATGGTACTCGTATATACAAACCACAAATCAGCCCGTCGTAATTGTCAAATGTTTATTTTATCTTTGCGTATATACTACCTATACATTATTATATATTTGTACGTTTTTATGGGCTTTATGAACATCCAATAAGTACTACTAAATGCGAATATCGATTATGTAGGGCGTAGTATAAGTCAGAGGTGCACGTATTGTGATATTTGTGGCATTTTCCACTCATCGTAGTTCCTTACACCATCTGTACCTGCACGCGTCGCCGTGCCTACACGAGAAATAATTTGTCGTGGTCGCTATGTACATATTATCATCATTACGAATCAATATATTGATTTCGAGTACCTATATATATATAAACGTGTACGTAATATGTTGGACATCGAATTTAAATTAATTACGGCAAATTACGTCAACAGATATTATTAAATCATCGCTTGGCAATGAATTATTGATCACTATCAGGGAAATAAAAAAAAATAGGTACCGCTATATTATGTTTCATCACTCTGCAGCCCCCATGCATTGTTACAATATATTACGTTTGACTGGAGTATTATTTTTAAATTACTTCGCAAACTCATTCAAGTCGATTCGCGGAAAGACACATGGTTTAATAACAATCGCTTGTTTGTGGGTTTAAAAAGTGAACTTACACATATTTTATTCATGGCTTTGGCACCAAACAAAAACTTATATGCATAATAATAATATAATAATTTAGTACAGTTGAAGAGTTTGCAAATAATGCACCGAAGCCGCGAAGCGCGTATAGTTGATAAAATACTTTATACGACTGAATATAATGCGGTTTTGATTCGTAGTGACACTATTTTGTCGTACATGGTTGTTCGTAAATGCTCCTATAACTATTCTCAAATCTAAAACCAAAGTTCATCGTAGAAGTGAGGCCAGAGGCGTATACGTTTATTTTAAAAAAACGAATTATTTCATTTTGTGCACTTCTTAATAGTAACGCGTTTTATTAGTATTATAAGTAGAATACGTGGTGTTTTCTCTTATTCTTATTTACACATTCTCATTAGCAAGTCCTACAATAATATATCCTACAGGCTACAACAATAGGAATTTGTAATACTTATTCAGATCTATGTCAGAATGAGACGAATTGATAAAACAGTGAATGGAAAATTTTCTTTTATACTTAAACTAAGTTATACAACATTTCTAAATAATTAAAATATTTTTATCGTATGAGAAGAGTATTTTATCGATTTGGTACAAGTAATTTATATTTATAAAGACGTTGATATCGAATATTACGCTATAACACAGTTATAATTTCGTTTTACAACTTTACTTACTAAGGAAATTAATAGTATGCTAATAACATGCGTAATCTTAATAATTCAAAATTCAACATCTATTGTACCAGAAAACTGCATCAATTCTTGAATGAGTACTAAAAAATTGTTTTTTTGATTGATAAAGTATGTATTTCTAAAGTTTGCTACATATTTGGTCTAATATTAATTTTATAAAATTACTTTGATAAAATTAATTAATAGAATCATATTTATTTACACTATCACTACATATTTTTTTAATCATATATTTAAGGGGAGATATTAATATATATTAGTATACATTTTTCAAAACAACTTTTAACTAATAGTTAAGTAGTTATTAAATTGATACAAAGAAATACGATTATTTCTCGCATCGAAAACAAAATCAACTGCAACTTCAAATTAAAAAACAACCATTGGACAGATTCATAATTACGTTTAATTCTAAAATTGTAGCTGCTAAAGTGCTGCTTTGGGTTATTATAAATTAATTAAGAATTCAAAATAATACATAATACTAATAGAAACAAATTTAATATGATATTTTTAATAAAACAACTCGAAAAAGTAAATCAATTACAGTTAAGACACTGGGTATTGGCGCTGAAGATAAAAATGAATAATGAAAAATCATTAGAAATGTTTTTTTAAAACGGGAAAAATGTATATTTGTGGATATGAATACAAATTTAATACTACCTTATAGTGCCATAGAGCATATATGAATAATAAAACAACTGTATGCTATAAAGATATAATAAGAACATTTTTTTTTTAAAGTATGACTTCAAATTGTCTACAACGAATATCATAGAATAAAAAAGACAGTTATTAATTTCAAAAAAATGTTGCGAAAAAAAGTATTGCATTATAGATGTTGAAAATAAAAAAACTATTGCAATAAAACTAATCACTACTTTAGAATTAAATATTTAAAACAATAATGATATTTAAAAAAAACCAATGAATATGTATTTTATGATTTAAAATATAAAATATTTTATACAAAATAAATTGATTTCTGGAAAACCAGTCACTTAAGAATAAATAAATGTTAATGACGTTAAAAATTTGATCGGAAATCAATTAGTTGTGATAAAGGTAAAAATGTACTTTGTTTATCATCTACCTGCCATAAATCATAAACATTTAATTTCTACTGATTTATAGACCTCTCAATTTAATTAATTTTAAACATAAGAGTTATAATTTAATACTGATCATGAAAATGTACCATTTAGTTTGATTACCCATATCAAAAGTGTAGTTGAATTAAAATGTCAGATATAAAATATACGTATACAATAATATCATCTATGTGACAATGCCGTGCGTCCACTGTCCATTACAATATGTTTAAGCTAGATAAATAATCAAGTTTATACACCGCTTATTCATTTATTAATCGAATCGCTACACACCTATAATATTATACCATACAATGATTCATTTAAGCAGCTTCATAAGTTTTAATAACCTCAACGGTTTCAACGAACAAAGCTAACCGTAATGCTAAACGTTAAACGGTATTTCAACCTTCGGAAATAAAATATAGATATCTCCGATATAATGCGCACGCAGCCACTTGACAGTAATTGGATGATTTTTTTCATAAAACTGAATCGTCGGGACTCCACACACGACTTGAGTAATATTTGCAACGCTAGTAGGTCGGTACATCGTTTGCGAGACTTCCATTATGACTGTATTGATATAAAAGGCGTATATTCTTGGCTATAACAATGTTTACCGTGTCTTCTCGTCCAAAGTTAATGTACACAAACGGTTAGTTTTTATCTTTACAGTATCAACATTTACCATTTGTTATCATATATTGTACAGTCCATCGGGACTATTGTATTTTATCTTAATTTGTTACCTTTGCATCCTATATTATTAAATAAATGTTGAACTGTAGTAGTTATCGGCTGAAAGTTCAAAAAAAAATAAAAAAATAAAAACATTTGTGAGGGATCAACCGTTATTGCGTTTCCGGTTGAAATGCGTTGAACGCGGTCGGCATAGATTACGGACAGCACTCGAGATTCGTGATTGTAGTTCGTACTATTACTGCGGTTCACGAAAAAACATTGATAAAAACGGACCAAGAAGAAATGATCAAAAATCGCATTCAAGCGCCATTATACGGCCTTGTAAGAGTTGGACCATCTTTAGGTTGGCCATTATCTCTAATTTTTGACAATTTGAAACGGGTCCGATGCAAAAAGTCGACTATAATATCCTGCTGAGTTTTTCAACAATATAATAAAATATGGTGTGTCTCTGTGGTAGTCCCAGTCAAGCATTTTTCATAAATAATAATTTTTAAAATTTTATCCGTTCGCAATATATTATTACGTTCTTGTAATACCACTTATCTTATATTTTTTTTCGATAATTTTTGGAGTATTTCAAATCATGTTTTATTTTATTTCAATATTGTATTTTTACATTAGTCCAAACTCTGACTTTTGAACGAACTTATGGTAACATTATTTATTTTAATCGAATGTGTATGTAAGTATCTATTCGTACATTTTTGAAGTTTTAGTATATAATTTCATATGAGAAACGATAATAATATGAATAATTCATAAAAACTAATAATTGTTATATAACTTCCTTCAAAATAATCAAGTGTACAAATTGGCTATTTGAAATGTTTACTAAAAACGTTTCTAAAAAGAAAAAATGTTTCAATAATATTTTAAAAAATGTGGTCGTTAAGAACGTCGTAATAGGAAAAATCAAATTTGAAATATATTATTCGGGAAAATAGTAACAACTTACAGGGATGAACATAATGAGGCACTTCGAAAATAATATATTATTAGTTATTTCACTCCAGTCTGTTTTGTAACAGTACAATCTAAAAATTTTAGTGTACCTAATATTATGTATCGCGACCTTGAGCTTTTATTCGGCTATACGTTCTAGTACGTCATAATACTTATAAGTATCTATATTAGGCGTATAAATAATTTCCATTCTACATGGGCAGTATAGTGGGGAATAGTAAAGAAAGAAAATATTGTTTATTTATTTCACAGAACATAAGTATATTGTAACTAGTATGTATATAACGTTGTTTTATAAGTGATAGAACTTGTGTGTTTAAGATAGAATTATATTGATAAAGATTTTTAATACGTATATTTATAATAATTATGAATGGCATAAATTATAGTTTATGAGTATCAATCCATCACGTAATATTTATATATATGTATTTTTGCTTTCCTATAAGAAGTTTTGCCTTGGTGAAGAGCAAAATATAAGGTAATTCCCCCCCCCAACATTTGTATTACGTCTATTTGTAGTTCGTTCCTACTCACACACTATATGTCTATATGTACTGACAACCAATATAATATATTATTATTATTATATGTACGATATACATATTGGTGTAGTATATACCTATTTATACATAGAGTTAAGCTGTTGGGAATTATAAGTATACTGTTGTTTGGTGATTAATTCGAATGGTAGTGTTTTTTTTTATTATTATTATAATGTTTAAACGGATTACACGGAATAAAAAATATTTCAGGTTTTAAGGTTATTAATTACGTTTTGTTCGTAATTTCGACATAATAACCGAGTATAATAAGCTTTAATTTTTATTTTTTATTTTACTCTTCAAGTTTCGTAATATTTTCAGTAGGATTTTTGTACCTATGACTACCGAACCATTTGAAACGCACTCAAAGTAGATACCACCGCTACAGTTAAGAATACTCGCGTAAAGAATACGTACGTCGAATGATTTCGTTCGATAAGACTGCGTTATTGTTACTATTTGTATTCGCAACGTTATGAAAATCCTCCTTTGACCACAACATTGGAAATCTATTTGTTTGTACTAATTTTAATTGCAGGTGTGGGCGCTAGATAGTACATCGGTATATGATCGGTGAAGGGGAAGACGTGTGTTTGTAGGAGATTTAATTAAAATACCATATTGAGTATTATAATATAGTTATTCGCTTTCAATACAACAGTTATATCCATCGACCATTTCTATACACACAAAATGAGCGTTCCATTAGGCATATTAATATGTTACCGATTAATCGGGATAGTTGTAAATCATCTATTATCTGACCGACAGTCTATATGACATTACGACGTATACAAGACATGCTCGAAAAATTATTATTTTGTACATAAATAGGCTTATTCAATTATACAACAAATAGGTGTACTGATAAATAATAATAATATATAATCAACAGAATTTTACTGTATAAAAACGTGATGCAGTGGATCTTTCTATGAACATTGTTTGTATTACTTCATGTGTTCTTTCTGAAACACGTCCATGTGGAATATATTCGTGTACTAAATTTCACTGTCGTCGATCGATTTGGAAGTCATTATGATACTCATTCTTTCTCGGCATGGTGACTGAATACATAATACTACATCGCAGCATTACATATAGTGGGAAATGGGATGGTATTGAACGGAGAAAATATTGTTTTTATGAGTATAGTAAGTTACGTAGTATAGTTTTTTTTTATATTAAATACTGATATTTCTTTCTTACAACTCTTAATTTATAATTCGCGTATAGTTTTTTTTTTAAAAAAATATACGTGCTGCAAAGTTAGTGTGCTGGATTTTATTTTTGTAGTAAATTAAAAAAAAAAAAAAACGGAATGAATCGTTCTTTCAAAACACTGGATATATCTATGTCTATGTCCAGATAAAATAGTTAACCTAAAGGCATAAACGCCGCAGCGTACCTATATGTAAACTATAGTTTGAAAAATAAAAGAAATCGACCTCTGACTGAGAATATGGTAATAAACATTTTTATTTGTTTAAGCTACTATTACTTTACTTAACGCAAGTAAAGGTTAAGTACTTGTAAATGCAATATTTATCGTCAGTAATAAGATGTTAAGTTAGAAACTGCTAACGTATTTGAAAAAAATATGTTGATTGATTTACCAATGCTTCTGTGTAGGTAACGTAAGTATGTCATAAAATCGGTCTGGAGGAACGCGTAGGGAACACGTCGTAACGCATCCGATTGGATAGTAAGTGAATAAAAAAAATAATAAAACATATATTATTATATTATACCGTTCAAGTATATTTATATATACAACATATCTATTTATTATATTAGTTGTATTTCAGCGACGTAAACATGGAGTAAAACGATCTATTTGACGAATGACAACTTTTAAATACATAATTATTCCTATACTCCTATTTTATGAACGTAATTGAGATAATTGAGATTTGTGAAACGAGATTTAAATGTTAGTAACTATTAGATTTTATATTTTATTTGTGTTATGAGAAAATTAATAATTTGCGTTATACAGTGTAAATAAGATATCACGGTTATAAAGTGACATTTAAATGTTATTCTTGTTTACTAGTATATTAGTATTATCATTATTTTATTTTTGTATCAATCAACGACGATATTGTAAAATTGATATAATTCTGCAAATAATACGCAAGTTATCAATGCTAAAAGGTATAAAAACGCATGTGAAAAGTGGTTTCAAAAGGTTGAAGTTGTGTAAAGTTTAACGGTAAGATGACAGAAACGTAAACAATTGAAAATCAAATGAATATAATGATAAATAAAAATTGTTTTTCATTCATTATTAACGCTTACAGGTGATTGTCGCGTTTGTCTTCAAAATATTTAAAACATCTTTCGCTTTACCGATTTGTATGAATACAATTTTAAGCTGAAAACTATATCTGTACAAAATTACTGTTTTCTCATCATCGACAGTCGTTTCAAAGTATTAGACGAAGAATCGTATAACATTATTTCGCCAGCGTCAATGATCCATTTTAAAATTATATAAAATTATATATTTTAAATTGTATCCTTTCATACTAGAAATGAAAGTGTTTATTATATTCAAATTAGATTCACATTATTCTAAATAATATATTAGACGTACGTGTTTGTCGTGAATGTTATTCGTAACGACTCGAAGTTGGTGCGGATACCCAAGTATTTTATTGAGTTTTTATTTTATAATCATATTAAAATGATCAAATCTTTTTATAAGTTTGAATGACTTTTGAAACATTTTAACTAAAAAATACATTTAGAAGACCTAGGAACTCTTTCCATTATGTAAGTACTTATATTACGATAATACATAAAATGTTAAACTTTTGTTAGTTTTTTAAGTCGGCTGCAATTTATTATATCCAGACTTCCAGAGTACACATACATACATACATATTTGGTATGTAATTAAATTATTCAGCTACAGTACCTAACAACAACGAAATCAACAACAATATTCTTACGTGCGCTATTATTACTGCTATTACTACCTCTTATAACATTTCTTTAGCGTCGAAGAAGACAATTTTTGTTTTAAAAACAAAACCTACAGTTTATTGACGCGTCCTTGAGGAGAAATATTAAATAGACGTCGATGTTGATAGCAAATCGCGGTTAAAACATAGAGCTAGATCGTGTATTCAACAGCACAGTTTTACAGCCAACCAATCATCTTCGTACCTAGTAGTTATATTATTATACTTGTAGCATAGTGTGTCGGTTACCGTGATATCTGCAATTGTATAGTAGTACACGTTTATAAGACGTAACGTAACAAACGTGAAATAAATTGAAAGTATAATATTTTAATTCACCACGTTAAGGTAATATTTCACTTGGGTTCACCAGCAAAACGCAATAATTTCGAAACAACATTTGCAATTTTATAAAGATTGATTATTACCGGAAAAATGTTACGGTGAACTTGTACCGACTACATTATAATGGTAAAGATTGCTATAGTACATACTTGGAACCTAATATATAATTTCATAAGTATTGATTTGTCTAACGCAGGATTAACAATTAAACGTTAAGTATTTTCGCTGTGCTAAGCTCAACAACGGCTTACACGTAACTCTATATTCATCATGATAATAATATTGCTGAAGTTTTTTATATCGTACACGAACATTTTGTACTTTGTATTAATATTTTATCGAGTTCTGCCTAAATACATAGTACGTTGGTGAGGCGAGTGTTGTGATTACCATATAACATGTTATTTATTTTAAAAACAAGCCGATTATGAATAATATTCTTTTCGTGCAGTTGACATCACACAAGTGTATATTTGTGTGCGGTGAAATATCGAGTCGTGCTCGGCGCCACTCGCATTAATTTCACATAAAAAACGCGGTCGGCATCGAATCGGTCGAGCGACTTATCACCGGATAGAAAATCGCGTTTGAGAATAGGAGCCGACCAAGTTTCGGTTCAAAGGACCAAACCGATGGACGAGTTAGGTGTGGACAGCATATAAAATAACACGACATCCTTAAGGGGATAATGATAACAATCGAATTCCGTCTTCGATCGGCCGGACGCCTGTAATAGTCGTCATAACAATTATTGTTGCCGGCGGTCCGTATGAAAATCAGACCTCGCGGACAGGTTGCGTGAAGTGCGCGATCGGCGACGCGAGCGACTGCTGCGGATGCGCGAAGGTGACGGGCGGTGGGATCGGTAGTAAGTTGCGGTGTACATGCGAGATCTCGGACGAATCCGGGAACGGGTCGAGGGCTCTTAAAACCTCTTTTTGGCACGTGATCTCGGAGCGGTAATAAACAAGGCGGGAATCCTCGCGGTCACGAACGGAATAGCCGTCAATCCGACGAAATATCATATCGAATTGCTGCGCCGAGGTGTGTATATATGTATTATATATATATGAACATACTACTTCTCCGAGATGCGCCGGTATGTATAAATTCATAATAGCGCTGTGCACACACTGCACGCTGTATACACGCATAGGACGTTATTATTATGTGAAAATAACACGCGGATGAGACAATAAAACGATAGTATGCGGTCCCGGATTATATTATATTTTCTGTGACTGCATATTTTTTATGTGCGACCGCCGTACCTATGTATAGTATGATAATACGTTTTTTTTTTCCACCCGACATTTTTTCGGAGAGAGGCCTAGTTTGTACGTATTAAAGTCGTCCGTTCCCCCCCCCCCCCGGCTTTGACGGTTTTCGCTGAAAGACCCCCAGCGCGCACATCCGACGAAATTTATAATATCCACGCGTCCGCGTGTTATTACCGAGCGCATCGTTGATCTTGTTCTTGTTCTTGTTTTTTTTTTTTTTCCGTTTTTATTCGTTTTTGTTTCCGACGGTTCCCCGTGTCCGAGGAGCAGATTCACCGATTTTTATATATTTTTTTTTTCCATTTTCTTCCTTTCTTTCATGTGTGCGCATTCCCGCCGACCGGTTGACCCACTGCCGCGACGTTATTGCTGCTGCCATTGTCGTCGTTGACAATAATATCGTCAAGAGAAGAGCGAACTCTGTTGCAGCGGCCGCGCAAACCACACGGGCGCGCGTGCGGGCACACGGGCGCGCGTGCGGGCACACGCTCGACTGGTTTCCGCGGTATTTTTTCTTCGTTTATTATTAGTATTATTATTATTATTATTATTATTACTATTTTTTTTCAGCGTTCGGATTACCATAAGTGCAGCGTGTACGAATCCGTGACAGAACCGATAATTTTTACCGTTTATACGGAAAAAAAAATAAAGATGGGAAAAAAACACGAAAATAAATAAGCCTCGGACGGTATGTAACAACGCGAATGCATGTGTGCGCGTGTGCGCGAAAGAGAGAGAAACTACTAAAAACGTAATATGCGCGCGTATTATTTTACAAAAGAAAGAAAACACAACTCTTCGTCGAAAAACCAGTCCGATTGCGCGTAGAGAGGCTTTTACGTTTCCGTATAGGACGCATAATAATACCTGTAAGGTGTCGCCAACGTGTACGTACCTATACAGGATTAATCGACGATAATACGTGTGCGTGTAAATGTGTGCGCGCGTGCATTTCAGTGGACTCGCGAAACTGGTTATTTACATTTTATTTCGTGTATTATATTATTTTTTTTATTTTTCGGTATGTTTTTACGGGTGACTATATTATACTATATGCCCTCGCTGCGGGGCCGCGCGCACTGTCTCTTTCCTATTTTCTTAATCTTTACCGACTGATTTACCGTTACGCCACTACACCGTACCATCCAACGCCGCACCGCCATTGGCCGATAACAATATACAAATGTACAATAACACACGTCCGATTTGAATAATACGACATATTAATACACTGTTTGCACATTATACGCCGTACACGCCTAATGGGATTAATCGCGTTCATCATCACCGCCGGGTTTCCATTCGATTTCTATACATGCACATAATACGACACGCGTGTTTGCGCAATCGCACTCGATGCGTATAATTTTTTTCGTAATAAATACATTTTAGTCGGCCACACCATTATCGTCGTACAAAGATGGTTTCGAATAATGACTAATCAAATGTAATGTGCATCGTCCAATAGGTACGCGCTACCGTTCGCATAACGTCATTGCAGTTGCTTATCGCGATATTGTTGCCGTCCACACCGCGCGTATGTAGCCGCCGCCGCTCGCATTGTATAATGAGCTGCATACAACCACGTCGAACGTCATATAATATGTGTCCATGTACGTAACAGCTATTATTATTACAATCATCCAATCGATGTTGCTCGCATTCGTTTATATATATATATATATAGCATAGTGTTACGTACGCTTCGGACACTTCGCGGCAATCGAATAGGTTCGTTGCAAGTCAAATTGTTTTTCGGTTAAGTCTGCAGTAGTGAGCACGGACGGTAACGGTAAAAGATTTGAATTACAACCACTTACACGTCGAGAAAAAAAATGATGTCGATAACAAGTAAAGTGATCAATTATTATAATTTTGAATGCATTGCAGTGTTTAATTCTTTTTTTTAAAAAAATATGTCTTGAAACGGGTTCACATTAAAGTATTAAATACTAATGTGAATGGTGTAATTGGTGTGTACGGACAAAATACACTTACACACTTGATACAAATACAACATTTGAAAATGAGAATACTACGCATAAATTAAAAATACATGATCGAAAATGTATGTGAAAGACAAATTAGATAAAGTAAAAGTAAATTCTTGCTAAATCTTGGTTATTGTTGAAAAATAATTACCTATAGTTTGAAAGTTTTATAAAAAGTTCCAATAAATTACAAACCCAGTACACATTTTGTGTGACTTTCATATGTGTTTTTAGTATTCTTGCTGGTAATTGGTTTAACCATCGAATTTCAATCGAAATATTCAAAAATGTTATTATGATTATTCAATCAAAAAAATTAAGATAAATAAATGTAATAATACAAAAATGTATACATTATACTACTAAACGTTATATGATTGCGTAGATTCTTTTGAATTAAATACAGTTTAGTAACCGGGTAAAACAGAAAATTAAAGTATCGATTTCTCGAAGATTTATATCTAATGTTGCTGTACATTTTAAAACGTAAGTTATAAGTTTTTTTTTTGCGTCGTTATAAGGTTCGAGTTACTGCGTCTTGATTTTCGTGCTGCACAAAAAAAGAAAGCTTTATTTTACTAAAATTATGGTATTTCGTCATGGAATTAAAAAAAAAAAAAAAACAAGCAATAAATATGGAGCTCATGAAGTGTTATACTATATATTATTATAACTTATAACAATTCACATTTGTTCGAGCACCGCACGCATATTATAAATCACTTGACTTATTGCTGGATTTGAGTTCCTCAAAGATAAATTCTGATTAAACTTTGCAACTGGTTATGCACTACATTTAATAATCCGGATTACGTGCTGCATAATATCAAGAATGGCCAGTAGGACGGATAAAACGTTTGACCCCCACCGCCAGGCTGTCTGCGGACTCTACAGTCGGGTACACACACACTCACACAATAATAATAGGAAAATTCGCAGCAATCGAGCGACGGGTGGGAAAATAATGCAATCAATAAAACACCGGAGAACTGTCGAAGTTCTCGCGTCTAGCAATATTGTTAGCGGTCAAACGGAAGCGCAGACGAACAGAAATCCTTTAAAACCGAGTGGGCAGTCGTTGTTTAAAATGATAGAACGAAAACCATGCTTACTGAAAGATTTCAGACTGATTAGGCCGTCTATATTCGCCTATAAATCAAAGTGTGTACATTTGGAGAGTAAACGAAGAAATATAAATTCTATTGGTTGATAATAATGTTATGTTACTGTGCCTGCGTTATTATAGCTATACATCTATATAACGCGGCGCTAGATTTCCGACTTCTTAGACTAACCAATAGTTCCTGTGTAGGGTCTCCGTGGCGCTTATGACCTTGCCAATGAACTTTATTTGTATGTTTAATCATCAAGGTTACTGCACAAATCGAGAAGATTGGTCGAAGTGCGCAAAATAAACAAATTCGTTCTTACGATGTACACTTTTGTCAACCAATGTTTTTTTTTTTTATTTTTTTATTAGAAATAAGGCTTCAACATCTTAGGTTATTAGCCTAGCAAAAGTTTACAATAGAGGTAAAAAGATAAAAATTTACAAATTATATTGATACTTAATGACTTAAGAAAAATGTTTACATTGTTAAAGTTTGTTAGTGATATTAATTTTAGTTAGAAATGTGATTATTTTATTAATATTGTTTTCGTTGAGTACTTCTTCCATAGTTGGAGGTATTGATAAGCTGCTTCTTATGTTACGGTACTTTGTGCAGTCTAGGATGATGTGTCCAACCAATATTGTTGGAATTCGGACATTATTGATTACAAGCGATATTTTCGCTCACACGTTTCTATTCAAATGCGCTCATATGATATCCACTTGGACGAATGAAAAGCTGATAATTCATTAAAAGAAACAGGGTCCGAATACTATCAAAGTATAACCGGGACGGGTTTCAATGGCGAGAGCTCAGCTTCCATATTAATTAAAATGCAGAAACAACTAGAAACAAAGAGGATTATTGTAATTATTAATAAGGAAAGTCGCTTTGGTACACCAAAAGTTTTCATATCACAAAGTTTATGAATATTGAGTTAACTGCTTATATGACCGTGCGAAGTTCCAAGTATGTGGATGTCACGCACTTAAATGTGTAGTGGCAAAGTGGCGTACCTACATAAATTGCGGATTAAGAGAAGATTTATAATATATTTTTTAAACAAATTTTGTATTGCTTATTAGTTATTATTATAATAATTATTAAGCTTCTTATCGTTCTCGATATATTCCTGCATCATTTTTTTGCATTCACCGCATATTGCGCGTATTAGGCTGCAGGTGTGTTATATTTTATTCGTAAGCGTTCTATTATGCGCAACGGAATACACTTGAAATATCAGGACAAATCATAATTCACTCATCGTTATTACTATTGGTTTTACGGTTGGAAATAACTGTAGTCTGCCGATAAAAGTCTAACATGAAGACTATATTTTTATACACGATGCCGATTTGTATAGCTCTCTTTTCTTAACGATCATGTCTTCCCACCGGCTAAGAATCACATGCAAGCGTCCAAGGAAATCATTATATTTATTTTTAGTCCAAAACGTCTGTATAAAATAAACGATTAAAGTGTGTTTGTGAATAAATTGTACAAATCGTCTGCTTAAACTGTTTAACCGACGACGCGTTATATAATTATTACCATTTTAACACGAAATATATTTTTCCCCGTCGTGGACGAACTAGTTTTTACCATTTTATTAACCCACGCATTTTACCATTTTATTTAACATTTTACCAAACCGTTCGTTAACCATGAATACACTATTATTTTGAGTTCTATTTTCGATTTTCGATTATTCAACTTTAGTCACTTTACTATGTTATCGGATCCACCTTTCGCATTCCAAAACACTACTAATAGCTTTACTAAGCTATAAAAACGTATGATTATCGTTAGTATAATATTTGTCGTGTCACTGAATTACTATCATAGCATTATAATACATTTGTATTGGAAGCGATCAACCGTATATACTCGTGTTCAAGTGTACATCGCGGAACACGACTGTTCTCCCGACTTAACGGATTATCGCCTACTTACGGATCATCATAATTAGTCAAAAAGTAAAACTGGTTTAATCCCAGTATATTATTTTGCGTTTTCGTCTACGATCAAACCGTGATTTTTTTTATTCTGGCGTCCCAGAAAATAAATGTCAAATGAGTTTATTAGTACAAATAATAATGCTCGTATCATGTTGCTTCAATAGAAATTTGCAAGACTACAATCGCACCACTTAAAAATGGTCAAAACCTCATTGAATTTATATAAATAATAATAATTAATAATATCTTATTATATTTTCGATGAAATATGTGTTGTTATTTTCACGTATAACCGTTTGCATATATGATTGACAGTTTAATAATTAAAATAACATTACACAATTATTGTTATTATCTCGTGATTAAATCTTAAAGCAAAAAAAAAATTCCGTTTGTAATTATTATGCCTGGTCTAAAACATAACTTATCGCTACTATAACATTAGACTGTAATTATATAATGTAGAATAGATGGTAAAATATAAGTATAATGTCAACATTATTGTCATGTGTTTTGTGAATACGTTGAAAAAACATTCATAAACGTAAATAGTTATTGAGCAGTATACTTTTCCAATAATATTGCTCCCGTGACAAAATATGTAAGGTATACAAGTTTATAATCTTAAAATTAAAAAATGTACAACACCACATTATATATTAATATATTACAGTCCCGAAAATTATATATAAGTAATATGTGGCAGTGATCAGTTTTGTGCTTTATCTAGTTTATATTTTTGAATATTTAATCTCATTTATATGCATTGGAAATGTTCGTCATCTGGGTCATAAAATTGGATAATTAATAATCACGCCGTATTTGTAAAAATATATGACGTTTCCAGTTCCGTGTGAAGCGAGAAATGTATTGGTTTCATGGTTATTTTTCTTTCTTTCTGTAAATTCTCAAATTTATTAAATATTTGCACCAAAAGTTTTAAAGCCGCGTCGATCAAAATTAACCGTTTTTATTGTTAGAAAATATTTTTAGTTTAATAACATGAAAAAAAAACCGTTTATCTTGTGTCCAGATAAAACGTGGCTGATTAATTATTTCCGTCTAGATAATTTTACCGTCGTTTATTATTTTTTATCGTATCTGGATATATTAATACATGTAATCGTACAACACTAGCAAGCTGGCCATAGCTCCGAACTACTTAAAGGACATCTTTGGTCTCCAATTAACCACACCCTTCTGAAGGACCTATTTACTGAAAGTGTTGACATATTATTAAAAAACCTCCTAAAAATATAATTCCATGCAAGACTATCCCCGGCTACCACCCATATCCAATAACCTTAAGTCAATCCTCATTCCTGACAAAGTTTTAAAAGACGTTGGTATCACCTTCCCAGTTCCTTTCTCACCGTTATTCAACTACTTTTATTTTTTAACTTGTTAAGCATACATAATATGTACATTTTACTTATTTTATCAGATCACGTGCAGATTATAAGTTATTTTTTGCTAGTATTCAATTTTTGTTGGGTCAGGGTAGAACGTAAGAAATTGTTTACTTTTTTTAAGCATGAAAACGATCTTTCATCAGGGAATTTCTGACAGCTGTCGAAGTAAAAATATGTAGTATTATATATTTCTTATATTTGTTAGGTCTTTTTCTTAGAGACATTTTTGAAATCCATGCAGATTGTGTTTTTCCCCAATACAAATTTACGTTGATGTGATCTTTTAAATATAAAACTTGGTCTAAAAAATCGTTAAATTCTTCATAATTTGTACAAATGTATTTGAAGTAACTTAACCGATTTTCTGATTTATCAACCTGTTGAATCTCTTAAGTCGTGTTAAAAATATAAATGCGGTTCACAAAAATATATCATGTGCGTGTCGCCTATTCTCTAGTTGTAAAAGCATTTTGGGGCACCCCCGAAAGATTTTGCGCCCAGGGCACGTGCCCAGGTTACCTATGCGTAGATCCACCACTGGGCCCACTGTATAAGATACCCGTATAATATATGCTATCGACGCGAACGGATTCGTGTCTCGCGCACACGACGTATGGCCACGTGCGAAAAACGGTACGCGGCGCACTATACGCGGGTTAACCTACATAAAATAAAAAATACAATATGCACATTTTTTGTTGTTGTTGAGATTTTAACATAAAATTATTATATCTCGACAATAATGTGCATTAATCTAATATACGTTGGTAAAGCTGACACTTAAAAATTCGGAGGCCTGATTGCAGGATAAAGTTTAGCGTACGCTTGATTATATTAACATTGTCAGTTGAAAGAGCGTCAATAGGGGAAAAATAAATGGCATGGGTGGAAAAGAGAATCTTCAGCCGAGATCTTAATATGCACATTACAACGAGTAAGTACAGTATCATCTGTACACCATAGCCGCTGCCGATCGCCGTATTGGCCACAAACAGCGCGTCCGAGTGTTTCGTTTTCAGCACAATGCCCGCGCCGCCGCCGTCGTCGATCGACATATTATTATTATTATTATTCGTGCGCCAGACATTACGCGGGCAGGAACCTCTGCGGCTCTATGCGTATGTTCATCATACACCGGTGCACCGGCGGTATTATATTATACGGTCACCACGAGCGCAAGAGTTCCGTAAGGATATTAATGTCGGTAATTACACGTGGAAAGAAAGCGTAGTATATATGTGTATTACGGTGTGGCCTACGCGATACACAGTCACACCATAACGCTTGCAAGCTTCAACCGCACACGCACACGCACGCACGTTCTAGCGTATTTTTTTTCCTTTTTTTTTTTTTTTCACTTTTCCGTTTCTAATGATCGGCGGCGTGATGTATGGTAGGTACGCACCGGTACATATATATATATATATATATATACGATTCCGCGTGAATTAAGAATCGGAAACACAATAATAATAGTAATAATATATAACGGCCGTCGTACAGCCGCCCTGCCGCGTTAATGGACGGAGGTGAGACGCCGTGCCTCATCACGATGTGCGTGTGCGCCCGCGTGTAGTGGCGATTCAGTGGCGGCGGTCGACAAACCTGTAATGAATATCACGAAATGGATTGGGTTCGAATTAAACGCACGTCTAGTTCCCACACAGCGTGCGCATTTCTAAATATATATAACGTACGCCGGTGTAGGTACGTGGCGCGGGTAGGAACCCGAAAAGCGGCCAGTCATCGTGTGCAATGTGCATCGCGGTACCTATATTACACACACACACACACACACACACACACACACACACACACACACGCACACTGCAGGCCGATATCTCTTCGCGCGATATTATTACGAAACGCGTACTGTAGTATAACGCGCGTACACGAGTACCACATCGTAAATAAAATGTGCATATACGATATACATAATACATATGTATGTACCGCCACCGCCGCTGATTTATGATCCGGTCGATGTTGTGTTTATTATAATATAAATGACAAAAGGAAAATAGCGGTCGTAGCTGGCCGAAAAGACTTTGAGAGAAAGATAAAAAAAAAAAAAAAAACAATTTACGACTTTACTACTTTTCTTCGGGATCGCGTGTCAATCCGGTTCGTACCGCTATCACACGACAATGACTGTATTATAGCTATATATATTCTATATCGCCATAAATATACCTACGCCGATGAATGACGCGAAGCAGAAAACAACAATAACAACAACAACAACATAATCATCGGTTGTTTCGTCCGTATGGGTTTTACGATCTACGTCCGAGATCTATGACGATCCAGCTACGTAGAAGACACACCTGAATCTAAATTTTGCAATAAACACACTCCACATTGTAAATAAACGTTTGCATATGGTCCGTGATGAAATATGCAGGTAAAATAGCCTGTATAACTTCTGAAAATCGATTAAAGTGTATCATAGAAATTCAAGATGATATTTTTTTGAAGTATTTAGTATAAATCGATTCTGCGATATGAGTTTAACGGTTTTTACAACTCCAACAAATAAGATGTTATTGAATTTCAGAACGACGTGGATTATTACCGTATCTCGAGTATTAAAGATACCTACTTATACACATTATAGAAATATTTTATGCTTCTGCAAGGACACATGTAATCGTGTAACGTGTGGATTTCTAGTCAAGGGGTGCATCGCAGACATAACAATAATCTATTATTGAAACGAGACGAGAGAGGGTTTTTTTGGTTACGAAATAAGACATACTTACATCATAAGGTCCAACGAGTTGTACACCATTAATATTCATTACTTTTCATATTTCGTATTTTATATAGAGATTCATTTTTAGCATAATCACATTGCGACTGCGGTAAACGATGTCGACATCGAAAGTCTATTAGGACGCATTCGTTTTTACCGCCAAACGGAGAACTAGATTTAATTCAAAACCATATTTAACTGCAGTCAGACTAACGAACATGATGACTTGCCTTTTTTTTTTTGGTCGATTTACTATACCGATGAAAAACTATAGTCGCGCAAATAGGTATTCGTAATATCATATTATTCTGATTTGAAGGTTCTCCGGGGGACGGAATATCGAGGAAAAGATATATATTTTAAATCGAGATGAAATCGGCCAGGGAAAATATCTGCCCTGTACGGCTATATCTACTTTTATCGCCTCACGTCCCATATGAATGTGAATCGTGCGTTATTTAGGCCTGGGCTGACGCCGAGAAGACCGGTGGAAACTCGAGAAATGCGGTCGCAGTAAACATATTGTATGCTCGAACGAATAGTCGGGGTGACACGCGCTGCAGGTTCTAAAACTGCGAGGTAACTCGACGTGGATACATTTTCACGGAACGTGTCGAACCGATGTATTATATATACAGTTGATCACCCGTAATATTTTGACAACAGTGTCGTATTATTTTATTGTATACATGCATCACACAATAAGAATGTGCCTATTCGACGATTAATGTTGATTGCCAATGAGGATCTCTCTTCCGATTCGTATGTGTAAGTTTATTTACTGTATGCGTAATGAATATGTTAATTTGCTACCACTCGGTGTCTACCATGATTATTTTGTTTGCGCCATATTTATGATGTCTTAACTTTAGTTTAATTTATAGTGCGGCCGTAATTATGTAATTTGTATAAATGTTCAAAAGGGTCTAACCTGTTCATAATCATAAAAAATAATAAAATGTTATATTTGTCGACGGCAACGAATCAAAAGAGATGTTTTATACAATAACTATACGTGACTTTTCTCGAACGAGTACCATTCTGATTGAATACGATATGAGATCGTAGTCCAGCAGGACGCCCGTTTTGTATATGTTATTAAAGTTACCATACATTGCACACAATACGAGTATGTGTGTTCGTTTTGTTTGCGGTTTATCGGGGCAGATCGTGCGAAATTATAACTGTTCAATTTAGACCACAGTTTGCAGTATACACTATAATAATAATAATAATACTGACGTACTATATAATCTATATCATTTAGATATTTATTAATATAATATTATTCGTATGCTCGGCGGTACATCTAATCCTCGACCCATTTAATTTGCCTCGTTCTCCGACGTACTAAACAGTAACTTATGTGTACGCGTGTAATCGAGAATATGAACAAAATCACAAAATAATATTATATTTTTGTCACGTTAAAGAAAAAAATCAATGATGTTGTTCTTGAGGTTAAAATGTATGAGCTTCATTTGAATACAAATTACTATCGAATAAATAACGTATTATAATGTGTTTGTTCAAGTGTGATCGAGTTACATGGCGGGTGCCTATATGGTAATATGTCAATGATTCCGTTCGAAGTAATTATCATCACTCATTAAGTACAGCCGGTTTAGGGATTTCCATAATTTGCATAATATTGCGAGGAGAAATAGCATATCCTCTTGAGCTACATACCATAGTCCGTGTCACGAAAAAATTGTACATAGGTACACGTGTTTAGGTTCGCTATTTTTACGATGAAAAAAAAAAAAAAACAAAAAAGTTAGTATACGAATTTTAACAGATTTTACGTGTAATAATATGATATCATAAGAGTTAATTACAATCGTATACACGCATTCACTGTGGTTTGAAATGTAGAATACATTTTAAATATTCATTCTAAAACAAAGACAAGCATCTCAGCATTTTCTGCGTTACTCATATTATACGGGTATGAGAAATAATTCTGTAGATACGCTTATCATTAAAAGACATTTATGATATTCATTAGAATATAGTCATCAACCATCCGACAATTATCATTACAATAAACAGGGCTATTCGGATTTAACCTTACCCCGCGCGTTAAGTTTGTGCAACGTTACATTCGAATGACCCTATATAAGCGAATAACAAATCACTCTCTCTCAAAATAAAAGAAAAAACGTAGGCAACATTCTTTCGAGTAAAAACAAAGTAGGTAAACACGGGAGAGTGTTGAAAACCGTCGAAAATATATTCAAAATGGACATGGTTGTGTTTTATCATTTTTGTACGACGTCGATTTATCATCCGTGACGCCGATGTTTCGAATCGACCCCAAAGTTTTAATCTCTAGCCGGTAAAATAATGCAATTTCATATTATCATATGTCGGGAACATTTTTATGCAAATCGCGAGTTCGTCACGTAACACACTCGAGTACACTAATGAAAATGTACGCTAAAGAAACGACATCGCTTTTATACGTAGATATATAGATGCGTAAGTTCGACGTCCACGGGCCAATATTTCAAACCGGAAATCTCGTCGGCCTCTGTCGGTCGAACGGTCGGTGTCGCTTATCGTTAAAAAATATTATTGAAAACAAAAAAAGAAACGAAAAAACAAACTCATAGTTCATACATGGCAACGCGTACACTAAGTGATATCATCCTTCGGTGTACTACATTACATCGGCATATTATATTACACCCATTGCCCACATTATACGTTGGAACCGCTGCCGTACCAGATCCCGTGTATAAAATGCAAATTGCTTGTACCTACGTTACATCCGGGCTTAGGATTTCGGGACGGCAATCGGAATAAGTACATACTATAATGATAACATATCGTTTGTAATTAACATTGTCTGTTTAAAAATTCAAATGCACATAATATACCCTTTGAACGAAATCAAATTGGCCGGTTATAATATTGTGCGGTTAACTAACTCGCACGGTTAACTGAAACTGTTGATCCGTATAATACATATATTCACAAATTATAGTAATTATATACACCGCACACGATCTGCTCGACGGATTATTATTATTATTATTACTACTATTGTTATCTATTACAAGTACTACTCATGTTAATATGTATTATTCAGTTGACGATCGATGTCAGTGATGTATGGTAATAATAATAATAATAATAATAACAATCATACGGAATGTCTTGAGATTAGTATCTCGAAAATAAAAATAAATAAATAATATAACTACGGCGCATATAATATAATATACAAATCGAGTTCCATTACAATATCTGTTCATCTATAAGACTGAGGACAACGCATTTCACTAAATCTTTACGAATTAACACACACACAAAATCGTGTTCCCCTCTGCCTCAAATGTACCGTACGTTAAATCATGTAGAATTCAAATTGAAATAATAAAACGTACGTATTTGTTATGAATAATATGTATTTTCGAACATGCAACACATTTTTATGGTTCCAGACGAATTATTTAAATTGAAAAAAATTATAATATTATACACACTGTACCTACAATATTCTGAGTGATAAATTCCTGAATAGATATAAAGTTTAATGAAAACCCAAGTCGACACGCACGATCGTTTTGCACTCGAAACCGCACCGTAGTATAATATATTGTATTTGATAAAATAGACTAGACGTGGACAGTTAATGTTTTGGGAGTTATTGAACTTTATAAATATTATTAAAATTCAATCATATGTTTTCATCATGCAAAATAAATTGATCCTGATCCCTTCTGACTAACGAATTAGGATTACTTTTATAAAATTATGACTTACAAAATATATTCTTTGTACTACAGAGTAAATATTAAATGTTAGTTACTTACCCAGACGTACACTGTAATCAGGTAGTCAGTGGCTCTCTACATAATTATTAAACTTTGACCGATCAATCTGATCTGATTTTTTGATTTTAAAGATGAGTATTAAAATACTGAGAAACCGCACAACGATTAAAATAAAGCCTAAACGTTGTCGGTATATTTGTCATAGTTTTTCTCGTATCGACGATACTACATCAGTATAACTGTATTCTTTTTTTTTTTTTGTATATATTTTCGATGTTGACTTTATGGACTAGATATAATCTGCGATCTATTCCGACCGACCACAGATACCATTTTACTACATAGCACAAATACACCGACAGATGCTGCGAATACAATATTTTAATTGAAAGACATTGTACCCATAGTGAAAATTTCAAACCCGTTTCACCATGCGCACACGACGGGTTTCAAAATGATTTCATACGAAACGTACGACTGCAGTTATACGCGTAAAATATATAAATCTATGTATTTTTCTGTACTGCCGCTGTGTATAATATTATCACGTTTTGTACAAACGACCCTCCGATATCGATATTATTCACAAAAGCTGAATGTAATATATTAAGCATTACGGTTATACACGTGGGGTACCAACACGTCTTGTATATTATTTATACAGGGTGATTTTTTAACCTTGATTACCCCATTTTTTGACCGTGAAAATCCTGAAATTCGTTTTATTTTTTTTTTTAAGTTACCACAAAATCTAAGTTTTCTTTTACTTTTTTTTTCATGCCAACTTAAGGGTGTCCTGTGGCTATACAAACTTGGTTTTTTCAAATGGAAACACCATACTTTTTTACGCAAAATATTAATATTATATATTATAATTTTTCTGGAATTTTGGATGTAACATAGTAAAAAATCGAAAAATAGCTCCAACCCTATTACCGTCCAAGATCGTACACATTGCACATAACATGTAAAATATTATAACGGAGTCATTGAAGCCATGCGGGTTACATATGACACAGCGAGTAGCGTAGACCTAACGTTTAAGGAACAGATAATCGATTTAAATAATCCTAAAATAACTTGGTTCCATGATCATGAGCATGGAGCATCCGTTCGCTGTCGACGGTTAGTGCGAAGGGATGACGCGTCTAACCATTATAATGTATATGTTTTCATGTATTTGCTTTGTTAAACGATATTCAACTCTTCTTATTATTATTATTATTATCCTTCTACCCTGTAACCATACATATAGTGTTTTCACCTCATACGGGATGCCTAGGGGCAATTGCACCTATATTTAATTAAAGATACTTGACGGGAACTTTTGAAGTTGAATGACGTACCTATCGTTATTGGATGAATTATGTAATCATCTTATATTTCATAGTTTACTTAAATTGAATCATCATAAATTGAATAGAAATAAGTCAACATTATTGCCGTTTTAGTATATTTGTAAGTAAATATGAATATTTGCATAGGGTACAAAAATAATCAAATTTATTTATGCGAACATAGTGGTACAGTGCATTATTGTGAGTTGAATAAATGTACTAAAAAACGGTTTTATTTTTTAAGGATTTAATAATACGTGTGTTGATATTATACTTTGAAGTTATAAATTAAATACATTTATAATGTTTTCGATATCTACTGTATGCTTTTGGTCGTTCATATTTGAATAAAAATTTCAGACTAACATTGGCCTAATTTTTCTATTTATTCAGTTTAATTAAGAGAAATGCAAGGTTCGATTGAATTTAATTAATTCGGTTGATACGGATATGGAAACTTAAAATATATACCTAAATAATATATAAATTCTAATTATAAAACAATTATGTTTCGTTTGTGTAAACCTATTTAAAATCCAAGGGAGAGTATTGCGGTAAAAAAACTTTCAACATTAAATAATTCATGTTGTTTTTTTTTACCTACATACATGTATGGTTCTACTTGTAATTCAGTTAACAATTGTGAATATTGAAAATAGTATATTGCCTAAAAAAATATGTATGGAATATTATTAATAAAATATAGTTATTAGATTATTATAAATGAGTTTGTATTTATGAAAACGGTACTTTTAATGCAATACTTGAATTTTTTGTTTCAAATCTAATACAAGTAGACACAGCTTAAAGAAAAAAAGAATCTACAATCAAGTATTCAACTTCCGTAAAATGTATGTCATGTAAAACTACCAAGTGTGCTCAAGAGTCGTTATTTTTGTATAATTGTACATGAATTCAAATACACCGTCATAAAAACAAAGTTATAACTGAATTTATGATTTTTATTTATTAATTAATAATAATTAAATATCATAATAATCTTATGCGAATGGGAATCTGTAGTCGGTACGAGTGCTGTACCCTGTACATAATTTAGAAATGAGTATGTAACTATGAATAATTATTATCATGTCGATTTGATAGTGTCTTAAATATCCAAGATAACAAATACAATAGGTATTGTTTTGTTAAGCCCTGGTTGAGCGTAAATAAATACACATACGTAACTCGAGTTTACTCGAAAAACCTACGTCGGATGGCTCGCGGATATACCAATGGCTTTTATGTCACATGTATATAATAATAGCAATATGGTGATATGAATAAATTACAATAATAATATTTCAACGGGCCCCCAATATTAAGGAAACGGTTGGCTAGCGCTCAAAAAAAATTAATGCGCCGAGTTGTCATAAGTGATTACACGAGGGACTTGACTATTAATACAATATCTATACCGTGATGACTGCGTTTCGCGTAGCCCTTCCTTCTTCGGCGGCGTTCATATTTTATTTTCCATTACAAAAAAAAAAAAAACAGAGGGTCCTTCCCTTTTATTATTGCTCGCGCTTTTGTTACGTCCGCTCTTATGATTTATCAGAATTCAACACAAAATATCAAGTTACCTAATTCATCTAACACTCGCCACGTGTTAAACTACGACTCTAATAGGTGCATAGAACACGTTTCTAGAAAATATCGATAACTGTAGTTATTATATTTTTGACATCCTAACCGTCTCTACTTGTACGTTAAAATTCCTTGTTCTGGAAAAATACGCGATATACTCAAATATACAATGATAATGGGAAGTTTGAAACATATTGTGAAAATAATACAAAAACAATTCCAACTAAACATAAGAACGTCAGAATAATGTATCAAATAGATTTGATTTTTTTTCCCACATCCACAAGAAGTTGATTTAAATCAGTGATTCCAACCTCATCCAATATCAACAAAAAAAGTCTAACGTTTTTATTTATTTATTTAACATTTTTATATCAATTTCTAATTTCAAATTCTAATATTTAATTACCTGCAAATCCTATTATAATTATTAATTTTATTTGTAGAATTTTATTTGTTTTTAAACTTAAAAATGTATATTCAAAATATAAATTTAAATAATGTACAAGTAAATATGATGTGCAGATATGTATTATCAATCTTTGTCAACTACACTGTGTCTAGAAAGTTTTAAAACTACCTTTTCGAAGTATGAGTCTCACCCATCTAACTATTAACCAAACGACCAAAGATTAATTTTAAGTAATATGTAATCATTGCGAAGTAAACACTTCGAATGTTTAATCGTTTACTTATAGTCCTCCATACGAATATAATGTTTTAGTTTCCAAACTTCCTTGACATGATAATGCGATACAAGTTTGATGTGGTGTTCGTAAAAATAGTGTAAGATTATATGATAAATTCTTACTATAATAACGGTAAACGTTGAGTTCAAAACTAAAAGGTCTACAAATTACAACTGATCAAAAATATAATGGTTTTCATTTGACGAAAAGTTTTTTTTTTTTTGTAAATTACTCACATGTTATAGTAATTTAAATAATCCAAAATATTGTTGTGCAATTATAATACATGATTATAATTCAAGGGGCATAAAATATAATATACTAGTAAGTATTGTATTATGCTGACTTGTTAGTCCTACAAAAATATGACAAATTATTAAAATACACAAGATATTTTATGTATAAAATATAATTAGAACAAACCCCTGTCTACAGTCTACACACTACCCTTCCAAAACACACTCAATCTACGGCTTAAATATAATTATAAGTTTCTCTATATTGTGTCCTTTAACACGAACAGCACTTTATTGGCTTGTCTATACATAACAATACCCATAGGCATAAGATATTTTTTAATTTTTTGTAAAAAGTTTAAAATAATAAAGCATATTATTGTGAAAATTGAATAAAAAAATACTCAAGCCCTCGTCATAATACTATTATAGATGGGCAACAATACAAATGATCACTATATTTAAAATGGAAGTAGTTACTATTATTATTATATTTTTATTATTTTATCATGAATAAACTAAGAGAAATCTAAAAACACTACAGGATAATGTATTATCTTATTCTTTAAGTCAGTATCTGACATATATTAATAAAATATATTGTTTTGATGAACTTTACAGGTTTGGTGTTAAGACATTATTTTCATTTTATTTTATTTGTTCTGTTAGCTCATGGTTAACATTATAATATAAGTAATAATAATGCAATTTAATATTAGCAAATACATTTACCGTGTTTATAATCAAAATGAAAATGTTATGTCGTAGAATGACCTGTCAAAAAGATTAATTTATGATTTTTATCACCTAGGAGTATATATTTCTTTATACAGTACTTCACGTGTGCGTGTATAAGTATCTAATGGAGAAGTGGAGAGATTTTTTTAGATTAAAAATCATTATCAGGTAGCAATTCTGTACGTCTCGGTTTATGAAAAAAATCATTATATGCTATTCAAATTGACATATCAGATTAATAACAATATTTACCAGATAATATATGATTATTGACGAAATAATATATTGAATATTTATTTAAATAATAAGGCGTTCAATATATAAAATCGATAAGTATGAGAAATATTTGAATATTGTGATATTTTTACTTAGTTTTCAACATGTTATTACATCTCGGAAATTACATACGTATAATTTAACTGAATGAATAAAAAATTAATGAAAGAAAGCGCTTATTAATACGATAAACAATATTATTTTTATTGAAAATATACACACATATGTATAATTATATTATGTACAGATTAAATATTATAAATAACATAATAATGAACATTTTATTTTGTAATTTAGAATATTTAAAACAGATACAAGACGAAGATAAGTCGATGAATTATGGTACTTTAATCAGCAACGAATGTACTCAGAAATGTTGAAAAATCAAACACGACAAAAGTTGCCATAATGAGTTACGGAATGTATGATGGGGAAGTGAAAACTGAAACGGTGAAATTGGTTTCAATTGAACGGTGGATATCGTGTTGTTTGTTAATCCTGCTGGAATTTTCAGAGCTTATACAAACAATTTTTTTTTAAACCCAACCTGTTTTAGTGACGTTTTGATGCCAGGTCCTTATGGGCTGTGGACAGGAACTGGATGTTAGTTACTTATCTCGATTCATCTCAGCGCTAGCCAGTATTTAATATTTTTATTTAACTTAATAGTTTTTTTTAGTGTTAAATATTTTTATTTAATTTAATGTTTTTTTTTCGTACAACAATTATTGTTAATCAATGTTAAAGAAAATGATTTTAGACGTATTTTGATTTATTTCCTTTCTGCGAGCGTTCACTTTTTTTTTAAATTTGAAATATAACTGAAAAAAAAAATAACTCAAATCAACATTTACATAACCTCACAATAATTTGATAGTACCGAATTACATTATTTACCAGTAGGAACCGTGTATATTAAAAACAAACATACGTCATGGAGTAAATCATATCGTCGTCGTAGGCTGTAATTGCAGAAGAAGCGCGATATTGTTACGCTGAAATGTTCATAATTACAATAATTATAATAATATATAGTACGCGACCGGACATAGAATTAAATACCGGCATGGAATCTAAAATCTGCCAGCGAACAATCACGTACAGCTCAACTGCAGCAAAAATTTACATAATATAATAAGCAAAGGTTAATTTTTAATCTGCTCGTATTGAGTTGGACAAATGATTGAACTCTATAACTTTTACATAAATTTATTCATAAAAAAAAAAAAACAGTCATCATTGGCATGTCAGATTGGTCACGACGAGGGAACGGATGGGTTACGTGTATATACTTTTAGCGTTAAACGTTACCATAATGTAACCTTTCCACGTCTATACCTTTATTGTGGTGTAATAACGTGCATGCGAACTGTGTGCTCGAAGCTCGTGAGCCGAAGTAAAACACGTTAAAAACGTTTTTTCTTCATCGTCGAGTATACGCATATCGTCGTGATATCTATATGGGACCATTATTTTTCCGTACGTGTAAAAATAATATAGTGACCCTAGGTCTTGCATCGCACGTACCATTGACTAGAGTTCTACGCGGAGGCCGGAGGGTTACGCATTATTGTTATGAATTATGATTACGCGTTTTAATATGGTAGCATTATAAGTACACTGTAGTAATCCCTTCAGGTCCTTCGGTTAAGCTGCGAAAAACAAAAAAAAAACAACAACACCGGTATACCGCAGTGCATGAATTCCCATAAGAGGGTAAAAACTGGGCAAAGATCGCTCAGTAGTTCGCATAAATTCAGACACGAAACAACTATACTGGTACAGCGAGTGGTGCGTAGGTTTCGGTGCGAAAAGAATACAGTATCTAGTCAAACATGTAAATTCCGGCGCGAATTATAACAAATAGCAATTTCCTTCTCACTTCATCACCGCTTAGGGCTGACAACTTAAATTTAGTTGGTGACACGGTGTGGTTAAAATTAGTTTGTTTTCGTGTCTCAGTGAAATAACAGTGTAAAAGCGCGAGCAATGGGTAACATGCAGTCGGCGCTTTGCGTTTTGGTCCGCGGCTCTGCGGTCATCGGTGTCAACGCGTGGTGTTGCGGTACGTGGCCGCGGACGGAGGATTATTCAGCCGAAGTTTTGAAAACCAGCTTTCGTGCGGCAAACTAGTTTCGACGGGCCGAGCCTCGACAAGGCGCGTTTCGCCGAATGTTCCGGTCGTACGCGCGTTCCGACGGTCTTAGCCGTCGGTCGGATCACCGCGGAAGGACCGCATATTATGTGCAACAGTAATGTATACACGTTGACGTCTCCGGAGCGAAGAGCAAATCGACGGCTCGCGCGCGCACCGATGAGTTATACCGTACTTATCGATAATTATGCGCGCATTTCTCCTCCGCGAACGCGTATAAATCACTCGGTACGGTAGCGGCTATCCCGATGCTAACCGCCGTGCATTAGTGTCGTCTCGAGCCCCTACGACCACGTTTTCACAGTCGCAGCCGTACGGTCATCGGTCGCCGCTACCATCACTATACACGTATAATATGCACGCGCGCGTTTTACATAAATACTTACTTTGTGCCCGTCAAGTATATAAATAAATAATAAAAAAAAAAAATATAAAAAAATACCTATATATACACGTATATCTACTCGATGCGGTCCGTGCACGCGTGTCCGTGTCGGTCGTAGGACGTTTAGATTTTGGCGAAAAAAATAAAAATAAATCTCAAAGAAGAAACAGGTTTTTTTTCAGATATCTTTCCTATACATTACATTCAACGTATACGTGCGCGCGCGCTCCGACGAAACGGTTTATTGGGTCATAAATACGATTTTACGCAAGATTCGGCCGGAATCCGTGTAACCGCGCGTTCAAAGACCAGGATCCACCTCTCCCGTTCGTCGTCACGTCCATATGTACCGCTGCGGAGCGGTTCCTCTCGCGCGCGCAATAACAATATCACGATAATAATAATAATAACACAATCGCGTTATTAGGTGCCATGGGTCCAGGGCCTTCCCGAACAAAATAATAAGGGGGGGGGGGGTGTGAGATACATTGATTTGCCAACTCAAAAAAATTTTTATCGCTTCGCTCGACAACTATCTGCTACATACAGGTTACATGCATAGTAGTCAGTAAACATATTTTACACAATATTTGTGTTGGACAGTTGGTAATTGGAAAATTAACTTATATACCTTCATAATTATTATAAATTACAGCATATTAATAAATTATTATGACGTCATATTTGTACTTTGTAGTATTTAAACAATTATTTATAAATTGTACAAAGTAAATTATAATTTGCCGAATACCAACTCAAATACTTAATGTATCAATATGCCAACTGACATATACATATTGTACACTTGGAGGGGGGGACACCCCCTAGACCCCCCCCCCCCCTTCGGGACGGCCCTGCATGGGTCCCTCGCCGACGATCCTCGCCATATCACGGCTAACCGTTCGCTCGTTTTCAGGCCTACGACATCACATTGTACACCATTTAAACATCATCTACCGTCGAATCCGTCCCTGAGGGCAGACCGGCGCCACGGACACGCGCGCGCGCTCCATAAATATGTGCAATATTCGACTTTGGCCTGTCGAGCGGCGAGTTGTAAATGTATATATCGCATACCGCTGTGTCGGCCGTAGCGATGTCCTCTTCTACCGCGTACAACGATATATCAATAGATACGACGTCCACGAGCGCACACGTTTGGTCGGTTAACGATTTGTCAAAAATTAAATTGGCGTTGTAACATCGAGTCGGTGTCGCGGACAGGACCAAGGCTTAAGACCGCCATCATCATCGGTACCTATATGTGCATGTGAAATAAGCACGCAGCCGTGTCCGTTGCCCAATCCCCCGCGGGGTTCGCAAAGGACTCGTACCAGAAGTGGCTCTCGGTTATTATTTATCGGGATACCTATACGACCTATACATTTAAACGTTTGAAACATTCTATACTCATTTATTTGAAAATACTCTTCGATTTATAGTTTTGTTTCATTAAAATAACGCCAAGAGAATTAAAGAAATATTAACGGATTTTTTTTTTTGATAAAACATGAAATCTTTGTCAGAGCTGTTTTAAGAAATAGATAAACAACATGATGTTTTTATTTCGTTTTACGAAAAATTATAATAATATTGTTTACTGTCGAGCAATAGGAGACTAGAGTTCAGTAGTTGAAAACATGCTGGATATCCCGATGTTTGATTTATTTTCTGTAATTATTTTTACTTAAATTTTCATATTTTTATTATGTCTAACTCAAATTTCAACTTTCAACGTTACATTATCATTATTATAATGTTTAAAACATTTCACAAAAAAGTAATAACAGTGATAGACGATAATGGATTAGAATTGAGGAATATAGATTCGTTAAATAGATTCACGTGAAAATATTATTTTGAATTGCTATTTGATTACAAAGTAATTGCGATAATCAAGGCGAATGTAATAGTTGCGAACATGTCGCACGAATACATTAAGTCGCGCGCATGCGTAATCGATTGCAAACGCATAATTCGAAACAAGTCATGTGGTGAACCAAACGGAAGATAATATTACTACTTATACGGAAGAACATGAATTACTGTCGTGAATGGTTCTGTATGATGTACGGTGAAAAAATGTTCTACACGACACGTCTAATCGCACGGGACCGAAGAAATATTTATTATTCATTATCCCAGATACAACCCGCAATACGGATATAGATCCGCGTTAGTAAATTTCCATCAAAGACGGATTTGCGTATTTATCAAAGGTCCATCTATATAACAGGTTTTACCGTAGGTACCTATTTTTCGGTTGAAATGCAAATCGGTTGAAATTTTTTAAATGTTCGTCCCGATCACATTAAAAATATACGCTGCAGTTGGTTATGTAACCGATACGCCGAAGACGGAGCAACGCGGGTGTTTAAACCTTTGGAGCTGAACACATCGTCCGATGCAAATAGACCGTATTTATTTATATATATATATATATATATATATGTATAATATATATATATTATTATTATAAGCATAAACGCTGGAGACATAGTAAAATTCCGATTCCCGTAAACCCGTACAATTTATAGATAATTTACATACACGCTTATGCCTTGTACGGCGTATAAAAAACAAGTCGGTCAATATAATGAGCGAAAAATTATGCCTATCTACCATTTTATAGCTATTTAAACACATTCAAACGCGATTGCAATCTTAATTTTTCAAATCGTACAAGTTTTTAATAATTCCCCTGTCATCCACACATAACGTTCAGTTTTATTAGGCCCGACCGTTTTTTGATCGTCAAACCGTAAGTGTAATTAAAAGTTTTTACGTTTGTTTTTCACTCATCTACATTTTTATTTCATATGCATTATATGCGTGCATACGTGTTGAAGGAAAAAACGTTGTCGTTATTTTCGCCGGCTACGGGGAAAGCAACACAAGTTGAAAGAGTAAAAAAAAAATAAGAAGAATAAACGTATATAAAATAAACTGAAACTGCTCTTTTCGGTGCCAAACGACTTTCCGAGATCGTGTTCGCGTACACAGAAAACGAGTAATTTCCATGAATTTTATTATTATACACGGTAAGACTTATTCGATTCCAGCGTTAATTATATTTGCAGTTTATCATTTGTAACACACCGCGCCATATCGATTAAAATTTAAAATACTCATCCGAAAATTATTAATATTTATCTCTGACAAACTGTTTTACTGTTTCAGTTGTAGTCTTTTAACCCAGAAGTAGCATTTCAAACTATTAATATGCTTTCACGTTCACCACTTAACGTGTAAATGGAATTCAAGTGTCCCGTGGTTCACATCAGGTTTGTAAACGAATTTTACGATATTATATTTTAGAATTATTATATACTACCGTCAGCTCGGATTGAATTCGGTAATTAAATATAACTAACATTATTATTTTTATTCAACTCTAAAATGAAACAAAGAATGTATATTGTTGTGCACTTGTACCAATTATTTTGTTCAAAAAATTCTTCTGACTGTCGAAGGAGAAATTTAAAAGTTTCATTTAACAACCTCGGGAATTTCGTGTGGCCCATTCTTTAAAAATATTATTATTCAAGTTCGTAAGAAAAAGATACTGTGAGTAAAAATTGTTGAAAAATTACAAAGATTCAGTGCGTAAATCAGGTTTGAAAAATTGCTATTAGAGTTGTTTTGTTTTGATTTCAATAGAAAACTACGTCTCTACATTCTCAATGATCAGTTGGTACATCATTAACATTTAATCATTTCCGGGTCATTAGTTTATGTAGGATTATAAAACGTCGATATTGTTTGATCTGAAAATGTAGTGCTAGGACGTTCATAATCTTCTGTGACTTATAATTTTTAAATATGCAGCATCGTTGTTGACGCAATATTGTTTAATCTGTAAAGTCTTAACATTATAACGTTCATTATAAAAAATAGTATATTTTATATCTAGATGTATGAAAATAACATGTCCTGGCGGTTGACCGACTGACTGATTCATTATCGCTCAGCTCAAACCACTGGATGGATTGAGCAAAACATTGGGTATACAGATAGCTACTATGACGTAGGCGTCCTCTAAGAAAGGATTTTTCGAAAATCGCCCTTTTAAGGATCCAAACAGTTTTGGACTTTGGACTGGACTCCAACTTTTGGTTACTTAAGAAACATTTTATTTAGTTGAATATGTTGATTTTAATAAATTTTAAATAAAATACTTCCTGAGAAACCAAATGCCCTTTCTAAAAGACTTTTATTAGTGGATGCCTACATCATAATAGCTATCTGTGTGCCAAATATCGGTTTGAGCAGTGCGCTAATCAACTGAGGTATAAGATAAACATGTAAATTAATATACCTATAGTATAAATAAATTAAAATAGTTAGGTCGTACGACGGTTATGTGCTTTTTTCAACCTAAAATGTATTTACATCGATATAGAAATTGCTCTAATCTAAAAAAAAGTAACGTATCTCTTCGACACCGCTGAAGATATGACTATGAAATTTGGTCAGTAGTTTCGTTTCGTGACGTAGAGACCCATAAGCGGATTTTTAAAAAATTCAACCCCTAAAGGGGTGAAATGGGGGTTCAAAGTTAGAACTTAGAAGTTCCTTTTTTTTATATGTATACGCATATCTCGAGAAGCACTCGACAGATTTTAGTTCGATTTTCAGCAGTGGATTGGTCGCGTCTCGGGGAAAGTTTTAATATATAATCCGTCTTGGAAAAATAAAATAAAGGAAAACTGACGTGACTGACCGATCTATCAAAGCAGTACGCACAGCTTAAACCACGGGACGGACGGACGAAAATTAGGCATACAGATAATATCAATTATGACGTAGGCATCCGTTAAGAAAAGATTTTTGAAAGTGTAACCCCTAGGGTGGTTAAAAAGCGTAAATTGGAAAAAACTATTTCTCGGTCTGGTTTTTTTGAATCGTAGCATTCAGTAGCTTGGTGGTTATGGTACCTACTAATATTATCTACAAAGAGGTTTTGTAGATAATATTTTTATTAACTTTTAATGTGGCATTTTTTAAACCTTCGCCGCTAAAAGTTTTGTAAAATCCTAATTCAATTTTATGAAAATATCAAATACAATATGTAAAGTACTAAATACTGGGTCAAACAAATTCGCATGGGATTACTTTATTGTTTACAAAATCTTTTCTAAAAATTAAAAAATTATTTAAAGCAAAACGTCGGGTAAATTTCATTTGAATATTCGACTGTGTGCTATATTTTCAACATAAAATTGTTTTCACATCGAAATAGTAATTTTTGTGAACTAAAATCTCTCGGATAAATGAACTTGAATAATAATAATACAGCGTTGCATCAAAATAGGTTTTTTTTTTATCATAGACAGTTCAAATAAATAATCAGACGAGTATATTAAGAGAACTACAATATTGATGTATCTAGATGAAAATCAAGTTGAAACATTTTTTTTTTTATTACTTTATTTATATTTCCACAATCTGTTACATAGTTTGAACAATAAGTGAAATTAATGAAATAGATAGCTATGGCGTGAATGACGGATTAAAGATACCTTCCAGTGAAGGCACTTTTACAGTTGAAACATAATGTTTTAGTTGGACATAAAAATATAAAAGGAGGAACCACTTTTATCTAGGTATTCCCCAAGACTGCTAGTAGTTAAGTAGAGTCGTAATGCAATCAACCCCACTAAAATATTCGATTGCTTCATCGTTTATTAGAGCGTGTCCGTTTTCGAAGACATTCCGATACCTTATAATTTACTTTTAAGAGTTCGCACGGTTTTTTTTAATCCCGGCAGCATAGCGCCTATGCATTCAAAATGATTGTTTCTCTCTGAAAATGTAAATCAAATGCATTCTTACCGTCGCAAGGCATTAAGTTTTTTTATTTTTTTTTTAATAAGTCTTATTTTTATATACCTACACAATACCTATAGCGATTACGGTTGGATACTAAACAGTAAAGCGGTGGTTATTAAAACGATACACAATTCGAACAGAACGACCCATACGAATTGCATACGAAATGAACATATAAAAGCGATTCGCGCGCGTTGGACTTAATAATTACCGTGTTACATATTATATATTATAATATTATAATATGAGCGCGGGGATGGACGTCGATTAAATACTTTTTTCAAACGTGTGCTGAACGGAATGTGATACGATTTAGATTCTAAATATTATCCAGAATAGTAGATAACGTATATAATAACGAGTGAAGCTGCCGCACGGCATTTACGATCGTCCCGCAATAGGTTCTGAATTAATGTGATTACATATATATATGTTGCACTATTAAGGCTCGATCGAATTTAACGCGTTCAATTCGACGTTAAACCGCGTACACCGGTCGAGTGCACATCGGATTACCCACATAATAGTATGGAGTTCAATATCGCTGTGTAGCTGGCGCGCTCGTTTATTAATTCGTTTATTATCGACCACGTCAATTATTCAATACTATAATAATAATAATCTATGCATACACGGGTGTTATACGAATATTTTAACGACCAACCAACCAACCGACCGACGTGACAAAAATATAAGTCTTTTTATGTGTTACGTAGTACAATATTTGTATGGCGTTGAGCCAATATATATACTTACATCTAGTGATCATCAATTATACTATCCGTATAAACGTTCTCAATGAGAAATAAACATAAATATCGATGAAAATAATAAACAATAGATTAGGTATACGGATAGGTATTTTAAAAATCATATTATACTCCTTTCCATCGATTTTACCGATTTGATCAGACTACGTTTTATTCTAGAGTGCCTTATTATACCTCTAGCGAAATAGCGTAAAATACTCAACGGTAACGTTCATCATTTGCACCGTCCCGGCTTTCCTTGACCGCACCGAAAACGATTAAACCTCGACCATTGTCTCCTGCAGGGGAAACCGGGAAGCATTACATGTGCACGTTCCTCGACAAGTTCGTAATGTTATTAAGTTTTTTTGACAACATCGAGTGTATTACAAATTTGGATTTGATACTAATCAAGGGTTATTAATGTATTATACTCGAAGTATTCAATAACTAATAAGACATAAGCACGTTACAAAAATAATAATACTAGTTTTACTTTCGAGCCGCCGGATAATGAATAATGATTTAAGCTTACACAATAATATCTACTACACAGCGAGTCTGGTGAAATTTTATAGACCTCAACATGTCGCTATAATATATAGTCACTTGTGTTGATATCTCTGTTAATGTCATAGGCGTACTTAGGGATTATAGGGCGTGGGGCTGTAGCCTCCCCCAACGCTACCGCCTATGGTTAACGTGTATATAGAAAGTGCATTATTAATCAAAACCTTTTGTGTCTTGTTGTATTATTTATTTTATTATTGACAATATTTTATGACTATTTACGACCCATCATGACGTAATGCCTGTGCGCCGTAATCGTATACGACCACGATTGGAACGGATAAACCATAATCATTTTTTATAACATTTTTAAGCATTCAATATTTTGAACATATTTTTATTTACATAGAAATGTGGATAATTTATTATACTATACCATTCAACGTTTGAATTGAATTAACTTGTTATAATAATGTACTGAAATACGACTCATTTCGTTTTATGTGGACACTGCGCTTTCAATTATCCGATCGTTTGGGTATAGCAGTAAAGGTTTTGGTGGCTGAACAGTGAACAGGTTCTCACAATAATAGTCAAGCCGGTAGTAAATTTGAATTTTTTTTTATTTTTGAACATATTGCAAATGAATTGTATACTATTTGATTTGATTTTTACTCCAATCGAAATATTGTATACGTTTTCTATAATATACTCGTTTGATGATCATAAAATAATTAAATAATAATTGTTCTTGCTGATCAATAAGCTTTATATGTCTGTATACGGTACGGTGACCAAATTATTATTTAAATTTATTTATCTCAACAGGAATATTAAATTGAATTCAATATACGTACGGTGTACCTACTCGTATTTTGAAACATTTATTTAAAAACGTTTAGACAAAAGTGTAAAACTACTAGAACTATGACTAGAGCAATGCTTTATAATACGTATTATAATAATTTGTCTGTTCGACAAAAGCCAGACAGTTTCACGGGGTTAAATAATTGGTGACTACAAGACGTGTTTGAAATCAATTTGAGATTATATTTACTGGTTGACGTTTTCCACTTTTTGGAAATACTCAATAAATCTTTTACTGTACAGTACCTACATTTTAATGAGTTGTGATGTGTGTATTTCAAAATATTTTAGATTCAATACAATTATTTTTTCTAATTTCACTACAACGGCGTTTGAATTTCGGTGAATTTATCGTGAAATCGGTAATCTTTTTTTTTTTTATCTTCTCAAACGTTTAAACGTGAAACGTGATTTGATTGACGTAGGTTTTATCAATAATTATCCCAGTAATAAATAATCTGATTTAATGATAAAATATCAATATTGATTAAATGATGATTCCTACGTATGATACGATATGTATAATTTTGATAACGTGAAATCCTTAAGGGTTGGTCAACATGTCCGAAAATATTTAACAAAACCGTATTGACTTAATTCAAAATTCACTGTCATCATCTAATCAAGTGCAATTATTAAGATCGTTGTACGTGCACATATTATATTATTTGAGACTCGTAGGAATTAGCTATGATAAGTGTAATAATACTCATTTAAAATATTGTATCTGATACAGTAATTTATTCGAATAAACTTATTTTCAGTAATATACACGTTGTTCCACCAAGATTTAGACAGAGTGATGTATCCTGATTCTGTTTTTTTTTATGAATATACCTGGGTAAAGGCAATTTTGTTTACAATAGTTTGGTAAATATAAGTGTATGATTATAAAAATTAAAAAATTAACTTTTTATTTTATAATTTTTGCGAAATTCGAAGATCGTTATTTCATAGAGCTTCTTTTTCTGCAAATTTCGACGGTGCAACTCTTTCAGTTTTCATTGGATTCATGAGTTTTTCATAGTTTTTCTAACTTATTAAAAAATATTTTACTATTTACACAATTTTAACTAATAATAACTTTATCAGCAAACCTTTTCGAAAAAATTACGAGTTGATAATAATATACATTATTTCTTTGACTACTAAAAAAATTAATTAAAAATCATGAATCCAATGAAAATCGAGAGTGGGACCTTTGACATTTTCAGAAAAAAAAAACCCTATAAAATATAAAGTAAAAAGTTAATAATTTAACTTCTTTAACCATACACTTATATTTACCAAACTATTGAAACAAAATTGCCTTTTATCATGGCTGCTCATAAAAAAAACTGAATTTGATTATCCCTATTAACACGGGAGATATCACTCTAAATAAATCCCGGCGGGACACCTTGTATATTTGTATTCAATGAATACTTGAACATCTCGCTTTAAACTAGGCACTTACATTTCCGTTATAATGAATAAATGTCCATAATTTTAAACATGGTATACTTAATACCGGTGAATAAATTATAGTTATTATTATTTTTCTTTTTTCAATAAAAGCAGAAGTAATAAGGTGCAATCATGGAAATCCAGTCGTGCGATATAAAACGTTTTCAACTCCGGCTTGTTTGGTTTTCATTATTTATACAAAAATAAGTACAACGTCAATATTATAGTTCGACAAAATAATTTTCCAGAGGAATTTGAATTAAATAGTACCCACGACATACGAGCATAGGACTTACAATTATTAAATGTTAGGTTGATAAAAAATAACATAATTAGTTTAAAAAAAATTCTTTCAATTATATTTAAACATTTTTAATCGTTTGTAATAAAGTAAACGATTTCGAATTTTGTTTTAAAGACAATTTTTAAATTAAAAAATCATCGTTAGCAAAATAACGCATATAATATAGTATTGATTATTGTTGAATAAAATATAATCGACTAATAACGCATCGTTTAATGTTGTATTTTATCGGGTCAAAGTGAAATGGAGCCATTTGGATTAAAAATTGACAGTCGCGTAGCACATTTTCCCACCCGTACGTTCATATTTCAGAGACTTTTACGCTTGTCTACAGCCACGCGATTATGCATTCATCGTTGACCGCCGACTGTCTAGTTCGGCAGACAATAGCTTCGACGTTCTGCGAATCGATATGATTAGTTGAGAAATAAAAATAAAAGAGTTATGGTTTCGATATCGTGCGCAGAGAAAGTGTTGTGAAAACCATTGATTTTCATTCATCATCAAATTAAATTGTAGTTGCCAAGCGTACTCTATATATACATAACGATTCTACGGTGTGATATTTTAAAAGCAGAATCTCACAGCATCCATTAAAATTTATTTTAAGCCAGGAGTAATGGATGGACGTGGTATAAATGTAGGTATCTGGTGACTGGTATACTGTATAGTATATATATTATAGGGTGCGTATATAGATGAGGCGTACTGAATACGATTAGAAATTTTCTATTAGTCCGCGCACAGTAGTCGATCGCGGGCTCGGATTATTATACAACGATGAAATAAGTTTCACATAAACACTTTGGTTCTATCGCTGATACCTTATAAATGCACACGCATGTACGCGGCGTGGTGTACGAGTCGTATACACGCATAAACACGCACCGTGACGACTACGCGAAGCACCTGTACTGGTAATTATGATAAATAAAAAAGGATAAAGTCCGTCCTCGGTACATCCAGGCGGTACGCTTGTAAGTCGTAACGAATAATTTAACGCCCCGTGTATATTATATTTCGTGTAATAATTATTACTCGCGCGTTAATAATACTTTTTTTTTTTTGTTTCGATAATACTCTTAAGTGATTTGTCGTATTCGAGTGGGCGTCGGTGCGTTTTTCCAAAATGTCGTACATTGCATGGTAAAATTGCTATTGAAACGCATTAGGCTGCATCCGAGTTGGGTGCGAAAATAATACTAGTTTTACATTTTGTACGAATTGGGTTCGTGTGAATAAAATGTTTTGTCTGAATTGGGTCCGGGTGTATCAAATGATGCGTTTGAATTGGGTCCACGTATTTATACAATTATTTATCATTTCGTAGTAAATAGTTATATTATAAAGTACGAATATGGATTAAGGACGTACTTTCTGGGAATAAACTGATATCTTATCGTAGTAATTCTGTTTATTCTGCTCACCCAAATATATAGTATTATCAATTTATACACGTTTTAAAAAATATTCAAATAGATGTTTATATTAAAATGAGAAGTCCAGAAGGAAAAATAATAAACTGTATAATATCTAAGGAAGATTTTGTAAAAGAAAAAATGACAGAAAAAATAGTAAAAAAAATTAATTGCTACGAATTCGTAAAATATATGTCTTATAAATTTCAACCCTTAAATTAAAATATTATCAGAAAATATTAATCAGGAAAAAATTTGAAAAAAAAACATTTTTATGGGATCCAACTCGTACAGTAGACTGGTTTACACGGGGCCCAACTCGTACAGTAGGCTATTTTACACGGTTAGGTGAACAATCCAATCACCAATTGGTGAACAATCTGAATCATGGGACCTAACTAGTATGCGCCGCATTATTAGATATCATAGATAATTGATTCGTGTGTATTTTAGATATTCGTATGCGTGGCATTAGACGAATTGAATGTTCCTGCGTAAACGTAATTCATATTATTGTTATAATCCTATCGAGCAACAAGCACGAGAGTACGGAAAGAAATATGCGCTTTTATACCACGGTAACGAACGTTTTTGTCGAAAGGTACAAACGTAATATTCTAAAGTATAATTGCTCTCGATAAACTGCAACGGAACGCCGCGCTGTCGGGCATTTTTTTTTTTTTTATTTTATCCGTGTACTCGAATGCGTATTACACTGGGTTACACCGTAGACAATAATTCGTAAGTTGTTGTCGAAAATTAAGGCTCGGCGAAAGAAAAAAACAAGTATAACGATGTAATGTTATATTATTTTCGCCTCGTTTAAATTGTTATTATGTTGCTCCGACCGTCGTTTAACTGGCGCGCACACAACCGGCACACGTTTTTATATCGACGAGATTCGATCTCGGCGCAGAGTAGGTCTACATTTTACGTATACGTACCTAATAATATGATATAATATTTTATCGGCGCACGAGAACGATTTTACAACCCATTAAAAACCGTTAACGACTGTAAATATTTGTCCGCCGCTCGCGTTTCATCAAAACGTTTTACCGTAGTTTTCCCCGACCCCGGTGCAGTATCGGTATCGTAATATTATACAATATTGTACAAGACGTGCACACTTCGCCGAATTCACCCCGCGCGCCGTGAACACCGAACCCGATGAGCAGGCCGTTATTTGTGCATATTCGAGTATATTATAATTGTGTTAGGTGTAGTGAGCTCCGAGAACGGCATGTGGGGAGGGGGAGGGGGGGGTGGAGGGATGAGGTACCGACGGAACAATAACACCCGTCCGCCGTATACTATGCGTAAATAATAATTACGGTACAACAACGATAATAATACATCGATCACGACGTAACGATTTCGAAAAATAAACATCTTCGACGGACAGGCAGTGGCATGGCGAAATGTGAAGGGTGGTTCCGAGGACCTTCTCCGGTTTTTACTTTTTTTGGTAACGCGATCGTCTTCATGGCGTATAATTAAATACACCTATCTAATTCGCATTGCATAGTTCACGTACACGCACATACACACACTCACACACACTTTATGCATACTAAATCATGGCTCCCAAGAAGAGATTCCAAATGGCGATCTGCGGCATTGCGTTTGTGTCGTTTTTCAAACTTATCGGCTCTTCGTGAAAAATCGTGACCAACGGTATCCGAGATTTTTTTTAAGCACCGCCAACGTTGTGTACGCGATGCGTTTAGCCTTGTGTCAAAATTTCGAACACAGTCGTTATCGAACCTATAATTTCGATTTCCACGAGAACTACCGCGGGAGGTTAGCATTTAATATAACCCGTAGTGTCGAGTACCGCGGTACTTATCGTAATGTAGTGTATATATACCTAACAGTTATGACTATTTATAAGCGCATCGCTCTAAAAAACGATTCTGAAGAAATCACACGTGTACCTGTTGTGTTATAAATGAACCGCTTCGAACGCGAAAACAACATCGATCGGAGTACAACACGCTTCGAACGATTTCCCGAGATACCGCGATCGTGTTAAAAGTAAGTGTTACCTGTATATTATTATAAATCATTACATTTTATCTATAAACACGACGCGAATACAATAGATATCGTAATATTATTTAGGTCATATTATTTAGTGGTGTCGCGGCGATCCACCCCTAATAATAGTAACATATAATGCAGTCATGTTTTTTCAGAGCGTTTGAAAATCTATTCGAGTTATTTAATTTTAGCCGATACAAGAAAGTTAAGTTATAAGTTGATATAGTTAACGAGAAATTGAGTTTTTGATCTTAAAGTTAATCTCAAGAAAAATACTAACCTATAAGTTATTTGGGTTTAGAACAATGTTATTTATTTTTTAATAAGCGTATATAATACTTAAAGATTACATAACGAATCGTTATATGCTCTTTTGTATTGATACCAAAGCTTCACGGATTTCTATCACAATATTTTCCTTTCGGCCGCATCCGCACGTCTTCAGTTATGTGCACTGACCCGTTGCAGGTATACGAGTATAAGCATGTTCAGAGTAAAAGTTCACAGTTTTACCGTTGTATTTTATTGGAAAAATAGAAATCAACCACTGTCAGCTCATAAAAACGATGTGGGCCCACTGTCTGTTCCAAATATTCGATTGAATTAAAAATATTTTTAATTTGAACGTGAACGATGGAACTATATTCAAAAATGTTATGAAAATACGAAAAACAAACGCATGGTATGTTGCGTGCGGCTCTAGTTTTCCGAGATCTTATACACGGTGTTCGGAGGTCTTAGTTGTATGCGCTAAGAGTGCACGCAGACGGCGGGATCGCCGAGGCTCAAGGGATTAGAACAACCGAGATTCTGGGAGAGAGTGCATTTTCCTGGCACACGACCGTCGTCTGTGTTTGTTCAACGATTCGCGGAATACTGTCTGACGATGATAACCGCACTTGCACCAGACGGCGTCGGCCGTAGAAGCCTCGGGGTGTCGTCTGCGCATACACACGTATTTTACACGAACAATTATTATGGCTTATACAATTGAAATGTATAACCTTTAAATATTAGAATACGGCATATTACGCGCGTGTACGGCAATGTTTGCGTTAATATTTTTCTTTTTATTGCTCACACAACCAGTGACGTACACCTGCAGTGACGTACCGAGGATTTTTTTTTTTTGTGGAAGATAGGCAATCAGTTACCATATTACAGTATTACATCACACAAAGCCTATAATAACTGTAGAAAAAAGTATCGAGAAAAGTCTATATTTAAATCAGTAATTTACGTTTTGTGACAAGTGTGGTTTTGCAAACAGGCGTTAGGCAAACCTTTATAAGTGTATTTTATAAAACTCACGATTAAGATGTAAGTTATAACCGCGTGGGAATGCAATAACTTGAAAATTCCTGATATTTCGGAGATAGCGAGGTCGCCACCCCTTCGGCTACTCCCCTGGATACGGTCGGCACACACACGCATGTATATATCGCGTCCTGTCTTTCCCTCTCGTATAAAAACTTAAACACCATCGGCGGGTAGACTCGTTTAACAAACTCCCGAATGGCTCATGTATACAGATTTCGGTGTACAATATCTAATCCATCTGGAAAAAAATAAATACGTAAAGCCTTAAGACGAATTACTGTTTTAGGTGAAAAATAAATATGTCACCTATGCGCCCGCGAGAGTAGAACTCGCCGATGCGGTCCGCTCTCTTATGATAATATTGAAATTAGCTTTGAGAAATTGCGCCCGTACTCGTACAACGCCCTTGCGCTCGTTCGCTATACCTACAGCTTATTATAATGATATTATTATTATCATATATGTCGTTGTCGTGTCGTCGTGTCGTCGTCGTCGTCGTCGTCGTCGTTGTGCGGTCGCCACCGCGTTGGGCGTGCATTTTGACGAAAGGTCACCTATACACACGCACGCACGCGGCGTTACGTACACGATACTTTACGTGCGCAACACAATATTATACACGCACACGCGCGTACACACACATCCGCGATCGCTGTAGGTACCTACATGGCAGAAATAATGGGAGCGGCCGGCCGGGAGACTTTTCACTCTGCTGCAGGTCTTTCCAGCGACAGCTTCCCTATACGTGTACATTTGTATACACGCGCAATGTTGTTTTATCGCACACACATTATGTATTATTAACGAGCACCTCTATGTGTGTATTACACGCTGCTGCGTTGCACGTGTTTCGACGTAACGCATACGGATCGCCACCTCAGCTCGTACGACTGCACGCGTACACACGACGTATTGTATTTAAAACGACCAATATCGCTGTCGTGCACATGGGTTCCGAGACGTGGCCGCTAAGAAAAGCAGAGGAGCCGACGCTGTGTAGCGGTGTTTCAGAGGGTTATCGCTAGCGGAAACCATTTTATACGCTTTGATGTACGACCCGATCTGACGTACGGCGAGAAGATTATACCCGACGCGACGAACTTCAAGAACAGTTTCGACGGCAAAAAAGTTGGTAAATATAGGGACATCGATGAGAACATTTATATAGGCCCACTCATCGTCAAAAACGGAACTAAGGGTGTCAAATAAGGTCTCCGAAAAAAAGAAAATCAATTTAGAGAAGACCAAGGTTAAAGAACGACTGCGACTGAACAAAGGTTCAAAGTCTGTAAACAAATAATCCAATGACGAACGGATGGAGAGAGACAACAGAGAACAGGGATGGGCTGCAGATGTTTACTTAGCGCAATGGTCGACAAGACCCATGATTTGATGAAAAATAAATATATTTATATGTAAAGTCATTCGGTCAAAGCATCCGCGGTCGAACAGTCCCGTCGAGAAAATTCTGGCGAAAAAGCCTTGAATTAATACACGACAAAAAGTCCAAGTGGACTGATTTCACGCTGTTGCGATAACTTTATTACAACGATGAAAAACCTGTACGATCCGTTACATAAATAAACAGCTTGGTAATACCCGTTTACGTGCAGTTATAATGAGTAGCACGATTACCATTATTATTTTTTATAGTTTCGATAGTACCATTTACCATCGAGTCTTTACTGAAAAGTCCCAAAATCATAGGTACGCGTCCATATACATGACTGCGTGCAAGAGAAAATTAAAATTTACGCTTTACACAATTGTTTCTTATGTAGCAGCAGCAGTGCAGTATACGGGCCCATAACTTTCATTAACTCAAATTAATATGCATTACTTTCGAAGTATTTCGAGCGCTTAAAATTATGACGAAAAGGGTGTACGGATAAGAGAGGTCACGCAAAATGTTCACCATCGAATTCTATTCAATTGCCAAATCGAGGGAAAATGTCTCATGGTTTTTACAAACATTTAGTATTGTACTATGTTTTCTAAAGTTTCCAGCTTCTCTACTTGTACCGAAACGGAATTACATGGCATACAACCAATATGTACATCATGAATAGAATATCTACTTAAACCGTAGTTCAGTTGCTACACCGACGGTTCGCAGGATCCTGTAGTAGATCACACATTGTTTTTTAATCAATGCTCGTTATAACAGTAAAGAAAGAGTAAATCGAATGCGAAAAATGTAGCTCGCGTGTACACGTTATAATAATATTACGTGCAAGCATGTTTTGCTTTTTACCTCGTAATAAATTTATTTCGTATGATTCCCGCGGAAAATATCTCTTAAATACCCCTCTAATACATCAGCATAATACGTACACACGAATAGTGTATTAATGTGTAAGTATTATATTACGCGAGCGTGCATGAGTTACACGACCGCGGGCAATATTACAAGAGGCACCGAGCGGATAGGTACCTACAGGGCAGAGGCGCCAATTATCTTCCATTAAATAAACCGTCAATCGCTGCGAGCTCTACACGTAATAACATACTATAATACGGTATATTCAATATATTATATTATGCTACTGCATGTAATATTATTATTTTGTTTTCCACGCCGCGCCGCCAATCGTCCGATGATACATTTATATAATACGAATATATATATTTGTCCTTTTACGAATAAAAATGGTTGTCCCATTATAATATAAAATACAACGCTCGTCGACGATTACTGTAAAATATTATACTGACACATTTTTAACCAGACATGTGTAGGCATGTGACAACAGCATGGGTATACAAGGTGCGTCCGTCCGGCGGTGCCAAAGGGAGACGTATCGCGTCCCTCGGAAAGACGTTTTTTAATCAAAATAACCGATTGATACACTGATTGCGTACACAAATTGGAAACATAATTAAACTAGGTACTTTTTTTTATAAAAGCTTTAAAATATAAAGTAATTTCAAAAAATATCACCCCTTTTAATTTTATAGGCAAGAAAAGTTCTTTTTAAAATCGCCCAAAGTGCAGTTGCGTCTAAGCATGTACTGGCCATCAACAATACAACAAAACCAAAATATATCGTTTATACTTAACAGTCGTAATAAGTACAATAAAATAATGAAAAAGAACTCGTACTTCGAAATAGATCAGATGGACAAATAATATTAACTGGTCGAGGAAGAAAGTCTTGTCGATATTTACGTCAGGTTGTAAATTAGTTATATAGTGTAAAAACTAAACGGTTTAGGGACGTACAATAATAAGAGAACCGATCAACTGCGCCCACTTCAATGGTTTCACAGGCTTAAGATTTTCGATTCTGAGTTATTTAAAGACTGTTTCTGTAAACATAGTCGATTTCAATTATTCTATACTCGAAACTTTATAAAAAAACAATTAATTTCTATTTTGTTTATATTTAATTTAATTGAAATGCTTGCACATTTCACATGTGTCAATGACCTTTTGAAAAGAGGTGGGCACAAACAAACTAGGTTTTGGGAAAGTGTGTACGTATAATTGGTGTACACCCAATAACATCACATCTCCGTGGACGTAATTAAAACACACACATATACACACACACACACACACACACACACACACACGCACACGCACATGCATAAGCACATGCACACATACACACACATACTCACATAACAATTCCAGGAACGCAGTTTATAAAAAAAAAATCAAGCGGTCGCAATTTATCAATTCCACCTTGTCCCGATCGCGATGTAAACTTAACCCGACTACAGCTGGTAACTCCCCATGTGGTGACGTAATTTAAGTACAATTTTAAGACAGTTATTTTATTATAAATGGTAAGTATGTGTTGTAGAGCATGATACTTTTTTCATTATTATAATTTCATTTAAACTAACCATTTTTAATTTTTAACTTGAATGGGAATAAAACAAATAAACACTATTTATAATTATATTCGATATTTTATAATTCTTACTGCTCATTTTTAGGGAGATGGCTAATGTTTAGTTGTGTGTAGTAACTAGTAAGTTACTTAAGTTTATCGCATTGTTTATACATCCATAATATAGTAATTGCTATTGATACCTATTATATAATACTATATTTATTTCATTGATAAAAAAAAAACGTGTTCTAACGCAACTATGTAATAGGTACTCGACATTTATTGCAAAAAAGTAATCTACGTCCAGTCAAAATATTCAAAACATATTCAATACACTCATTACAGAATGATCCCAAATAATTTTGATCTTCAGAACAATCGAATTACACTACGTATATTGTATATAGTAACACGTCCAAATTTTATTTTAAATATGGCTAACTGTTTTAGCTTTTGCATCTTAATGGTTACGATTATTTTCCTATTAATTTTTTTTTCAATGATCGAGTAGTTAATTATAATAATAAGTGTCCTGATTCAGACCAACCCTCGACATTTGGAAAATCGGCATGCTGGTAAGATTTATGACCATCTACAAGAATGCGGTTTGCCAACAAATTATAAAAAATTAAGTAGGTATTGACGTTCTACTTCACTTGTACCGAGGAAGCTGTGTTCTTTTGCCCTCTAGCTGAAGTAAGTATGAATGTATAAGAAATGTAACGAATACCGCGCAAAGATTATGCCAAAACGTATGTTGATCACTGTTCGCTTATCAACGTTAGTATAGCACAATTTATGTAATAAGTTATATCAGATGCACCATTCAGCTGTTTATTGAAACATAAATTATATGGATGAACAATAATTACGATAGAAAGCAATGTCTTATCTGCAGTCGAAAAATCATAAATTGTAAGCCTGGTTTCTAATGTTGTCACAGGTAGACGAAGTACGGACTTCTCTTGTAAATAAAAACCTGTTTTTGGGATTATCAAAATATAGTTATTTGATATTTTTTTATTTTATTTTTATAAATTGTATTAACTGAATAGAAATTGTGTTGCACCTGCAATCATATTAAAAACACAAGATCGGTAAGGTGTTTAAATTAGTTTTTGAGATGCAAAAGTTTTCACTCTTGTGTAATAAATTGGTGTAATAACTGATGTAAGCATATTAAACTGGCTGGCAACGTATGTGCGAATATTTAAACTGCCATAAATCAAAGAGAAATTTTCCAAATCTTAGGCTGTTTAGATTTGCGCGAGACAATAGACGAGTGAAGTACCGAACTCATTTTGTTGTACCGTGTTTGCTCATTGTTAGTTTTACGATAAAAATGAATAATGGATGGATTATATAATTATGTATATCAACCAATTGGTTTGAAAATCCTTCGACTAAAACCTGTTTTTATCACGTGCTCGGTGCGGGTAACCCCTCTTGAACGGTAACGATTACAGTGACGTCTAGTGGCAGCGTCCACGTAGCCGCTACATAGTATACCAGTATACCACGAAATCAACGATTAAGACAATCACCGTCATCAGTTTTCCCGACGTCTTCCAGAAAAGCGAGCTGAAACTCTCGGGCGCACGGTTCTTCGTTTTCCAGGACAGCGAGTCTTGTCAGCTGCCACCCTATCGTACGACCTCCGAACAGCGCGCCCTACCCCGATGCGCTGTTGGGTACTCGATTATTGACGTACGTTCTCGAATGCCTACACACGTTGCCAGTGTCGCGCGCGTTTGGTACGTTCCTCGCGCAGTAGCGTAGCTATGAATATTTTTTTGGGTAGGCCCACATAGATCTTCCACTGTTAGACGGAAGTGGGGACTAATCCCAATCGTATTGGCCTCCTATAACTTCAAAGTTATCATTGATTTGTCTTATTAATCATTCGTAACTTAAGAAAAAGTTTGCAATTTTTATTTTCCTGAATACAAGTGTGTTTTACAATATAAATTGTTTATAATTATTAATCACTACACTCGTACCTAATAATATATACGTATTGTCCAAATAAAGTCTTAAACTTAAAGCTTTTCAAAGTCAAAATTCCATCTTCTTTTCTTTATGATTGCCAACTTGTCAAGAACAGCCGATGGGTTATCAATAAATTGAACACTTATTTCTCTTTCTATGTAAATTATTAACGTCAAATCGATTATCCTTGGACTTTTTTTTTCAAAAAAAGCTTTTTTCTGCTTCTTTCTCTTTTTATAGAAAATCTGGGTAGGCCCGGGCCTACCAGGCCTATCTACTGTCTACGCCCCTGTCCTCGCGCAGCCGACCGTGCGGAGCAGATGCGTCCCCGGCAACGGATTCGCACTCGTCTCCGCGGTAGGTGCAACGATGATAATATTGTAATAATATAAGTAACGTACGTTGACCGTGCAGTAGGTGGTGTGTATACGACACTTTGAAACGTGCTGCACACGAAGTCGTGGTCTCGTGTATCGTATTCAATTCTCGCGTGTTATATAATCTCGTTTGTGTATAAATAATTTATAACATCACGTGCGTGCGTGCGCGCGATGTACATTATACACACCTGTTCGCGCGGGACGGACCGGCGCAGTGTTTGCCGCGAGTCGACCGTGCGCACGCCTACGTATACGGCATATCATCATTGCAATATAATATATAGTGTGCCCAACGCGACGCATTAATAACACGTTATATGGCGATTTTTACGCAGCTAATTAAAATCCGTTTGGACGTTTATGACGCGCCGTGTGCGATAATTATGATTTTTTCAACGTGCGCGATAGTGTGTTACAACAGCGGAGTACTCGTATGTACACGCGCGTTGTTATTAAAAACGCGTAGCCTGTATATTTTAATACTGTTACAATACGCGCACAGCGAAAATATTAAAACGATATTTCATTCGTACGGATGGCTTATACGGTTTTTGTCGTCGAATCTACTATGTTGTATGAATAACGCGCCGCTATTGGTATCAATATCCGGAAAATTCGTATACCCGCATCCGAACGCTAAACAAGTGCAAGTATTTTTCACATAATTACTTATGTCATAACGCAATCGACGTTTCGACACGTTTGATTAAACTTGTATGTGCTTTATAACTCCGAGTAAATAGACTAGTGTGGATCTCGCTGGATTGGTTAGAGGAGATTTTTTAATATTTTTTTCTACGTTTATTAGTTATTTCACATTTCTAGTTCATCTATTTTTATAATCTTCCCATTCTTATCCGGTAAGTATAGTATGCTTATACGCTACACAGCTCATGAATCATTTAGAAGGGAAGAAACGTATCAGTATGATGTATGAGTACAGTACAGTGTATTATTCCAAACGATCTGGAGCGAGCAAATGGGAAAAAAATGATAATTTTTACAAATCTAGGTCCCCCAAAGTCGCTTCTATACAATGTAATATGAGAGTGTGACAAGAACGCCCCCTCTAATGAAAAAATCGTACTAGACTCCATGAAGCGTTGTCCCAGCACTGCGCACTATATATTATAGTAATACCACGGTTTTAATTCATGAATACAGTTGTCGTTGTATACGCAGCGTATAACCGATGCGTATCCATAGCGTTTTGAATAATTTATCATTTGTTGAACCAACAGGACAAAATTCCCTTTATGAAGAGTGCAAATACTATCCGCGACTTAGTATACAAAAGATTCTACTCACGCACATAAGGCTGGCGCAAGTGGGGGGCAAATCAACCCCCCCACCAATAAAAACTAACTTACAGCCGATAAATTATGAAAACAGTTTGAAGTGTCGGAGAGTTCGATTATTTTACATTTATACAGGAAAATAAACAAAACTATTTGAAAATGGATAACCTTCAATCCGAGATCGATCAATGTTATTGGTAGCACTCCAGTGGCATAGCCAAGGGGGAGGGGAGTTGGTGTTTAAGCACCTCTATTGCCCTTTTTTCAAACATTTTAACACAATAACACAGTTTATATGTATAAATTATTATAGTGTGTTTATGTTATATTTTACATTTTATTAGAAATATTATTTTATCAATTTTACTTATATAAAATCAAAAAACTTCCAATAACTTGTCCAGAATCTAGATTGATAATGAGATAATAATAATACATTTTTATCACATCTATTCAAAAACTACGGTTTTGAGCACGATAATAGATATTATCTTACATAATTGTGATTATGACCACTATGACTACAATGTATAGTCACGATATTTGACAAGACATTGTGTTTAAATCACAGACTGATATTAATTTATACTTAACCTCCCCCCCCCTTCCATTGTTTAATCCTGGCTACACCACTGTAAAGAGTGTCGAATAGTTATAACTGATATAATATGGTAACTTTACTATCTACTGTCTATTCTATCTATTTGATGTATAAACATCCAAAAAATTCCTAAATTTCCCATCCGTAAACAACATTTACACGCATATGGGTATATTATAGAACGGACTCAATATTAAAAATTTGTTTCCGGTTCCAACACGAGTAAATGAGAATAAAATATACCATTGGAAAACTTATGGTGTTCCATAAGAAAATATGGGAGTTAAGATTATTATCGCTGCTGGGTGGAGGAAGTTACGATATGGGCCGGATTCCCGCCTAGGCAAACAAGGCAGTTGCACAAACCTTAGGGTTGGGGGGAGGGGCTTCAGCTTGTACAAAACCCCAATTTCCTAATAGACATGCGGAAAAATATGACACGTACACAAATTTAACGAAGGTTACTGATCATAAAAAATTGCGATTCTTATTATCTCGTGGAAAATATGAGATATGTTATACCCTACGTATACGTCAACGGATATTATAAAAATGTAAGAATAGCAGTTGCGGCCGACGATAATATCGTTTAATTTGCACAGAAGAAAGCTCGTCACATTAAATTTAAGTATATAGTAGTCAGTAATGCATCAATCGGAATTTTTTATATTATCATTACATTTAGTTAAATATGATGGTAAGACAAAGCGTCACATATTTTTTATAAAATAACAAAGATGGGCCCTCGTTCGTTAGGGCCGCGAGGCCTACTAGTACAGGTGATGGCGGTTCGATGTGCGCTACCCGTCGACTGTGATTGTTCCCGCGTAGGGATAATGTATATTATACGTTTATACGTAAAACGCTGCGGAAACGCACGTGCGCTCTGGTATGCTTGTTACGTATTCGTTCAGGTGCGTAGTGCAATACGTGTTCGAGCTGTTCCCCTCGTCACCGGCGGTCGACCGAATGTATTTAAATCTACCCGCGGAGGAATTGAAGGTATGGCTGGCATGAGTGTAATATACATAGTGCTCGACGTGTACGTCTATTAATACACACCGCTGAAACGTCGTCGCGGCGAATCCTCCGAGTGGATGCCCGGGTGGGCACACCGCGCCGCGATAAGATCGTTCTGCGTAACCCGTGCGTACGTTCAGGTGCAGTGTACCTGCGAGCCGCGCGGTGCATCACTACGCATGCATTTTACTATATTATGACCATGCGCACACTGCGACTGCGGTTCGGTCCCGCGGAACGGCTTCTACTTTTAGTTTGATCATTCTCACCCCCCCCCCCCATCCCCCCCGCTCCCCACGATCAGACATTTCTGACGCATGTGGAATCGTTGGGAAAACTCTCCGGCGTACACAATATATCATGATGTGCAATAGTTGCAGTAGCTTGCTAACCCGTGCAACGCTATTGCTTATACTGTCGTATAATATATATATATATATATATACATACCTGCCCAGCGCATACGCAAGGAAATTTTGCTTTCAGTATGCTCGTCCCGTTTTCAAGTATGAACGTTGTGCTTATTCAAATCGTACATCACCTAAATGCTTACAATTCTATAACGACTTTTGACGATGTTGTCATACTCATGAGTAGGGTTCGGAAGTTATAGGAACTAAAAAAGGTAAAATATGCAAAACAATTATTTACGTTCTAAAAAAAAAAAACGTATTGTAAATAATTATAAAAAAAAAATAAAACAAAAAAATGATAAATAAATTTATAAGGATATAATATTTAAAGTATGGTGAAAAACTAATTGGCATTTGGATATCTTATTGCGCTGGAAAAATTGTTAAAAAAATCTATTTTTAGTTATTGCGATCTTAAATAACAATTAATATATATGTTTCATAATACCTATTAAGTTATTACATTAAATCACCAATGTTTTCCAATTTCAATTGAAAATGACCGGCGATTATTTGAAAGGAGATTCAGGAAAAAACTTCTTTCAACATCAGTCGACAGTAAGAATTTCGGTATATTAGGACGATAGAGATTCAATGTGCTAAAATATTAATATAATAGTCCACTGTGATGATGGCAATAAAATACACACGTGAAATTATATAAAGTTTTGCATTTTATATTATTAATGAATAGGTTAAGAAAGAAAAAAATCAATTTATTTTAGAAATACACTTTTGTAGTTAAAATTAACAAAATATATATTTTGAATATTCGATTTTAAACTCGCCATTATATAGCTCGAATTTCCAGCTTGGTTTGCGCTTTAAATCGAAAGTACATAGAACAATATACATTATGCAGTTCCTACAACTTCTGAGCCCTACTTATAAGCTATAATTGTTGTATAACAAATTTGTTTACTCGTTCAATATTTGACTTTTATGCATTGAAAAGTTTAGGAAATAAAACTTCCATACGATATAAACATGGTGAAAATAATATTTGTTGCTCTAAATAAAAACATAAAAATTACTAAGATATACCAACTGTAAAAGTCTATTTTATTTTTTTCCACAAAAATCTGAACTAACGGGGTGAGTAGGATTTGCAAAAATAAGAATATGAATAAATCCATGTGAGGTGATCATCATTGCTTAGGAAACCATTTTAGATGCATATACGAGTATGTGTAACATATAATATATTATGTGTTACACGCTTTCGTATCGTCGGTGTATTAAACGATTCCACTCTTACCGTCACGTATGGCGCACATTTTGCACGTACCTGCATGTGAAATTATTATTTAATGAAAAAAAAAAAAAAATTGTCCGAAATATTTTGAATTATTAATTTGATTAAAATATCCACAAAAAATACGCCTCTTTTAAATCGTTCATCTGATATAATATTTATGTATGCAAAAAAATAGGCCGATGACAGCTTTGATAGATTTAATGTGTTACAATCAAGTAAAGTGTTTTTCCTGTATACACGCGGTAAGGTAATTCAAATTACTTATGATATCTGAACGGGTTTTTCAATAAAAATAATTTCACTGATTTTAATCAATTTATTTTATATTGATCATTTTTAAAATTGTATCTAGACTAATTATTACTTTATATACACTTTCATATAAAAAATAAATATCGAACACGCATCGAAAAACAGAGTCCGTTTGAATACGAAACATAAAACACCTTTCTTTGATGTTATTAGAGCCCGTCTGGATACGAAATAGAAAACATCTTTCTTTGATATTATTTTTCGTCCTTGATTGCATTTTTTGCCACTTAATTTTTATGGAAGAAAAATATACGATTCTGTAATTTTATAATGTTGGGATTAATTACATCGTTACTGTGTGTGAACAGCGGAGTGCACTTTTTTATTTTATACAAGATAGTTATTAACTTATATTTGCTACACGAAAAATGATGTTTATTTCATTATTAATAATATTATGTTAATTCGGTCGCGCATTTCTGTACATTTTTTTTTCTCGTTTTCAATGTCTTATATCGTTCAGCGTTCTGCTCGGTTGGTGCGGTGATGATGCGCGCCCGTTGAATATTCGAAGGCTACTCAATTGACGATGTGCGGGTGATACGGGGTTAGACGAAACGAACATTTTACATGCCGACTTACATGTATTATTATTGCTTTATACTTATAAAATGTATCGAAAACAATCCAAAGTTCAGCAACAACACACATGACGTGTTCGTTTCGGTCGAATGAATAAAGACGATTCCTATGAAAGTATAATGCACGTAGAGACTCGTACAGCCCACCCCGTTGACACGTTTCTCTCTCTCTCTCTCTCTTTTTCTCTCTCTTTTGAACAACGAGACAGCTGACCGGAGTAGAAATAATAGGTCCTTGGACAGTCCACACAGTCCAATAACTTGTCGGGCGCACTTTCGCCGGTCTTGCAGTATATAATTATCGTCGACGACAAGTCGTCTTCGCGGTTTCTTATACTTACGCACCACTTCACGACCGTAAAACATTTTAAACAACCGTAAATCACTGTTTAACGTGTATTATTGTAAAATCCGTTCCCGAATAATAAATCCAATATGCTCTCCACAAACATTTCTATGGTTTTTTTCGAAGTCGCAAATCAAACGATCTCGATCGTTTATATACTACTACTCGTACAGTAACCATTCGATTGCTTTTACTCGCGACGACGCATCGAAAGAAATACTCAGTACATTTTGTCAAGTTTAAACGGGACAAAAACCTCGCATTGTATTCAGTGTACGTAACTATTCGTGGATCGAAATTCTGCACTGCAGTACTTACGACACGACTACGTTCAAAGAACCATTTACGTAATACAAAGTAGAATAAATAATTTTTATGATATTTCGAAAATAAAGTTAGAATCCTATAATGTCTGTGATACATATCGCATGTCGAATTGAGTTTAGTTCCGAGATTTTGATCAAACGTAAAAGTCGATCAAAGAGTTTCCACCTACAAATTTGATTATTATTTATTACCTAGGCTTATGTGGAGGAAGTAGTGAAGATACTATAAAAAAATTGGAAATGTTATTACTTCTACTCGCATACCCATACATTTTATGTAAAAGTTAAAATAATTTTAAATTTACCGATTTCGCTCCTGCCTTCTCCCTCCTTCGTCTCACGGATGACTGATGTCAAATGACGGATGTTTCATATTTCTTTCTGCGACGCGTCGGATTAAAATATTAAGAAATTATATTCATCATTGACAGATTCAAACATTTTAAACGCACCGCAACTATGCAACCTACTTTTCTCGTGCCTATTACAAGATATACTAATAAGCAAATCATATTATCCACATGCGTTTGCAATATTTTCACAAAACGAGATAGTTCTCGGAACGGCGGTAAAATACACGAATTTTATGTGAATGCGTATACGCATATATATTATATAGGTAATCATCGAATATTTATTCACGACTGGTTTTCATTCTGCGGAAACCAAGCGATTTGTGACCAATATATGCGTATAATATGTGTTCATTAAAATTAACGGTACGTCGACGTCGGCGCGTCGTTAAAACTTTGCTGGAAACGGTACGTATTTTGTGTATCTTCTCTCTTAATTTATGTTGGTATAAAATCCGTATGGGTTCTTATATTTATTGTAGTATTAATTCTTTTCTATAAGTGGTACATAATTTATAAATTGACAAAATGCAGCATAGAACCACTACGTACCGGTAAGATGTTCACCACTATATACCAACGAGGTAATATATGAGTAGAAAATTTGAAAGCACATACATACACACACACACACACACACATACGCACACACACGCACACACATATATAATAAGAAAAACGAGTACTATTAATTTTTTTTTTTTTTAATACAAAGGAATAAATATAGTGCAAACATATTTACTTGACCGTATTTAGATTTGCATTTCATAACAAGCGTATCTATATATTATTATAAACTGTGTGTATGTAAGTTTCAGAAAATAATCATATGGTTACTGTAGTAACTGATCGTGATAGTTTTAAATGTGAAATATCTGAAGGGAGTTATTGCGAAAAGTGTACATAAAACTTTTCAAAAAAATATTGTTCCTATTAAAATATTATGTTGAAATTCTATTTATAAATGTAATCTTGATCTAAACTATTGAAAGAAAAAACTTGCAAAAAATCAGTTTGAAATTTAATTTTGAACATTCAAGAAAGTCGTTAGATTTGCCAAAGGTAAGAAAAATTTAAAAAAAAAGTATTCAAAATACACCAAACCGATATATAGTATTTAATTTTACCCACGTTATTACGTTGTTTTTTAAAACCTACTGCCGGTTTTTACTGCACTCAGTCAATATACCTAAATTAATACGAGATGCAAATTGATGACAATCATTCATACGGTTATTATGACTATAGTATAAGATAAAGTATAAGTATTACATGCATACATCTAAATACAGTCGGTAAATTAAATGCGAAACACGAATACTAACCTTGGTCAATAAATGATACACATAAATCGTGTGTAGGTACTATACATTAATCATATTATAGTAAGGTACGTTTAATAATAATTATTCACGTTATAAATCAAAATAAGCAAAAACGAAGAAAATCGATTCTTATACGGTTATATAAATTGAATATTTTATGCGCGATCGAAAATAGAAAAAATCGTTTTAGTTTCGGATGTTGCAAGAAAAGTAATTACCAACAAAACGAAAGCCCCGAGTGTCAATATTTTAACGATTGAAAAAAAAAATAAAAAATCATAAAAAAACATGAACACGCGCTCCCTATAAAATGTGAAGTTGTGGCAGTCATTAAGTTCGAAAACATATTATACGTAATCATTAATCGTGAAACCGAAATGTAAAGAATAAAACGCGAATGTCCGTGTAGTATATATTATATATTGTGGTCCCGACTCCCGATGAATCGCGCCAACTGACAGTAATCGGAATATTTTTTTCAACACGAGAATCATTTTACATAATTTTACTATTTGTACTTGGAAAATTGCCACGCACTCGACACATTGATTGAGATTTTTTCTTACATATTTCGTTTTTAGCAGAAACTATATAATAGCTCTACAACTATGTACAATATTATAACGTGATAAATGACATGTGTAGCGATTTTCAGAAACCATGTTTCCCCATTTTTCTCGTCGTTAATCTTGAGACGTTTACCGTATTACATACATTACTCGTGTACATTAAATCATGCTTTTATTACCACATCATTGGAGTCCCACGGTACATTATTCGGTGCAATAATAATATAGTGAAAATACGAACTCGTTAAACGTTGACTTGAATACACATTACTCGCGAAACGAGGAATTTGAAAAAAACAATAAATATAATAACAACAGCCGTTGCAACGAAAGAATCTCGATGTCAACAGTGTACCCAGGGGTGTAGCCAGTAGGTAGGTCTGGTAGGCCCGGGCCTACCCAGATTTTCTCTAGAAAGAAATAGAAGTATTTCAACAATTACACGAATGAAAACATACCTCAGGTCAACTACAAAAATTCCTAGGCTAAACGATTTGACGTTAATTTCCATAGAAAGGGAAATAAGTGAGCAATTTATTGATAATCCATCGGCTGTTGTTGATGAGTTTGCTATCATAAAGGTAGAATTTTGACTTTGAAAATATGTTATAAATGGACAATACGTTTATATTGTAAGTTACTAGTATAGTAATTAATAATTATAAAAAAGTTATCTTGTTTTTTTTTTTATTTTTTTATTTTTTTTTATTAAGGCATTCCTAGAATAGCTATCTAAGCCTATTTATAATATAAACACAATTTTCTTACTTACATAAGTGCGATATAAATACTAAAATTAATTAAATAATTATTAAATAAAACTAGAATTTTTCTGGCATGATGTTTTAGATGTATCAGTTATCTTGTAAGACACTCTTGTATTCAGATAAATAAGAATTGCAAACTTTGCCTTAAGTTATTAATGATTTATAAAAATAATCATTGATAACTTTGAAATTACAGGAGGCCAATACCAAAATTGGGATTAGTCCCCACTTCCGTCTAACAGTGGAAGGTTATGTGGGCCTACCCAAAAAAAAATTTATAGCTACGCCCCTGAGTGTACCGCTGCAGTTTGTTAATAGTAAAGAGATGATGGCGCTCCGATTTTGGGGATCGAGCGCCGACATTATTGGTTATCGAGTGGAATTCGCGCGCCATCAAATAAACACGCTGCGTATTTAAAACAATCGGTCTATTGAAAAACAAAAGAAGCACGAGACGTTAAAAAACGATGAACGCTGTTTTAGATTGTAATTTGTAATAATTCGTATTGGATTTTTATTTTACCGCTGTAGACGGCCACAGCAGTTGTTCACATTTTTATATGCGTGCAAACGACTATTATAAATTTTAGAAATAAATATATTTTTCTAAACTTGAAAATAAAATGGCTTGCGTGCCATTACAATTGTTCCGCCGACCCTGATACTGTGTACAATAATGTGCATATACGCGAACAAATTAAAATAATTAAAACTATATTAAATAACATTATTATCACACACATTTGCATAATACATGGTAAACTATTTTATTACACTTATCCTACGTATTGACGAGTTATGGTGTATTTTATTTAAAATAACGCGTAATGAGTTTTACACAGGGCATCGTGATAGTAAGATTTTAATGTCGTTGATGATGAAGAAATTATAAATACATGGGTAAAAGACTGGAACATTTTATTTAGGTGAATAATAGGTAAGGGGCTTAAAGAAAAAGAAAATATTTGAAAAAAAAAAACATTGGGTTGTCCTTTTGTACATTTCTGTTTCGTGTCACTTATTTTGTTCGTATTACTTTCCTTCCTTTGCTCAGAGCCTCACACCCCAATCTATAAAACCGATTCGTCATGATATAAAATAAATAAACGATCTGCCATACGCAGTTTTAAGTCACCAAACGCAATTGATCGACGACTATACTTCAGCATGCAATTTGTGCGACATTTATTATATGAATTAACACACACCCGCGCGCGCGTCTATCGTATAACAAGTCGACCTTATAATATATAGTCTATTGTGGTTATACGTGAAAGCTTCGTCACATTTTCCACTATTCCTCCGTTACCACCATAAATATTAAATATACTATCGTCTGTCGGTTGCCGGTATCAAATTACTCGTATTATAATATGCCGTGCGACGGCGAAGCGCGCTAATGGAAATCGTACGCGCTTTTGATAGAAGTCTGGCACTATCGGCTGTAATAGTTTTAAATTGTTAACGCCCTGGTACCGCGCGAAACGATAGGCAATCAAACGGCCATAATCACACGCAGTGTATCTCACGAGGATTTTATTATTTTGTAAACGATTTTCGGAAAAATAAATCCTATAAAATGGCTGTTTCCAAATTTTACAAAAATAGCGAGTCGAAAAGATAATTTTTTAAATTTTTCCACGTTTGTATTTGTGTTTAATAATTTATAGTATTATAGGCCATGAACGATTGAAATAACAATATTTTAACCTCGTTTGTTCACACCAGTTATATCCTGAAATTGAGAAAATTCTCGTTGCACACTCTGTGCATTATTATACAGTATTGTCGATCCCGTAATCCGTATATACGTGACCCGTACGCAACAGATTAATTTATTCAACCGGCTATTTAAATGATGCGCTGTGACGGATAATCATTGTATTTTTTCATCGTTTTCGCGAACCCACTGCAACAAACCTTGGACGAATGTAAATGTAATTCACGTCGCGTCGGCTGTAGATTTTCGCTACATAAGACGTACACATTATACATACTACACGGTTCGTAAATGCCGAAAAGTAACGATTTTATGAAGCACATATGACATTATAGTAAAAGTTGTACCTACGATGTTTGTGTTTAGATATGCCTAATTGAGGGGCTTAAAGCGAGTGAAAGCAAAAAGGGACTCAGTCCCTCTACCTCCCACTGGGCTCAAAAAGCATCCTTCGTATAATTTCTTCAAAACGATCACTCGAACACTCAATCGTTTTGGTCAAAAATATAGTCCACACCAAAAATAATTAATCATAGTTATAAATGTATAATACATTTTAAAAAAACAATTCGTTTTATTTTATATCTATCAACTATTACGTCTCGTCGCGATCATAACCCCAAGAAACAGTGTTTTTCAATAAATAACTAACTCGTATTGAATATTTATTATACATTACAACCAATTATTAATCGTATGGAAAGGTACATAGAACGCTCAAAACAGCAGGCACGTAAATCTGAAAAATATTTTGGCAAAAAGGTACAGGGAACATAGTCTACCTGCGGTTTTTTTTTATTTTTTAAGTCCTGCCAACTTGCACGTGGTTTAAAAGTTGTATTTCGACCCACTGCCTCGTTTCGTCGCTGAAGTTTCTTTCGAATTTCGAGATAAAATATATCGACACGCGCATTAGCGTATTAGCATTAGGTACCTACGTTGTAATCTATAAATGCATTTTTATTGCACATGCAATTATTGCGAGACCATTTTGAGTTTTATACTGTCGTATTTTACTATTTATTTGCATCACACTTCGCCACTTTAGCAAAATATTTTAATAAAACTTAATGTTTGCAAAAATAAGAACGAAGAATTAATAATAAATTGTTTTCATCATAACGCCGCTACCAATAGGCAATAGGCCATAAAACAGTCATCTTCTTCATTCGCTGGTAGACACGTGTATAATACATGTACATGCAAACTTCACATTCAAACATATACGAACCCTTCGTACTACATCGATAGAAATATGTACTGCTCTTATATGTACATATTCATACCTGCGCGAACAATATTTTGAATCGTAAATATTTTTGTAGGTTAGAAATGTATATAATGTTATATATTATATTATATTTAATGTTATATTGGAATTCGACGAGATTCTAATCATATTTTATTCTCCTCATTGCCTCGTTGCGCAATACAAAATTAAATAATCTTTCCCTCATTATTTGTCCTGGGACAACGGATATTTTCCATATAAAGACAACTAAAAATTTGTTGCTACCATTTAAAACGAGGTATCGTAAATTTGGTATACGTGGTAAACGAAAATTAATATTAAAAAAAATTATTGATCCGGAAGCGCGTATTTGAAACATTGGTATATGTGTGTCAGTATGCTTAGACATTAGTTAATATCCGGTGTACCTACATAAAAAAATAAATACATTAAAACGTGGTCTTAAACTTTACTGTTTACATAACGTATAAACACCTACTTTGCGTAGAAGCAGAAAATGTTAAAATGTCGTTAGTTAATCGGACAGCCGACAGGACTTGAATAATAATAATAATTAACTATAAAAAAAACATATATTATAAAATAATAATTCTGATGTGTACTATACCCATACACACATAATAATGGTAACTTTTTTGGTCATAAAAATTAATATGACCTTAACATCCTTAGAGTCAGATATAAACTTAATGTTAATGGCCACACGTGTCAGTTTTTCTGGCTTGTTTGTAGCTGGATATAGGTTTGCTTCGGTTCATTGTTGAAAATAAACAGATACAATTACATTAGACAATTATTACGACAATATAGTAAAAGTAAAATACTGATAAAGCTAGAAAATCAGAAACTAACAGTCATGTACACTTATTTATTGTAAAAAACTATTTCATACTGAGTCATATATAATTACCCTGCAAAATACACAGATTTAATTATACGTCAACTGATAGGCTTATTTTTATCCACTACAGATACTACCGCAGATTACTGAACAATTGTTACAGTAGTTAGTATATTCAAATCTATAAGAAATTATAGTAAAAATGTTCCAATTAAATGATCAAGAACCTTTGCATAGTTGCATACCAATAAATTTCAGTGCTCTTGAAACAACTTTTGTGGTACGAAAAATTGCAACTTGAATAACAATAATATTAATTGTTCCCGGATACATTATGTATTGAAATTCCATAAATGAATTAAAAACATTATCGACTCCATATATTAATTTCAAACATCGCTAAAAACTGGATTTACTTGTTTTTTTTTTATCTTCATTCCTGAAGAGAAATTTTCTTTATTATCTATAAGCTATATTATCTATAGATGGTTAATTTTACTAATATACATAAAATTATAAAGAACTCACGGGATATATTTGTTATAAAATGTTTTTGATCCTGAAATTGTATTAAACTTCATCGGGTGTTTCATAATCATGGTTTCAATAGAGGATACGCGTGATTGATTTATACAAATTTGCAATTTTAAATGTAATATTGTTTTCATCGACATTTAAAAAAAAAAACTAATTAAAATTGCAATAAAAATGCGAAACGCGATGTCAAATATACATTGCAAAACAAATTGTCAAAAATTTTACAACGTAATTAAGCTGTGTAATTAGTGTCCGCTGAAATGTTTTTATAATTATTTAACACTGTATTTCCCGATGCTCCAATATGCAAATACGTGCACCAGTTCTTTTAAACGAATTAATAATGAATACGCATTATCAATCGCTATTACGGCATTTAAATGAATGATAAAAGTTGATCGATTAAAAATAATACGCAACGGAGACGCGTCGAAATGAAAGCAGTAGCAAATGTTTATTTTTTCAAAATTAAACGTTGAAGAAAAAAACAAACAATAAGAATAACGATCGTTCAGCAGAATAGTCATCGGTCATGCTAATGTTTGAACCGTAATCGAATTTCGACCGGTGTATGCGTAACAATTATTATAATAATTTAACGGAGCTGTACAATATAATATATTATTACTATAACGACGAAGAAGTTTACGGGATCGTTCGCGTATTACAATACCGCCGCTATGATGTAAGCGCATTATTCCGACGCGTATTTTACACTCGAGTGGAACGCACCTCGTTTTGGTTTTTGAGACGAATATAATATAGAATAAACACGCATTTTGCATAATATAATGGGCTCTCTCTCTCTCTCTCTCCGTCTACACTCGTGTATGTGTAATATACATATAATACACATTTACACATATTACATACATACACATACATATATAGGACGTGTGTGAACAGACGGTAAACGGACGGCGTACCTATCCAAGGACCGAAGCCGCGACATAGACACCTACGCGTCTCCTTTGCCGTTGGATTATAATATATACACAGCATACACACACGTACAAATATATTTATACACGCATAACCTGCATCATCGTGTGTGTGTTGTCGGCCTCATCTCGTCGGGCCGGCGATGTTTCTGGATCGGCGTCTTGTAAACAATCGTATCTGATCCGCGCATAACGTGCAGCTCACGCTTTATCGTCCGCGGTATAGCACGTAATACGTACATAGGGAAATAATACGTAATGTTCAACTGAAACGAGTGACCATTTTATGCACTGCTACGGCTGTAACTCTATAATGCTCTAAAAAAAAACCCACTCGGACCAAAGCAAAAAAGTAGTTTACTCCGTCCCCCCTCACCAAGCACAACACCAAAAATCGTAAGAATGCACTTAAATCATGTTTTTAAAAACCCGCAAGACGTTCAACGTCATCATCAAAAATCATAACTCATGGTGCTAATCAGATTATAATGTTTTTATATAAGTTACAGCAGATAATATATATTAGTGTTATTATGTAAACGTAGTCATAGAGTTTTCGAACGGCTATGGTGATGCGCTAGTTTTCACGAATGAAAGACTATATTGTACGAATTATCGAATTCGCCTCTCTTAAAATAATTACGACCGATATAGTACACGTCGCAGCCGCGCGTGACGTCAAAAAAGTTTGACCCGACGAAACTAAAACATTCTGAGTCCCGGGGTCACGAATTTGTAAATATTGTAATAATAATAATAATAATAATAATTTCAACGATTAAGTCAAATGTAATTTAACATGATACACTATACGTACATCGATGTTCGTATAGTTTAGTTTTAAAAATCTTAAAGCAATGCGCTACGAATATAAAACAGCATACCTTATACATAAACATTACAATTTTAACGTGGAAATAAGAACACCGTTCGAAACGAAGCTCGTATTATTATAGTTACGCGAATTGTATGCGTACCTACTATATTATTCTACATGATAGCGTTGCACTCGGTAAAAGTTCAAGACAACGATTATTATACTCGGTGCAATAGCTGCAGTAACGTTTTCATTTTTTTTTTCTTCCCATAATCGGTTATTTATTATTTGGCGTGCAAAAAAAATTATCTGTATATACATAAACATATATATATACGTGAAAAATTATGTCGATTGACCAATACATAAATAACGAACGATTAATAACGATCGTGTTCCACGAATACGAGAAAGCCACGACTCATTCATTTTCGTAATGTATGTGCGATGTGTATCAGCTAAGATCTCATGTCCACGGAGCTCACAGATTATACGCCTATAGTAATAGTAATAATAATAATAATGATAATAAATGTGCTCGTATCAATTGTTGTATATTTAAAACATGTATACAATGTTATTCTAATAATAGCAGAGATTCGGAGATTAACACTAACGTTAAAAAACAAAATATTATGTCTCGCCCTCTTGGTTAAACGTCCCGCGTAGGTACTGTCTTCTTTTCGTGGTTAGTTATATGTATAAGGTTTTACCGCGCAATACAGTCGATACAATTATATTCTTATTGTCCTATGAAATCATCGAGAAAAAAAAATTGAACCGTTCCATTTTTACGAATTACGTGTATCGTACGCGAGTATATGTGCTATTTTAAAATGCAATATGGCCTTTGCACGCGCGTGCGCTTAATGAAGTCGCTCGGTGAGATTTTATAGTCTTTTAAATTTGCAATAGCCTGGGTGGACATCCGCGTCATGCAATGGGGCACGCATATAATATAATATATCCACACGCAACGGTATGTAATAAACTGTGGTTTATACGTTATATTGATTGGCTTACGTTAATTAACAATCAAGAACAATAATAACGGTGACCAAGTTCTGCCTGAGCTCGAAAAATCTACACGGTGAATCTATATAGGTTTTCCTAATCCAAACGAACAGGTTAAACACGATTTTAACTTATTTTAAGTCTAAAATAGTTAATGAATAATTTATATCCGGCAAAATATAAATATTTATACATACCTTCGCAATGCGATGTGTAGTAGTAGTAGTAGTAGTAGTAGTAGTAGTAGTAGTAGTAGTAGTAGTAGTAGTAAACAAAAATAGTCAAATGCTTACATGTATATTTCGTGCACGTGTGTGAATAAATTAGATGTTTTTTTTTAACTAAATATCGAGATTCTCATTTCGATAAAAAAAAATAAAAATAAAATAAATAATTAAAAACGTGTAAGACACTTATAGGAAATTAAAATAATAATGTCATAAATATGAATTTCTCTTATTTTAAAACTGTACAAATTGAAATTCTATACAAGGTATGTGTATAAAGACATCACATTTATCTGATTTATCAGATAAACTATTCAAACAGTCTTATTTGTATAATAACTCAACGAAAAAGTTATAAATATTTTTTCCTCGCCGTACATATATAACTATTTTTTTCGGGATATGTTCTTATTGACGATCAACAGTTGTTTTTATTGTTATAAATAAAAGCAAAAAGATCTTTCAAAAATGATTTACTATGTTTACATTTTATTAAAACTCTCAACAATATATTTGGTGACATTTTCGGTGTTTTTTATTTTATTGCGAGTAGAAGTCTTGATAAGAAATATAATAATTAACATGTTTGTGAACCAAAATCAACGTGATTATGTGTTTGATTGAAGTGGATAAAATGTGCAAAATGTATCATTATTGTAATTTATTTCAACACTTTTCAACTATGCAGCGGTTGTAATGAAATCTTATTTTAGCTAAAAATTGTATCTACTGCGGTCACCGCTTTTTCGCGGTTTTTTGCCACTAGCTAGATCTGACGCATGTCAACCACGTTGTGTACTTCAACAATACGCACAGTAATTGATAGCGAACCCAAATAACGAGAAACGTATATTATATGAAGTACCTAACCGTGAATGGATAAAAATCTACGTACGAAATAATTATGTCATTGTTGTTAATCACAATGAACGCGTGTTAGGTTTTTACTACTATTTTTTTTTTTTACCATGAAAACGAAATCACCAAGATTAATTAGTCGAAAACCAACAAACGTCAACGCCGTCTGATTGCTCCGCAACGTAATTGTAGTATTAAAATGTAAATACACGCGGTGAATAAGTGTAATTTTCGTATTATAATAAAAGTACCACAATCCAGAAGCGTAATAACTGGTTTGCTAGTTCGGATAAGAATATTATTAATCATTCGATGTCTTTAGCTGAACGGTTTTTAACAAGTTTATTAATGGGAATTGAGCATGTCCGAAAAAATCTGAAAGACGATTTTAAATATGAATGAATAAATTTTAACTTATAACACATCGCTTTAGTCCGATATTTCAAGTACAAAATTATGTAAAAAAAATATTGGCATGTACATTTGAAATATAGCAATTTTCTCTGCGACATATGTTTTTGCAGCAGTGATAAGCTACACGGTATACCTTTCGTATATATTTTAAACACATTCGTTTAAAATTGAAACGTATAAGGCATAATTTTTAGCAATGTGGGTCGGAAACGTTGAGATCGTAATTGTCTGCTGGCCAATATAATATAATCACGATAACCATCGCTGTTACAAAAAATTAAGAAATAAATGATTTATAAGTCAAAAAGTACGCTCAAAACTTTTATTTTCCGGTTTTACAAAGCGTTTTGTCAAATCTTATTTATATATATATACGAGTATACCTATATATATATATATAATATATACATATTTTAATTTCTCATTTTCGCTTAGTTCAAACAAGTTATTCCACTACTTTTGGAGAAAAAAATACAGTGCGAACAGTGTAAAGAATCGTTTATCATCCAGGAGAGAATAATAACTAGTTTGACTAAAAATGTAAAACAAACTTTATATAGGTATACACAATGTATATTTGAATATTTCACCTACTACGAAATGCAATGATAAATCAAATTTCGGTTATTTCTTGTATTTTATTTATTCATTTAAAATATTGGTGATTTGTAACTATATTTATTATCATAAGTATACAAAACTCAACTATACTAGTCATACTTAATATTATTTATTATTATCTTCTATTTGATAACCATACAAAACTCGCATGATACTTCACAGAAATAAAGTATGGATATTAAGATTATATTATTATTTTTTTTTGGTCTTATATTTATTGAAAAATGCATTATTATTACAAAGCTGTTTAATATTTTTCGATAATGTATCACTCAACTAGCGGATTGAGAAATATTAACGTTTTCCATTGAATATTCAATTTCGATTAAAAAAATAATCATAATAATGCATAATAAAACACCGCCACCCATATGTGACCGGTTCGCAGAGTACCTATAGGAAAGACCATTTCTCCAGTCCCCAAAGATTCATTGTGTTCCGTGCTCATTTAAATACATCAGAGTGATTTAGTACAAGTATAATAAATTACAGTGGCCTAAATAGTCCGTAGGTGAGTACACGGCGGGAATTGCGTGCGACAATCAAAACAAACTAAAAATAAAATGAAAAACAACTTTTGGCGAATATAATTATAACACATGGATTCTTGGACTGTGTAGATGTAGTTAAGATTTTTGTTGAAGATTATTCGGGAATTCGAAATGTTGTCAAAAGATTAGTTTTGAACGTTCATTTAATTTGTTCACTGTATAATTTTAAGTATATAAAGATTTATTATTAATTAAATGTGCGGCAAATTTTAACTATGATTTCAGTCAAACGGTTTCGTTAGATTACCGATTAAGATTATACTAATATTTATTCACTCCAAACATGAAATCCAACATAAGAGGCCATACATCCGAATAAATACAAATAATAACATTAAGCATACGCGTACTAGCGTCTCATTAAAGATATAATTCACACAAATCGCAGGTATAATTTGTTTTCATAACATCTATAAATCAATATAGAATAATGTATTATCGTCATTTTCGGGCAACCGCATACACCGCATAAACCGTTTGATCTTCGATCTCCATAAATTACCGATATTTCTGATTTCACTGATATCGACTAAAATAAAATAGTTGGGTTAGGTAAAATAGTAGAATGTTAAAACGAGACGTTTGAAAAACGATGTTTTTCGTAGGGCGATTCTACAGGATAATCACCGCAATGTTATTATATAGCCACACGTAATCGTTGTACACGATGGAAACGTCGATAAAAGGTTGATCGGCGATTTGAAATAGATAACAGACATTTGCAAATGTATCTAGCGGGGGCGCCCACAAGTGGTGGACTCCAAACAATTTCCAAAAACGTTTCCATCATACCCTTTTCATTTACATCAACCCCTTGTTTCAAACCCATTCGTGCATACTACCTCTGGTGACCCCGGAATACGCTTGAGACGTATGTATATGTAAGAAGTGGTGTCACGTGAATAAATTTAACCATTATAAGTATATGCTGTCATAAAGTTCCTCCAACGGATAGTTATTCTTCTCACTAGTGTTCTATTCAACTATTCTTTCATCCACTATCACTTTCGCTTGTTGTTAATAATATAATTACAGATTGTGAACAATTATGGACAGTATAAACATGACAAATAATAAATAAAAAAAGGTTTATAACCGCACGACAACACAAGTACCTAATAATTATTATTGTTCTCCACAATGAGTAGTGCGGGCACTGTTTCTATAATTATTAATTCGTGTTCGTATACCGACTGCGAGTATTATATTATATATAATTTCTTACGTACCTTTAACGAGTGAAATAAAAAGTATCAGTCAAACGTTTTTCTTTTGAATATTGTTATTTCCCTCGATTATAATGTTTTTTCTCGTGTGGTGCATAATCAGGGATGGGCAAATTACTCGAAAAAAATTAATTAATTACAAATTACAGATTCCATTAAATTTTTCAGTAAATAGTTATAATTTACATGATTTTACATGATTTGAATGAAAGAGGTAGCCGGTAGGTATATTATACATTTTGCAAGAAAAAAAAAGTTTTGAAAATTATTAAATTTCTATTAAGTACTATTATCGATATATCCATAATATATGCAGTGGCGTACCGATAGAGTGGCATGACGTGTAATGAGCCATGTGCCCATTAAAAAAGGCGACTAAGAAATGTTGTGAATCCAAAAAAAACAGATCACCATCCAAACAAAATTTAAAAATACAATAATCTGTAAAAAAAAAATGTATATTTTTGTAAAATGTAATTGCTTTAAAATAAAATAAATTAAATGATTAATCATGCATATATCATTGATTTTAGAATAGACAGAATAATTATATTCTATAATCAATGGAACTGAACGACGTTTTACTTGTCTGGAAAGCTTTTTTAGCATAAGTATTTTTTGTCAAACATTGGATTAATTAATAAACGTTTTCAAGTTTTCCCGAGTTCATGCTAATAAATTGAATAAATTAGTGTTTAATTTAAAAAGATTACATAATACCTTACATAATATGAAAATATGTTCTTCAAACCAAAAATAACATAAATGCAAAATACGAATTATAATAAAGTAATAAAGTTAGTGTTACCTAAAATACAACATCAATACGTTTTGATACTAAGGAAAAAATTTTATTTTTATTTGTATTTAATTGTAGCCAATAAAAAAAAATTTACTGGAAAAATGACGAATGAAATGTTGACAAAAATTGCGTCTTTCAACGAATTTTGATTATACATGATTTTATTTATTTCAAATCACTTATTTGGTGGTCATTGTTTAAACATTACTCGAAGCAACTTAAAATGTTTACTGAATACTAGGTATATAAATCACCGTTTAATAGACGTTAGTACATGACACATTTTTCAAAACCTAATAGGGCATATATCACACTGTATGCACCGAACGCCCGTGCCGCGTCGAGTCCTGTGAAATAATTATTGTCTCCGATTTACCGAACCACTGTGTTACATACAGGAGGTGTACACCAAGGTTAGGTTAGATTTATAGATTCAAATCGAGACTATGTTATAATATACATCGCATATACTTAAATATGTATAAAAGGGTGATACCCCCGGAACTTAACGGTCGAGCGAGTTAAAGCTAGAGAGCTTATTGCTATAAGTCCTATTTTTTTTTAAAAAGCCTATAATGTAATTAGATTGGAAAAAAAGTATAAATTATAACACCCCTGAAGAGAAAATTGTATTACAATAACCATCTAATCTAATAGTTAAAAAGGTACTTAATTTAATATTTTTATTATATGCGAACATATTCAACCTGGGAACATTTTAGTTATACCTCGTACCCAATTGGGCACATTAATGCATAGAAAATTAAGAGATTTCTATTAAATACTAATATCGATATAGTATCGATAAATTGATAAGTATGTCTTTGACTATATTTACGATTTATTTTTATAACATAACAATCAAAAAATATCTTGTACCTACCCATGAAAAATAAACAATTGCTTAGTGCGCGGTGATGAAAACACTAGAGGGTTCGATTCTCGATCTAAGTTGAAATTTTTTGAACTTTGTACTCTGTTTTTTTAAATTCATCGATAAACTGTTGAGAATTTCAAAGTACCAACAAGACGAAATTACCTGGTTTGTTTACATTGGAGCAATCCTTCTGGTTAAAATCGTATAGATACTTAACACAAAAAAAAAAAAGAAAAAAACACACTTCATGATAAAACCAATATACAATAATCGTTTCACTCGGAATCTAATATTTTATATATATATCTGCGTCGATCGATATTCATCATTCCTCAGACTTATATTCATTTAAAATCATCCAAAGTTAAATTTTCTCCCACAACTGTAACGTCAACGAAAAGTACGAGCTGTTTTAAACTCGGATGGCAATAAGCGCTGTTAACTTTGCAACGTACATAACATTAAATAAAAAATTATTACAAACCCGAAAAAGACCAACACTGGGATTAGAATATCAACCGATGGGGCCGAGTTTCCCCTAAAAATTTGAAATACACGAATGAACCATTCATATTAAACCGCAGGCAACAACCATTTTGTACAGAATTTCCATCCAAAAGCAATCGAAGTATGTATATTAAGAGTGATTATTACCACTAAGCATCAGAAAATGTAAGATTTGGTTAAACGCATTGCTGAAATGCATTTCATTTAATGCTGTTCTATTTGATTTTATTTAATCTAATTATACTTATTGTCTGTACAGTGTAATTCTGTTATTTTGAAAATTAAATAAAATTGTAATTTACCTATATTTTACCAAAATCATACACTAAAATTATAAAATACAATGCTCTAAAAATACCCATGTATATATATAATTTATTATTGTTTAGATTTATTTAATAACTATATAAGGCAGTGCGTAAATGTTCAAATCGTTTCTTAGAGAATTGGAATTCGTACAGAATATTGATCAATATATTATCTACTATAGTAAACTATCGAATATATTATAAATAACGTATACATTATTAATGAAATCGGCTTGTGGTAATTGGAAATATTTAATTTTCACCGATCAAAAATATATTGACTAGAAATTCAAACGTAAAAAGTAATAAATGTAAATTATTACGGTTAAGGGCATTTTCTTTTTATCTAGATTTAGAACAAATTTAAAACGCACACTTTTACTCATTCAAAAATCAATAGTATAATGTATTCTATATTATTGACACTGCGATTATTTGAAGAAATTATTTTAATAAAGTGCTAAACAAAAATTAATATTTTTCGCTTTTGTAATTCAATTTAATGACCAATTATTTATTCCAAGGCTTATACAACAGTATGAATTGTATAGAACCTACTATATAATGATACAACTACCATTAAACGTATCGTCAAACGTCTTTCTAATTATTACTTTTGCCGACATCGGAAACGTATTATTAACCGTGGGAATAAAAAATTAACTCAATTATGCGGTCTATTGGAATTGTTGTTATTGGTGTTTTTAAACTTTGAACAGCAGTGCATACAAAAAGATTTGGGTAGAATTATTTTTAAAATATACATGTCGAAACCGATTATTTTATTAAAAAACAATTCAAATATGTCCTCAAACGTGAGTGAACCGTTTGCACTAATTGCAATGAAATAGGTTTTTTAAGACGCAAACAGATAAACGCGTATATATAAGAGCTAACGATTTTTTTATATTTATACTAATCCAATTTTCGAATACAAGTATAATAACACAAGTAATTCTCAAATACATTTTAAAAGTTTAATTTATAAAATAGGTTATTACAATTTTTTAGAATCTATCGTATGTATATCATATTTACCATAACTACATGCACAGTAAGTAATGATATATTGATATGTATAATGTATTAGGTCCGAAACGTTTATATAATAATAGTCTTAAATTCTTAATGAAATTTAACGAAGTAGCAAACTTCTTATTCTTACTCAAAAGTAATGTACAATGCTCAGGATAACTGGAGTATTTGAAAACAACTATACTCTTATATAACTTATTCAAATAGTATTCACAAAAACCTATAAATTATGATTTCTTCGTATGGACACGATTAAGATGTTGTTCAGAAATGATGTAACCGTACGCACTATGTATTATGTACCTTGTGCATTAAGACACTCTTCTACCATCATTCGATCAATTTAGGTGTATTTCCATCAAGACGTTTTTCAGCCAACTTTTTTATCCGAATGAATTATGACGACGCAACGGACCACCGCGGTATAAATCGTGACGGTCGTCGACCGCGTGTCGAGAGTCGAAACTCGCCAGCACCGAAACGTCTAGGATATCTTTTACCCTAGTACGTGTTGTACTGCAGTAGGGAAACGTGAAGGAAAAATGTATTAAAATAACAACAAGAGTAAAAGTTTTTGAAAAAAAAAAAGGTGAGAGTGAGATTTTATCGGGACGGTTCAATGAAATATTTATCATTTGTATTAATAATAAATTATGATGTACAACTGTTGTTATGCAGTTGATAATATTTTTATATAACATATAGATTTTGCAAGACCACGAAATTACCAAACAGGTGATTTGTGTGTCGTGGGTGTTTCTAAACACACACACTCACAAGGTCGGAGTGCATGATATTAGGATTGTCATATTGGATAACAACAGGAATTAACAATAATAATAATAAATAGTACTGAAGGAAAATGTCCCAATATAATCCGTGTTCATATTAACATAAACACAATAAGATTAACCCTGGGGTATGCATATACCGTACTAGGGTGACACTGGGTATGTTGATTTCCGTCGCATTATCATGTTATTGCTGCAGTAATGTGAACAAATAATTGAAATATGGGGAGATCAGAACAAATTAATGAAAACGCACGCTTCTGTGCTAAGTTGCGTTTTTTGAAATTTTTTTTATTAAAATAGTTTCAATTTACACTAAAATATACATATAACTTATAAGAGGATATATTTATGCATATTTTTTCTGGTTAGTTAGAGACTAGAGAGGTCTAAGATATTATTGTATAACACATTATTAAATTTGAACATAAAATGTGAGGAGACAATGTATGCAAACCATATTTGATTATAATGCAATATAATATCTGTAGCATTCTAGGATGATGGGCTCGACGGAAATAATAATTCCACGAAATTGAAAACAACGAGCAGAAAATTGTTATTCAGAATATTATTTTTCTATCAATCAGTTGCCCGACAGGACTTTACAGAAGATTATTGTATTGTTGTCTGCTCTAAACGTAGTATTTTTAACCTTCCAGGAAAACATAGTACTTAAAAAAAGGTATGTTAGTGAATGAAAAAAAAATAAACTAAAAATATAATAAATTACGATGCACGGCCTAACAATGCCAATATAACCACACGTGTCGATCAGTATACTAATGGAAGACCTCTGTACCATGACTACATGAGGTACAACATGTTTAAAATTAAAATAGACTATTTATATACTAAAACAATTTTAAACTCATAACTCATCGGTTGGTTTTCGAAATGAATAATTATTATTTATATGGTAATAATATTTATAATACAGCATACATAAATATATGCACTATTATATAGCTTGTTTGACGTGGTTATATTTACCAGGAACGTATTAATGAGTTATATAGAAGTAAAATATTATAAATGCAGAAGAATCCACTTTTAGCGGAGTTTGAGATTTGCCATGGTTAGTTTCATCGCATGACAAAAAGCAATGAAATCTCCCGGGGCTTAAAGACAACAATGAGAATACATTATACAAAGTACAAAAAGCTCTAAGAGTAACCAACGTAGACATTGCACTTATTTCTTTTATTGTTACTTGAGCGTCTAATTTTTTCCAGGATTGAGAAAAAAGTAGAATAGTACAATAGTCTGGATTATATCCGTGTGAGTTTTTGATATACAAATATGTATAACTTCTCCAGACTAGTTCGATTTACAATTTAATTAACCTTACATTTATAATATACTATAGTATAATACTAAAATCAGTGGTGTATTTAGGGATTTTATGCCGTTCAGAGTACATTTTTGAAATACCTTTTTTTTGGTTGTTGAAAAAATTGTATGATAAGAAACTATTTACATCAAATTATAAATAAAAAATAATATAATATTTAACATTTACATTCAAATATTTAAACAAACATACATATAAATGTAGATTTTAAGATAAGATTTTTGGGCAGCAAAATGTTTAATGACCGCATTATAGTTTATAGCAAATTAATTTGGTAATCTCGCGTTCTATAATCAAAATGACCAAATTGTTTAAAGCGACTATCGCTAATTGAAGACCTTGCAGGATTTCACTATTTTCAAAACACTAAATGACCGTTTGCCTGAAATATTAGAAACCGAACGATATAAATACATAAGCCATATAGTCACGCTTTAAAATTTTACAATACGGACGGCCAAAACAAACGTACAAAATGCCGTACAAACGCAGTGAAATGTCAGACTCGTACATTCACACACTATTCCTACCAACATAAAAAATGTTCAAGCACTGTATTGAAATAAACATTTGATGTCTCTTGCCGGGGAAATTACCCCATCTCACCCCTTCACCACACTAAATACACAACTGTGTATAATATTATGCGTATTCTTTGTTGAACTAAAAGCTTTCTATGAATAGCTAGTACTATGAATAATGGATGGGTATTCAAACTACGTAAGATTTTATCACATTATTGAAAAGCGTTTAAGAACGCACGGAAACCGTTGAAAAACCTGTATTGTATGGTTATAATTAATAAACAAACGTGTCAATATTGAATAAAGGTGATAGGAATTAAAAAAAAAAACTCGTTTCATACTGTATGTATTGCATTGGAACGATCGGCATCACTTTTTCGAAGTTTCTATGCGCTCTCTAATTACATATATTACATTTTAAAGACGTATATGACATTTTCGTATACTAGAATAACAACAATATGATGCTTAAAATGTAAACACATTTAACTACCGATAATGATCGTTTAAGAGAGAATAGTTTACAATGTTCTTACGGCTTGTATTGAGAATAGCCACAGGGACATGACTGGAAATGCTTTAAATTCAATGGATGTTATTGGTAAGAAAATAACGAAAAAATATAAATCGATCCGATTTTTCGAGTTCCTGGAACCGTATTGCGTTATCACGCAGCGTCCCACGGCGTGCGCGTGCACGTGTTTTACTCACGTTGGCGCGAATTAACAATAGTAAATACGACGCAAACGACCCGAGAGGCGGATAGAGATGTAGAGAGGGATAGCAAGATGTGAGCGATGACCGGCACCGAGAGACTTGAAAACTCGACTGTATTGACGCGTGCATTTTTTGATTATTTTAAAAGTGCAACAGCAGCCGAGGCGGGGGCGGTAACGAGACCGAGCGGATCAGAAAAACGGTGAATAAATGGAAAACGCAAAACGGTGCGCGCGCGCGTGAAAAACCCGCGCGGCGCGTACCAGATGACGCCGGCGAGCAGCCGCGACGACCGCGTGTACAATACGAAAGCGCGGGTGAGCACGGCGTACGTGTGTGCTACGCGCGCGCCGGTTAACGGGGGCGCGCGCGACGCGTGGGCGTTTCGTGGCCGCGCGCGCGAACATTAATACCCGTAACGAGTTGTCGTCGGCGGCACGCGCGCGCGAGAGCTGGACCCGCGACAACGCTGCACAATGCGACTTTGGCGACGACTCCCACGGCCACATGTGTTACGGTCTTGTCGGTTTTCCCCTCTAATTGATGACCTCCGATCGCACAATGTGGAGCACATACGACCGCGCTATCGTATTGTGTATACACGCCCGCGAAACGAAACCGGTCGTCGCCTTTTTTTTACTTTTCGTTTCGCTCGTACGACATGTACGCATATTTATTACAATGCGCGGTGGTAAATCCTATCTCTTCCCATTACGCCGCACTCGTGACACGTACAAGTGTGTCGCGTTACATTGCACGCGCGGTTATAATAATATTATGCTCGTAAGAAATACTTCGTACGTGCGCATATACGTGTGTGTGTGTGTGTGTGATTCCGTGTCGGGATAAGTGAGTTATAAATATAATCAACCCTTGAGGTACCGAACGACGTGGCCGGGAATTCGAGATATTGGTGTCCCCGGGTGTCGACGGGGGTGGGTATTTCGATTTTCCGAGTACACGCACTTTTTAGACGAATTATTGCTGTATTAGGTATTTTCATTTCATCCGTAAGAAATTTAATTTCGAGAATGTCGTTCGCTATGAATATAATACCTATATGGCTGTATATACATGAAGCATTCTATGAAAATTCAAATTTAATATTTAGGATAAATATTATAAATTAATATTTAATTAATAGGATTAAGTATACCCGAAGCCGAAGAGTATTCGTTGTACGTAATATTATATAATACAATTTTAGAACACAAATTATAAAATGCAAAAAAATCAACCCATTACATTAGAAAAATATTTAAATATTCAGTTCACGTCATAAAGTATGAAAACGCTGAGTTTACCTAACCACCAGTGTATCACGCATTTGATGTGTGTGGTTAAACGACATTAATCAATGAGCACATAACCTCCAAGAGCACTTAGTATAATATACTATAACCAATATTGAATTCTCAATTAATCATCTGTCATCTAGCAGTAAACGGAATTCTGAAAGCATCATTAACATGTATAACCACGGCTAATCGAAAACTTCCAAATTTTCCAACTTTCCCAAAGGGTTGTAAGTTGTATCCCACCCGAAATATTTTTAAAATTCTAAATTATCACTGTTCGGTAGGTAAATGAATGTAAGCTCATCGTCATTTAATGCTCCAGTGTAACATCATACTGTAATACGCCAAAAACCTTCTTCAGGCGGGGCATATGATTTCTGAACATTTAAAAATCACTACCAGAGAACGCCGCGGCACAATGTTCGCTTGCATGTATAGGTATAGTCATGCCGCCGCCTTCCGAAAAAGTCATTGTTGCGCCACTGCATATGATATCCGTACAGCTGTCTGTGGTTCTGTACTAAGTCACAACACACTAAGTCGAAGAGATGACGTATCTCACACGCAAATCATAAGATTTTTCCCGATGGACGCGCTCAGTATATAATTAGCACACGAAAGTAAATGCGCGTAAGCACGAGTTGAGGAATTAAAGAATGGACCGAGACCCAACATAAACGCGTATAGTCTTTTCGGAATCTACTGGCTTTTGAAGCCGTATTTTAATATTTCGTAGTACAGAAACACGCAAGTGAGAGAGTATAATCCTTTCGAAGTCTCCAAACAATACTTGATCCTGCAGGTGCTTACGATTTAAGTATTTTAATTCCACTGATTAGAAAATACGTTCTCGTATCTACAGTATAATAATTCTCTCACACGCTTTAATACGCATAATAATTAAATACATGATATATTATTTTGAGCGTTATGTAGACGTATTATTTCAGTTACCATCGCATTAATGCTATATAATGCGTTCGGTTTTATCACGTACATATACAGCTTCTTATGATTATAAACACGTGTAATATACGAGTAAAATGATGCACACCAATTCTAAAAACATGTATACGACTATACGTATTCCGACGGACTATGTTTTGATACTTAGAGATACTTGAATAATAAAACTTAGACGTGTATAGGTTTTCTAGAAAATACAGAGTGTAGCTGCAGCCCCTTCCCCTCAAATTGTTAAAGAAATTAAAAACATGACCTATTTGGTCTGCCGAGTTCCGCGAGATACGTGGATTTGATTTATAATTATCCTTATATTTTATTATAATTTATTGCATTTAACAGTAAGTATTTTAACGATAGGGATAAGCGATTGAGAAGGCAATTTATGTTTACATGTTTAAAAGTTACTCACATTTAATTTTTCGATTTAGCCTGAAGAAAAATTGGATTGTTTAACAGATTTATTTCCAGATTACAGGTACAATGTGACAGCTCAATGTAGGTTGGAATATTATTATTAGTCAAACATAAGGTACAAAAAAGTATAAAAATACTAATGAAAAAATCGAGTGAGAGTGGTTATCATGAAGTGAATATCTTGCAACAAACTATATTTGCACAAAATATACTATGATACTATAAACATTTTCCGGTAGACTGGATCGATATGGCTGAACACGTTTCGGAAAAACAGCCACTAGGTGTAGGTCTACACCGATATAATATTTCCCTGAATTATTGTTTTCGTTTTATTTTCCGTGTGCATGGTCTGATCACCAAATCGGCTAATCGAATTATAACACGATTCCACGCGCAGCCTGCACAATTTTTTCACGTGTACAGGCGCATAGCTTTCATAAACGTCCCCGCGTAGCCGGGGATCTCTGGTGGTGTCCGGAAACATTTCTACGTCTAAAACGTTCAAAACAGTGCATCCAGATCGTCTACGTGAGCGTAGGTCAGCAATAGTCATACGAATATGTCACAGTTAAAAAAATACATCGATGCATTACCGCGGTGCGTGTGAAGTGCATTATTCACCGAGCTATTCAAATGTGATCACTGGTTTGTTGTAGAAAGTTCTAGGTATATCAATGCAAACGGACACCCGTATACGGCTGTACATTTTTACATATTTATACATTACGAACATGGAAAAAAGATTTAGTGTTATCACACTGTTCGAGTGTTTTATCGCGCATGTACTTATTATGACTTATTTTAATGTATACGCGATTTTTACAATTTGAAAACTATGTCCAATTGTCCAATTTGTATATCGAACTACGAAATGTTATTTTTCAATGAATAAGTGACTCGATAATTCAGTATAATAATTATTGTTTTCTCTAGGCTACGCGTATGCGGTAAACACTTATTTAACAACTATTTTAACGCAATCACCGAGGTATACCCGTAGATAATAATATATTCATCACGAAGCCGTCAAAAACATGTAACGAGCCGCAAAATTATTATTTCCCACAATCGATTCGGACTTTCGTAGTATCTAAAAAAAATCTTAAATATGCAATTACACCTTAACTAACTGCATAAATATATGTATATCATAGAAGCATGGTAAGTAAAATATTTATTTGAAACTTTTTTTTATCGATTTCTTGCTGTATAATATTAACTATATATGTAGTGATCTACTGCTAGTGTCATTGGTACGGGTGTCACGCCAACAGTTGTGTTCTAAATGAGTTGTTGCGTTCCGTGTCCACATTACAATGTTTCATACATTTCACAGACGACAAATAACAATAATATGATATCTATAATATATAGGATTGCTTTCACGAGATAATAATATGTAAAATCCGAACCATATACGAGTTACGTGATTCATAGCACGCGTTATGTTGTACGTTTATTTTATTTCCCGATCAATCGGCTAAACGCTAAAATATGTTACCCCACAGCATATACACTTTTAATAGAGCTGTACACATATAATATATTGTAGACAGGTATACGACAAATACGCATGTGAATCAGAATAATGTGTAATAAATTTTGCATTTGGTTATCTGTATATTGTATTACGTATATCCATTATCCACGCATACCAGGTGTGGTCACGGGCGGATCTAGAAATCACCTAAAGAGAGGGGTGTACGTCTAATTGTAGTTATAAATAACGCATTCAACACGATACCAACAGCTTTCTTTCGAAGAACCTGTGTAACATGATCAGACATGTATAACACTTGTATGTAGGATTAAATTATTGTAAACACTCGATAAACGAACAATTAAACAAAAAATCGAATCAAGTGTGTGCGTAAAAATATTATGTAATTTACACACCTAGTAGTAGGTTAGTAATATATTGGATTTCTGTACAACGCCCGGCCGTAAATACTTTTTTAAATATAAATTTAAATCAACAATCTATAAAATATTATACAATTATGTATAATGTAATACAACATTCAAATACCGCACTAACTCACTGAGTGCAGATCGATGCATTTCAAAAATGAAATAACGTATGAGCTTGACATTTGAAATAAAGGTTCCTCTAATACTCTAGATGTACAATAAGAAGGGATCTGAAAAAAAATTGTAAACAATTCGTATCGCTTGACGCGTCAGCCCACGGGTCGTCGACGGCCAACTATACGGGGCTCTAACTTTTAAAACGAATTGATCCGTCGATTACGTCGGTACTGCGCTGGTGTGTATGTTTACCATTTCCTTTGATTAAAAATTGTCGAAAATAGTTTTTCGAGAAAAAAACCTTCGCTTACGTACGAAACAAGACATCATCATAATATCGGTAGACCTGTGCTCCACGGCGCGCTGAATGGAAGTACGTCTACCTGACAGATACGAACAGCTTTGTAAATAAGAGTTAAACAAATTACGTCGAAGAAGGTTTATATTTATTATTCATTTGTGGATGAAACAATAATGAAAACATAATGAGAGGTCGATGGCAAGTAAATCGAAGTTAAATTAGAGCAGCGTGAGGTTAGGCAGGAATCGAGTTTGATCTAGAAATTATTATCGCGCAGACGGTCCAGAAGAATTTAAAATTTTATCACAGCCGTAACAATATTGTGTATGTGATTTTATCGAAACTCGTTCGGTTTGATCGCGTAATCGAAATAAATCGGCCGATCTTATTGTTGACGGGAAACAACCAATAACCCATTGACATGTTGCGCAGGTCGATTAAAGACGACTCCGTTGTATCCTTTTTATTTCTATATTTCGTTCGTCCTTCGTCCCGTTGCAATGAGCATTTCGTCCGCGGCTATATATTGTCATCGTATACGTGTCTTCAGGTACGCATCGCTCGTGAACGTTTACAGCGAACGGCCCGCCGCGGCCGGTAGCACGGAGGACGCCGCGGATTAAGACGCGTGTAGGCAACGTAAATCGTACACACACGCGCGATGTATTCTATATGTGTATGCGTGTAAATGAAACACTCGTATTATGTTTCAAACGGTTCGCGCGTGTTTCGCGACGATTTCGCCGAGGGCGAGTGCATGCCCATTATTGTAATACGGTATTATCGTGTCGGTGCAAGACTAGGGCAACTGGTTTCAACATACGTCCGCGCGTTGTCACGTCGATTACCCATCGTTGTTACGATTATTTCAATAATATTATCTCGTCCGTTTCGAATAATGATTAAAATACTACTTACACGCATGACTGTGTACGCGCATTATACACACGCGTGTGGATGCACCTCACGGTATCATATCGTCGACCGTTTAAATATTAGCTAGCACGTCGTCGGTGGCAATCTTGTTTACATTTCTCGACGGAAACCTGCACAACGCACACTTCGTGGTCTACGGTACAGGGTGGTTTTTCTTAGACTCTCGGTCTACCACCCAGTTCGGACAGACCGACGGACACGCGTTGGTTCTGCAGTGGAGTCTTGTCGAGTGAACTCGTTTTTTTCGGCCGACCTATGCGTTCTGGAAAAGTATAATAAAATATTTTTGTATCATTCAAAGCAATTACACTACGTATAACTTATGATACGTCGACTGGGTTTAACAACTGACGTGAACATTTTTTTTTCTCCCTTTCTAGACGGCACCATAATTATTTTTTACCAAACGTTTCCCGAAGCAGAAAATTCGTTCAAAAGTATCTAAAAATCGTACGTCGAACTAATAGTTAAACGAAATTCTTTTACTCAGATACGTATATTTTTCCGATGAACAAAATTAAGTGACAACTGTAAAAATAATATAAAACGTACCTCTCCACCCATCTATGTGTACATTTTAAAATTGTTATGATCAAAATTGATCGATAAACCTAGAGCAACGATGTGGAAAAATCACCCTGTATATTACGTTTATCGTTTGTATATTACGAGTACATGCCTTACACTGACACGATCACACGCTTATTATTATATATATTACTATCCACGTCGTTATATAATTGCAACGATTATTATTGCAGTTGTTATTGAAGTATGTAGGTAAGTATTATAATGAACGTATAATACTTGCGTAGTTCGAAAAATCCAACCGTGATTATATAATAATATGCACCCCGTATAATGCGAACGCTGCGATCTATAATCGTTCGTCATCTATGTATTTATTTAATATTCATACGTGTATAATACGCATGTTATAACAGGTAATAATAATGACGTTAATACAAACCGAACTGTTTCTGCGGTAATTCGATTTTCGTCTTGTTTCAACCATACCTACGTACAACACAATGCAATTTGTAATATGCGTGCGCAATTATATTTTACTGTTAAATTATTCGTCGTACACGCCAATAATCTAATATCCGTGCAGTGCATAACAACATATTTCGTTTTTTTTTCGCTCCTGACACAATATTTATAAGTACGTAACTAAATTGTGTTCAGAGCGAAAAAAAATTTCGTTGAAATCCAATAATTTTTCCAAGTACAGCCTTCAATTTGTTTTTCGCTTAATTTTCAAATCTATTAACTGCAACAGATTCAATTGTAATCTTTATATATTTTTTAACTTGTATCGATTCATAAAAATTGAGTGCCGAATTTAGTTACCTCCATATTATTCAACGAATTATGAAATATATGATTTAATAGTGGGTATAACTCGATGGACACCGGTAGTCATTGAAATAGGAAAAAACAGCGTTTAGCAAACAAAACAACGGTATCTACACATTTTATTTTATATTTGAAAATGAAAAATCATCGTACATATATTTTTTATCTCAAACATTTCAAGATATAGTGAGGCATTTTATGAGCCTTAACGGTTAAAAAGTAAATAATTTCTTATAGCAATTTAAAAAACAAAAAATAAGTAAATAAAATTGTAAAGGCAAGTCCTTCGTTTTTGTCAACTATGCATAGTTTTAAAATACTAGATACGTCATCATGCATGGATATACTCTGATAATCTTAATATAATACATTTAGTAATAATTAAATTCATAAATTACATATTTATATAATCTTAATTAAATAAACAAACATTGTTTGAATTCATGAAAACGATCCCTTCGGCGCTTTCCAGGAAATAATCAAATAACTATAGGTAACGATGTATTAAATTGTTGTAATTGTTTTTCGGTATCTAAAAAGTCATTCTTGTTTCTCGAAAATCATAATAAACTCTCTTGAAGTATACGGAAAAACAATACGATCATCGTTTCCTAGATTTCCGTAATATTAAAATTTGAAGCAATTAATAATTCGCAAATGCAATCAAAAATTGTTCAAATACATAGAAACATAATTTTCACACTTAATTCGGCCATTTTTATCAAATTTTTTTGGAAATCGTCAGTCAGAATGTTTTTGATTTCCCCGAGATCGCGCATTATATTTATTAAATCAATGCAAATGATTCCTAACTGCCAATAAAACATGTTATTAATTTTTCATAATATCTAGAAAGCACAACCAAATTAAACTATTAATTTAATTACTTTTGTTCAACGTCAATATTTCCCATCATGAATAGTCAAAAATAATTAACAATTACTCACATTCAGATTGTAGTACCTTTGGTTTAAGTATGTGTAAATCATTATTAATTTATATATTATATTTTCTATATTCTTCATTCACGTCACTTCTCAATTTTAAACAATTTTTTTTAATGTAATGAATATAACATTATACAATATATATTTTATCTCTCTCCCTTTATCTCACTATCTCTATTTTATTAACAGCAAAACTTTTTACTATTTCCTGAACCTAGTCCAATTATTTATTCCCTTTTATTATGTAATTTTACTTATACTTCTTTTTCATTTTTAAGTATATCGATTTAAAACATAAGTATAAAATCTGAAATGTGTTCGTTATAATTAATTTTTATTTTAAGGAATCCTGAGAATTTGACGACAAAACACTTGCAATTTTCAATAAATAATCTTTGCTCTAAAAAAAATGTGAATACATTTTCTTTTGTGCCAAGCCGTAGTTAAACATTTTATACTTACGTTTAACTTAACAAATTCATGTCTTGTACGATTGATTATAATCTCTACAAACGGTTTTGATAATATTTCACTTTTATTGTAATGACTTTTACTTCACATATAAAGTATGATAAATGGTCTTCTCAAATAAAATTTAGGTTCGAAATTATTGGTTTAATGGTAACTATTTCGATTTATGAGAAAGTTCTTTTCAATTTGTGCTAATTTTACATTTACTTTATTCTATATATCTTAATGTGGTTGTAGCATAAACTTTTAATTATATAGACATATTTTCTCAGTAGTGGAAAACAACTTACACTAACGGATATATATATATATTATAATTCTTAAATTGTAGATACAAAAAAGAGGTCACTCTTTGATAGGAAACTGTAAACATTCATGAAATGATAAAAATTCTTCACCGTCATGTTTTAATAATATATGGTCAACAAATTATTTAAATTTAGTATTTAAAATACTACATAGAAATCATATAATTGACCATTGATGATGACGAGTAAGAATTATCAAAACGTTTTACATAAAATCAATTAGATTTTATCACATTGACAATGGTTTTAAGTATACATTTTATTGTTCATCATTTATTTTATATTAATTTATATTTATATGTGTCAATGCAGAAAAATATGGCTTAAATTGTATAAAATGTTTTCATTAAAATTGTGTGATTTAGTCTAGATAATACGTGATAACTATTTCTATCTAATTCTTAATAAACGAAAGAAATTATTCTAAAATAGAATTTAAATTTTGTGAAAAATAAACGTATTACTATACACATTCATGCCTAAAAATAGATTAAATCGAATGGTTTATTGGCTAATACTCCATTGATATAATTATTATTTTAAATATTAAAAATCACAATACTTTCAAACGCTATTTATTAGCACTGAACTTCAGGTTCTGTGATGTACCGACAGTTTAAGAATATTATTATTATTATTTATTTTAGTTTGCTTATTTTTGACATACCGTTGCCATTCACTTATTATAATACTGCAGGTATCTTACATATTTAACCATAATAATAAATGTATACCGTATGGTATGGTTAATGATCTATAGACTATAATTGAAGTGAGGAAACTTTTATTATTATTTAACTATTAGTTTTACAAGTAAGTATTTCTTAGAGCAATCAAAAACGCCAATAGGGCACAATATACAGTTATAATGTAAATAACCGACCCACAGGATAACATCCCGAACGTGGTCGTCCTCATGACCTTCTCTTGAAAATAAAAATAAAAAACTATATTGTTAATTAATAAATTTCTATGCATGTAAAATTGTAATAAATTAATCAGTGCTATTAATCGGATATTTTTCAATATACGAGTATTTGTAATCCGTTAAAAAAATGTAATGTTCTATGGTCAATAAATTTAAATAGATATAATTCAGGAAACATTAATAAACAATTAATAATAAACACGTTTCGAGTTACAAAACATATAATATTAGGTAAATTGAAGTATATTCCAATGTTTCATAGAAACTATTGAACAAAAATCTGACATAAATAAATGGGATTTTAAGCTAGTTGTTTTAAGATTTTGTATTTTTCCAAATTTTCAACTAAAACCAAATAAAATTATTTTAAAATTATTTTTAACATAAGCTGTTTTTTTCTGTCGTATAGTATTGAAACAATAGTAATCATATCAAAATAATTCTCAATATCTGGCAAAACGAATGGAAAACTTCTAACACCAAATTAAACGAAATTAAAAACCACATTCTCCCTTGGCCGAACAACACACTCACCAGAAAAGAAGAAGTAGTTATCAATAGGCTCAAAATAGGCCATACTAGATTAACCCACGCCTACCTAATGAAGAAAGAAGACCCACCCATGTGCCCGACTTGTAACGATCTCATAACAGTTAAACACATCATCACCGACTGCAGAAAATACGAATTACAACGGAAAAAATGCCATCTAACTCACCATCTCGCTGAAAACCTCAACATCGATACAACCAACGTTCTCAAATTCCTAAGGGACACAGAACTTCATAAATAAATTTAATTTAATATATATTATAAGTATAATGTATCTACCATATTTAATGTAACCTATCTATTATGAATGTAAAAACTATGTAATTTTGTAGCCAATGGCCCATAGTTGCCGAGGCATTTGTCACAATAAAAAAAAAAAAAAAAATAGTAATCAATTTAATAATAGCTTATTTTACGTCTTATTTAGTCCTTTGTACTAGTACTTATGTATATAAATATAAAATATATTAAAAATAATACTAAACACATTATTACAGATAATATAAATACCGGAATTTTAATTGTTTAGTTGGGCTGTATATTTTTCACAACTGAAACAATAGACATTTCACTATTATTATAACAAGATAATAAATTAGTTCAAGGAAAAAATTTTAATAAACCTTAATCTTTTTTCAATTTTGTACAGATGTGTCGTCATTTAATATGATAATTGATTGGACACAATTTAGAAAAATTTAATATTTTATCGATTTATTAAAATGTTCAGATATTACAAAATGTTACATTTTATTCATTCATATATTGTATACAATATACATTTTTATTATCTTGTTCCGTCCAAAAACAAACAATATGCTTGTTTATTAGTACAGTATCATTATACTTGTTATGTTTTTATACTTAGATACTTAAGTTGTATACTTAATACCCTTGAATTTTTTTTTTTTGCTCTAAAATGTAGACCTATCGTTAACGTGTATAACATGTTGTGTATTTTCATTATATGTTCATCATATGTTTTCGTTCGATCATAAAATTTTGTTATGTTTAATTTTCTACCATATTGGTTCACGATAATGGTCCTGAAGTTTAGTGTCAAAGACATTATAAATAGTTAGGAAATATATTTTATATAATCTTACGACATTGACAGGTTATGTTCAAAATACCGTTAAAATGTTGCAAATTTATGGTCAATTAGATACAATTTATAGAATTGAAAAACCTTCGTAGGCTGCCTGCGACGGACAAGTTTTACTAAATATTATTTTATTTTTTAGGAATCCATTTTGCGTTTTTCTATGTTCAACTTCAAACATTTTTTGGTTTCTATAGTGTCAGTTGTTTAATTTTCTAGGACCCAGAACCTATAACTAATATTTTATATTATGCCGATAAATTCTTTGGTGATTTAAAAACTTTTTACACCAGATAATATCAAATATAAGATTTTTTTATCAGATAACTATTAGGGGTTTGCGAGTTTTAATTTTAAATTATAATAATTCTAATCAATTCTTGAAATATTCGTTGTGTTTCGTTGACCGTTCGATGGTGTCAGTATAGAATCGACGCATCATTTCATAGATTTTGACCATACAGACAAAAATCAATACTGCAATCGTTCGTTGAATTAAATATGAATATTTATGACTTCTGAAAATATAGGCGATATTATGTATATTAATACTACTAGTCTTGGACGGGCGTGAACACGACTAGCCACCACGTCGTACCAACTATATTATTTACTCGCTATTAATTACACCAACGCATTGTCTAAAAAATGTCTCTCGAGATGTGTTCTAAGAACGTGTAGCTCGTATATCAAATAATTACTTTTCAACATTAGTAGAGTATGTTATGATCATGGATAAAAAATTGAATATCGAAAAAATAGCTAACCGCGTGCCACCCCCCCCCCCCCCACCCACCCACCATACGATATCGTGTGAGTTTGACAAAGTGAGAGGCTCATTTAGAGAAGTGCTTATACGTTTTCGAGATGATTCCATTAGACCAAAGACCACCTTGAACATTCTAAAAGGTTTTATTTTTCGCTTCTAACTCGTTAATAATAATGACTCTGACAGGTCTCATAAAACATTATATCAAAGTGGTACAATTCAATAATAACATGATACCGAGAGATCTTACAATTGGTTGTAATTTCACCATGATCTAAGAACACGTCTCACGATTTTATTTTTTCGAGACGATTAGCAATAGACCTGGAACAATAATAACTCAATTGAAATGAACCGCGATTTATTAAGTACAACCTAATCAATTTCAAAAAAAAAATATCATTTATTTAATTTCAAATCGCCACTCCGGTGATGGTGATATACGATTTAAAGTCTTGGCGAAGCGATATTGTGTTTTTAATTATCAATTGGCTTTACAGCGGCTTGTACTTTTTCTTTTGGGTATAGTTATATTTATTTACGGTACCAGAAACAATGACCTTTTTGGTAGCCATTTGTCCATATTGTTCTGTTGTCAATTCAATGTATATGATTTTTTTTTTTTGAGATATTCAATACTTACATGTTCTGGAAAACGTTAAAAAAATGTAATATTTGATTGTTCTGGAAAACGTTAAAAAAATGTAATATTTGATTGCATGTATATATTGTATACACCAGTTAAATTGTTATCACTTATTATATTTAAACTTTAAATTATTATTAAAATGTTGATTTTATCATTTATTTCGGCAGTCATATAAACATAGAAATAACTAATAAGTATAGTTTTTCGGAACATACATATTACGCATTTTGGAACCAAGAAAAAAACGTGGTTTGCAGTTTTCAGTTTTATCTGCAAAGTAATTTGAAAAAAAAATACCTCGATTGCTTTAAATTTCTAATCATTCCAGTGGTACTTTTTTAAATGAAAATATTTACATAAGAAAAATCATATATTTATTTTTCAAGCTTCGCTCATCGGAGAGTCCATAAATAAATAATCAAAGACAGCACCTACAACACAAATATGAATTAAATTATGTCTTTGGTAACCACAACGAAATGGGTGAATTGAAAATGACCTATCATACTAATAAAACGTGTGTGGAACTGTCTATTAAGTGGTGTTTTTCCATATTTTATGACCTCAAACTCGGGTACGCGTCTGTTGACTGTTCCATATTTGAATACGTATGTTTACACGAATAACGTATGTAGTACGTTTAAATAGTAGGTATTATGTGTAACATAGTTCTTAAGAATTAGTTTCACGGGTGTTCATACCACACTACATTAATTAATATTCACTGAGAATACCATCCAAAAAAAAATTAAAAAACGCGGCAAGAAACCAAGATACAATTATTCTTCTCTTGCAACTGCTGCTATGCGTCCCTTCGCAAATATCGTGTAAAACAATAATGTATATACTCTACCTAGGCACAGAGATATGAAAATTATTGATTTTTACTTGTATCGGTATCGGCACAAAAAGCGACATAATATAATACCATTGGAAATAAAAACAGCCGCAAAGTACCATAACTCATAATCGACCTAGTTGTGTTGCCGAAAAAATAAAACAATAAATGACAAAGAATATTTTCGTAAATCTTCCATCACGAATATTAGCAATTGGCGAGAAAAGTATAGTGTGTACACTGTACACTTGATGGCGTCCAACCGAGAACCGTTAATGCACGAACGCGTAGAGGCAGGTTTATAACGAATATTTAAAATAATATTATATTACAATCAACACTTTTTATTGACATGATGAAGGACAATCGCAACGGAAATGCAAATCACAAAATACGTACACGCGTTATCGCATGTATCTTGGGTAGGTACTGTTTGAGTTGAATTTTATTTATTTTCACACACTGTATTTGCTTTTAATGTCCAGATGATAATATACAAGATTTGTCAGTAATTGTTACCAATTAATATTTCCCAATTGATAAAAACTGACCAATCTCGATGCATTGAACCAACACCGTGGGCTTGCATAAGTACGAGATTATTAAAAATTTTTTTATCTCTTCCACTATAATTCATTACTATATGCACACAAACTGACTAAAACTGTATACAATTTTCTTCGATAAATGTCTTAAGCTTTTGGAACGCTAATTTGTCACGTATAACGATAACGGTAATTCGTATATTAGGTATACTGAATACACGTATATACATATGATATGCTACTAATAGTAGCCTACTATAATGTATATTCATCGACAAAAGGGCGCAAACATGACGAGAAAGAAAACTGAGAACACAGCAAATGATATCAGAACTCCGAGAATTTAATAAAAATCTGTCTGGAACAGCTTTTCTTAAACTGTTTTCCGCGGAACCCCAGGGTTCCGCGAAGCTTAAGTTATTTTCTTCAACATTTTCAAGAAAATTATTTTAAAATATCCAACTAAAAATTAGTAGTAGGGAAAAAAAAGTTTGCATTATAGAAAAAAATATTTTTATATTAAATACATGGAATAGTTTATCAGCTATATCTATACTCAATAATCTATACTTCTATAACGCATTGCGTACTTTATACAGTACTAGCTGAATAACCCGGCTTCGCTCGTGTGCAGTTATTGCTTTCTCTAAATTAAATTCTTAAATCAGATGTTTATTATTTACCTTCTTTCTTTTTTTCGTCCCCTAGCCACAGTTCCCTAGCCACATTCCTTAAATAAACGACGTGAATTTTCATATGAAAATAATAGCACGAAGGTTGTACAGTTAGAGTTAGTTTTAAAATAATTAATAGCCGGCCCCTGTGCGCTTCGCAGCACCAAAACAAATATGTAATAAAAATCATATAATTTTTCCTAGAAAATCATGTTTTTTTTTCCAAATTCTTTATTATCAATCCAACACATTTGGGTAATATAAACAATATTCTTTGTTTGTCCATTTGGGGCATATACAATCATACTCAATCGCTATTAATGGCTCATTATACATTTCCAATGTTATGATCAAATCAGAGTTTCCTGTGTGATGACGCATTCGAATCAAAAAGTCTTCTGCCATAAAATCTCGATATTTATTCCACAATTCAATCGGATTCTATGGGAAACATGTTGATATTATTATAGCATACATCATACGTATTTGATGTGGATATGAAGCGATCGAAGCATCATGAAGTGAGGAACCCCAATGTGCATCATTTTCCAGTAAATCCAAATGCTTACACGCTTTACGATACGTAGCGCATAAAAGACCATTTACTATTCGCAAATCTTCAAATGAACTCGGCCCCACAACATTCACTAACAACAGCCGCAAATAATAACATTCTACCATATTTGGATGAACTGTGTATAGTCTTCCAATAGTTTCTGCATAGAAAAGACCTGGATGGCCATCAACTGCTGTTCCCTGTTTACGCCGTTGCCATGTTTTTTGTGCAGTCCAAGTGCAATAATGCGTTATGCCTGAATACAGCAAAGTTCTGGCAAATTCATCACTTGCGCACAATTGAAAAAATGCGGTTAATGTTGTTGCTGATGGACGTACCATAACTCCGGAACCACTTATCGCACAGCGTACAAACTTCATAGAAATAATCGACATATCAATCCTAATATGTCCTGAAATTTTTATCAAAATCGGTTAGATGAATCTTGAGTTATAACATTTATTCAAAATGTACACTTATTTTTTTATATATAGATAAATTAATAATATTTGTACGTCGTTGATAAAAATACTGATAGGTTACGACCGTCCGCGATACATAATACGACAGTCGACCGTGTCTTGCGATACTATGCGTTATGTTCGAGTGCGTCTCAAAGTTGGTTTTGTTATTTTGTTGCGATATGGAGAGGGTATATATTGCGATTAAAAAAGGGACCTTAAAGCGTTCTATTCAAGAACCTGAATATTTTGCGTTGATCTCCAATCATAATGAGAATGGTACAAATGAAATCAGCTCAAAAGATTTTAGACCAATAACCAAACAATTTAGGAAGTATGATGAATGTAACGTATCATTAGGATTTATGAATAATAATGATAATCTTCAGTGCGTTATTTGTGGCAAAGATCTCCCAAATACCTCTATGGCTCCGACTAAAATGCGTCGTCATTTAGAATCTTTTCATGGTGAACTTAAAGAAAACCATGTAGAATTCTTTATTCAAAAGCGTGACTAACTATTAAAATTAATGAACTGTATGGTTCAAACTACAAAAACCGTGAATGTTATTTTGTTAGCTAAATACCTTTAACACAATATTATTACATAATTATAATTTATTTGCAAATAATCCTAAAAAAAGCTAAGAAGTTAAAAAAATATTAGGGGTTTCACGATAAAAGTGGGCATCAAAAAAGGTTCCATGGATAAAAAAGTTTAAGAAATGGTCTAGAACAATGTTTTGATGCGATTTAATAATGATTGCAAATTAGTCTACAGCTTTCTGTCTATATTTCGCTTTATTCATTTTTTTATTGTTTCGCATAATCGTCGAGTGTAAAATGCCCACACCATATCGAACAAAAGATAATTGCAATATCACAAGGTATTACACGTCATATTTTTCCTCGTAGTTTCTCCGTTTAGGTTTAATCCACGAAAGTCTGAACGATCGAAGCCCGAAGATCGACAAATTATAGGAGAACCGCTCAATATGCTAGCTATCGTATTATACCGATTGTTTCGTATATGTATACATCTACGGTCTATGTTTAGATTCCCAAACTAGCCATGAATCACAATCGAGATGGCAGGAGGTAACAAAGAATGAAGGAGCGCCGCAGGAACACGGAACAAAAGTGCCACCGGCAAAGGATACTGAAAGCGCGAAAGCAAACAATCCAGACAAGTCACCGTGCTGATCAAACACGGATACCAGTTTAGGGCCCGACCATTGGTGAGGAAACTTTCGGGAAAATTACGTGTCGACTTCAAGTCAGGGTCAGAAAACACGGTGTTTTTCGATCAGCGTGTAAAGCAAACTGTAGTTATCGTTCTATGTCAAGTCCAGTATCAATTTAAACTAACCTAGTTTTATGATTATCAGGTAAAAAATTCAAATTTGTTAAGCAAATCTCATCAATCATCACTATCAAAGTATACACAAAAGACAAATATTCATATAACAATTTATTTTTTTTCCGTTATAATAACATATATGTTTTGAATAAATATTGAGAATTTGCAAGAAAAATCATTCGAAATATCCATGGCCACTTTTCACTTCATAGTGATGCCTGTATTCATAATACTTTCAAAGTACTTTTACAGATCCAAAAACTGTTTGCCGAAAAAAATATTAATGAAAACAAAGTGCAAAATCATTACAGCTTCCTCGTTAACATAAACCATGTGAAATAATATAAATCATTATACAATATACATTATATATTTTATTGTACTGCAAGTACTAAGTAGTACAAAACAATAATCATTAATCAACGTCCCGGCAACAGTATTCATCTAGAGCTAAAATTTAAGTAAGTACCTATCACTTAATGAGAACAGAAATAAAAATTGTTTTACATCGTTTGATTGATTATGGTATAAACATCACGGGCAATAGAAATACATGCGAGGTACAAATTGTCTTGCACCTAACGGTAATATAAACGCTTAACGCATTCATTTTTACGATAAAATGACCGTTACTTGAACAAAAGATTGTTCCATTCAATTACTAAAACATTACATTACGGAAATGCTCCGAATGAAATGTAATTTTACGCAGCTAATATACTGCACTATATATTCCATGTAGATGTAAATGATTACTTAATTAACTTTGCATATTTTTATCAACCGTCATGAATTAATGAATTATTACATTAGAACATTATTTTTGAATACGTGTACAGAATAATATATTAAAACATACGTAATCTACAAATAATGCATTTAAGAGGTTGTCGTTGCGGTGCACTCTTCTAGTTTTTTTTGTCTCTTCCATCACATTGGTACATGTTATACCCACATCACATATCAAAACTCGTCATCGTATAAAAACAATTATTTCCATTGAGTTTCTTCGAACTTTGTACTGCGAGTAGTTCATTTTTTTTTAACTCTTATAATTTTTATAAAAATTATTTAAATAAAATCAAACTTAATTGTAATTGATCGAATCAACTTTTGATAAGTAAATTCCAATTTGTGATATTGTAACTTTCTTTATTTTTAACTAATGACACCGAAGTATTTTTTTTTTTGTTCATGTTTATGGTATATCTGACATTCATTAAAAAATTTGTTGAAATGAGGTCTTCGTCGATCTGTTATATCCGCATTGTCACGCGTGCTATATACACGAGTTTATTTTTCGTTGCAGTAGTGAAGTCTACAGGGTACTGCGGTTATCTAAATTACTATTATAATTAATTGATCGATCGAATAATCGAAAGAAGAGATTTTTATCCATGACGTTCCATGTTGAGTTATTTCTATGCTGCAATTTTATGACACGAACCGGTATTTTTTTAAATTATTTTATCATGGTTATTATATTTTACGTTAGAAAATTTCAGTGTACAACCTGTAACTTCATAAATATCGTTCTTGCGGTAGTCTATCGATTTGGCAATCGGGCAATCAAAGTTAAAATGATCCATTTAGAACTTACAGTATGTTGATTTGACGTCAAATACATTTTACCTCAAAATATGCGACTGAGCATATTGTTGTATGTTAGGTAAGTGAGAAATAAAAAAAAAATGATTTGTGCAATCGCAAATATAAAACGTTTTTCAAAAAAATAGCAAAGCACCGGAAATCTTGCATCTTTACAACCCGTGCATTCCACGGTCTAAACGCGTGTTGTTTAAATATTACATGCGCCAGTCGACTAAAGTGTTCTAAAAATACATATAGGATATATTATAATAGTACTTACCACATTTTGGTATATATAATATTGTACACAGTTCGGGCACATTATAGAATATGAAAAAATATAAAATTTTAAGTCTTAAATTGAAAGACACGTGAATACGTGATACTAAATAAATCATGTGTATGCATATCACGAGTACAAACATATACAGTAAATTTACAAAGAAAGGCATACATTAAACGTGAGTCAAAAGTACGACAATTTCAATCGCATCATGCGCCTTTGCTATAGAAATAAATAATTTTAATACTTACATAAAATAATGATTGTACAATATTTTACTAATAACGCACTATAAATATTTAAAAACGGAGTATGAAATATTAGTATAATATTTCTTGCTTATAATTTATATTCTTCTATCTTTTAAATTATTAGGTAGAAGAATTTATATAAATAGTAAGGAAAACAATAATTACTAGTTATAAATATTGTTTTCCTATTATTATTTTCCTTCTAATTATTCTAATTTATAATTACTAGTTTTAATTATGGTTTTCCATATGCCCATATCAGATTGATAAAAGTATTAGTTATGTTAATAAAATCATTGTTTCATGAAGTAGAAAAAAATTATAAAGATCAAATAATTTCTAATATGTACGAACAAAAACAAGGCATACTCGATCTACGGACAACATATTGCCTGTAACATTTTTAGTGAAATTACAATCGACTGCGCGGAACGCCTATGTCGAAATACAATTATTTAACATGGTTTTTGAGTTGTAAACGGTGAATTTGAAACGATAATTTGTATCAATTTCTCAAACGGTATATGATTGAGCTTTTAGTTTTGTACATAGTTTATCTGGAACTTAGTAAGAGTGTGTATATTTTGTAGGTTTTTCGTAAGGGAACCCGAGATTTTTTTGTGATGCCAAACGTCGGAGTAGTCGTTCGGTGTAATAGCCGAAGTTTAGCTAAATGACTGGTCCGGCTTTACCTTTATGAGCTGACATATTTTAAAAATTAAAAGTCAGAGGTTGTAAATTGTCATTAAAAAAAAAATCGATTTAAAGAGCATATTTCAACGCACATTTCGTCAGTATATTTAGAGCATAACTATTGCATGCCTCTATTTTATAGTATATTAAGTTTAAGTACATTCACAACCCTATTCGTAATCCATTATGCCTTAAAACTCGGTTGACCGGCGCCTTTCGAAAACTGCAGTGGCAGCACAGACATAGGCTACCGCCGTAGACACGCATATGGATAAGGAAGTCGACAAAGTCGTTTAACGGTAGTCGGTAACAAATACGTTTGAACACGTGCTGTCGATTTTTTGCCAATTTCCAACCGCTTAACGAGGCGACGGAGTTAAAATCACTGCACATAATTGGGGTGTGTACAACGCGTTCTCGGCGCGTGCGATATATCATATTCTTACAGCGATCACGCCGAACGAACAAAATAAGGGATGATCAACTGAGTTCTCGAACGAGTGTGGATAAAATTTGTCGTGCGTCGAACTCGCGAGTAAAACGTGAGCGCCAAATGCGGAATGTATTTTATACGCCATACGGTGTATGCATATAATTATTGTCATCGATAGCGCAGTGGCTTATCCGTGAAAACCGCTATTTTGTCACCGCGGTAAATGACATGTTACAGCCTTATATACGCATAAGCCATAACACATAATCGCGCGCATACACGTAGTACCTATATATTATATTGTCTTGTATATTGCTACATGCATGTAATTATATGATGTGTAGAGGTGTTACGAGTACGTGCAGTGTTTATATTACCGATTTGATAAACTATAATAATTATTTTTCAATTCGTATGCGTATGAACCATGTATGCTACATCAATTGGTGAGTAATCATTAATCACATAGGAGGTGCCTTCAGACATTTAGCGCCCGGAAGCAAGATTTTACTAACGACACTTCCCCACTGCCTCCTCGCAACCAGCAATCGTGTATTAAATACGTACTGCAATATTGTTTTTTTTTTTTCACTTTTACATTGATGATAAACTATAATTTACCCATCACTATGCCGCCCCTAAAACGCCCCCCTAGCTTCCCTGAAACGTGCCTCTATATTTGTACACTATTTAGACGCACCACCCGTTCGGGACGATGGAAAAAATACAACATCTCCACAACTTATAAAATATGTCTATCCCTTTTAATTCTGTCGATGTTCGCGAGACCGGGCACTTAACAATATCCGTTTCACGTGTATTTTCGTACTGATTTTCTAGACTGTTCAAATACAGTTACAAACTTTGGCATTCGTGCTCAACACATCTACAATCAAAACCCATTACAATTATACGGATTCAAAGTGTCCTGGTATGTATATATAACTGGGAGTAAGTTTTGAACTTGAAAAGAATTGATTCGAACATCCGCGATCAGCATAAAAAAAAAATATGGTGAAATACTGTGGTCGGGTGATGTACAATGACGGGTGACGAGTAGCGATACTGTCACGATCGCGATTCCAATACGGTTAAACTCAGTGGCTCCGATCCCTATAAGCAGCTGTGGCAGTATTGAAGGACGACTATTGGAAGTAATACCGGGTAGTGGTTAACAAATTTTTGTCCGACCAAAGTATTAAACTGGAAGCAATCTAGTATATTATTATATTTTTACATTCGTCCATTATGAATATTGAAAACAAAGTATAAATTATCATTATTATTTATTTATTTATAAATGCTCGGTGGCCACAGAATATAGAAAGATAATAATAGTATTATTTCGGTAAGCACGGTTCTAGGAAGAAAAAATATTTAGGCACCTAATTACTAAATGTGTGCTTTGCTATACCTGTCGTAAGACTCGACTTCGATGCCACTGGTTTTTTACTCGTAAAGCAAAAACGTCTCTACACACTAGGATATAAATATGACGTGTACGACGCGCGTTCGTATTCGCGTCCCGTTTCACGTTACGATGACGGCGGTTTACAAAATGGAAATTGATTTAAATCTCGAGGACGTACCGAGTGCTTCCTGTTATCTCGCGCGCACAGTTTATTATAAAACGACACACGTGATGTGAGACCGATACGTGTAGTCATTATATTATGGGTGTACGCAAAACGAAAAGTCGTAAAAAAATAAATAAATAAATAAGAAGGAAAGGAAAAAGAACGGAGAGGACGCGTATAGTAACACACGTGCCGCGACAGGCGTTGTACAACATTTAAATATAAAGAGGCTGGATTATTATTATTATTATTATTATTATTATCATCACATTCCGAGCGCTATAAAAATATAATACGAAGACCCGTATGGGCGGAGAAAACGCGCATGTGCACTACGCAGTGCAACAGTGCGACTCGTGTAGTGCGTTTGTAGTTTCTCCGGCCGTCCCGTGATGAAACACATGTATACGTGTATAATACTACGTGTGCATACGTAAATATACATGTAATTTAGCGAAGCCATCGTATCGTCGTTATTATCATTATAATATACGGTCGCGTATTATAATAGGGTGGGATGTCCCAGCCGCTAAACATCTATACGCGCGAATAATAATTTCCCGGATAGAGAGTGTTAAACGCGTTTCATTATGAATACAGCTATTTTCCATTTTTACGTACTTATGTGTACGCGTGTCTCTGAACGTGTGTGTGTGTGTGTGTGTGTGTGTGTGTGTGTGTGTGTGTGTGTGTGTGTGTGTGTGTGTGTGAGTGTGTGTGTGTGTGTGAGTGTTTGTGTGCAATTAGCATTCGTGTATCTTCTATTAGTTGTGAGTCCCGTCCCGATTTCATATTACACTCGGATCAATTCCGGTTTCCCGTTGATCATTTCGGATATTTACAATATCGTTTGTTTTATAAAACACGTCGTCGTATGTTAATAGCTGTTCATATATATGACTACGTCGTGCGAGTTATTTTCTCGGGTCTATGATAGTAGATAGTAATTATTTTCAATAATTGTAATCTCATTACATCATATATGTAACAAATAAACGTGTTCACTTCGTTAAATTTGCTTCGAGTGCGTTATATTTATATATATATATAAATATATTGGCGGTGGAAATCTTACGGTTCAGGTGTTCCGGATATTAAGAATATTAATAATAACCGTATTTATTGCTTACTTCGGTGGTGTTTTGAGATTGAGGAATAAGTAGCTACTTATGTTACACTAGCCTAAAACGGAAACTATAATATTCGTAATGTATTTTCCTAAAACATATTAAATATTACTCATACTAAAGGCACATGAAAGACATTAGTTTAGTTTGACTGTTATATTTATTAATTTCAACGAAAATACTATCTTATTGAAATTTATTTAAGTTGAAAAAATATGAAGGCATTATATACTCGTATTTTAAATCTGAAATCATATATACCAACTAAAAATGTAGCTTTAGTGTAGACACAATATTATCGTGAATTCTAAGTTTGAGATATTTAAAAGGGGAAACTAATTATTGAGACTTAACTGTTAGGGTGGTTAAGACCTAAATAATATAATAAATAAATATCATTACCTATGTATATAATATATAAATTATATAGTATAATACTTATGATAACTCGAAAATAACGTATTGACTCGATTGTGTTGTTATTGAAGTTATTAAATTCAAATTTGATCAGATTCACTTTATTTTCAACAATAATAATATAACTTTAAAATGCCCAGGTTTCAACCACTGTACGAGAGATATGGATTATTGAGAAAAATTTCAAGACAAAACGTTGGTTGAACACACGGGTCTCGGTATACATACACATTCACATATATATATATATATATATAAATATATATAAGCTCTTTAAGATTTCATTTTGATTATTTTTTATTTTTAGCTAAATTATCTTCAAACAACGCATTGTATAGGTATATGAATATGTCCTAAAAAAATGTAATAAGAAATACTGAAAAATGTGGCGCAGGGTTTATAGATAATTAAGATACTAAAGAATAGTCCACTCGGGCAATTTGGTAAATATACTGTCTGAACGGTCATCCTTGACCCTTTGAGTAATAACTATTGTTATTATTATGCCCCGTAAGTTTAAGCCTAGTCTGAAATCGAGTTATCGTACAGAGTGAATGTTCTACAATTCATTACGAGAAACATAGTAGGTCTCAAAGTTAATTAAAATTAGTATTGGTCGACTGGTTAGTATAGGTACTTGCAAATAAATATTCCTCGATTACCTAACTTACGACTAAATCAGTCGATCGATATCAAATACGAAAAAAAATCAAAAACAAAATATTTTCAAAAACTCATCAAGGACCTAATAAATATGGTTAATAAATAATTGGCTAATAAATACGAACAAAAAATGTAGATATTACGCTCACGAATTACTAATAGATACGACAACTAATAGTAAAATTATCATATATGTTTGCATGGGTGCTCATAATTTTCAAGAGGAGGAACCAAGTTTCCAAACACGCATTTAAAGACTTTATAAGTAGATGGACCAGGGATGCCCTACACGCGATAGATACACCTAACCTAACATGTAAAAAATATTATAGAATTAAAATAGATTCATTTCGAGAGGGTGAATCAATAAGTATCTATATTATGTATTTATTTAATTTTAATATATTATCTTAATAATCGTATATTAATCTGAAAATAAAACTGCTTAATTTCGCTTTTTCAGATCTAATATGTTAATAATTTTTATTTATTTAGAGTAAAGAAGAATCTACACTACGGCTTAATGTTTTCTCTTATCGTTGTTATAAATTAATTATTTGTTGTCAAATTATTTCAAATAATTTTAAAAACCATACGTCAGGGCTCAAGAAAAATAATTTTTAGTGAATTTTATATTTCTCATAAGGGAGAAATGGGCACCCATGAGTCTGTTATGCATTATTCACTAGCCAGGATTAAAAAATGAGTAACACGCGGAAGGGTAAACATAATATTATATTATAACAACTGAAATCGACTCGTTTCTCGGTCTAAAATCTGAATACATTATGTGTCCTTTTAGGGGGTATAAATTGAAATACCGCGCTGAAACGTCTTCCGGTGCGACTACATATTATAATACTAATATTATTTTGTCTCGCCCTCTGTCGTAGTGTGTATAATAATATTTGACGGACAACACGTGCAAATTACGTGAAACAAAATATAAAAATGCGTCGTTCAACTTAAGATTAAAAGACAACACCGCGGACGTTGTATATTCAACATTATTTGTACATGTTGTAGCGGTGAATAGCGTAATATTATAAATAGTTAAATCCGCGGGAAAAAAAACATTTCGAGAACGACGTCGCGTCGATGTAAAATAATATTAAAATAATAATATTTCATCCATTTTCCCGCGTCGTTTGATCAGAAAAAATACTATACAGAGTGATTTCTTAAAAATATTCAACCCCTTTTTGGCCATGAAAATGATTTAATTTGAAATTTTCTTTTTTTAAGTCATCATAAAAATATTATTTAATTACTTTTTTTCTGAAAGTTTTGATATAACGTAGTCAAAATTCTGACCATTACTTTCGGAGTTATTCAAATTTAAAATTGCGTATTAAAAGTATAAAATTCGCGCTATCTCGATTTAGTAGCAATTAGCGATAACATGTTACTATGAATTATATCATATTTTTAGGTATTATAATGCTATTTTCCTTAATTCTTAAATTAGAATAATTTAAAAACTACTCTCGTTCGAATTTTGATTTCGGTACATCATAATTTACAGTGAATCACTGTGAAAAACCACAGTGAAAATGGGGTGTTCTCATTTTAAAAACAAAACTTTGTATCTTCACGGGACATATACTTAAGGTGGCATAAAAATAAAACATTGTAGAAAACACAGTTTAAATGGTAACTTGAACATTGAAAAAAAAATTTCAAATTAAAACATTTTTACGGTCAAAAAAAAGGGGTGAGCACGTCTAATAAATCACTCTGTATAATATTTGAAGCTACGTTAAAGATGATAGAAGTGCGTCTTGAGACAGATGCGGTGTTTTTACCCGATTTATTAATAATAATAATTATCTACCGGAAAAAAGACAATGTTTACACATAACGATGATGAAAATTATAATTCGTCAACCGAATTGATCATAATATGGGTCATCATGTTGGTATGTCAATAGTGAGACATCGATTCTCACGTTGTCCGTCACAACAGCATACGCTTCCACTAAAATGTATTACCGCCAAAATCTTACGTTTAACTTTTGCGACTTCGTGGTACCAATATTCTGGTATGGATTACGCGTGTTTGGGTGTTTCACTCGGATCCGACGGCAAACATTTTCGAGGCCGTTTTCGACGAACCAAATGGCGATTAAATCACCTCGGAAACGAACCAACAACAATATGCACGTACATCAATATTACAAACGCTTACTCGCGATCATATTATGTTGTGCATAGGAAATTGTTACAGCGCAATCATACCGTACCTGTACCTATACGGCCTGCAATGTTTGGCCGACCCTCAGCTTGTAACATTTTGAATGATTATTTTGTACAATGTACGAGTTTTTTTTTTTTTTGTTATTCCATTATTATTCATTCCATGAATTGTGCGTATGAATTTAGTATAATAATACGGTTATTGTTTCATCCGTCTGATAAAATATAATTGTTATAGCAAAAAGTGACAAAGAACAAGTCGAAAACAATTTAATTTAAATTCTATGAAAATTATCGATGGACGAATTTCTTTTTGAGTGCAGTGTATTGAAAAAAACGTATCGGTTACTCGGTATAGGTAATTGAACACGAAAGGTTCAGAAGTGAACAACGTTGATGTTGAAATATTTTGTACCATATCTACATATTATGCAATATACACTCAATAGTAAGTACACTCGTGGCTTCGTGGTATATCAAAACAATAATTGTGTGTAGAAAATATATTGTATTTTGATTAATGAATTAATAATGACGGACACTTAGATTTCGCATAGATACATACGACATAACGTATAGGTCTCTACACTCTACACCAGTGGTTCCCTAACACTTTTCGAACGCGGCACATTATTATTAGTTACTATAAGTCGCGACACACTTTGAGTAAACACTGTCCATTTTCCAAAAATAATCGATATTATACCGAGTTGTTTGGCATTTAATGAAAATTTCATAATTTTTTTTTTGCAAAAGTTAGAACATTAAAAGATCCATCTACCTTATTAAGAAACTTGGTTGTACTTCCACGCAGAATCGTTTTTTCGAGAGCAATAGTACATCGGTTTCAAGTTTAAAAGACCGATTCCTATACCTCACCCGACCGTGGAGTATCACCCAACCTGGGAGTCTCGTCTGGTTTTTATTTAATTGTTTTTTATTATATTTTACATTTTAACGTTTTTTTTTTTATTCAATTTTTTACGGCACACCTTTAAAATTTCACGGCGCACTTATCTGCCGCTGCACAACCTTCGGGAAACACTGTTCTACACCAACAATGTCCCTTTCGTAGTTATTTGAGCATGATTTACAGCAAACTAAAAATATTTATTAACGGTTAAAGATAATTAAGTGCTCTGTGCGGTAAAAGGGCGTGACCAACTGGCAAACAGTGCAATAATAATTTATCGTAGGGACGTGTACATATTTTGTTTGCAATTTTTAACCACTATAATGGTCCATATAAACACACTCATATTATATAGATTTACATAATAAATATTTATATACACATAAGTACACATGCACGTATATATATATATATATATATATATGTGTGTTTAATATTTATATATATACATACGATTTATGATACGCTTTGTTTGAACCGTATAAGTTATTGTGTATCAAAAATTACATAAATTTACTTGTTATGATATAGATTACAAAAATAAACGTCGATGTATGATATGTTCGTTAGATATATTATAGTACTTACTACTTGCCTATTATATATACATAGTACATACCTACCTATGAAATCAATAATTATTATTTTGCGCAAAATGCGTTGTAAATCATTCTAAGAGACTTGAGAATAATACTTTTATATAAATAATATAAATTTATTTCGTTCAACAAATGTAGTATTGTGTTAATGGCCTAATTGTTGGCGACGGGCAACGCGTGTGCGTCGCACGTGTGAATAGGCCAAAGAATTCACGTTTGACTGCGAGGCGCAAATTTTGTACATAGACAATTTCCAAATTCTAATTTAACAACAATAACGAAGAGAAACATACGCCCGTAATAAATAATAGATGTCACCACAATATTATTATAGGTAAACAAAACAGACTGGACTGTTATTAAATCTTAATTTAAATGCATGTACGGAGAGAATATATTACGGCGCAGTCTTTGCTTGAATGTCAATTTGGAAACCACGCTGTATGCTACATCACATATGACATGTGTGTGTGTTTCGGTCTTAAGATCATAGTTTATAATTTATCCATCAAACGATCGATAAATTAATGTATTAAATATATTTTTGATTGATAAACACTGAAATATCCGCTGATGCGTTGTTTCTCAGGTAAAATCACTCAATACAATTGAATTCGTTTTTATATCAAACGATAAATCTAAAACTAAGGAACTTTATAAGGATAACAATGTTAATGATGGATCTCACATTTTTCAAGATATTTTATGTTATTAACTTATTACGATTGTCTGATACTCACATGGTACCAATTAGAATATGAAAATTTCACTTGACCTTTCAAACTCGTAGTCATCAAACAATGTTTTGCATTTTTTCAAGAATTTCCACTAATTTGACAACAATTACCTTATACAGGATGGATCGCTGTGTTTTCCCGTTTTTTCGCCATACATAACTAACGCGCACGGAAAAAACACTGTGGCCCTCTATATGTATGATATCAAATAAAATAACAACTGATTGAACTACATTTTACCTAATGTGCATTAACTTTAGTCCTAATCCTTGCAATTTTTTCTATTTTAATCCACCGGAAAAAAAATCCAAAATTAAATCATAAATAAATTTCTCTAATTACTTATTTTACATCTTGACATATAACAATTGTGTTCCACGATCGCTTATGAAAACAAACTATTGTAGTATAAAACATAAAAAAACGAGTTGGACACCAGCCATAACTCCTAAATATTGACTTTTTATTAGGCTACGTTTCGATTGATGGCAGAGGCTGTTGACTGAGAATTACCAAAAGTGAAAAAATGATACCTAACCGGCAACCGCAATGTATTATTGAAAATTATTTTTGAAAAGTCAAGAAAACCTTCTGTTCGGAAACAAATTCAAAGCCCTCCTTCTTGAGGTCGTATTTGAATACTATATAATAGTATAATACATCACAATATCACATCGTACATCAGTCATACACTCGTACGGCCATATCGGTTTGAACTACCGTGTGTCAACGTTTTATTGCATTTTTCCCCGACACACATATTTGGTTTTATACAAAGAAGACATTAGATTCCACGACGGTGATATACGCGTAAGTAACTACGCCTAAGGCGAGTGCGTGTTTTTTTGTAGTGAACGAATCCGCGCGCCGTCCGCGATATCGCGGTACCGCGGTACTGTCGAGACACCGGAGCGTACGCGAAATGATTGCCAAAAACCGATTGCCGTACGTCGACGAGACTTTGACGTGGAAAAAAATCGCCGCGTGCTAGGTGTATTATATTACACATATCATCATTGTAATCGTACACATATGATATAGGTGTTGTGTGTTGATACAGAATATAAAATGTATTTCGACCGTGAGGCCGGCGGACAACCTGTTGCATCCGACTGCAGCTGCGCACGCGGCTATATTATAATAACGTTATGTGTCACGAGAGTGACCTACGTACGGAAATCAAGAGAAAGCACGATAACCATACAGCACACACGGTCACATACGGAATAGCTAAACAACACATCTCGTTATTTTATTTTAATTCCGTCGCGAGTGTTTCGTATATGTATACTATTGTATTAATGCCGTACTGTATGTATTGGCGCACACGCGGTATTTTAATTTATTCAGTGCTTATATAATTTATACCACTTTTGGATTTCTCGTAACGGCTGTAACACAAATGCAACGACTCTCAAATTATTTTGTTCGCGGAGCCCTTAAGATTCTGAAACAAAACCAGACCGTAAAACTAGAAATTCCTATTTTTAACTACTACACTCAAACAATTAAGTATCAATGATTCGCTTTTTAGTTTGCTTCTTTACATTTCGTATGCCGTATAAATACAAAATATTTAATTTAATTCTGTATAAAAATAAACATACTACAAATATTTTATTATACTCAGTAATATATTAGTTTTAATGTGAACGATGATTTTTTTTTCATTTACTACTTACCAGTATACTTCAATACTTAGTTCGATGGGAGAAAGTCTAATGCTTATATGCCTGCTCGTATACAACTGTATACGATCTATATAAATGTGATAATCTTACTAATAATAATAAAATTGAAAGAGATTTGATTGAGATGTGTGCGCGGAGCCCCTAGATTGCTCTGGTGGAGCCCTGAGTACAGTTTGAAAACTAGTGGTATATGCAGCGTATTTACGGTGTGTAATTATATTAAATACAGGCATTGTTCGTGGAGAAATCCACTACTATCCTTGTTGACGAACGTTAATTGTCATCTGAAGACAAAGTCCTGTACTCTAAAAACTAATTTTCATATACCCCGGGACGCGGTTTATACACTGCGAGAGTCGAACATAAGATGTTGTTTTTTCGATTAGCCATACCACCCGTCCAAATATAATATTATATGCTAGCACTCGGATTTCACGCGTTTTCGTGAACTCGACAACACTGATCCTAACTCAATGTAATACCGTTATCAATACTATTATCGACCAGTTGAGCTCTAGAATCGATAGTGAAAAATTGTCTATTCCGAAAATATAGTGCCAGACGTGTCACGCACTTGCTCTAAAATGTGTACGAAATAATATTATTGCCTTATGCCAATAATGACCATTAATAATAATAAGTTAATAATTAATTAACTTAAAAAACTGTTAAGATCAACGAAAATTAAGTGAGATTTTTCTATATTTTAGTTTACAATGTAAATTATTATCATCTGGTCATTTCACCTATAAGGTTCGCTGATAATGATATTATTATTTAGTACACCAATTTCTTGTAAACTAGAAAAATTATTAAAAATCAAGAAGTTGATGAAAATTGAGAGTTGAACTGTAAGCGTTTTTACAAAAATAAGCCCAATAAAATGGTTATATTCGAAATTTATAAAAGTTATAAAATAAAAATTTAATTTTTTAAATTATTTAATAATTCACTTATATTTACCAAATTATTGGCAACAAAAATGCTTTTGCCCAGGAATGCTCATAAAATAACAGAATTTTATTGTCTCAATCAACACGGGAAGATAGATCTGAATAGCTCTACTCGTATGTAAATCTCGGTTAGACACCCTGTATATATTCAATTGATTGTTAATTATTTCTAATCGTTTACTCTTATATTATGCTGACCACGAGTGTAAATCGTGATTTTGGACGTGAAAATATCACCACAAACTGTTTTATACTTTTATTTCAATCCAATATGACATGTTTTAACTTTTAATGTGAACCTGATATATTGCCTTATAGGTTAGGCCAGTTAGGGTATACTCATCTGATTGCTTGTTTGCACTCATATGTAATGTGGCTATTATAATATCGATTGAGAGTCCAATGAAAATTATTTCTCCGTAAGGTTTTAACTGATCAAGAGATACTTTTTATTTTCCCCGACTTTATAGTTAAAATTTGTGTTAATTACGCAAGTTGAATTAATTAACTGTACTACTCTGGAATATGACTCAACGAAAAAAATAACTTCAAAAGCATTACGAATCGACAAATGTAATACCACATTTTCAACTGTCGTAAAAAATAAACCTGTAAAATACTTCGAACCGAAGACTATGTGATTTATAATCATAAGCTAATTATATATTTTTATGTTAATATAAATTCCAACTTTTCGTATCACATAAAATATTGGAACTAAGCATTCAGAAAATTTGAATTTATTGAAAAGATTTTCACTTACCAAAATAAAATGGTACCTTTTTATTTTTTCTGAAAATGAAATATAAGTTCCTTCATACATTCTATTCTTATAAAAAGATCAAAAAAAAACTATAAAATCTTTATTGCTTTACGACCACTTGTATTTAAGTACCATACGTTTAGAATCGCGAATATATTAATATGTATTAATATTAAATTATTAATTATTGGTTTTTAACAAAATATTTTTTCCTGTGACTAAATCCATCTATGCCTCTTGAGTTGCTTTGGTAAGTAATACTTAAGTATAAACCTAAAACTAAAAAATCAATAGCACTATTACAATATATGTACTTGTAAAGCACATGGAATTAAAAATATCTGACAGAAACAAACGCGTTTGCATTTAACACGGTACATTAACGTAAAGTAGGTTGAAAAAACTCATTGCAAATACTTTAGTGGGATAAATTTCAACTAAAACACTTACGACCAACGTCCCAAATTTTAATCTACACCCGGTTGAACAGACGCGTACGTGACGTAAATAAATTTACGACGGGTATGCGAGTAAATGTATGCGCATCACCGCGGCGTTACAAGAGAAGGGTTAATGGTTACAAGCCACCCCGCACGATAAAGTATTAGTTTTATTTCTCTGACTTCGGTAAAATCACACACGTGAATCGCAAAATACGTATTATATGAAACGGTATGAAAAAATGCACAGAATTGCATGCAAGTGTTTTGTTTATTCATACTTAACGCACATTATTACAAAACGAATTTTTTTTTTTACATAAATCGTCTATTTTCTCTTAGCTGAACTTGTGTTGAAGGCAGACAGTTAAAAATAACAAAAATACATATAAATACATAATTAATTTCAACAAAATATGTAATTAAACTAGAAAAAAGGGGTAAGTCACCACGGTCTGGTGAGATGCAGCAATACAATGGCGGGTAAATTATATTGCTGTAATATTGGTCTCTTAAACTTGATACCAATATATCGTTGCTCTCGAAAAATCGATTCTGAGTGAAAGAGATCGGGTGGATCAGTCTATATTTCTAAATATGGTTGATATACCTATAGATTATAAAACCAAATTTCATAATAAGGTAGGTTTAACTTTTAATCGACCATTTCCAGTGCCTATATAAAGCAGCTGCACAGATTTCATGAAAATATTTCGAAAATCGTGAAATATTTATTGTGCAGAGTTAGAAACCCGGTCTAAGTTTTACATTTCTTGCAACTTTTTTTCCGTTTCACTCAATTATTTGGAAAACTGTTGAGAAATTTAAAAAATGACCTCCTTAAAGTACAAATTAGATACCATTTCCTATCAATGACCTCTTATATGATTGTAATGATCGGAGCAAGGCTTCTGGTTGAAATTGAACACACTGAAAAACACACATCATTAATAAAACCAATACATTTCTCGTTTCACTCGGAATCTAAAAAGATGTCGTGCTGCTTAAAATTAATAATGATTATAATACATTGGATACCATACCATGTATAGCATTCACACCAGCCGTATTTATACTCGCTTATGACGAAAACATAAGTCATGATTTTTGTAAATCCAACCGAATAATATTCTAAATTTGTGTGTGTGTGTGTGTGTGTGTGTGTGTGCGCGCGTGTAATGACAGGTCTCACATTTTATAATAGCGGACGGAATCTTGTACGTGCACGTGTCGCGCACTATGTATACATGTAGGAAAAAGAAAACGTCATCGCGGTAAAATACGCGCAAAACGAAAAAGTTACCTTTTGTCGAAAACCCGTTTTGCTCTTTAAACCTATCACTAATAAAAATACGCGTGCGCACATACACACTCACTTTATTCAAATCGTCCGTATACACACACGCGCGCGCGCGCAATATGTACTATCATTATGACGATCGAACCTCGCGTTGTATAAACGTCTGATGATTTCTCATGCCGTCGCAGCCATGTCCGTGACACGAGCGGATTGCTCACCGATGCTAAACATCAAACGCCGCGATCGCCGCCGGCAGTATAGGTATTGTACGGGTGTCGCGTCGCGTTTCGGACGCTCGCGAAGGCATTTTCGACGAGTTACGTTTGCCAGTGAACGCTTTAGTAAAAAGATATACGCGTACGGCCGAGGAGCGAAACAAAACCGTTTTCGGTCGGACTCGTATTAGCATAATACCATCATACGTCCGTGCGTACGAGTAGTACCTATATATCTTTTTTAAGGACGACGTGACATCGGAATATTCCAATAGCGTGCGCGTACACGATACGTCGATGCGAGTATTATTATGATATATCAGTGTTGTACGCAATCGCTTGTGCGCAGTGGGTTAGGTACATTTATTTCGCAATATTCCAAGTATGGTATAATTTCGTTTTTTTCTTTCCGACGCGTACACATTTTAAATTTTTTTTTGAAAACTTAAAACGACACGTCTTCAAGTGTATAGCTAATACAAGGACTTACAGAGTAGATGAATAAACTTTTCGAGGGTTCTACGGAGTTGTTGATCCGTAAAACGAAAACGGTACACACATTTATTTGGTAACGACTATTATATAATAGTGTATTTGTATGCTATACGCATGATTTAAAATATTCTATAGGGATACTCTTTTACACGCGTTATATTCTTCGAGAAACATACTTCGGTTCACTCGAAAATGTTGTTAAGATATCAATACATGCTTCAATATTTCTTTGCGGACGTCATGACAAAAATATAGTATTTATAAACCCGAACTATACGTCCTATATACGCGTACATTACTCCTTGAGTAATAATACTAATAATAATAATAATATGTTCTTTACGTTAAAAAATATAAGAATAAAATATAACTGCGCAGTAACTAGACATCAAGTTAAAATTATGAGTAATTTTGTCATTTTCGGGTTATTTTGTATTCTTTCTCAATCAATGTAATATATAAATTATAATGAGTAGATTTTTTATCAGTCAGCACCAACATTTCTTTTTTTGTATTGTAGGTACGTACTGCTATCTATTTATTTCATTATATATTGAACAATAATCAGTGTATTATGTATAAGTATTTTTATAAACAAAATATTCATGTAAAATCATAAAAAATAAAAAAAGAAAATTAAAGTATTCGTATACGAGTATATAACTAATTTTGTGAAAAACCATACATTGAGTCATGTATTTATACAACTTCTTTGTGTTATTATAAGCCCAAAAAATCAAAAGAATAAAATTAACTTCGTGTTACAGTAACGATCTATATAAGATAGATTCTATCGTAGAATAACAATAAGGTAGAGTTCAACGTTTTCATCGAGATACCGTCACTGAAAAACATTTGAAACTAGAATTGAACGAAAAGAGAAATATTATACTTGTATACTTAACAATAATATAAATCTATTACATCATTAAAATACACAAACAAATGCATTATGATAAATATTTAAAGTTTTTACATGCAAATAATAAAATGCCGACCTACTTTTCTTGGTCCTAACTCCTAAGAAGATTTGTGAACGTGGCAGCCACCGAAATATTTCCTCTCATATCGATAATCTCTAAGCTCAACACTGTTCTTAAAATAATATTTGAACTTCTTGATGATTAAACTTTTGACCTAGCCTAATTGAAATGTTTCGCTGTGATGAGTTGTCTATTGGTTGTTGATTGAAGTTTATAGATAAGTGGAATAAAGTGGTATACAGGGGGTTATTGCACAAACGCAAAATATTAGTGCGCACTACTCAGCTTATTTTAACTTAAAATACTTATCTCCTACCATATATAGCTGTGGTTTGGTGCAAGAAAGACCAATGTCGTATTTTGATAATGTTCTGGAATTCAAAAAAACACATAGGACAATTCAAATATACATAAACATTTAAAAATTAAAGTAAGAACTAAAAATGCTATTACTTAATTAAATTTGTTTTTAATTCATCGTATGACTCTAATTTTGTTCTTAACTACTAATGTGTATGTAACTATTTTATTTAGACATTGGAATCGGTTAACAATAATTAAAATGGCCAATCTTAGTTGTAAGTTGGCCAAACTTTGTTGTAGACATTTGTCATTTTACTACAATAAACATGTCGAAAAAAAAATAACATTGGTCCAGAAATTTCAATTTCGTCAAAAAATGACATTGGCCTTTCTTGCACCAAGCCGCAGATATATATTCTGTCATACGCCACATATATGTATTCAAAATAGAACATCCACCTCATGACTACTCACTCATTCGTTCTGACTTAAATATAACTCTACTCGGCGTTCTGGCACATCATCCATTCTCAACAGCTCTTTGGATGTTCCTGAATTTGATCTGATATACCTATTACCTACAGGCTACAACTACGAGTTCCTCTTATAGCCCTATAAAGTATAAACCATGCTCTTTTCTTTAATCCTCTATATACAACTTCTTATGGTTATAATCATGCATTACACCGAACTCTTTAAGTAATAAGCCTTTTTATTTTCTGTCTTAATGTTGAACTTACCAACTTACTAATATGCCGACTGGTGACAATAAAGTCAAATTAAAAAAAATGTTAAGAAAAATATTGCCATTGAAAAAATATAATTAAAAATAAATAATTAGTAAATCTATTACAAAACCTCGTATAACAATGATATTTTCAAAAACTTATAAATTGACCGAGAGTTTGACGTTAAAAAACAACCCTGTATATTATTGCGTGTCTTTTTCGGTGGCTATCACTTTCTATTTTGTCTGACGATTCGAAGTTGGTATATATATATATATTTAGTAAGGTGGTGATAAAATACCGTATATCATCGTGCAATGAGGGTTGGTCCCTGTCCATGGTCGTCAATTTCAAATAATATTTTTGACCCATGATACGCGTTAACGATAACGTTATTTCTCGCTGCTACAACTCGATGGCTTCAAATGGTCATTTTTTAGGAAAATCAAAAATTCATTTTTACAATGAATTTGAATGTTGTGAAAACTTATTTAAATATTTTCGGGTACCTTAAGCATGCTTTTATATGAATACTTTTTCGATTAAATAACATAACAATAATAAGTATATAAAAAATGATATCGAATCTTTCGGTAGTATTTCTATATTTTTAATAAATAGGCAACTTATTAGACATTTTAGCTTGTCCGATTTCTTATGGATGACTATCACGACTTACTACGTGGAGACGCTAAAAAAGAACTTAAATTCCACATGATTAATTTGGTAAATATCACATTCAATGCTATATATGCATTTGATCTAACATTAAATTTGAAAACCTGTAAAAAAAAAGACCAAAACAATTAAAGCTACTAGTGGGAATAATATGGCTATACCAGCGTGGTTTCCTGTATCAGTATGTAGTTTGCCCTTCTAATACAATAACGATATAGTTTTTTTTTTTACCTAAGTAGACAATATGAACAAAAAAAGAAAATTTTAGTAAGTATATAATGTTATTATGTTACGAGCTAGATGTATAAATAAAATATGTGTCAGCGCAAACGTACGTTCGGTTAAGACTTGATTCGAGTTGCGACGCATAAAACTATTCCGTCTCGTCCACATGGTCTGACGATTTGTGAAAATCTCGAGTTGATTACCACCACTTACGGTTTAGTACTCGTAGATAATATGTAAATATTCGCACGATACAGCAGTGGGTACACTCACACGCGGTCGAGGGATGCAAGTGTTTTGAATATTCTGTTCGTAATGACGCGTGTTCCCGGCAAACATAAATAGTATTTTAAACGGGTTTTAAAATTATTTGTATCGACACTCGAGCAAGTACGCATATAATATAGGTATACGGCATACGCCTATACTATAATGCATGTACGACGCGTATTATAATCTCGTATTATGTTTTACACAATATTTTATTACGTGTAGGCATATTATACATGTATCATGTACGTGTGTATTATAACTTACGACGTGTTTGCGTTGTATCGGTATAATACGATTAAAAATCGTTAAAACGGCGTTTTTTTCTTACGTAATGCGTTTCCACAACAATGCTGCGTGTGTCTGCGAGCATATTATACCGGTACACACAAAGCCATGTACTTTTTGCGGCTTATGCGTATTATTATTATTGCGTAATATTATTATTATGCACTGCGATAGAAATAGTCGAGCTTTCAGATACAATTGTCTATTACTATAATATACCGAGACCGACGGGCAGCATGGTGCTATAAGGTAGGTGAGAGAGAGAAATAGAGAGAGAGAGAGAGAGAGAGAGAGAGTGAGTGGCAATCTAATGTTATAACCCTACCCCACCCCGAAGAAATGGTCAGCTCTATCAGCAGTGACGTGTTCCTCTTTTTCTAAAAGTATTTCTCAATTATAATAATAAATATACTATTGTCTGTTATGAAAGCTCACAATTCTTAAATGGACGACCAATGTAAGTATCTTACCCTAATTTGATAGGTTGACCTATGTTATAAAATATGTGAATTTTATTGCACTCGAATAATTACAGTAGGTAGATATCCCCAAGAAAAATCCTAAATACGCCAATGTGCCCCATCATTATTGTCAGTGTTGTAAAGTATTTGAGTAAAAGTATTCAAATAATTTTTTGAGTGTTTAATAATTTATTAAATACCTTCATTATCAAGAATTTTTGTACTAAATACTTATTAGTTTTACTAGTATTCACTTTTCAATACTTTAATTTTTTTTTTCGTAGTTTGTTTAATTATTATTTATAGGTATTACGGATTTTCATATAAATAATCAAATAATAACTTAAGGTTAAAATTTGATTTATACTAATGAACATTTCGAAGAAATCATGATTTTGATGTGCAATAAAGACATTTTATAAATTACAACAATAATAAATTGTAATATTATCTTACGTGAGTATTTGAAAAGTATTTAAAATACTTTTAAAAATTGTTTGAATGTTACCCCAATATATTTGTCTGATAGTGTTCGATTTGTATTTAAAATCATTTTTTTTATATATTTTATCAGTATCTTAATACGTTATTCGATTATTCTTTACAACACTGACTATCGTTATAATTTTATGCGCAAGTCCTCGTAAGAATAAAACATATTTTCATCGTTTATATTCAACAGAGGGGGATTCGTATTCAGGATATTTAAATATATAATACACCATGAATCGTGATTAGCTGTATTGTTACGTTTTGTTAATTTTATAACATCACTTTTATTAAATATTACTTGTAGGCTGCAGCTTACAAGTTACGATGGTATAATGAAATATTTAAGTACTGTGCATGATTTTTAAAACCATGTTAAAGTTTTCCACTTCGAGTTTCTTAACAATCTTGAAACCCGTATAGACGCTGGTATAGTTATGAGCAACGCAGCCCGTGTACACATTTTTCGCGTTCCGCTATACGCGCACTTGCGAGAAAAATACATCGAGTATACGCGTTCGGCCGGAAATGAATTTTTCCCGCCTGCGTGCTCAGGGTTTTTACTTTTTACCGTAATAATACCTATAATAATATCCGATTGTGGTAAAATAATTTCTAATCTCGCTTCTACACCATTAGAGATACATATATACTACCAAAATGTCAAGTCCTAGATCCAATGGTTTGATCTGGGCATTGACGAGTGTATCGGAAATCTTCCTTAATATACACACGTATAAATTACATATATAGTATAAACTAAATATAGACTAAATTCTAACTTATCATTGCTTTCCAAAATATTACATAACTCAATCGATTGTTCTACGCTCCTTTCGCAAATACATTTCAAAGTCCTTCCTCGGCATACTAGAAAAACTTCCCTCTTTCATATTCATTTTACCTCATCAAACTATTCATTAATCTATAATATGTATCGTCTTATACGTCTTGAAAATGAAGACCCCGCCTACTACCCCTAAATTATCTCTAACCAAGTCTCCTGCCTGTTTTCTTGTTACTTTATTTATCATGTATATTATGTCTATTATTATTACTACAGTGTACTCTCGATTATCCATGGAATAGGGTGGAAGGACATCCACGGATAAACGAATTCCGCGGATAATCCGCAAAAATAAATTTTATAATAAAAAATGCAATATGTAATGTACGTTATCGCATAATCGACTATCGCAGCCCAATTTAACCGATAATGATGTACCTACAATGTACATTCGAGGGTCTAGTATTAAAGGAACATAACATAATGTGTATTAATAAAAGTACATACACGTGTATTAATATTAAATAAGCGTATTTTACGTCATTATCGAGTTATCGGCTATGACAAATTCACAACCCAATTAAACCTATAATGATTTATAATGGAAAGATACAATACGTATATATTTGTTTGTATACATATAGGTATGTAGACGATTCCGTGGAAGACAGCGGATAATCGAGGGTACACTGTATTTATTATTATTGTCACTCAGTTTTTTGCCTCGTGCCTCGGCCTGTGCTGTTATTAAAACAAAATATATACTTTATAGTGTATAGTTTATACATATAGGTACATCCCTCAAGTAGGTATGTATTAATTTAGTGGTAATTATATTGAATGATAATGATTACCAATTATATAAGTGTTAAAATTATAAGCCAAACACATTGAGTACGACTGTTATTTGAGAAATATCTTTATGATTTATTTTCCGTAAATACAATGGTAACTTATTGTAACTTTCAAATAAGCAAGATTATTATTATTATTATTATTTATTACCTACTATTATTTGCATTGGCAATTATTATACTTATTGCGCTATGGACAAGTCTAATATGCATACAACTTCACGTAATCCCTTATAACAACACCCCCCTGCCACCGTGGGTGTGCTCCGGTCCACTTGTGAAATATGATTATTTACGCATACGCGTCGTACGCGTCTGGTAGTTGATAGCCGATAGGTACCCTTTACTGACTACTTTAACATGCGAGCGTCGACACGCCGTACATCTTACGAAAACCGCTTAACCGGCTAAATCGGGTTATTTATTTTTCCTAAGAATGGAAAATTGAAAGCACGTGTGAAAATAATATAATTCACTTGCGAAACGCGGAATGTTATCTCGTTATAAGTAGGTACTACTAACCATGTGGCTATATGTGCTGCATGCAACTAAAAGTCACAATAACATTTATAAGCCCTTACAATTCAACTTATTCTATTATTATGCAATGCTCGTAATGGTACTTGTTCAGTTAACCCGCACCCCACGGAAAATACTCCCTCACCACTCATGTTTAGTTTAATTATAGTCCGCCACTATTTCCGTTTGTGTGCAGGTATATCCTACAATTTAATCGAGTTTATACATAATTAAATTTTTTATACCATAATAATATAATAGTATTATGAAAAATAATGTACTACTTAAATAAATTAAAAAAATTTAATAAAATGTAGTCACCTTAATAAGAGTGCTTAGAAATGTATTCGTATTACCTAGAAGATATCATTGGTCTACATATATTTTTCTATTCGATATGATCTTAATAAGATACCATTGCAGGGAGTACGAGTATATCAAACGTTATTCTTAAAATATTCTATAAGTGAAAATATCATAAATCTACCTATCTATAAATCAGTTTAAACTATCTTATCTTTTAACGATAAGTAGCCAAATAGAGCCCGGAATTATATACACTAAAAATGTACGAAATATGCAATTATACAAAAACGCATACAATATAAAATGTGTGTTAATTCAATTGAAATAACTTTCAATATTTACAAAATGTATTATTTAATAAATAATATTATTATTGATACTCAACAAAAAAATATTTAAATTATTCATTCATCTAAATAAGAAATCAATCAAAAAAAAAAATAGAAACTCTTCATGCATCTACGAGTAGAATCCATGTTGTTACAGAACGTCATGTACCAGGTGAGTAATCAAGTCGGTTTCGTGTATCATAAAACAAAACATTAAATCGATAAGTGGTATTTTGTTGTGTTAGAGAACTGAAAAAAATTTTATGTGCGCCCATTACATTTAATTGTGAATTTTTTATATTCAAAAAGTACGAGTGAAAAGGGATATTTTTTATTCCACGCTTACAATGTATTTTCGACTTGTCGGGGTTCAGAATAAAATCGTGCAGTACAGGTATTGTGCGCTTGGAGAATAATAAATCAAATGTTATTCATACGCTAAAAATAAATAACACGTTGTGGTTAATACACTACTATTTATCGGATCGTTTTCGATTCCGTTGTCAATAATGCGATTGACGTGCGTACCTACTACCTACTTACTTTTTATGAACTTAATACACTAGTGCACCGTGCACGATATTTGTCCACATGGATTGGAATCCGACCAGAATTAGTGTGGGAGTAGATATTAAAAGAAATTATGCGCAACGTTTTAATTACTAGATTACATATTATATTATTCTTTTTATAACGACTTGACCACCGTCGAAGCTCTATTTTTTTAACTCTCTTTTCCGTTGACGTAAATGTTTTTACATTATCGTCACTAAACTCAAAACTGGGCACTAACTATTTAATCCTAAAACATAATATATTTTCAACGAGTTGAATTTAATGTGTAAAATAATCCTAATCCAACTCGTTAATAATAAAAACAACTTGTTAGATATTATGTTTGTAGTTTTTTTTTATTTATTCCAAAAATCAAAAAAATGTTCCATAATGATTGATATTAATTATTATTAGGGCTGTGAATTTAATGCACTAAAAAACCTTGAAAAATGCATTAAAAATGTCAAATATATGCAATAAAATATGCACTTAAAATGCAAAATATGCACTTAAAATGCAAAAAAAAGGAATATAAAATGCCTGGAAATTCGTGACTGATATACGATATGCCACAATAACTTATCTAAGTTATCTAGTTGTCTAGCAAATGCCTTATTTTATCGAATCGTTATCTTTACCTAACCCGTATAGAGCGTGTGACTTGTGTAAAATATTATTTAATAAAATATAAATTTGACATAATATATACAGCCCGTGTAAAATAAAAATAAAAAAATTCAAACAAGTCAATTGACGGAATTTGATTAAAAATACTAGAAAATGAACTAAAAAAGCAAAATATGACCTAAAAATGCGAAAAAATGACCTAAAAAATTAAAAACGTCAAAAAATGCAAAAATATGCAAAATAAAAGTTTCATAGATGGATTTGTTAATACATAATTCAAATTATGTACTCACAAAGCTATGTTTTACAATCACCAAAAAAAAATGCACTTTCCTATGAATTCACAGCCCTAATTATTATATATATCGATATCCGCGATGATAATGTATTAATCTATACTATATATAAAATTGTAAGGGTTTTTCTTCGACCGCGCTAACCGAGAAAACTACTGGACCGATTTGGCTGAAATTTTTTTTGGCTCAAACCCGACACTCTGCTGAAGGTTATAGTACCACTTTTGTCAGTAAAAAAGTTCATAAAAGTTCATAAAAAATTAAAAACAATTGTACCTATATTGTGCGGCACGGCGGGCCGCGGGTTTACAGCTATCTGTAACTTGACCTTTTTTTTGTATCGTGTTTGATATCGGCGTTCCGAGAAGTTTATCGCACTTATCACACCGACAACACGTATACCCAATATTCATATTGTTATTATTATAACTTCGTTATATTAACTAATCATTTAGGCTAGGTTCACATGGACGATGGACGCGCGTGTTTAGATATACGGATTTCTCGATCGCGATAACGATGCAAGAATCTATTTCCGCGCGCACACGCGCGTGACTCCGCGTATTGAATCCCATAAATCATTATCGGACCTTTCGGTTGACACGCGCGTTTCGACAACGAAACAGCGATTCATTGTGCAATTACATATTATAAAAATATTTTAATTTGATTCCAATTCATTAGATTTAATTAGATCTAACAGGTCATCAAATGATTTAATTGACATTCGTCAATAGTACACGCGCGTCCAAAAACATTTGTCGAAATTAATAATAGTTTTAATATTATAAGAAGTGTATGGAAAATACCGATCACGTTTTGCGTTATCGAAAAATACTCTTTTGTAATAATACTCTTGCCAACAAACGTGTTACGATCCGTCTGACGCCGAACGCGTTTTTCCGTACATAGTGTTTTATCATTTTTATACCTACATTGTTAATCGCTAATATAATACGCAATACCTACTGCTTATCTAACAGCAGGTTATTAGCACATAGCTCACCGCACGTGGCATCACGGACTCTGTCTGAGCTTAGTAGCCGTCGAGTGGTTCTTTGCTACGCACACCGCTTTGGTTACGCACCGGCATCAGCACACTGGCATAATTTGTACTTAGTTTTTTTACCTTTTTTTCTTACCCAAATTTTGAGTAAGTGGCCAATTCATTATCATGCCGAGAGCGCAAAGAGCACGCATTAGCAGAAGAACTGCCAATGCAACTCGAATGTATAACAGAAGGCAACAAAATAACACACCAGAACGTTCTCAAACACGTGCTCAGGAGCAACGTAACGCTTTGAGTATGAAATCAGCGTTTAATTATCAATCCGAGATTGATTATTTAAATATTAAAGCGCTTAAAATTGGACGAATGACTATATTATGTCCTAAGTGCCATGCAAAAAAATGGAAAGATGAAACCCATGGACTTTGCTGCGCTGACGGTAAAGTTGTTTTACACCAATTTGAGGATCTTCCAGACCTAATTAAAAGTTTAATTGATAATTCTCACCCTCTATCAAAACATTTCTTTGATAATTCTAGACGGTATAACACTCTGTTTCAAATGACATCGTTTGGAGCAAACGAAATAAGTGAAGGGAACTTCATGCCCTCTTTTAAAATTCAGGGTCAAGTGCATCATTTAATAGGTAGTTTATTACCCGAAATTGGAAATAATGCTAAATTTTTACAAATATATTTTATGTCAGAGTCGGATCAAATATCTATTCGAACAAATATGATTCCAAATTTAAAAAGAGGTCTCATTGAATCATTGCAAACAGTTTTGCGTGAAAATAATCACCTCATACAGAGCTTTAGATCTAATCTGAAGTCGAGGTCTTTTGATGAGTTGCAAAACTTTAAGTTAGTTATTCATGCTGACAGAGTTCCTCAAGATGAACACAGAGGTCAATATAATGCACCTACCATCGATGAAGTAGCTGTATTATTATTTAATGAAGATAAAGGTCCCAGAGATATAGTTCTGCATGGTCGGAGTGGACACTTGAGTCGAGTTTCCGAATTGAATAGATCTTATGATGCACTGCAATATCCATTGATGTATACTAGAGGCGAATACGGTTAATATATTACAGGAAAATAACCAAAATCGAACCAAAACTGTATCCTGCATGCAATTTTATTCTTATAGGTTTATGGTTAGAGAAACAAGTCTAAATCATCTACATTATTACAAAACATTATTCAGCCAATTCGCCGTAGATATGATGGCAAAAATGATTTCTGAAAGACTACACTTTATTCGTAACCATCAAAAACAACTACGTGCGGATGATTATGTTCACCTCCGAGATGCTGTTAACAATGATGCAAATATTAATGCTAATAACGTGGGGCAACAAGTAATTCTTCCCTCCTCTTTTACTGGCTCCCCACGTTACATGCATGAAAAAAATCAGGATGCCATGACTTATGTTCGTCAATTTGGCCGTCCAGATTTATTTATTACTTTTACATGCAACCCGGAATGGCCGGAAATAAAAAATGAATTATTTCAAGACCAAAAGTCGTTTGATAGACACGATATAATCTCTAGAGTTTTTCATCTCAAACTAAAAAAGTTTATGCATGTATTAAAAAATAAATATATTTTCGGAGATGTAAATTGTTATGTTTACAGTGTTGAATGGCAAAAACGAGGTTTGCCACACTGCCACATTCTTTTGTGGTTACAAACGAAAATTCAGCCAGATGAAATTGATAAAATTATTTCTGCCGAGATACCAAACAAAGACAGAGATCCTATACTTTATGAAATAGTATGCAAGAATATGATTCATGGCCCATGCGGCGAGTTAAATATTAGATCGCCATGTATGAATAATGGAAAATGTAGTAAGAAATACCCTCACAAATTGGTCAAGGATACTCAAACTGGAGATGATGGTTATCCGACTTACCGACGGAGATCACCAGATGATGGAGGTTATACTGCAATATTAAAAGTTCGTGGTCAAACAGAAATCGTGGTTGACAGCCGTTGGGTTGTACCGTATTGTCCAGTGCTATCTAGGTGCTTTAATGCGCATATTAACGTAGAATACTGTCATTCGGTTAAAGCGATAAAATACATATGTAAATATATTAATAAAGGATCAGATAGAGCTACTTTTTCTGTTAATCGTGAAAACGATGAGATTACAAATTATTTGAATGGTCGATACATATGTACTTCTGAAGCGTTTTGGAGAATTTTCAATTTTGAAATCCATGATAGAGATCCGACAGTTCAGCACTTGGCTGTTCATCTAGAAAATGGACAGCGTGTTTTCTTTAATGCTAATAATCTTCATCAAGTTATTGAAAATCCAAGAAAAACGACACTAACTGCATTTTTTGAACTGTGTTCACATGATGATTTTGCGAAAACACTGTTCTATCATGAAGTTCCTTCTTATTACACCTGGGATAATAGCAGAGGCTGGTTAAAGAGAAGACGGGGAAAAGATGTTCCAGGTTGGCCAGGAATAAAAATGGACACTGCCATTGGTAGAATTTACACGATTCACCCAAATCAAAGTGAGTGCTTCCATTTAAGATTGTTACTAAATTATGTACAAGGTCCTACTTCATTTGAAAGCTTGAAGGCCTTTGATGGAGTCATTCACGCGACTTTTAAAGCTACCTGTTTTGCTCTTGGGCTTTTAGAAAATGACGAGCAATGGAAAAATACTCTAGCGGAGGCAACTCTTTCAGAAAGTCCTTCAAAATTAAGAGAATTATTCGCAATAATCATAGTTTTCTGCCAACCGTCTGAACCTCAATCTTTGTGGAAACAGTTCAGAAATGATTTTTGTGAAGATATTCTTCATACAGAGCGCACTCGATTAAATGACTTGCAATTTACTTTTTCTGATGAAATATTTAATAGAGGTTTGATTGAAATAGAAAATAAAGTTGTTTGTCTGTCTGAAAAATATTTAACTGAATTTGGAATGAACTCACCTGTTCGAAATGAAAATGCATCTGATCCTTTTGAATTCTCAATTTTGCGTTCTTACGATAATAACCGATTACAAGAATTTGTAGAAATCAATTTACCAAAATTAGTAAATGATCAAAAATATGCTTTTAATGTTATTACAGAAAGCGTAATGAATCATCAAGGAAGAGTTTTTTTTAGATGCTCCGGATGGTACAGGAAAAACATTCCTAATTAATTTGTTGTTGGCTCAAATTAGATCCTCAGGTAAAGTTGCATTAGCAGTAGCTTCATCTGGTATAGCAGCAACTCTCCTTAGTGGCGGCAGAACTGCTCACTCGACTTTCAAGTTACCGTTAAATGTATTATTTGATACAGAATACGTTTGTCCGATTCGTAAAAATGGCCCTCTTGGAAAAATTCTTCAAGAAACCTCATTCGTTGTGTGGGATGAGTGTACAATGAGTCACAGATCACATATCGAAGCAATTGATCGAACATTGAAAGATCTTAGGTGTAATAATAAGTTTATGGGTGGCATAACATTTGTTTTCGCTGGTGATTTCCGTCAAACCTTACCAGTAATCCCTAAAGGTACTCGAGCTGATGTCGTTAATGCTTGCTTAAAATCTTCCCCTATATGGAACTATGTTGAAAAACTTTATTTGCGAACAAACATGAGAGTTTATTTATGCGGAGGGGACGATATTTTTCCAGCACAGTTGTTGAAAATTGGAAATGGAACTTTAGAAAATGAAAATGGTTACATTTCTGTCAATCACACGATTGGACGGGTGGTCAATAACGTGGAAGAGTTGATTTCTACAGTTTATCCTGACATTTTTAATCCGTCCACTGTCCAATAAATCTTATCAGTGGTTATGTGAAAGAGCTATTATCTCTCCAAGAAATGTAACAGCAGAAGAAATTAATGATATCATCCTTCTAAAATTCGATGGACACTCACGTGAATATCTATCTATTGATACAGTTACATCAACAGATGATGCTATTCATTATCCACAAGAATTTCTCAATTATCTTTCTCCTTCGGGATTTCCTCCTCATAAACTAAAATTAAAAATTGGTGCTCCAATTACATTATTACGTAATCTTCAACCACCGAACTTATGTAACGGTACAAGATTACAAATAAAATCTATTATAAAGCTATTATAGAAGCCGTAATTCTTACAGGGCCAGCGAAAGGAGAAATTGCATTTATTCCAAGAATTCCCATGATTCCCTCTGACTTGCCGTTTTCTTTCAAACGGCTTCAATTCCCGGTTAAAGTTTCTTTTGCCATTACCATAAACAAAGCACAAGGTCAAACATTCAAGTACGTTGGCGTAGATCTTCGTACAGAGTGCTTTTCACATGGGCAATTATACATGGCATTTTCTCGAACTGGAGACCCGAATCATCTTATGATTTTAATTTCAACAGGAAATATAACAAAAAACATCATATACTCAGAAGTCTTATAAAATTCTTATTTTAATTCTTTTTTTTTCTTCATCAACTTCAATCAAATTCTTTATCAACCATAAATTATTTCTTTTTTATCTGTATTTATTTTTATCATTTATAACGCTAGAAAAATTTCAATCCGTTTTCATTAACCGTTTTTTATATTTACTTGCCGATCACATTAAACAATAATATTTGAATAAAAAATTCTACATATCATGGTCCGAAGGCAAAATAAACAACCAATCACGGGCGAAGCTGTGACGGGTCGGCTAGTAATTAATATAGAGTTTTTTTAACTTTTGTGGTGGATACATTTCTTGGAATTATATTTCTTGTCAATTCTTAATACTGGCTATTATATAAATTTTAAATTATAATGCTCAGATGGTAATAATTTAAATATTTTAATTATTTAAAGTCAATCATTTAAATTAAATAAGTTATAACTTACATTTTTGAGTTTATATTTTAAACTATAAAAAAAAAATAGGAACTTGTAACTTCTACTCAAACTTAAATTACTATATTCAACCAGCTAACATCCAACTAAGTTAGAAATTTGGAAAATTTCAGAAACTAACATATATTTTAACTTTTTACATTAAAGTAACTTAACTTGAACTAGTTGAAAAAAATGATTAACTTGCCCAGCTTTGACTTAACCATAACCTTAGGTCTGCAATATTATACGATATTTTGTTGCACTTATAGTTCGATTTGTATAGGTAGTACCTACTATTACCCTCTCATATTCACTTTTCCAATTATACTAAAAATCATTTCCGTATAACTTTTTTTTTATGATAATATTAGAAACGCTAACTTGGAGAGGCATTATTGCAAATGGGGAGATTTTTATAATTAAATATGATCCTCTATTTATAGTCTACCTATTTATTTATATTTTTACTGAATATATATGTCACCGATATGGAAGGTATAATTTTAAAAATTATTTCTTGTTTTTCTACTTATTAATATATATATTAATATATACAGTAATACACCCTAACTGGTTGCAGAAAAAAAAAATTAAACACAATTAAAAAATGTCTACAAATATTAATCGTAGCTACCTGAAACATTTACAGAGCATTACAATTAACATTTTATGGACTTTTCATAATTTTAACATTTAGTCAGTTTTAGTTGGATAACACAGGGCCACAACATTTTGACCACTAACTGAAATGGTAATACATTAAGTATTTTTGTAAAATGATTTTAACATAATAAAAAGTTAATATTTAGTATTAATTATGCATTTATATTATATACCATAATATTATTATGTATAATCATTGACCAATTTCATAGAAAAACAAAATATATTTTTTAATAATTTATATTATTGGCAAATATTTCATGGGCAGAAGGTGAAACATTGCAATCCATATTATGTTTTCATGTCTATGGGTTTTTCCTCCCATTCACATGGATGTACTACACTCTCGCTTCTTTTGTTCCTATTCATGAATTTGTTTAATTAAGAAATTTGGTTCTACTACTTAATCAATCATTTTAAAAATACAGATTAAATGGATTCAACTGACCTCTTTCATTCAGAATTATTTTTTCAAAAGCAACGGTGCTTAGGTTTAAAAGACCAATACAGCAATATCATTCATTCGCCCTTATATCTCACCTATCATATTTAAATTTTGAAATACTGGTTTGAACATGTATTAAAATAACCAAAAATATTTTCTATTTCAAATTTAATAAAAACAAATGCTTCACTTCTCTGTTTATTTTTAATTTTTGTCATTTAACAATGCTATTTAAGCCATTCTTTAATTTTTTATTTCTAAGGGCAACTCAAAAATTTAAGAGCTGTTGTACACCATTCTACTTTTTTTCATACCACTAAATTTCCATACTTGTTTTGTACGTAGACACATAGACTACATGGACGCTAATTTAAAATGTTATTATAAATATATTTTGGATCACAAATTAGTAGAATGCTTTATGAATAAAGTAAAATAAAGTTAAGTAAAGTATAGAAATATGTATTCAAATTTTATTTTTTAGGAAAAAATTAAAATTAATTGTAAGAGTATGTAAAGTACATACATTATGCTATATTAAACATTTAAATTTAAATTTTTAAGTTCTGTAGATAGTAAACTGCCTCATTGTCAGCTCCACATAAAAGCTGTTGTTTTTGTACATCCAATGAGTTGATGGGTTGATGAATTGGTTGTATTACATCATTAATTGACAACCGTGTCTTCACCTTTTCTGTGTTCACCCAAAAGTTAGAATACTCCAAATCTCCTTAATAAGGAATTAAAATATATTAAATTAAATATCAAAACAATAGATTAATCTATAAATATATAAATTGACAAACCTGGGTCATTGACACACAAATATGATTTTTTAGAATTCCAATGTAGCATTCTACCTCCAAATGAACAAGAAAATAAATTATCTGGTTCAAGAGGATGAAATACCAACTCAGTTAGTGATGATGTGTCACCACTAGTCATAGTTGTTAACAAACTGTTGGTTCTCATATCCCAAACACCAATATCACCTTCTTCAGAACCAGTAAAAATGAAATGTTTTTGACTAGGATGTTGAGCAACACATGTTATAGGTACCTGATTCTGAAAAACCAGAATTATGAATTAATCACTCATTTTATGCAGAATAGAACACTGTTTGTATCAATGTTACCTGAGTGAAATTATTGATATCAGTTGTAATATCATTTTTATCAACTCGTAAATCCCAAAGTTTCATTTGGCTTAATGCATTACAGCATAGTAATTCATTTTCGGACAAGAAACAAATGCAAGTTAGTGGAGAGCTGCTTACATCCTCTATAAAATAAAACATTTATTTATAGGATTATAAATTTTAAAATCATCATACAGAACATTAAATATATGTACTAAAAATATAAGTATACTAGAGTTGGATAGACAACTGAGTCTTTGAACTTTTGAACAAAGCTGTATAATGTAAGCAACAGTTTGGTCTTATCACTCAATATGTATGCATTAAGATTATTATATCCCACTAATTGTATTAAACTTATAGGTACTCCAATACATTACTACTAGTAGTTATAAAAAGTGTTTTTAACCTAATAATTCCCAAAATAATGATAAATCACAGTCATAATAATTACCTCACCTAAATAAAATACCAAATCATTAATATCAGGAAAAAATAATTTAAAATCTTCTAAACTAACCGAACAATTGATAAACTTCCTAAATCATAACATAAAAAGCAACAGACATGAAAAATGTAAACTACAATATTTTTCTTACACATAAAAAACAAATTTAAATAATACAGCCTCTCTAAAGTATCTAATAGATTTAAATTTATATATTATATATCTTAGTATCCCACGGATATTTTGATGAATTTTGATGAATGCCATACAATTTGATGTATTTTCACTGTAAAACAAAACATAATTATCGAAATCAAAAATATTGAGGAATAGTTAGTTACGCCTTGAAATCAATCTACTTATACTATTCATAATATTTTATGATTACTGTTAAATATCTGTGAAGAAAAGGGAAAACACTATTCAATTTTTTCTTTTCTTTAACCTTTTTCTTCATCGCATTATCCTTACTATTGACTTTATTGTTAAGAAAGGTGAGTTATTACTAAGTAACTATTAATGGGGTAAAATTAAATTAAAATAACAATTTAATAATAATTATAATAATATTTGATTTTAATCTCGTAAAACTATGTTCAACAATATATATTTTTATTTACTCAAAATTTTTTTTTAAAGAACTTTTATAAGGATTGGATTAAATATGTTTAATCTTTACTTGCCTATGACTTGATGAATTTGTCTAGTGTTCAATGATAAAATGTTAACCTTATAATCATCACCAATTGTTGCTAATGAATAGTTGCATACAGCAAGATCTATGCAAGAGCATTTCTCTCCTTCCCTATAAACATAAATTAATCTCACATTAAACTATAAAATTCACTTTCATTACATATAGTTATAAAGTATTTATCTTATTTAATTTATATTCTAAAATATAAAATATTACAATAAAACAATAAAATTTCATGAATCTACAAATTATTTGAAACTATGAGCTATTATGAGCAAATCATACCCAAATGAATGTAGAGTTTCCCAAGCAGCAACTTCTTTCAAATGAACCATAGGCGCTTCATTTTCACCAAAAAAACGATATAGTCTTGCTGATCCATTATCAGTACTGACAGCTATAAATTTATTATCCAAAAACTATAAATAATACAAAATATATTAATTAATTTTCACAAAGTAATAAATGGTAAAAAGTAAGGATTTTTTAGCTGAGGCTAAGTTTAAAAATGTTGGCAATATGAATAAAACTTCTATAACAAAGTACATTAGTACTTTGTAATCCAACATTTATTTCCCTTATAAAAAGAGTTATCATCAAGACATTTCATAATTCTTCTTTTGATTTATTTTTTATAAATTTATGATAAGCTTATAAAATGTAGATCTATTATTACAACAAGTTAGTTTATCACCTTGCTTATAAGTAGGAATAGTTAAATTTTTCAAAGGGTAAGTTAAGCGCATGTAGATAGGGATAAATTAAATAAAACCATAAAATGAAGAGATAAACTATGTGCAGAATATTAAGTATATAATTTATAATTCCATCTCCAGAATACGATAAATAATCTTCAATTTTTATTATGTATTTTACTTTTTTCAACTCCTTTATGGGTTGGAATATATATTTCTTAATATTCTTTCACATAATTGCACTTTAAAATATTAATTTCAATATCATTAGTTAATACCCACTTGGAAAAAAATGTATTAAATTAATGTGCAATACTTATACTTAATTCAGTGTGTGGTTCATTAGTTTAATTTGATTTTTATTATTTACCTGCTATCTCATTAATAAGTTGTCATATTTTATTTAGTAAAGTATTGATACTTATGAAGTAGATTCTAATAATATAGTTTATTTGCTATGTTTAGTAGAGAGCAAGTATATTTCTATATATTTAAGACTAATATCAAAAGGATTTAATTGCTTAAACTTTTTAATTTTATTTCTTATTGAGATAACTAGACCATTAGTTGTCCAATTTTTTTTTTTTATATTTACTTCATGAAGAAGTTAGTATAATTTTATATATTGTTTTTTAAGAAGCAATTCATACAATAATTAATATTATCTATGTTAAGAATATAAAACTTATTTACAGTATTGATATTATTATTTAAGAACTTTAAATTGATTTCTACAATATTATCACAACTAAATTTATTTTGAAAAACAGAACAAATTCAACTTGTAAATTTAATTTTTATATAAACAGTAGAGTCTTATTAATCTAAATGGGATTAGGGAAAAGATTCGTAGTATTACTAATGACTTTGTTAAAATACTTTTTTTTGCAATTTAAACTTTTAACTTTTTAAATTTACTATTATAATTTTAAATATTGATATAAGCCATTACAATATAAGCAGTGAATACAATTATAAAAATTATTATTATTATATTAAATTACATTACTCATTAAAAGTATTCACTTATTTTTTTTTTTGAACACTGATTCTTAAGTGCTGAATTCAAACGCTTTTTCTTTAAACATTGATGTCATGATTTTTTTTATGATTATTATTGTGGTAGTCTACGGAAAAATATGTTTTAAAATGTAGAGGTATGATAATTCTCTAGTCTGTATGAATAAACAAGACTCTACCGATCCATTTTTGTTTATCAATATAATAAGAGTATTAAAATTAGAAATACAGTTAGTAAGAAATTATTTTCTTCACATTTTACACAAGATTTTTTTTTTACGTAAGGACAATAGATTTGCACTGACTGTACAGAATTTTAGAAGAATAAAAGAGCTCAATTTCTAACTAACAACCGCGCCGTACAAACAATAGATAAGCACTGATTAAATATACATTTAAATTATAGAACATAAATATGTATTGACTCAATACTTCCTTGAGATATTACTCTCTTATGCATAATAACTTGAATAACTTCAGTATACATACTCTCATTTGTGTAACATCTCCATCTTGTTTTATTGAATCTAACAGTTTTGGAGGGAAATCTTTAGTCGTATTACCTTCTTCAGCAGTCAGTTCCCACAGTTCAACTACATTGTCCTGTAATGCAATATATATAAGCATAAGCTCATAATCGTATCAATGGAATTTAGTTTAGGGGAATTACCTGTTTGTTATCCCAAGATCCAGTGACGAAAATTGTCGAAGACATCAGGTCTTCTGGCTTCCATCTCACTTTGTTCACTTTCCGTCCGATATACTCGGCAAATGTGCCCAATTTGCTCATTATAATTATTATCCAACGGTCGGACGGTTGCGTATGATTTTAATCAAACCCGACCGTACGGACTACGAGTAAATACCGAACTTGCCGTTTAAATTTTTAAACCTCGTATTCCGCGTGTAAACATGAAATTACGTTATCGGGTACGGAGCGGTGTCGACAGAGAACGAGACGGACGAAGAACACTTGGAAATGTAACAGCCGACGGGTTATCAACATTCGGTTGCTTGTAATCAGTATCGTTTTTCGTTACTAACTTAAGTCTTAACAATATCTGATTACGGACCGACGTCGGTAGTCGAGATTTTTTTTTTTTATTACTCACCAGTTGTCTCGGGGGGGGGGGGGAATACTTGCAATTCGCTATTAGCGGTTACTTCTTTGCTGGTCAGACGTGACCAATCTAACCGGACGGGATCGCAAAGTGACCGCATCGTGTGTTAAACAATTTGAGTAACAAGAATTCGTTCGTTGTACTCAAATCATACTCGCACGGCCGAATCGACGTAATCAAGGAACGTTGACTACACTATCAACAACACCGATAAACGCTACAGTCTACAACATGTCAACATCCATTTTTTTTTTAAATTATACAAACTTTTGTTTATTTTGTAATCGATTATATTATTATAGGGGCTACGCGCTCGCCTAAGATGATTACATCGATACTAAATCAACTATAAAAATTGATGAACTCTTAAAAAAAAAACTCTTTAATCCTTGTGTTAACGTTAACCAACAAGACGACACTATGGTTCCCAAAATGTGTTTCGTGTGAACCGAGAAAATCAAATTACTTATACGTTTAAGCATAGGGCTTGTCTTGGAACGGTAAAAACAGTTCACATTATCCAATAATTTGTGTCAACGAGAGTGCAGTTATGTATACGATACCTGTCTTAGATTATTGTGGGATTACCTACCTACACTACTGCGGTTTATTTATTCCTTCATTTTCCTGTGTTGATATTTCATATTAATTTTAACAAATAGGTTATGACCACTTTTCTTTGTTTTCATTTATCTCAAAATTGAAGTGGTATTTAAAGTTTTTAAATGTTATTTAATTAACAGTAATTTTCTAAAATAGTAATATCGAACACTGTTTTGTCTGACAGAAACTTGACAATCAGTTACAAATGTCAATTTTGACATTGAAGAGTTTGGCTGCCACATGTGTAGCATACCACCAGAACATTCACCCATATTCCAACTTTGCCTTAGTTAATGACAAGACTAACCGCATTAATGAAAGGGTGTCTATACTGTCAATTGTCAGTTGATAAACACAATGAACAAAAAAAAACTCAATGTTGATTGAGAACTAGATTTTTTTAAAAAATGTTTAAAGAACCACTGTAGGATGCAAACTCTAATATAGGTAAAATGTATAAAACTGAGACAACTTACTTTTTACAATCATCCTAATCAATATTTGTTCTACTGGGTATATTATATGGCTATCTCTATAACTTTCGCAGGATATACACTAAATTGTCTAATTAGTGCACAGGTATGCTGTGTACACTACTAAACTTCCCAAAGTCGTAAAGAAAATTAAATATGTTTTAATTGTATTATCAAATTATCAAATACAAAGATAATTAAATGAATCAGTGATAAATATTAAATATACATCAACATACTACTTAATCCAACACAATGCTGATTTAATTAGAATAAATTATTATTATTATTTTATAACCTCAATTAGGTATAATATGTTATGCTCATTAATTAAATAAAAAAGCCCAAATTCAAACGTTTAAATAAAAGTACCCTTTGAGGTTTCTAAACACTTCATCTTTTGGCCCAACAGGATTTTGTATTTTGATAATGCAATCTATACATTAATACTTGAAATTTTATATTATATTAAGATCCATTCCTTAGTTGTATTTGGTAAATAAATATAATTTGTACATTGGCTTGCAAATCTTTCAAAACCTTTTTTAATTATAAAAGATATAGTTGATTGGTTAATTCCTGTGAGATCACCACTTTACCACTTTACCAACTACCTTATCTATTATTGTTGATAATATTATTACAATTGAGTAACTTAGAAAGCTGTTAGAAATGAAGGATCAGACAAATTGGTAAATCTCAGTTAGTTGAATAACATACTTGACATCGGGTCCAACAAAACAATTTCTTATGAAAACCTACCTTTTATTATTATAATAATATGTACTTCAAAAACAAAAAAAAATGTTGCAACATTTTGCCGATTATATAATTTAATTTGAGATATTAGAACTATTATTAAAATATTTTAGAAGATAAAGTCAATATTAATATTACCTACCTAAAAAATATAAACAATATTAATAAATAAATAACATAGTCTTATTTTATTTACTTTAATTTAAAATTATTTCTCAAATTGTGATTAATTTACAAATACAAATAATCAAACTTAATAACATTTATTATATTTGAGAACAAGATGAGGTTTTTTAATGTAACTTCGATAGTTATTTAGAAAAAGAAACCTTATAATTTTTAAAAGAGATATCTGTACCCAACAAATACATAAGTTTTATTTAAAATAATAATTAAAATTGGAGATTATTGTGATCATAAATTATTAAATTTAAATATTTTATCTATCATTTATACTTCCATGTTATTGCAAAACTCAAGAACAACAAAAAATCAATTGTCAGAGTTGCTAAAATAATATTTAATACTTACCATTCTAATACTCAACCGGCAAACCAAAATGGAATAAAACAAATTAGGTATCATTATCATTATCACATCAAGTAATTTTTAGAAATAAAAAAAAAATACATATACATCTTTGGTATCTTAACAGTTTAGAAAATGCAAATAAGCAAATCAAACATTTATTAATCATTTATAAAGAAATTATTACAAATTGTAATAAATACAAAATTATTAATTTATATACTCATTTACATAAACATAAATTATCTATAATGTAATACTATAACAAATTTTGGTTTATGTTCCAATTATATAATTTTGTTGAATTTCATACATTTCGTAAGCAGTTTCTTCGTGGTGGTTAGGATCATAATCTGCTCCAATATAATCAATTTCTAGTTGAAAAGGACCATCAGCTTTGTCAGATACAGTTATTCCAAAATGACTAACTTTGTGTAAAGGCAAAGGACATTGTTTATCTTGTATTCGTCCTTTACTAGCAAAAAAGAATTTTGAAAATGGTATCTGAAAAAAAATAAAAATTAATTATACCAATTTATTTATTTTATAAGTATTTTAACAGAAATGAGAATACTTTAGCATTAAAATAATAGAACTATGACCAAACCAATTTACAACATACATTTTAAATATTTAAATACTTTTTGTTGGTATGTATTTATATTTGAAAACACTAAATACTTTTTTCAAAAAATAAACATATACTTTAAAATTGTTTGGTTTATTTTATACATTTTATAAACACCATTTCTAATGAGGTGATTTTACAATGTCTTCATTGAATATTTTTAATATGAATGATGTTATAGAAGTGTATGTCTATTAGATTTGTACTTGTCTAATGATTATAATATTGTATAAAAAATATACATCAATTATTATACACATTGCATTTATATTTTAGTTACTTTAGTTTAATTCAATGAAAAGACACCACAATGTGAAACCAGTATTTTGCTATAAATTGTAATTTTCGAACATAGTTTTACTGATAAATGATGAATTGTGATACGGTTTTCTTTGTTAAATTTGTAATTGAATTTTTATCAGTTATCACTTATCAGTAAAAACTGCCAGCATCCAAGCGATTAAGAATAGCCGCCTTATCCGCTCAGACTTTAATGAATTTTCCAAATGTATATTTACGTATTTACTTAACTTATACGAGTTTCAGAAAAAGTGAAAATTTCAAATTATAACGAGTCAAAGATTGTTCGAGAAATATAAAAAATAATAACAATATAGTATCACATAAATTTAAAGTATTAGTTGTTGACTTATAAATTTGTCTTATTTCATAGTATACATAGGACAACATTATTAATATAAAAATACATATTTGAAAGATCAGGAATTCCATTATTATCACTTACTCTAACTGATTGCCAATATGGTCCACCCCGAGTATACAGTATAAATGTAAATACATCGTTCCACATGATATCAAACTGTCCCGAAACATGAATATTTAATAAATAACTTCTTCCATCACCTCTAACTCGTAAATTGAGATGAGAATAAGCAGTCCAGTCTAAATAACTGTCTCGCATAAATGATTTCTAAAATAAACAAATTAAAATTTTAGCCATAAATAAAGTATAAGAAAATATCTGGATACATTTTAGATAAAAACTTACGGTAACACGTTTTGTTATCATATTGCAGTACCCAGAATTTTGAATCCTTCCATCTTTAGGTACTTGAGAACACAAATTTCCAGAAAAAAGACCATACCCCTGGGAGCTAATTTTTAAATCACATTTACTAAAACCCTGAGCATGATCGCTATCACTGGTAAAAATCCAACTATCTAACGAACAGTTGTCATAAAATCTCCAAAACACATCGACCTCGCCTGAAACATAATCATAAGCAAAACGCATTGTAACATTCAATAAACAGATATTTAGCAGCAATGAAAATAAAATATTAAACAAGCCAGCGGTGTAGTCATTAGGACGTAACTAGAGAAAGTACCTGCTCGGTAATCGAGAATGGGATCGGATTCCAGGACTTCTGTCACCTCATCTTTCCACAGTTTGATTTCTTTTTTGAGCTGTCTAAGCGCCAGACGAATCCTCTCGGTCCGTGTTTCGGCGTAGTCGAGTTCCGTGTCGTAGCCACTACGTTTGTCGTACTCGTGGAACTCGTGCGTTGCGCTCGACGTGTGTATCGCCCTCGTGGCCGACCACCGGCAGGTTTTCGCGGACTCGGTGCCGATGTTTTCCCAACTATTGGGATTCCTTTTAGGATTCCGGAACAACAGTGCGACGGCGAACCTTTTCGCGCACTGCATCATGGTCGGTCGACGGACAGCATGTACCGAGTATCGAACGGGGATAACACCCTGCTTTGGTGTGTAGACAAACTAACACTGCGCGTTGGGCAAAAGTCAACAAAACATCATCGCATTACGGAGTTATGGCCGGCGGTATGGTGTTTCGCACTTTCGTACGCGACGGATGTTATTGAACTCGAGCCCGAGTCGCTGCTTATCACATTGTGGTATCATTGCCGTAGATACCACTATCGCACACGTAACCGGATTCGAACCACCCGGTTTTAGCGTGATAACTCGCTACTGTTATCACCGTCAGTCGTCGGAGACCGCGTGAGTCGCCGCGGCTGGCGAATCGGTGAAAACGAGATAAGTCCGCTTCAGTGATAACGCGTTTAACCATGACCGCCGCCGATGTGAGTCACATTTTCGATTCTTCTTTCTCGCCCGACGATTAATAGTTACGTTCTGCAATACTTTTTTCTCCCTATCTTTCCTAGACAGACACGATTTATGCCTAAACCCGATCCTTGTAAGAAGCTAGCTTGCGCTATACAAAAATGTTTGTCGGGTAAGTTGTGCGTAGACTTAATTTCGCTTGGCCAAAAGAACAGAATTTGTCTCGGTTTTCAATTTTATTCGGAACCATAGACGTATTTTTACAGGCACCGTTTTTCTCAATTTTTTCTCACTGCTTTATTCACTCGTCGACATATTTCTTTTATACACTCAGTCAACACTAGTCTGATTACTTAATGCGACACTTCCATTTTCACCCATTGACTGTTGGATTTGATCATTACTATGTATACTTATGCCTATTCTGGCAAAATTAATTGAACATTTAATCTTCGTGTTTATCAATAGTCTGAAATGGTGCAATAATATATTATTTTTTGTTTCCATTTAGAATCATTTATTCAATTTCATTAATTACATTTTTTAATTTTACACGTTATGCACTCTTAATTATATTAAACAATTAATTTATCTATTTATTACCTGTGTATTCTTTTTAATTTTTTTTAAATTTCAGAGAATGATTTTCAAGAGTCTCGTTGTACCAAACAAATAGATAATCTACGCGAGTGTTGTACAAAATTTCACGCATTTTCACTTGTATGTTCTGGTATGAAGCCTAGTTCTATTGAAGAAAATCAAAATATTAAGGTATGCCTGAAAATATTTAATAAATACTACTGGCATAGACATTTTCATAACAAAAATGTTTGCAGAATTTTTAAAAAAATTTATTTTACAAGTTATAATTATGATAACTTCTATTTGTAAACTCTTAATATTTAATTAGCATTACATAATTCTATGCCATTAAACTATTTATAAGTTATACCTTATTATTATTTTTTATTATTATTTATTTAATTAACAGGATTAATATGTGTGAAAAGCCGCCAAACAAACAGCAAGATTATCAAACCTTTGCCAATAGAAAAGTATTAAAAGATTTACCATTCTATAGACGATATCCTAGAACATTTGTTGCTGTTGGAAGTACATTGGGCTTTGTGATTTTGTTTAGTAAAGCATTTTATGATATTATTACGCCAGTCAGTTTTGAAGATAAACAAAAGAAACTATTACTCGAAAAATTAAAACAATCACAACTTCAACACGAAATTGAGTAAGTTATAATATTTTATACTATGTTTATTATTATTCTCTTATGATAACAACTGATACAAGGTTATTGTATGAATGAAAAACATGTCACTAAATAATCAAACAAATTATTATAAGTACCACATTACTACATGTTGATTATATCAATTTACTAAATCATTATGTAAATCATTTGCGGGTCATGGACAATTTACCGCGTGATTGTTCACCGCAAAACAATTCACTGTAGTTTGTCTCGTTATAATTTATCAAATAATTAAAATAGATTATAATTCACTCGTAAAAAATATGATGACAATAATACAATATTATGTTTTAAATAAATGTTATTAAAAAAATTAAATAATAATAGCTATAATAAATTAAATATTTAACTCAAAACAATGGGCTATGCTTCTTATGTAATCTTCTATTAATCTATTCCCATTGTCATCACAAACTTTTTGTAGCCTTTCAGCAAAGACCTTGTACTTTCTTTTCACACGTGTGGAAGCCCTGTTATATACCAATATCGCTCAATATGCATTCTATTTAATGCTCCTTCATTTTTTAACTCTCTCTCTCTCTATACACTTTTAAATACTTAGATGAAAAACATTTGGTGCAGATGAAAAACCATTATGCCACATTCCTCAAGTAAATTAGAAAATACAGAATAATCTATTAAATATATAGAAATTGTATATTTTTAATGTGCTAGTTTTTTTAAGTTTAAATTATGATTAAACTAAGATAGTATGTTATAGTATGTTATATTATAGTATGTTCGGAGTTAAGATCTAATCTTATCCATGGGACCAATATATCAAAATAATGATAAACTATTTCATGGAATGTCAAAACAAGATCTACTAAATCTCATGTACCTAATTATATTAGTCATAATATATAAATCAGATAAAAAAGCAAAAATGCCATTAAAATTACATGAATTAAAGTTCACAATATAAGAATAAATAGATTCATAAGAAAGATCAGTTATTGTAACAGGAGAGATAAATTCTAAAGGTGAATGATGTGACTCTATAAGAGATATAGAGTAAAACCATGTATATAATCAACAATAGAGTTTGTAAATATTAAATCTAAAATACAGTTAAGAGTCATACTTTATGATTGTTGTTAAAATATTTATCCGTTTTAAATTTAAGTTATTAAAATAAAAATGTACTTGTACTGTGAATAATGGGTTTTTAAATAAAGTATTATCAGTGACAGAGAATTTATTAAAATAAAATCCAATAATAATAATAAATAATAAATAATAATTAGTATAATTTTAAAATTATCTATAACAAAATTTCCTACCAACTAAAATTATGTGCAAAAATATTAATTTGTCTGTAGAAAAAATCAAAAATCGGGTTACGATAAATTGTTGCGCAGTGAATTGTCAGACTACTATCATTTACTGCACAATTTCAAAGCCATTTGCAACTACTATTTTTAAGTTATATAGTCTTGATTTATTTACTCATCTAAGCGTTTCTATTGATAAAGTCTTATTTGTTTTTATATATCTTACCTAAAATATTGAATAGTACATATAAAATTTAAATTATTATTTAAAATAATCTAACTTGAATCAGTCCATAAATTCTTTTTCATTGGCATTTTTCATTTAAAACTTATATTTTAATGAAACGCATTTTGAATTGACTGTTTTATTTATTCAATTATCATTTTATTATTTTTACTATAAATATTTATTATTTGGTGATTTAAAAAAAAAAATTAACGATGAATTAAAAATTCAATTTTTACAGATTACGAAAGCTTAATATACCAGAGAATAATGGACGCAGTAAATAAAGCAAAATCACGTTTCAAGAAATATCCAGAGCTCTTGTTTGCTTGCCGTTTAGAAGGTTTTGAATATGCTTCGTGTATAATACAACATGAAAGAGATTTGAAACCAGATTCTTGTAAAACCCAATTCATCAAGTTTCGCAAGTGTTTGGCTTATAATGCGCTGAAGTGTAGTTCTAGGATTTAGAAGTAAACAACATTTAGTAACTGTTATTAGTAACAATAATATGTATTTCTTTTGGCATACCGTTATTGCTTTTTTTATAAGAATATTAGTGATTTTTTTCTCACAATGGTGTGACAATGATGATTCTGGTGTTCGTTATACCGATATTGACTACAAAGTGTTTACAGATGCCGCTCAACATATGTTGGAGGGTGATTCTCCATACACACGACCAACTTACAGATACTCACCATTAATAGCTGCTTTACTTATACCAAATATTTTACTTCACCACTGTTGGGGAAAGCTTTTATTTTCCTTATTTGATCTAGCTATTGCTATAATAATACAGAAAATAGTCACAAAATCTCACCCAGGTCTTAGTAATATCTGTGCATTACTGTGGTTATACAATCCTTTAAGTATTGTCATTTCTACTCGAGGCAATGCTGATTCCATTTCTTGTATACTGGTTCTTATAACATTATTCGCCCATATCCAAAATTGTTATTTTCTGTCTGCAATCTGTTTTGCTATATCTGTACATGTAAGAATCTACCCTGTAATATATGGCTTAGCATATTATTTGTCCATCGATGGTGAAAATAGTTATAATTCAACAGCACAAATGATGTTTTATCGCCTCTTGCCTACTCGTAAAAAATTAATGTTTGTTGTTGTATTCATTTTAACTTTAATTATTGTAACTTGGCCTTGTTATTACTTTTATGGTCATCAGTTTTTAGATGAATCGTATCTGTACCATGCTCGTCGAGTGGACATACGTCACAATTTCTCTATTTATTTTTATTTTAATTACTTATCATCTGGTTTTGATGAAATATCAATAATTTACAGTTTAGCTTCAAAACTCCCTGTATTAATTCTGTTAGTGTCCATATCATTTTCATTTCCTCGTACTGAGGACCTGCCTTTCTGTCTGTTTTGTCTTTCATTTATCATAGTAGCATTCAACACAGTCATGACTTCTCAATATTTTGTATGGTTTGTATCATTCTTGCCAATGTGTTATCCGTTCATAAATCTATCATTTATTGAAATTATAAATGTGATACTCATTTGGGTAGTACCTCAAATTGGATGGCTACTGTTCGCCTATTGCTTAGAGTTTTTAGGAATTAATACATTTCAATTAATCTGGGTTGAATCGATAATGTTCTTCATAGCCAATATAAAAGTTCTATCGATAACTATTGATTACTATAAATCTAATAAGTTGAAAAAGAAGTTGTAAAAACATTGTTTTATTTTATTGGAAATAAATTTAGTTTATATTATTGTTATGACTATTATTTTTTTATTTCATGATATTTTTCTTTTTATCTAAATTGATGAGCAACAAGATGTTTAATTTGATCTACAGATCAAAAATAAATATATGCATATTACATAGTTTATACAGTACTAGAATGGCCATTACAAATTACAAATTTAATTCTAATTTAACATTTTTACTCAACTAGTTACTTTTGTGTTTCTATTAACTTAAATCAGTGTTTCCCAACCTGGGGGGCGTGTAAACATTTCTTGGGGGGCGTAAGCAGTCATTACAAAATACTGTTTTTATTTTAAAATGTATGGAAAATATAAAAAATTAATGACCGGTTATTGAGTATTGATAAAGAAACATATATATAATCAATAAATATATTGATAAAGTATTAATAAACAAACATTGAGCCAGACATAAAAATATTGTATAAAGAAAAGTGTTGCTAGCCTTCACATTAATAAATTGTAAATTTCATTATATAATAATACTTACTATTTTACTATGATTTATATTTTATAATTATTATCATCAATAAAATTGAATTCATCTCGGATATTTTATAATTTCTTTGTAAAGTACACAAAAAAGTGATATATTTTTCATGTTATAGAAGGGGGGGGGGGGCACGAGAGTTTCGAAAATCTACAAAGGGGGCGTGGAATAAAAAAGGTTGGAAACCACTGACTTAAATAGTAATGTCACATAATTATTTCTTTATTAACATAAAATCAATAAATTAAATTTTAATTTTAATAAGTTAAATTACTTTATTTTGTTTTCAGTTTTATTTTATTACATTTTAATCAATTTTGTCTCATCAAAAAATATTTAAGTGAAATGTTAGGTAACTTAGGTGTAAAATATTCACAGTTATAATTAACAAACTAAATAACAGTTAAAATTATTAACAATCGATTGTCACTAACCCAGTGATAAAAATAGACTCGTTTTATTATTTTCGAACACCGACATGAGTCGAAAATTGTGTACTTACCTAATACTGGTTAATATTGGGAACCGTGATTGATGGTGTATAGAAAATAGTGTACTAGAAATCGTAAATATTAGAGTTGGATCTCACTATGCGTTTCTAGGTTGCAGATTAACAGAACCGATCGGTGATACCGAGTACTGACCGCAACACCCAAAATAAAATAGGTTTAAGTATAAAACGTGTAATAATAATTATAACAGTAATAAATAATACAAATTTATACATTTACTATATGTAGCGTGGTACTGATTAGTGATAAACTTTTCCCGCATATAATATCTGTATTATTATTATTTTTATTTTACACTTGTGGGCAGGTAAGTTTGTGACTGTGCAGTATAAACACTATACTTATGTTTGATGTTTGAAGTTATTAAAAAATAATACTGATTTGTGTTGTAAACAAAAAAAAATATATGTTAACCTTTGACTTAGTTAAGTTAACCAATAATCAAATTAACTTTAAACTTTTTATTATTAATGCATGTTAACTTAACTGAGATAAAAAAATTATTAACTTGACCAGCATTGCTATTACAGTGGGGTCTACAAGAATTTAATAATATTGAGTTATTAATTGTATTTTTAAAGATAATCAAATCCTGTTTTTATTCAACCTATTGGTGATAGAATACATTTATTATTATTTTTAAATAAATATAAATGTCTCGGTAAAAATGTAAAGATAATTTTTTATTTTACAATTTTTGTAAATTGTATTACTTATGATCAATATTTTTTAACGATTCAACTGCTAATAATTTCATAAACGTTCACAATATAATTTTCAGTGACAGAAAAATCGTTAGGGTATCCAAGTATAATTTGCTTGGCTATCGGAATAGTATATAGTGTCTCAATATAGTAGAGTGTATCAATAAAATCAATAATAGTATACATATTATAAAATATTTTTAGAGAGGGACGACAGTGTACTTATTATATTATTGTAGTATATACTACAATAGACAGGGGCGAACGCAGGAAAACATTTCGGTGGGGGGTTTTGAAAAAATGTAGTTTCATAAAAATTCTACTGTATTATGTATTACACTTTTGTCTTTTACTATTTATTTTAGGCACTTATAGTATATACATAATATACATATTACAATTATTACATATTATAGATTAATTAATTATTACAATTTGTCAATTTACATTATAAAATAAAATCTATACGTCTTTGAACTTTTGCTATTATATCAATGACCTCCTTGCAAGTCATGTCCACGTCTCTGTATAAGTTTAATAGCATCAATCCATTTAATCGATTAATGTCTTAATGTTAATGACAATTTTATATCATGTTAAAAACGAGTCTGTATCAAACATAACTTGCAGGTATTAGATACTACGGATACTGTTTTTTTTCACGTCAAATTTAAATACTAGTATTGTACGACATTGATATTAATATCAAATAAGTATAAGTATAGGGGGCCCACAAAAGCTCTCAACGGCCCTGTATAAACCATAGTTTCTCAACCTGTGGTAAGCGAAGAAAATATCACTTTGCCTAAATAATAACTGTCTGTTAGTTACGAATTTTATTCTAAGAAATTTATTTATTAATTTATTTATTCTATTTTTTTATTTTTATTTCTATTTATTTATTGATTTATTTATTCTAAGAAAATATCACTTTCCCTAAATAATAACTGTCTGTTAGTTACGAATTTTATTCTAGTCCTAAGAATTCAGTTTTATCAGTGCGCATTCATGCAGTCATTAACTTGTGTGTAATATAATATTAATTTTTGTAGATAGGTATTATAAAAAACGTATATTGTTCAACGTTCAACTCTGTTTTAATTAGCTTATAATATGGGCATGAGTATAATATTTTATTTTTAACGGTTTATCGTAACTTTAATATCAATTCATAAACTACGGGATAGACAACAATATAATATAATTACATAACGATAAACAATAATAATAATAATAATAATTTGGTACAGTACATCAACGGTGTACTCAACAACGATTAGGCCGTCAGCGCGGTCAAAAGCTTTTAGCGTGAGTGTGAGCCAACGGGGGACGGCAGTCGTCCGCGCCACGTTGGCCGTCCCGGAACAGTGGAGGTGGCGGCCGCGCGTGCTTGTTCTGCGAACCGTCCGCCGCGCCTTTGATTGTAAACGTCACAAAGTACCGTTTGTTCTTGTCCAGCTTGTCGGTGGGCAAGTCGATCGCCTGTGTGCACGGCCCGTTGCCCAGCTGCAGCGTGATCGGCCTGGACGGGTCCACGTTCCTCAAGCACTTCGTGGCGCCTGTCTGCAAGTCCTGCCGGATATCCGGCAGGAAACGGCGACGGGCGTCCACGGGCTTGGGCATTTGATGATGGTCCAACCGGAATTTCGGTACTGAAAAGCCAAAACATGCATGCGATGAGCACACGTCCGGTCACTAAGAAATCTCAGTGCGACCTATACCGTCCACGGAGACACGGACTTTCACAATTAATATAATGTAAGCAACCTACACGTTGTGCTCTATGTACGCATAAGTTATAGTGGGCGGCTGGAGAGACTGTTTCAGGCGCCATTGTCATATTACGTACCTAGGCTATAAACATATTTAGTTATAACTCGAAGTTTGCTGTTTCGAAGAACTCTCACCGAATTCGTATATCTTAACGCGGTATAACAGATGAAAATTGTAAATACACCGACAGAAGTAGATAGTATTCAATTATTTTCCCTCGACCACAAACACATCGGGAAGTTTGAGTGTGAAACAATAAATAAATCGCTTTTAATTTAGTCTTGGTTCGAATAGGTAGGTACTTGTTAATGGTTATTATTTCATCTCGTTTCATAATACTGTTTTGTTATCATTTTTTATCATGTAGGCTTACGTTTAAAGACATACGTATAACACGAGAAATGTCTTTTTTTTTACAAATCAGTTAACGTTGAATATATTAAACGATTTCAGAAAAACGGACCTTTGTCGAAGAATTATCAAAAGGTTCCCAAGGTCACGAAATAGCTCAGATTCTGCGAAATATTATTATTGCACACAATACATCCACTTATATTATTTGAATGCGTTTTATACATTCTCAGGTCTCTGCTAAGGACGATCTTTAGTTTTGCGTCTAAATCCCTTAGATTTTAGATTATTACATATTATTACACTTAACGTAACATATTATATAGTCAACACAGCGTCATTATTGCCACGCGCAGTCTACTGCAATACGAAACGGTGCGTCAAACGTATCGCGTAGGTACAACACCTATAGTAATACGAGTATTCGTTTGTTTCATGATCGACGGGTAAACACGGACACTTATAACCTCCCCCCCCCTCTCGGGCGTTTGGACGTGAAACCGTGTTTGACACCCTCTTTGCATACGGTTACACGAGCCAAGCGCACGGTGGAAAGTCAACAGAAAACAACGTAAACGCAAACAATCCTCCGAGCATTCGAATAGTTTTATACGTACCTACCGAGCATTCGAGTTACCTACCGAGTGTTTCCGTGTCTCGACGTTTTGACGTGTCCTACATAATAAAGTAGCATAATGGTATACGCGTACACGCGTGGGTAGGTACTTGTGTACTTATATGACTTAATTACTGCTGTGCACGTGAACAGGGGTGCGTATAAATATACTCACTGTACGCGGCGCATGGCACCCCGGTGTACGCGTGAGTGGCGTGAAAACACCTGTTCGTGGTCCTGGTGCAAGACAGACAGTCGTTCGGATTTTCCAGCACCGTTTTTCCCACGTCCATTCTGCGCAGAGCCCCCGTTAATTTCTCCATCTCGTCAATGGACTGCACTTTGGGGATCGCAGTTTTATTCTCGGCCAACGATTGTTTTTGCAGCACCAGTAATTGATCTGCGTATTTGTGAGTGTGTGTGTGTGCGTATTTGTGAGAGTGTGTGTGTGTGTAAAATAGTGTGTGAAAACAAAAATATCTCTGTAGTCACTAGTCAAATATTCAAGGAACATCATAAAAGCGCCTGCATTGTTTTTGTCGTTCTAACGTAAACGCGCTGAATTAAAATCACAGGCAGTATCGAGAAATGTGAATAGTGATAACTGATATGTATTTGAGTACCTAAGTAATGTTCATCCAATAATTTTTGAATTAAGTCTCGAGTGTTCAATGATGGATTTCAAATAAGTAACATTTTTTGGTGTTGAATTATCGAATGCTTTTGTTTTAAGAAAAAACATTTTATTTTAAACTCAACACATAATGAAAACAATTAAATTTCAATTATGAACTTTACTTTTTTTGTTAGGTATAACCTATGTGTTTTTAACAACTTATTATACTTTTCACATACATACTATATACCATCTACATACATGATGCGTAGGTTCACCCATACATACTTAAATAGTAAAATAAATAGTTTGGTTGTCAATATTATTATTATTGGATTATAACTGAAAAAAGTTGACTTGCATGTTACGTTTAAAATATTTGTTTACTAAAATATGTTTGCTCAAGTTCAACGTAGACACGCAACACACGCGTCGTACTGAAAATAATTGTGTACTAGGCACAATGTAACTGGCTGGATACAGTTACCAACGTATAATATATATGTCACGGTTATTTATTTTCTGTATTTGGTTTCTCGCTATAAAACTTCGTGTACTTACCATATAAATATTTTTCAAAACGCTTAAACGAAAAAGGTCCATCGTATCTTTTCAATCCGGTAAACAGTCCTGTTCGACCATACTCTTCCACCAGCCTTTTAACCAATACTCGTTCGTCAGACTTACCCGCTCTGATTTGTAACCGTTTCAATTCAGACAGTTGGTAAAAAATCAACCTTTCCAAATGGTACCTTTAATATAAATTGGTGAAAAATACAGTTATCATTATTTTCAATAGTGTAAACATCAAGTATAAATAGTAAAATTAAGAGGACGCCACACCCACATGCATTGTTTACGTCTTACAAACGCTGCACAGCATACCAAATCTGTATTAACTAGAACCAATTTTGTGTAGTTACCTTTAATATTCAAAAGTAAACTAAACTATTATCGAACTCAAAGGGGAGAATATTATCTGTGTCTTCTCGTAGGATTTTTTACAATATTTTAATTTATAAGCGAGTTATAATTGTGTGAACTATTACAATTTTAAAAAACTTTAACTCGCTAATAAATAAAAAAAATCTAAGAGAAGACACAGTTAATGATCTGAGGTTTACACTTTACTCTAATACTAATAAACTTACTAACGAGATTTGTTATGTTGTACGTTTATAAGACGGAGACAATGCATGAGAGTGTGGCGTCCTCTTAATATATAATTTATTATTATACGCATGGTGATTAATTAACCATGCTCCACCCTTTTTCGGCAGTAAAAATGCTTAAATTGTTCAAGGTAACAAAAACTCTATGTTTTCTATAATTTTTTTTTCACGCCAACAAGGGTGTCCTATATCTGTACGAATTTTATTTTTTCATATGGGAACGACATATTTTTTACGAAAAAATGTATTCAGTTAATTTTTCTGGAATTGTTAATGTAACGTAGTCTAAATTCGAACCAATACTTTCGGAATTAGTCAAATTTAAAATTGCGTATGAAAAGTGTACATTTCGTGTCATCTCGATTCAGTAGCAATCAGCAATTACATGTAACTACAAATTATAACTTAATATTATATATTATACGACTATTTTCCTTAGTATTTCAACATAAAAAAATCCAGATTTAAACAATTTCACTGCCAAAAAATGGGGTGAGCATGTTTCAAAAAACAACTTGTAAAACGTATAATTTATGATACATCGCAATATGCTTTTTGACTAATGACTACCTACTCTTCGTCGAATTATTCAAACTCAAAATGTATAGTCTGTGAAACCTTTGTAAGAATTTCGAAAAAACTTACTTTCTGCTGCTCAATTGAACAGCTTTTGTTACAGACATTGTATTTAGGTCGGAAGTAGGCGCTAAACTGCAGTAATTATTCAATCGTGGAATACGGCTTTTCATTTTTTCTAAAATCGAACACAATACATTATTCTGTGAGAATAATTATGCATAAATATTTTAATTACAATTTTTACAATAAGTATTATAATATATTGCGACTATTACGTGCTGTTGTTTTATTAATACAATTTATATTTGCTAACTTTACATTTAATCTACATTTATATTTTATTGTATACCAAAGGAGAAAAATGTCATTAATACACCTTATAAAAGTGTAAGACTTTGAAAATATCTTTCGAAAATAATTTCATGAAAATAAAACAATATATTTTTATTTCTCGATATATAATGCCATCCACTAGAACTCGAGTAGGTAAGATCATAAGATAATTAATTCAATTATTTACAAGTGAACATTTAGAATAATAAACAATTTGTATGAATTATTTTGAGTACGGATATATCCCATTATATTGTAGAATTACAAGAAACACAATATTTTGAAAATTTTTATAGAAATATAATGTATGTATGACCGACAAAAAAACAAAAATAAGGATAGGTAAGATATAACCATTAATTGTTTCGACTAAAATCGTCTACTTGATACTATCTACTATGAGATGGATTTTTTTTTCAATAAAGACCGAAAAAATTAACAATATAGCCAAAGATCGAAATACTTACTCGAAGACGACCGCAGTGGCTTTTTCCGACAGTCGGGACACTCGCACGGCCTGTCGTCGCTTCGTTCACCGTCCGGCAGCACACTGAACGCTATCGCTTCGTTTTCATCGTTGACGGCTACGTTTCGAATCCCACCGCCGACGTTCCGACCACCGCCACCGTCGCCGTCGACCGCGGCCGAGGTGGACGAGAATTGCGGGGTGTCCACGCGGTCTAACACTTCTACAATGGCCCTACTGGTTCCGTCCTTGGAAAGGCCCGTGGACGTCTTGCCACCGCTTTCGTTGCTCGTCGACCGCACGGCACTGACCTTGTCCGTCGAACCTCCTTTAGCCCTAGCCGCTGGTGGCCGGCCTCCTTTCGTCGAAATCGTCGTATCGCCTTTCGCCGTGGCCACCGGTGGTTGCGGCCCACTTTTATTGGTCGGCTCCGGCACACGTTGACCTCCACTGTCATCCGCGATGGATGGAGCCCGCTCTTTGATCACGTCCACCCCCCCGATGTCGCTCTCGTCACGTGCTGTCGCTTGCGATCCAGCTACCAACGCTTGCTTTCCTACCGACGGCACTTGCGATCCGGCCACTAACGCTTGCTTTCCTACCGACGGCACTTGCGAACCGGCCACCGACGGCACTTGCGATCCGGCCACCAACGCTTGTAATCCGGCCACCGACGGTTGCGTTCCCACTGAAGACACCTGCGCTCCGGCCGCTGACGAGGTCGGATGACCACCATTGTTCTCCACCACTTTTTCCACTGCTTCGTGCTTGCTGTCCAAAGCAAATCTCACAACGCCGCCACCATCACTGCTGTCAGCGAATGCGTTATCCATGGTCACTGTATTTTTCCTGGGTTCAGAAGTATATGTAAAAAAAAAATATCAACACATTTAAGAGGAGCTGATAAAATACGAATAAATAAAAAAAAACCACATTAAATAAACGTAAACCAAGAACGAGACTAAATGGGAAGGTGCTGTGGTGAAATGTATAACGTCGGTGGATGGAAATGAAACGTTGAATTAACATTTGGGAGCAAAGAGCATAGAAGAGAGGTTGATCAGAAACTACAAGAGCCGTTCAACCGATGAAGAAAAATAAGAAGAACTACATCGTATATGTGCAAATTATTATTGGTTTATAAATAGTTTATGGAGTAAAATGTGTGCGCTTCGCAGTACATACTTGGACTGTTGAATAACATTTTCCGGGAGAGTGCTGCAATGTCACACGTCGACTATGTGTACATATTATTAATCATTAAATAGGTGTATACTCGTAGGAAAATATAACGGAGATTTAAAATATCGAGTGTCTATTTATTTCGATTTTACCGAAGTAGTGAAGAGAACAATCCGTTCTACCAACATGATAAATATTAAATGCATAATGTGCATACTGCATGGGCTGCCTATATGTGTTGATATATGTAAGACAGTACCTATTGATCTGTGCATGTGCTTGTACTGTAGGTACACGAATTAACGTCAAAGTATGTAACACGTTACACGTGACACGTTTGAAATGACCGAGAAAAAGAAATATGAAGGAGAAACTCACTCAGTGGCGGCGGCGGCGGCGGCGTCGTCGTCGTGGCCGTCGCTCGGCGCTTCGCCTGTAGGATGTACCGGATGTCTGTTACCGTCACCGCCAAAGACGTCGGACGTTTTCGGCGCCACGTCAGTTTCAGCAACGTCGGTCGCTAATCCGCCGCGGACAGCGGACGCCTCAGCGATGTTCTCCTTGTCGCGGCTGGCGCGCCGCTGACGACCGTCGCCCACCGTTTTCGGTTCCCGCCTGCCGCCGCCCAGCGCCGCGGCCGTCCTGCTGTTCACACGCCGTCGGCTCCTGTGACGCCTGTTGACGCAGTGGTCGGCCGCGGCCGCCGCGGCCGAACCGTTCGTCTGCTCTTCGACGCAACCCACGCGATCAACACGTCGCGCGTCCCGGTCGTCCTCATAGTCATCGTCGTCGTCGTACTCGTCGTCGTCGTCGTCGTCCACCTCGTCATCGTCTTCGTCTTCGTACTCGTAGTCGTAATCGTGCTCGTCGCCGCCGCAACACATATCGGTCTCGCTGAAACATTCTTTGGGCTCGTCGACGGCCGCCGCCTTTTTCCGCTGAGCTTTCGGAAACGTACCGCCGCCGCACGACTTCTTGTCGTCCCGCGATTTACCGACCGTCTTCGTCAAAACGTCCGCCCTGATGTGCACCTGTAGTCAAACGGTTCGCATTACGTACACGTGCAGTTTGTAGTTATTGGCACTTGTAGACAAGATAGACGATTCACCGAATTTACGGCGACAAACGAAAATAATTGCGCTACACGGTCTGCGACAAATTCAATAATATTTGTTTTTTTTTCCTACATATATGCAATTCCAAAAATCATGTCAGTATCGAGTCACCGAAAAATAATTCGTCACAGCAAATGCGGAATAATCAAGAGGGATCAGAGCACACCAATTAAAACTTGAGGTCAAGTTTTCAACGAAACTTTTAAAGAACAAAGCGAAAATTGTTTGTATTCTAAAATTTAAAACTTTAAATTAAATATTATAAACATTATTATCGTACGACAAATTTTAGCCGTACACAGTGTACTTATGTAGGTACTATTTATTCTCGCCCTCTCCAGTCTCTTATACTTTTCATAATAAAACATATAATTTACGAAAATGTTACTGAGTCAACAAAGTAAAGAAAATTCCACAAATCCACAGTTCGATTTTAAAATATTTTAACAAACATTGTCCTGTCTGAGAAGCCTAACAGTTTTCAGGGATTATTTAGATTAAACCCATCAATAAAATAGCACAAGAAAAATATTTTTTTTTTACTTTCAACAAAAAAGGTTTATCGAACAAGTTAATAGTTTTTATATATGTTTTGAATGGAATTAATAATAATTGTTATTTACTTGAACTACCCGACCCTTTGATGCTTTGTTCGGTTTCGGGCTGTCACCTTTGCGTTGAACAGTTTGCTTTTTCCGACCACCACCATTTCGGTATTTTCGGCCAACTGAATCAGACGAATAAGAATTTCTTCGAGCTTCAGATCTGTAAACAATATATATTTAATCAAAATCATTAAGCCTGATATAACTCATGATTTAAAAATGTTATTTACAAATAATTTTACATTTTCTCGACCTTATGGATTTTTAGCATTTTAACTAAAAATATGTTTTGAATGAATGTGATAATTATAATATATTTTTATTGACAAGTTAAATCGTACCATAGGCATAATTTATATAAATTGTAATTCGAGTAAAAACTATATGATTCCCCCTCCCCCAAATAATATATGTTGTGCTTAGTTGAGTCCTAACTAAATATGATACATTTTATTATTTTTAAAAATATAAATAATTTAATAAAATAACGATCGGCTAGAATATTTTTAAAATTAGAAATTTTGCACTTGACAATTTTATTTACAACATATTTAGTAGCCACGTAGGTATTAACTTTAATAAATAATATAATAGTGTCCAATTAGAAATAGATATGCTAATATGACTAAATGTTTATTATACTTGATTTAACGATCATTAACAATACTAATATTCACAACTCCATAAAACACACCTTTTAGTTTTAATGCGTATAGTTGATTGTTGTTTAGATAACGTTTTATTTAATTTACTGGCTGGTTTGCCACCAAATAAATTTAAAAACTTAGCTAAATGTTTATTATTTTTTCGTAGAGCTACATCAAGAGGAGTCATCCGTTCTCCTTTGATTTTCATCACCGGATTGATTGACGCTCCGTGATCCAGTACAATCTGCAGTCATACAAATTCGATATGAAAAACCGTTTAAATTAACAAGACACCTAATTTACATTCACGTATTTATGTATACTAAAAATTTAAAAATTAATTAGTTAATGGTTATAACTTATTAGTTATTAATAATACTATGATAATTATTAACTTTTATACTTGTTTTTAGCTTTATTAATTATTTTAGGAACATTTAAATAAAAATGTATACTATACATAAACAAATTGTATGAAACATAAGTTATACATTTATGGTATTTACATTGTACGATTGTTTTTATAATCTATCACTAAAATAAATATAAGAAAAAATTATTTTACTTTAAATCGTATAATATTTTATTTAAGTGTTAGGTAGAGTAGTATAAAATCTATATAGATACTTAGAAATATACCTATCGATTAATCAATAAAAAAATATTTTTCCTACTATTAAAAATTATATAAAGTATATTTTAATTATACATTTAAAGTCACATTAATATATTTTATAAATCAAGTACTACTCGTAGTAGTTATTTTTTCTTATAAACTCAAAACAGCAATACTATTTATTAGTCATTAACTGGAATAAAAATACTTTCAATATACCAACCAGTATATCAGGACAAAATATATAAAAGTTAATCTACCTTACTCATTTCCAGATTGTTGTTTAGCGCTGCGATATGCAATGGCCGTTTACCATCGTCATCGTAATAATCTACTGATTCGGGACGCATTGATATTAGCCAAAGAACGAGGTCTTTGCGACCCGACCTCATGGCATCGTGCATCGGATAACCACCTTTTGAGTTTCGTAACCATAAATTGGCACCGTGCTCGGCCAAAAGTCGTACTGTTTCCACCTGACCTTTAAATGCGCCACAGTGCGCCGGCCTTAAAAGGACAAAAATCAACAGTTTCAATTATTACTTACGGTAAATGGTGTAGGCGAGTTGAAGCTGAAAATTGACATATTATTGATGCACCAACAAAGCAATAAATAATTATAAAGTAATAATATCGTTGAAATTAACGGTTTTATTTTTTAAATGCATGCAATCTGCATTCGTTCGTTCAAATTTATTTATATTTCACTGTGAATATAGTATATAGTATTAGTTTAAGATTTGTATAATAGTTTATGATACTTATTATTATTTCCTGCAGCGGAGAACTTTTAGAAAACTTAGTTTCGAACGCCAGTTCAGAAAGTATGACCGATAAAACAGAATCAATACAATAGGATATAAGGTGGGGTTAGGTTATATACAGTTAAGACTTCAAGAGGCTACATTATGAAAAGTATGTACGAAAAGGTACCTATGTAAAGATATGTACCTACACATATACATTTGATATAAATATTTAACATTTTGAATGTACAATACTTTTCAGGCTTATGGTTCTAATATTCGTAATACATCTTCGATTTCATAGTATTTATACCTATTAGAATGATATATTACTTTACCATTTTTTTCTTTTTTTAATGTCCTAAAATGAGTTTGTTACTTTAAGTGAATTCATTTTATTATACACACGCAAGAGACCGTCTTACGTTCTTCCTTTTCCGTCCTGTCGATCGGGATTAGCTCCATGTTCTAATAATATTTCGGTTGCATCCGCATGGCCCAGTGTCACGGCATAGAATAAAGCAGAGCAACTGTTTCCGTCCACTGCATCCACTTCAGATCCGCACATCGTTAATAGTCCGTCCACACATTCGACATGTCCCCGGCTGGCAGCACAGTGCAACGCTATTTTTAAATAATAATAAATTAATATGAGCGTCGACTTAAATTAATGGAGGACAACATGAATCTAACAATGAAAAATGTATAATAACAACCTATATAGAATTAGATAATACTTATTTATTTTGAAGTAATCTTAATGCTAATAAATAGACAAAATATATACTAAAATTATTCGTCAGAAAAAAAATAAAAGTAAAAATGTTTGCAATTTGATATTAATAGATATTTATAAACTTAATTTGCAACAAATATAACATTTAGTATAGATTTTATTTTTTAGAAATAATAATAATTATAATTAAATAAATCAATACTTTGTATACCACAAACACAATATATTAACCTCGCACGAATAATATGTATAATATAGATTTTAATCAGTTAGCTACAAACAAAATAATCTTAAAATACTACATTTTATATTACGTACATTTTAATAATTTAGGTCACATAGACTGATGAAATTATAATTTTGAACAACATTTTTTTGAGTTTTTAATAATTATACTAAATGTAACTATATATTTAAGATACAACTATTTGTTTCATCATATTATGTGGTTTATATTAACTTAAAACTATTTGAGATATTTCTCGTTTTGTACATTTTATTTAAATGTCAAACTATTATACGAAAATCAATAACAGCACTTTTCGCTGTTTTGTCGGAAAACGGATACAGCTGAATCTATAATTTATTTATTTCAACCATAGGGACCAGTGGAACTGAACACAGTGTTAAAGTTAGGCCATGGCCTGACCACTATTTTAAAAATGTTGTTGGGACACCGAAGGGGTCGAACGGTTGTCGTTTGACGTTTGCAATTAAGATTAATAAGATATGTATGATTATTCGATGAAAATGGAGGATTAATTAATACATGAGTTGTAAAATATAATATGCAGACATATGTGAATACTTCATACTTTGAGGTTTGGGGCCGCTGTATTATAATTTGGCCTGAGTACTTTTTTAGAAGTTCAGCGCCACCGATAGGAGTACCACGATATTGTATCATTATTATCGCGTCGTTCTTTTTTCTGTTAGTACTTTAAATATAACCTTAGGTTAGTTTAAACGCATGCCATTTATTCAGACTTATGTTTCTTATAATTGATTAAAACACAACATAGTTAAATATCGCGTGTACTATAGTTGTATAATTTAAATAAACGAGATCCATTTTTCACTACTTATCAAGCCTCAGTCATAAGTCAAATTACACAAGGCTTTTGATTCATTAGATTATTAATTTATTTTAATAATATATGTTTTTTAATATCTTGTAATATCTTGAATGAATGAAGTTAAAATTTCAAGCGAAGACCACATTTTTATACCACACAGGATAGATGTAAAAATAATACCTACAATTTAAAAAAATAAAATCGGATAATTCGATTTTAAGACTATGGTATCTTTGAAAGTATTTATTTAATTTTTGTGTACAACAAGTATGTTCAAAAAATTTTGAGATTTTATCATCTAAAAAATGTTCACATCCAAACTACGATGGTTATACTATATTTCCTTATCATTTTAGTAATTATTTTTATAACCTAATTTTTATACCTACTTATGTAAAATTGTTACGTCTCGACGGTTAGAAAAAAAATGTAGTAATAATACTTAAGTGCACTGTATCTGTATATGAAAATATTCCTATTTACCTGTCAATCCATCTTTATCGTGTGATTCGACGTTCGCTCCGCCGTTGACAAGAGCGATGATGGCATCCGCACTACCTACAATCGTAAAATTTGCGTTGAAATCATTGGCTTTCGATTTATCTTGGAGACTATTTCAGAATGTACACAACACGTATTATCCAACAAAGATAAATATCTCGACCGCTTGGTAGACTATATCGAATACACTGTTAAGGTCCGGTGGAGACACTTACCGTACTGTCCGGCAACCGTGAAAATTCCTTACCCGCACTAGCCGCCCACAAGATCGGTTGACGTCCGTGTTTGTCGGTAACGTGGACGTCGGCTCCGAACGACAGTAACAGCTGTAACACGCGGACACCGATGTTACGCACGTCACCCGAACGACACACGCCAGTGCCGCACATTTGAGCCGCGTAATGGATCGCGTATCCACCGTGAACGTCGGCTGACTTGGTCGTGCCTCCGTGGCTGAGGACCAACTCGAGAGCGTCGACGTCGGCGCAAACTGTGAAATTTCCGTTTTTTTATAATAAGTGTCTTTGGGATTCACAAATCGTATTGTCGTGTCACGGTGTCAGGCTATGTTATGGGTTCAACTGTTGTACAGACCACCTTAACCGAACGTTGGATACGCGAACGGTTTTCGCACAACACGCACAAGGGCCAATTCGCTTTTAACTCGTGTCGTATACCGCACTTTCGTGGGTATCGCTCTGTCTTCTCTTTAGTAATCGAAAACTAATAGATATTAGTTCAATTATTAAGAGTTGATGGGTTTTCAAAGTAAAACAATAATTCACACCAAAAGCCTATTTTAATAAAACACAAAATAAAGCGTGGCGTCGTAGTCTCTACACATACGTGCTTCAACCGAAACACACACACTCGTCCGACCGGTTGTCTTAAATATTAATTTACTATATTATGCTACCTCAGCTCATTTGCTTCACTGGCCTATCTTACTAATAAACTTTGTCTATTTGACCATTTTTATAATAATTAAATTTTGGCCTAGTTGGCACATACAACACTCGAATCGTAAAAACGTTTACATTTCAGATGTATTAGTATATTATAATATAAACTAGAGCGTTAATTACCTACACACGGGGTTTTATATTTTGTACAAACCGTTTACCAATATAAAAAATTTAAATGCGATAAATACATTTGTACATATTCGTAATTTTCATGTGACCGATGCGCTATGATAATCTTTAGTTCGTAAAAGCTCATACAAGAATATAGGTTTAGGCCAAGGGCCTAGTGACGGAGGCCGCAATTTCACCTATACGATCGTACACACGAATTCAAATAAATAGAAATTAATAAGAGTTTATTATGTCTAGTACAACATTTGTTACATTAACACATTCAAGCTTCAACATAAGAGAATAATTCTGAATTACATTGAACAACATTATACATTTTGTGAGATAAATAATAATAAATTGATAGATATGACCCTTCTTTGGGTTTCAACTGTATTAGCGCCAACGAATATTAATGACCTAATTAAATCTGTTTTTGCTGATACCACTACACACACGCACATACACATACAGAGGCGACGTACAGGGGTAGGTCAACTTGGACATTTGTCCTAGGTCCCGCACTTACGTCATAAAAACCAGCTAAATAGTTCAATTGAAAAAAAAAATATATATATATATATAGAGCTCTAGTAAGAATTAGTATTCATTGTATTTCGTACAAATGCCTAATACCTTGATAACATATTTGGTTTTCTGTGATTGTGCTAAAAATTCAACCATAGCCATTATATTTTTCGGAATAGCTCGACTTGTATATACGATATACGTTATTTTCTGCATCGACATATCGCTGAAGTATTATTAAAAAACATTGTGCATTATTCACGATTAGGCAATTTTCAGAAACGAGGTGGGAGAGCCACATAAATTCCGTAAAATACTTACGTTTAAAACTTTCAAGTATTTTGGAAGCTTAAGAATAAATGTACGAAATAGCTAATGATTTGATGGTCAAAAGTGAGGCCGTTTCTCGATTAAACAAAAATACAAGTTCGCTCCAGGCACTAAATATTTAAAAGACAACTCACGGATAATGTCCTAACCTAATCATTGCTCTAAGAAAAATGATTACCATTCCTGTGATATCAGTTTATGCGGAAAGAAGCTTTTCGTAGCTAAAGCTAATAAAAACCATATATATAATAATGACCACGTGTACAATAATACATTATATATTAAGAGAACGCCACATTCTCATGCATTGTCTCCATCTTACAAACGTACAAGTGTACAACACAACAAATTTGTTTGTTAGAAGTTTTAATTTTAGAGTAAGCTGGCCTGTTATCGAGCTGAAAAGAAAGAACAGTATCTGTTATAAGTTATAAAAATATAATATTTTCTTACGCATAATTTATGCATTTTTGAGCTATATTATTACGAGTATATTTGTAGTTGTAATTATTTAACTTATTGTTTCCAAAACGAAATGATTGTTTACTTAAATTTAAATGTACTTTATATATTTTATAAAATATTACTATAGCTTTCACATGACGTGAGCGTCACATTGGATATTTTCAAATGAGGTCACACATGTTTACATATAAAGTTCTTAAGAAAAGTTTTTAAAAATTTATTTAATTTAAATTTTAACTAACTTAAGTAGGGATGTAAAACCGTAAATTACCATGTTAACATTTGTTATTCATAAAAACCTTCTTTAAGATTCCGATACACCACGCAACACTCGTTATACATAATTGATAAGCTATTGATTTTAAAATGGCCATAATATAATTGTTAATGTATATCAGTGACCTAGTGAAAGAGTTTTAAAAATGCATTTAGTGCAATATTATAAGAACAAATACTTTCAAAGCAATTTATATACGTGAGTATGTATTATTAGTAAATGAAAACTATTAATTTGGAAAAAAAGTGAGCTTTTTATTCATACTTCATTATCATAAAGATTTCTTCGTAGTATTTATTCTGATAACTATCGAGTAGATACGGTGCCACGAGATAAATGTTTTAACAATTATTTATAATACTCGTTTTAACCTATTTCGGTTTGATTGATTTATTGTAACTAAGGGTTGTTTACAAACAGTTTAAATACTATATATTTTATCATTATACTATATGTATTGTTTATCACTTGGTCGTCTTACACACTATTATATGATAAACTTTAAATCCACTAAACACCCTCTTGAAAGAAAAATAACGAGGAAAGGCTGAAGACAGATCCATAGGAATTATAAACCTATTTTAAATGATACATTTTCGATCTGGTACCCTCAATTCGAAAATTACAACGATGTCAACGTGGTGAACATCGGCATCACTGTATCATTGTGGCAACCTCAATGATAAACTCTTGAACTTTTACGGCCTATGAATAGTAATCGAATTTCTGAGGAATCAAATACTATTTTCGATGAGAAAACACGAAAATGTTTTAGATATATTATTAAATTGAACACTCAAACTGTAAATTACAGATACACTTTTATGTAAAAAATAATGGTTTTTAAAACATAGAAAGATAAGAAACGATGAACATTAAGTTATACAAGTGACTAAATAAAAACTACATATTCATAAATGTACCAAATTTGACTATCTAAACCGCCGTGTTATATTCCAATTTATATTAAATTTTGAAAATACGAAGGTGAGATCTATATATTTGTTAGAGAAAATATTTTTAACAATGAGTTAAAATTGTAGTATGGCTCTTGTCTATATTGAGGTTACCGATTTGAGAAAATCCTAGAATCTAAAAGAATTAATCATTTAGATTTATGATAGTAAAAATGAATCTGTTATTTGTAGTTTATACTTTATAGTATGAGTAGGTACAGTATAAACAAAAAAACATAGAACCACTTAACATTTTGTTCTAATCCTAAAACAACTGATCCTAAAATAATTCAATATATAAATAAGTTCACATACGAGTATGCATTTTAAAATGTAGACTTCACAATTCGTAAAAAATAAATAAACATGAAGCCATTCAATAAAATAGAAGAAAAAATGTATTTTTATTAAATATTGAGCAACATATTATATTTATTTTAATATAAATTAATACTTTTTATATATTTTCTTATTTCCTTTAGTATGAATAGTTCTTTAGTTATTTGTTATATTTTGAATAAAACCTTTAAGAGAAATAAAACGTCGAAGTTTTTATTTGTAGTCACGCAACGTTCTATAAAATAATCCAAGAAGTATGCAACCCATATTATTAAGAGGTTATTTCCTTAAGCCTTTATGGTTGATTTGTTTTTTATTAGTTCCATTGCTATTTTATTTCTATTTTAAATCCAAATATAAGGATAATTCATTGAAAACCAGTCTATGTGATTAACTATCGAATTCCTTTTAAAGTACGATTTTAATATCAGTAATATTTCAACAATAAATATTCTTAAAAATAGATACATCTATCAGAATTCAAAAAAAATTCAGATTCAAAATTTCAAATTGTGCAAGTTACTTGTTATTTTTTAATATCTTCGTAATAATAAAAACAAGGTTATACATTAGTTATCTTAAATCTATATTGAAAACCACGGTTTCTAATTGTATTACCATTCGTTTAATATGTGATTTATTTTAATAACGATTGTTTAGCGATCAAAAATATCATGGATATGAATAAGAATTAAGAAAAGAAAAGTTATTTTCATTGGAGTGCTCGACAGTAAAAAAAATGATTTTACCTGTTGCCCAATGTACAGTAGAATGTCCTTCGGCATCACGTTTATTTGGATCTGCCTGGCCGGAAACAAGTAGGAATCGGACTAGCGGCAAGTTACCAGCGATCACAGCCAAATGTAATGCAGTATGACCATCATCGTCGGGGATGTCTACTATTGATGGGTCTGCGTCTAGAAGTAGTTTGGCGCAATCAGCATCGTCTTCGTCGTTCTCTGCGCAATAGTGCAATGCGGTTTTAAAAACGCCGTCCCGTTCGACCACCGACAAAGGCTGTTTAAAAAAATAAAAAATACTAAACCATCTCGGTATAATAAATATGATTTCATTAGGACATATGGTAGCTTCTGGACAACAATTTTGGTAGAACCACAAATAAATAAGAGGTACGTGAAAAATTATTTTCCTTACATTTTATGCAAACAATATACACTATGTTTATAGTAATTTAATTTAATTCATTTTTCTTTTTTTTTTTTGTTAGCTGTTCAATAATTATAAAAATGAATGGAGCTCTAGACTTCAATCCACTTAGATAACCTATGATCCATCCCAGCGTGTGTATAATGTATGTTTGCGTAAAAACATTCGACCGTGGTAATATGAAAATCTCAAGAACACGAAAAATGAATAAAAATAACAAACGGGTTGGTTGTATACTTTTTGCTATACCTTATCAACGTAGACGGGCGTGAGTAATAAATTGTCAAAATTGTCTATGTAATATTAGTAATACTGTAAGTAGTGTTAATTACTTTTTCTTCTAGAATCAGTTTGACTTGTTCAGGTCGTCCATACATGCATGCTTTCATCAAAGGTGTTAGGCATTTGTCATGTAAAACATGTGTTGGTGACCCATCGAAATATACTCGTTTTCGATAATCGGTAGTAGTAGTGGTTCGTAATGTAGTCATTATAAAATCGTGTTATTTTGACCTTAAACATTTTTTTTTTACAAATTACATAATAAATTAGCTGTACTAAATCTAATGCACATTGTATTGGTTGTTTTAATAACTTCAACTTAAGTATAATTAATAATTATCCCTTATTTAAATTGTAATCAATTGTATACATTTTATATATAACACTTGAAACAAGTGAGCCATCGATTAAAACTAAACAAATGACAAATTGAGTGATCAACATTTATTTAATACATGTTGCTGGATTATCCTCGAGCTTTTGAAATAGTGTAAATTTGAGACAGATAATTACTGTAATATTTACTCCTTTAATAGTCTCCGAATCCACCACTTTTCACGAAATACAATTTAATCTTTTTGAGGATACCATTGTTAGTCTAGTTTAATGAAATACCACTTTCCTATGTACTTATTATTATTTACTATATTAATAACTTGTGAATTATAACCTAAGATCAAACCTTAGTGTATTTAACAATTCTTTCAGAGCTTTTGAGTGTTCAAATGGTGCTTCAAAAATATCATAAATTGTTTTAATTTATTTCAACTTGTGCATAAATACATTATTAAGATAACAACAACGAGAACAAATATTTGATGTTTTATACAACCAGTTAAAGGTTGATATTTATTTTTGGTGATTTTTGGTTATTGTTGGTGCTAATATTTTATTAATCCAATATTACTTTATTTTGCTAGAAATTTTTTTTTATTAGGTACTATTTTTAAAAAAAGTTATCATTGTGTTTATGTCGAAATTTACCATTATGAACATATAAATCATATATTTAATATCATCTGATTAAGATCAAAGAATTTAAAATATTTATCAAAAAATTTTTTTTTTTAAATTAGTATGCATTTTTACTATTTTTACTTTTACATTGGATACTGCCGACTGGAGTCAACATTTTAACATATGTCAGAGTTATAAATCGATCTTTGAAAAAATGAAAAATTACGGACGACGAAGAAAGAAATAAAGTGAAATAGGTACTTGGTTTATGTAAAGGCTATTATGAAATGTTTATTATGGACACATTATGACCTTGTCACATGATCATTTGGAAATCGATTATGCACGCAAATGTATACCTTTAATTTTATTCGGACACACATTGCCGCGGTCTATTAGACATTAACTGAAGTCTTGAGGTCGAGGTCGAGGGTTTTCGACCCAATTACCGTCATAAGTAATAATATTCGGCTCGCCAAAGGTCGATCTTTTTTATTACCATATAATTCGCGTGTAAAAGGCCAAGAGTTTGTGATGTTATCCAGGCTAGCTAGCATAATATCTCACGTAGCATTAACCTGATTTTATAATCGGCTATTTTAGACCATTTGCTCATAAAGTCTTTTTTATCAGCTGACCTCATTGTGCTGTAAAAAAAGACGCCCTACTGACTCATAAGTACAATATCATATAATATAATAGCTAGTTTAATGGTGTTTTTACAACTCTTATTGTTCTTATTTGATTAAGGACCTAAAACACTTATATACTACAAGTAGGCACATTTTTAAATAAATGTTATAAGAAGCTTATGTTTTTACATCTTTCACGAAAAAATATTTTATATGAATTTTATTCCATTTCAATGCAACAATTAATGTTTTTCTTTGTTTCACTGTCCAAAATAATTGACACTTGTAAATCTATGAAAATCAATTGAAAATATTTTTGATATTACTATAAATATAAATAATTATTGTGCTTTCGTTTAATTTATAGCGAACAACTATGCGTCTCAGGGGTGAATTCTTGAAATCGATTTTTTTTTTTTTAATTGGACATTTGAGAAATAAATCGTCTTGAAGTATACTTTAATGTTTAAAAATAGAAGGTAACATTTAGGTTAAATTTAAATAAAGACTGCAGTCCAACTTTTATTAACTCGCACACCCATCTTTGATTTGTTGAATATGTTGAATGACTATTACAAATTAACAAAACATTTAATTTGAATCTATACCAATTTATAAACTAAAATTTAAAAATATAAATTAAATGGCTATACGAATAGGTATACAAACTAAAGTTTGTTTATGTTGTACCTATAATATGTCCTATGTAAAAATCTAAATTGTACAAGTTTAAAAAAATGTTCGTACACATGTGTTCTGTAATCATATTTAAGGTAATAATTTTTAAAATATTAAATAATCCTTCAACTAAAAATACAAATTTTATACACCAATTTTTATGATGTAGTAAACATATTAAAAGAAATTATTCGTTTGCTATTTAAGAATTTGTTATTTAAAGCAATACTTTTCTAATTAATCCTATTATAAAAAAAGGTTATACCTTAAGTACTTTGAATGCCTTTTAAAAGTGAAGTAAAGTAAATCAGTTTTTTAATATGTCATTAAAATTATTAATTTATTTTTACGAGTCTTTTTCTACATTAATCACGCAGAAAAATACAATATTAAAAGTCAAAACCTTCGAATTTATATTTTTCCTAGAAATAATAAGCAGAAATGTTTAGTAAAAAAAAATTGTCATGTCGAGTGAATTATATTATTACTATTATATATTTCATAATTTATTTGCGTAATAGCTTATTTACTCAATGAAATAGGTATACACTACACATGCAAGGTACATAATATATTTTACGATTAATATAATGATGAAATATAAATTATTGTTGTACGTGAGTACTCGAATATGTGTTTAAATTATTTTAAAAAGTATTTTACATTAGTCCGACTTAGCTATGTATCATCATTATGCACTAATTTAATAATTTTAATTGATTATTACATCATAAATAATAACAGTTTGCACATTTAATTACACAGCTTTTATATTATATTCGAAACTTATTAGTTCATAATTCAAATCAAATGTTTTAAACAACCTTAAATATTAATTTTTATATTGTATAAAAATTCATAAAACAATTAATTACATAGTTGATTTTTCATTATAAAAGCTTTATGTAGAATAGGTGATATTTATGGTGATATTTATTATAATTTAACAAAGGCTAGAAACATTAAAAACTAGAACCTTTTTAAGGAAAACATTAAACTAATTAAACAAGTTGTAAAATATCTTAATAATTTTCAAATAAAAAATATTTTGGACTTGTATTTATAGAGCTAGTTTCATGTATTTTCTTATCTAGATTGTAATTATTTTAAACTTTTTCGTATCTAGACTATTTTTTTTGTACTCGAAGTAAAACATTTCAGAATAGGTAAGTTAATAATAGCAAAATCCATCAACCTGTTGTTATAAATAACCGTACCTAGAATGCATAACAACATATGGTTCTCATAACTTAAATATAGTACCTTTAATTTTCTTTGTAAATCATTAATAGCCTATAACAATTCTAAGATAGGTTGAATGTTTAATTTTATGATAGTATTTTAATATTGTGCAGCAAACAAATTATTTAGAAGTGAATTTGCCTACGTTTTAATTTAACTATCATCTCAGAAAAGAAAAAAAACAATAACAAACTTTAACAAATACTTAAATGTTATTAAAGTTATGTAAGTGCTTATGAACAACACAATCTTATTTTCAATTTATTATTTGGGTAATATTTAGTAATGTTTTACTGGAATTTGAAACTCCATTATAGTTTTTAAAGAAAAAATTTTAATTTTAATTATAACCGAAGAAACCTTTACCTATACATCCAATAAGTTATGGCACAAAACTGGTCGAGTTTAAATTATTATTTTAAACAATTTCTATAAAATTCGTTATGCTCTTAGAACATATGGTCATATTAGTTTTTGACTTAATAGATAAATATTTCAAATTCACAAAATAGAAATATACTCAGTAATGTGCCTCGAAAATTCCTTTTCCTATATTAATAATAAAATAAATACCAATTAGTTAATATCGAAATACCAAGCTTAAAAATGTAAATATTTCAGAAAAACCTATATTATAAATTACTTGTATAGACACTACCAACTATTCTAAATATAATAAGTTATTTTTGTAACATCGATTTAAAGATTTTGACTCACCGCTTCCCAAAAAAAAAGGAAACCTTTTATGAAAAATATTTTTGAAATTTTCTTTTTTGAATAAGTGTAATGTACCTAGTAACTAAGAAAATTGAAAAACCTTCAAAAGATAAATAAATAAATAATAAAATATTGGCAAAGTGCCAATAGAGTACAATCATAGCTGCACTATCATAAGAATGAAAAATAATATTTCTGTGCATAAATATCCCGAGTACGTTGCGTACGTTAAATGAGTATAGAAAACACAAGTTTACCATACAAAATGTTACATTAGTCTAAATCTAAGTCTATGAAGTGTTGAATTACATAATTTATGATTTTTTATAAATTTATAAATATTTACAATGTAATAAAATACGTACCATTAAAAACCAACATCTGATGGTGTATACATATTGATAATGAACATCAAGGCGTTTACTTAGCGATGGCACATGACCGACTGTGGCTTATGCTTGCCAGAAGTAGTCGGCTAATGTCTTCGCGAGCGTTTTGTCGAAACGGTCTGAACCATGCGTTGTCATGACAACGAAAAAAACACTAACTAAATACAACTTATCCATTAAAAATTACCTTCAACAATTGAAAGGGCGAAGTGCTGATTTCATACACAAATACTGATTGAAACCTATGTAGGTCTAGTGATTAGTTACAATAATGCGGGCTGAAACGTTCAACGTTCCTGTTAATATAGTCCAACGTAGGTACCTACAACATCTTTACCGAGATAAATCTAATAAAAACGTCACACTATGAATACAAATTCATACATTATGAATTATAACGTATCTATATGATGTCAATTTGTTCTGGATAATTATAATAATGAAGATTTAAATATAACGTGGGCACTGGGCAGTAACTGCAACAAACACATTATGGTGAGTACAAGTAGCCCTGATAAAACAATAAATATAATATAACCTCTCATTGTAGTTCAATAATTGTTATTGTTAGTGTTCAATGTTAACTAATTAAACATTGAGCACCAACGTCAATTCACTTAATTTATTATATCTACACAAGTCACTGCACAAACGAAAAAATAAAAATCTTACAATTTATAAATATTAAAAAAAAACTCTAATAGTGTAGGAGACAATCCCATCCATACGTCACGCCGTCAACAACGATTTTTATGTCCAATATTATTTTGATCAACTGCTCGCATATATTATAAGCTTATAAACATGCTGAGATGAAACATTTTATATTTTCGTAGATTCGTTTGAAATTTATTTTTTTATTAAGCTATTGTATTGTTATTTATTGATTTTGGACGTATAAGCAATTTTTACCCACAACTCGTCGAATACCAAAACTGGATTTGATAATTGGGATATTATACCTCACAAATTGTAGAAAAATGTAATTTTTTATAAATGTTTACTACGTACGTCATTACACCATTTGTACACAACTTCTAAGTCCTTACTTTTTTTTAAACGTACAGTTAACCTTTGAACTTGATTCCTAGAAAAATAACTAAGATACACATTATCCATAACACCCTAAAATAGTGAAGTAGGTAAACTTAAAGTAGAAAAATAAAGATTTTTATAGATAAGAATATGACTAAGTTCACAAAAATGTATCTATTAATTATATCAATAGAAATGTATTTGAATATAATAAAATCACAGAACTGAGATTACCGTTTAAAAATGTTGGAAATGATAAAAATAAACTATATTTTTAATTAGCTGTGACAAAATATTTGTACATTTATAATATAATATAATCGCGCATCGTCAATTATTAATTAATTTTTATTGTTTTTATTATGAAAACTTAACGAAATTTAGATAATCAAGGTAAAAAACAGGTTGTTCGTTTCATGTTTTTTTTTTTATATTGCAACTAACAATTTGGTCTTTGCCATTGTAAAAGTAAAAACCAAACAGTTTCTTATAGCATTCCTTTTCACGTTGAAATTAAACACACATTCACAACAATATGTTTAGTACTTCAGAATAACAAATGTTTGTTTGTATAAAATCGAAATTTAAACATATTTTAGAGATAATAACTGAAACCAATAATGATATTGTAGTATTACTAAATAGAAAAATAGTTATTTTTGTTAATTTGTCATCACTTTCACTAATTAATTTATATGTATGATGTATGAGTATACCAGTAACCAAATATAAGTGAACAGACCTAAGGAAAAATACACAACCATTAAATTAACTCTCACCCTGTTTAAAAGTATGTAGCCATGAGATAATATTTATTATCATAATATTCGATTTTTGTTAAAGAAGAACTTGCTAACTGCCCATATTGACAAAAAAATCCAAGTGAAGCAGTAGAAAATAGGTACTAAACTGTTAATAAAAAGACATAATTTGAGTAGCTGAAAATAAATATTTTATTAGTTTTAAAACACAACACATATTGAATGAGACAGGTACCAGTAATTTTTATGATAACATAATTTCTTTTTCAAACATTATTATATAAAAAAAATTTTAATATAATAATTAATTATCTACAATAATTCACTTGCATATTTGTCAGTTACAATTATAAATTACGCGACAATTTTTCTTTAATGTATAACTAATATTAAATTCCATTGGACTATTTTATCAAAATATTTAATTATAATAGGTAAATAAATTCGATAGTACAAATTATAAAGATTAACATTTTTACGTAATGATTCATTCCCTATATTATGTCATTACAATTGTAACACATAAATCAAAGTCAAGTACACGGCCGGAGTAAGTGAAATTTAAAAATATTTATTTACATTTATCTTAATATGTAACATTAGGTGTTGCACATGAAAAATTAACAATTCAGTTTAATACTGATATATTTTGGTGATTAGACTGATTCTTTGAAATACAATTTTACTATAACCTGCAATAATTTTAGAATCAAATGACAAAACCACATCACACAGATAAAAAAAACCATTGGAGTATTTTTATGTAAATTTAATAAAATAAAAATAATAATAAAAAAAAATAATGATAGTAATAATAATACAATTATATTTTGAAAATAGTTTATAACATTTTAAAATAATTTATCATAAATAAGCCTATTTTCCATCACATAAACAATTAAATTAGATTTAAAAAATATATATAAAACTTGATGACTGCAAATTACTAGTAACAACTGTTTTGATATATTTTCAAACATGTATTTTCCACAAAAAAAACCAATTAATGACAGAAAAGGTTTACTAAAAGCAATCAACAATACTTTAAAGATAATGTAATAATATATCTCATACATTAATTTAAAATACCCTAGGTATCAGTAGGCTATACATTTTAGTAATGTTAATTATGCTAATAATATTAATTTAATTGATTTACAACATGTTTAGCAGTTTGCAGTCTTGAAATATCACACCGGCTTACACACAAATTACATATACATTTTTTAAATCAAACTGTTCAATTAAATATATTATACACACATTTCAACTTTAAATGTGTGATATAATTTAATACATTAATCAAATCATCTTGTACAATAAGACTTTGTCAATTTAATACAAAAACTAATACACATATTGATGTAATAATAAATACAGTAGAAGCCGCTTATAAGACTCACTTTGGGACCAGCACAAAGTGAGTCTTATAACCAAATGAATCTTATAAGCGAAGTGGAAAAAAAAAATTAATTACGTATTTATAAATTTTATTTTACTATAAATTTTGCTTTGATTTTAATACTTTAACACATATTACATATTACATACTTTATTATTGAATAAATTTAATAATCCTGATAAAAAAAACTAAAATTATAATAGGTAAATATGTATTACATATAAAAATATTATAAAAATTATAAAGAATGTATGTATGCACATATAATGTATTTATTATTTATTTTGAAAAATAAAATATTTTAATATTTTTGAAAAAAATTTGTAATTTTAGTTAGTTTTTTATTTTGTTCTAATATTCTGAAAATATACTGTTCGTATTCATATTGTATATTAAAATTATTAATTAATTAATTACGATAACTGTGCAGCCGCCAGATAATCGGATACCTCACTATAATAAAGATAATCGTTGCGATAAACATGAACTTTAGTCTGCGATAAAAATTATTATACGTTATAAGGTACCAACAGAAACTAGAAATAATCAACACGAATAATATTTCATTTTTCAATACCAATTTATTTCTAAATTATAAACAAAAAAGTTTATTTTCTACTATTTATTTTACGAAATTTGAGTCTTATAACCGATTTTTTTTTTAATGTATTTGGATACGTCCGGACCGTTCCAGACGATTTTGAGTCTAATAAGCGACTGAACCTTATATCCGTGAGTCTTATAAGCGGCGTCTAATGTATATAATATTTTAGCTGCATTACACCATGCAAATTAATCTCAAATTAATCAAAAACACTCAGGAGAATTAAATATTCAAATAAAGATAAAAAAACTCAACATTGCAAACAATATAACATTTTATAACTATAAACGGTAAGTTTTGAGTCTAGACATAGAATATAGGGTTGTCATATTTCCATTAAATAAAAATACTAGTTTTGACCGTGCAATTATCATTATTTAATGCCAGCTATATTTCTAAAATAAGTCATAAGTATAACTTAAAAGTGAAGTGTTAAATATAATAATTTTTGACCAGTGTAATATATGAAGTATAAGAATACAGGGATTTCAATATTTTTTTAAAGTATTCAATACAGTTTAATTAAAATATTAAACTAAAAACTCTTGAATATTATGAGGTTTATCAAATATAATTTTTATGGATATTTTTAAATATTTTAGCTCTATTATCCAGGGCAGTATTTCTCAAAGGGTGTACCGAGAAATTTTAAAGGTGTGCCGTAAAATATTTAACTATTTATTAAAAAAAAATCATTAAAATATAAAATATAATTAAAAACAATTGAAAAACGGACTAGATCCTAGGTTAGGTGAGAATGTGAGATATAGGGATGAGTTTTTTTAAATTAAAACCAATGTACCATTGCTCTCTTGAAAAAATATTCTGAGTGAAAGAGGTTAGATGGATCACATTATATTTCTAAAGATGACTGATATAGTATTAGAACCAAATTTCCTAATAAGGTAGGCTGAACTTTTAATGACTTAATTTTCACAAAAAAAATATGTCGAAATTTATTAAAATTTCTATTGAAGATAAAGATTATCAACACTATAGTTTTCATTATATTTGATAAATCTAAAATACTGTATTGCTTATTCACATATATGTTTTCCAAACCTAAAGTACTTATTTTTAGAAAATAGACAACATTTTTCCAAAGTGCCATAACTTATAATAAATAATAATGAACTGCCGGATTGAAAAATTTTTGAGATTCAGTGATCTAGTGTAATGAGGTTAATTGATGAATTAGATGATAAATAAAATATTTTTTATAAGTAGGTTACATTAAGTATATTATTGATAAAGACCATTAAATAAAAACAAAAGCTATAAATAATGTTATTGTACCCAGAATGTAATAAGTGGATCGGACTGCAGTTATATAACAGGAATTAATTTTATATTGCAATTAAAATACTACTTTTGAAAAAGTATTTGAGTAGTTGGAGCTCACTAAAATGAATAGTGTACAACACTGAGTAATGAATAGTCAGGATAAAACATGAGATTCCTAATCATTTCTATATTGTTTAAATGATTACACTTATTTTATTATCAGAAAACAATTCCGCGAAATTACTGAAACTCTGGTAAAATTAAACTTGTATTTCTAATATTAAGTATTACATAAAATAGTTCATGAGTACAAATATTTTAACATTTTTAAAATTAATCAATTTTGAATTAATTACTTATGACAACCCCAATGTCTGTAATACAACAATACACTTAGGCTTATATTAGGTAGTAAGATCTTTAAAAGATGTAATGTTTGCAATGATATTAAATTACGTATTTAATGCTTAAATTGAGATTAATCAGAAAACTTTATTCATCAACAGATTGTCACTATTAAATTACCTCAAAAATTATGACATATTTACAAGTGATTGTAGACATTAGACAATAAGTGATCATATCATAAAATAGAAAAACAATATTAAACTGAAAGCAAATAGTAATTAAACAGTTAAAATATATTAAATATTTTGAGCCTATGAAATTTAATTATTTATAATTTCAAAAATAAACAGATCATCATATCAGATTATAATTCAAAAAATAATTACAAAAAACTCACATTAAAGACAAAAATCTTATATTATCACACACTAAACGATGCCAGGAAAATCAATTTCAACTATAATTAATAAAGGAATTGTAAAACTTCAAATAAAACTAATTAAATATTAACTTAATATAACCGGGGTATCCTTCAAGTAATGTTGCACAAAATGGGCAAAATGCTTCAAATCCATTGGTTCCATATGGAATACCAACATTAGACCAAAATCTATAAAAAATTGAACAACACTTGAAGATATTAATAGTTTAAATTCAAAATGTACACAATAAAAATATAATAATAAGCAGAGAACATGTGTACATCAAAATAGAATTGTCATAGATTTGATTACAACAATAAGTTGGTATAAAATTATCAGTTAAGTACACAGAATTACTTTTGTTTTTTAACATTATTTTATTACTTTGGTAAAATTGTGTGTATTGTGATTATATTGCTTAAACTAAGCCAAAAACTAAAGTTGATTCCAATCCAAATGACAATGTAAGCAATGGTTAAACTGTACACAATGTACATAATAATAAATAACTTGAAAAAAAATCAAAAATTTCACAGAATATGTTTTATAAAATTAATTTATCATTCACTTAATATTGAAATTTAAAATGTATTGATCATAAAAAAAACAAATGTTTTTTTTAATATAATCAATTATAAGTATTCTTAAAAATAACTACATATAGAATAAAAACGTGTTGTAGTGTATTATATTGTATGTTGTCATTCAAATTTAAAATACTTAACAACTAAGACTTACTTTACTGTCTTCTCTGTGGCTACATGACCACATGGGTTAAAAGCATATAAATCAGGTTTTTCCTTGTCCTGAACATAAAATGAAGCTTCTATACCCATACTTAATTTGGCAATACCACCAACCTGAAAGTTCATTTAGAATTAAATATCAAAACAGTTATAATTATTGTTGTAATTAACCAAATTACTTTTAAACACATTGGACATGTTCTATTATTTGAGTCTTTATTTAAACCCCATTCATGACGACCCTGGACATGACCGCATGATAAGTATGCATACGGCTGTTGCTTAACATCAAGTTCTGAAGATGCTACAGTAGCGGTTTCTTCAGAATGATGAGGAAACACTAATGTATAGAGCCCAACAGGACAAGTAGGCCGTTCACGATTTGTTCTTTCAATAAGCTTTTTCAAATATTCTCTACTCTAAAAATGTACAAAAATTATATTTAGGAATTGTTTTTCAAATGGTACAATATTTATAGCATTCAAATATTCGCGTTAAGTTTACCAATAGCTCTTCACTGATCATAAGTTTCCAAATTAAAAAAAAATTCTGTAATATTACTATGGTTATGTTTAACCAAAAGTAGAAGGGGCTATAGACATTAAGGCAGTGAATTACTTTACTTTTAAGCAACATTAAACCTTACCAAGGCACTAGGTATTACAATTATTGGAAACATAAATTTCAAATAATTTTAAACGCAGAAAGTAAAAAGAAACTAATATGATTATTTTATAAGTATACAAAACAATATTATTATATAAAATATTAGACAGATTCTTACTAGAATCACAAAATATTGGTCAATTTATTTCATTTTAACCATTGTTGTCATAACAGATTTCAACTGTATCTTTATAATAACCAATTATGCATAGTATTTACACAAAAATATAACAATATATAATTACGGGAGATAAACTGAGTCCTTCAGCCGACCTCCATAGTAGGGTGGCACCACATAAATCTATTAAAGTTCCATCGGTTAAAATGTTATCAGAATCGTTAACCTAGAAAAATAAACAAAAATTACACACACTTATATTGATCAACATTCAATGTCAACAGTTAAATTACATACCATGTCGCCTTTGAGTTGTGCTGACCTTGAACCTCGTAACGAAAAAAGTTTACCACAAACAGATACTTCTAACCAAATACCAGGTTCTGTGTTTCCCTTGTGAAACTTCCCACTTGGATGCATCACTAAAACTCCATTTGTAGTAAGTGCATCAATTTCTTCACTATCTTTCCATTTTGTTGCTTTCTCCTACATTTATGAATAAACTCATAAGACATTTTTTTTCTATCAATGAAATAATTTCTACTGATGATAAATTGTCCATTTTATTACCCCTAAAAATATATTTCTTGATGAATCAAACCCTGCAGCATATAAACGAGCTATACTTGTATTGTTTCTGTCACATATTATGCGACAAGCAAATCTTGATATTGTACTTGCTGCAGCAGTTTTTTTATTATCAACAATTGATTGGTTATTAATAGCGGCTGCATTTTTTTCTGCATTGGTGTCCATAACAACAAAGTCAATTGGTGTGTCAGAGGAACGGCCAACCTATAAAATAGTGTTTGAAAAATAATAACATTAACAAAAATTAACTAAAAAATAAGTAATAGATATTAAAATTTGAAACTTATATTATTTAATCATGTTTAATATAAATTATTTATTAAATACAATTCATAAGAAGTTTAATACATGTATCTTAAATTTTAAAATTTTAATTATATTTCATTAGAATTTAAATATTACTTGAAACATATCAGTGTTTTCATCGTTAACATATTCTACTATCACCGCTTCAGTTCTAGACAATGTATATGAAATGGAATGCTGAGTTTTGTCAAGTACAGCCTTAAACAAAATAAATCATAATTTATTTTTTACCACATATAATTATAGATATTATTATGATAATCGCTTAAATATAAATAATACATATTTTATTTCTAATAGTCATTTTCCTTTGGTCGAAGATAGATAAAGATAATAACCAAAATAGAAGCTTACAAATAAATTATATCATATTAATCAATAAGCAATGTGATATCAATAAGTGAGTATCTTGAAGGCTATATAAATTATATATTTATAAAATGTTTTACAATGGTATCTTAAAAAATTTAAAACTAATAAGTAACATATTAGAAATATAATGTAGTCATATAATATAATATAAGACCACGATTAAAAGTACTAATAAGTTGACATATAAGTATAATTTGCGCTTGTTTGAACATTCTATTTATTATAAAAATTACAGAACTATTTGTTATAAGTTATTATTTTAGTTTGTAAATAAGAATCCTGGGAGCTTTTTTAGTAGATAAGTTTAAAAATTTTCTTAATAGCATAAGACTTAACAAATGTTGTTGAATGAAAAAAAATGATTCTATAAATAGTGCATGATAATGGGCAAAACAATTTTATACATCATTTAAATTATATTATATCAGCAGTAAGTTTTTTGGAAACAAAGTAAAAAATTACATATAAGCATGAAAATAGTATTTTTTACTGGAAAATTGCCCAGTCTCTTCACATTATATATAAATATAATTAAATACATACATGTGAACTCTGTGGACTTGGCACGACATAATGATTAGATCGCTTGATACCATTAGGCACATCTCGTTTCCATAAAACAAATTTACTTCGTCGCCTACGTTTATCACCAGCTGTCAACTGGCCATTGTACCTAAAATATTATACAATTATAATAATAATAAACAAAACATAGTTAAATCCCTATTTTTATCAGTAATAATAATATTATTATTAAGAATACTAATAATTATAATATAATATTTAATATACCGTCATAAAAATAAGTCTAATATTATACTACTCACCCAAGTATGATTAATTCGCCATATTTAACAGCATTTTCATGTTTTGTGCTATTTTTTTTTGTTTCATTTGCATCATTTCTGTAATAAACAAGAAGTGAAAAATTTATTTTAAAATATTAAAATGTTGGGACTAATCCTATAAATGTAAAATTACCAATACAATATACATCAAATCAAATAAAGTAGGTACCTATCTATTTTTATGTAAAGAAAAACTAAAAATGTTGAGCAAATGTGCTTAAGTACCTATGTTAAATGATGAAAAGTAATAAATGCAAAGTTTATTGGTTTCGATTTTTCTTTTATTAATATTATAATAATTATTCCTACATAGCTCGATAATAATTTCATTTTTATTACCTCAACAACTTATACATTCAGTTTTTGTTTGCCTTATGTTACTATATAATTTTTAACAATTTTAAAAATGTTAAATTAAAATAACATCTTTGTGAATAGTCCAACAGTGGCATGACAAGGGTTCTATGAGACACGTGTCTTATGGCTGTTTCGTGGGCGAGTGGGTGGGTGGGATGTGGGTATGTGCACTTATGGTGTTAGAAAGTTAATTGGAAATTTAGTACTTCTACAAATGGTTTAGGAATTATTATATATTAAGTGCATAATATAAGTTCAGATCCTATTACAGCTTCTAGTTACCTCCAAAATCATCTAACTCTTATGGAGGACTGGTACACTAATTGGAGGTTAAAAATTAACCAATCAAAATCTGTCCATACTACGTTCACTCTTCGACTTCTACCTTGCCCCGCTGTCTCCATCTTCGGTTCCCAAATTCCCGACTCACAAACAGTTAAATACCTTGGTCTAATCCTAGATCGTAGGTTAACTTGGGCACAACACACAAAATCTAAGCGTCAAAATCTTAACTCTCGTTTCCGTTTACTTAAAACATTAATTAATAATAACAATTTCACAAGTTTAAATACAAAATTTCTTATCTATAAATCCCTAATAAAGCCAGTATGGACATACGGTATTCAGCTATGGGGTAATGCGAAAAAATCTAATTTTAACAAAATTCAAACTTTCCAAAATCTAGCCCTCAGGAAACTTCTCAATGCCCCTCCTTACGTCTCAAACAAAACTATACACACTGATTTAAAAATTAAGACTGTCCAAGATGTAGCAAAAGCGCACTACAAACGCTTTCACAACCGCCTCTCCAATAATATAAATCCGTTAATAAGAGATCTTGCAGTCTTATCCATCCCTGGAAATCCACCTAGGCGCCTAAAAAGAAGATGGTGTCGCGATCTTCTGGATTCCGTCATTTAAATTATGGGAAAAAAAATAAATAAAAAAATAAAAAATAAAAAAATAAAATAAAATAAAATAAAACAAAACAAAATTCTCATGTGAGTGTCATTGATGGATGGCTTCTCTAATCCAGTTATTCATGTAAATATATATGTTTTTGTTAGTTAGCTTTAATATGATGTATATATGTAAATGTCTCTTATCACATGTACTTATTGTGCCTCCTAGGTACAGATTGTACATTCATATTAAAGGAAAAAAAAAAAAGTGCATAATATCACAGGCCATGTATACATATAACAGGTTATCTGGATAGCTGTGATAAAAACATTAAACGCTATATACACGTAATTATAGTGTTTGGGTCCATATAAGTATTCTTACACATTATGCGGATTTTATATTATTAAATCCCTAAAAACATTTTTACTCGCTTCACTCGGATTATAACTTCTAAATAAACAAATATAGACTTTATTTAATAACCGTAGAATTGATGATTTTTGCTAACAATAAAAGGATTTGTCTCTCTGTTTTACCTCATCAACACATTTAGTTTAATTACATTCAGTTTTTTGGAATTAATTTTATATGTATTAAAAATACTGAATTCAATAGAATCGTTCATTATTATTAATAAAGAAAATAATGATCTTAGTTAATAGAAAATAATGAATTTTATAATTATCACAGTAGCAGAATAATATCAACTTAAGCAATGAGGTATAGTATAGAGATATGCAAAGAAATATGCAGCTATAAATAAATGAAAATTATTTTTTCTATAATGGTTAGCCATAGAAACATCTAAGTAGACGTAGAAGGAGTCAATAATGAAATTGCCCTCAATCCACAAAAAAAAATTTTGTTTTATAAAATACAATAAAGATAATATAATAATAAAATATATAATAATATGTTTCCAACAATATATAAAATAAATATATTATATTAGTCTATGAATCACTATGTAGTTTATGAGACATGAGTACCTATAGCAGTGGTTTTCAAACTGGGTGCCGCGGCACACTGGTGTGCCGCGAGTATCCACTATGTGTGTTGCGGTTTACCCATAAATTACCGATTGCATTGAAAGTTGTGACTTTACAATTTGAGAGAGGAGTTACTTGTATTTTTAACTATAGAAAAATCTGAATTCAATTTTCTTGGGGATGAAGAGTGGTGGATAAAGTTATCCTTCTTAACTGATTTGTTTGAACATCTCAATAAACTAAATTCAAGTATGCGAGGTCGTGATGAAAATATACTAACATAGTAACATCGTCGGACAAAATTATGGCTTTCATCGAAAAATTGAATTTATGGAAAACCAAAGTTATTCAAGGTAATCTAATTATGTTTCCTCATACTGCTTTGCTAGTTGCGGATGACAACTTTTTGTCATTAATAGTCGAGTTTATCGCATTGTTGGAAGTAAAAATGAATAAATATTTTCCAAGTATTAATATTAAAAATTACGACTGGGTACGAGACCCTTTTAATGTGTCTATTAGTGACTTGGTTGATTTAAAACTTGTTGAAGAAGAAAATCTCTGTTAAATTAAAAATGATCGAACATTGCAGTTGAAATTCAAAGAAATCACTCTCAATAAATTCTGGATATATGTTTCTGAAGAATATCTAGATATATCTATAAAAGCACTGACTATTCTTTTGCCTTTTTCAACCTCATATCTTTGTGAACAAGGCCACAAGGGTTTTCTGGGCTTGCGAACATAAAAAATAAAAAACGAGAAAAACTAAATTCAGTAGAGGAAGAAATGCGGGTATGTCTGTCAACTATTCGTCCGAGAATTAAAAATATTTGTAACGCCCATCAGGCACACATTTCCCATTAAATGTACCTATGTATACACTACGCTTTTTTTTGTAAATAAATTTAATAACTAATTAACTACTAATACAATGTAATTATAATTAATAAATATTTGTTAGCCCAATATTCACGCATTTCTAATTAAATAAATTTACAATTAAAATTAATACAATTTTGTTCATCTAAAAAAAAAGGTCAGTGTGCCGTGAAAATTTTTCGAAGTGTACAGTGTGCCGTGAATAATAAAAGTTTGAAAACCACTGACCTATAGGCTATAGTAAAATAATAAACGTGGCTCTCAAGTTACAAGCGTATTTATTGATGAAAAGTAGAGTGAATCAAAAGTGTTTGTATAGTAATATGAATTGTATTAAGTGATTTCTTTTGAATTAAACAGAAAACACTTTTTAATTTTGATTGTCAGTATATAGTGGAACGTATACAATTTTTGCATATTTCATCTGTTTACAATACTAAATTAAATATTACTATATACAAATGTACAATATACTATGTAGTTTAATCATTATTTTTAGGGGGGATGGGACTAAGCCCATCCCTTGTTTGCGCCTATGACAATGGCTAACGATAGTATTTTCCATTCTATTCATATAAAAACAACTGTTTCATAAGAGATCCAATTCCAATTGTTATCAAGAGAAAACGTTATTTTTGCCAAAAACTATTTGGATGGGTGGTCTCTAAAATGATTTTGTCTCATCAATGAAAAATGTTTGAAAAATGCCATCATTAGCAAATATTTGTACTTATACAGAACTTTATATAGACATTATCACTGTTTATCAACTATAGACAATTATTTTTATATAGTACCATACTAGAATCAACAACTAATGAAAAAAATAAACATTTATTTGGCAATCTTAATTTAGGATATTTTTAATTACTAGGAACAATTATTAATTCATACTTTAATATATTTTGTCGTATGAACTTCTGGGCCCGAATTAAGTACCTATAACAGTATTATTTTCAAAAATAGTAAACAAAATACCTACGAAAAAACCGAAGTTTGAATAAGTTGCAAATTAAAAGTCAACCAAGGTCAACCTTTTATAGTTTAATCAATACGATTCTGTATACTTTTATTGTGAATAATAGTCTGATGACTAAGTTTTGAAGTGTATTATACTTATTGAAACAAGATGAAATGTCATATTCAACATTGATAGTTACTGCATGAAAAAATAATATCACAGAAGTGGTACAGATAATCTAGCTGAGGCTTCAGATCGGAGTATGGCAAGGAAAGCAAAACAACTCCATTAAAAAACGAATAATTATTATAACAGGCAAGTTTGGATAGTATACTTTAACTAGCAACAGGGACAGTTTTAACCGAACTGTACCGTTATAATATGAACTTATCGGTTAGGAATTGGAGGCAAACGTAAAGCTCAAATTATTATGAGACAGCTATTTGGGTTATTCGAAATGGATAAGGGAACCGAGTACCAATAAGGTGCCAGGGTAAAGTGGCTTGATTAGCACACAATTGTGCGTTGGTCAAACGACTTGAAAACTGTGCCTGTGAAAGGGACTCTAGTCTGTGTTGGCAGACGGCCGTACCGCGGTAGTAACCGAATAATGTCTACCGATCGGTTACGTTGACCGATGTACTAAAGGTTTCGGCAGCACGTAATAAAGAAAAATTCATCGACTACGTTCGCTGAGACACACGTACGTACCTTTTAACCATCTTGCGCGGCTTTGTTGCCCGGCAAAATCGGACGGAAAAAAAAACCAAACGTCAAGACGGGACGCACCCGCGACGGCCCCGGGCCGGGGGTTCGCTGTTCCGGTTCCAGTGGTGCGCGTCACATAATCAGGCGGGCAAGTGTGACGGCACCGAGCGATGGTCGACGCAGACTGCGGCCAGCGGTCGGTACGTGTAAGGGTCGACGGGTGGAGGGGGTCGCGATGAGCAGCGGGTTATCGCACGGAGAATACGGTATCGGTTCTCGTGAAAAGGTGCTATCACTGTAGCCAATACGCGAATATCATGAGTTTGAGCGGCAGCGAAGGCGGCGGCGGCGGACGGACACGGACACTTAGGGACGACGACGGACGTACACTGACCACGAACTATTGTCGACTGGCCGCGGCGTACTGACGTCGCCTGAACACTGGTGTATAGCGTATTGTGGTGCTGCGCGCGGGGGGGGAGGCGAGGTACGCGTTGTCACTGGTGCTACGCACGCACGCACTCGCACGATCCGGTGGCGAAGCTACGCGAGAGTATCACAATGATATTTTGGCCGCCGCCGAGTGATGTGTATAGCTGTCTGTCGATCGCGTCCGCGTGCAATATTATGTACTGCTCCGGTGATAACCAGTTGAGTGTCGACCTGCATGACCCGCACGATGACGAGTAGTGCCACAGGCTACAGTGTACGGAAACCGTCACGGATTGCTTGCTGCGGCGGGAGGGGAAATGCTGCGGCGGCGGGCAGGGGGAAATGCGGCGGCAGCTGTAATGCGTGTTGTGTGCGTGCGTGCGTGTGCCGACCGACGGTCGGAAGACGCCGACGTGCCCGTGTGCTCGTGAAGAGCGATAAAGACCGAACAACGTACGGTGGAGCGGTTTTCGCGAATATTTTTTTGCATTTTTTCACACGCGACCGCTCCGTCGTTACGACGTACATCTGATTGGTTTGAAAATATTGTTATTGCTGTTATTTTTTTCGCGTGATTTTATCGTCCATCGAGGTTCTACAGTTGCTGCTGTAGTCGTCGTCGTCGTCGTTACGTGACGAGCGGTCGGTAAACGCAACGCGCATGCATGGCGGGGGACGGCGGGGGCCGGGGCACGTAATAATGCCTACGCGTTGTACCGCCTACGCTTCTCCGCGTAGATACACGCGCTACAACGTGCACGCTCAACAATGGGCAAGCGGGAGGGGAACGTTCGTGTCGGTTTTTGTTTTTTTTTTTTATTTCGGTTATTCTCGCGTCACCGACCCGAAACGTGTCGCCGCGCCGCATCTGGTCCCGCGTCGCGTTGTCCTCGCACTTTGCGCGTCAAAAGTTCAAAACGCACACGCGTTCCGCGTTCGCCGTCATTGTTTGCGTTGCGTGCACGCGGGTGCTGTCTGGCGTGCGCGCGCTCGACGACGATACACCGCTGGTTCGCGGCGCACAACGGACAGCAGTTGAAATAGTAACACGACTGTGGGCGGTGAAGCGCGAAAACTGTACCGGTAGCCTGTGAAAGTCCCCGTTTAAACGTCTGTGAAAAGTTCAGGCCAAGTCTTTGGGAACCGGCCGACAACATTTTTCAGACTTCGGTACCGTCGACCGCGATATTGTGATCACGTTCTCGGTGTCTTGCCAAATCCGGCTCGAAATAAAAAATAACGCGCTCCGGGGGTGGGGGACACACGATTATATTCGTGCTGTGCGGAACACGCATTGGTCGCTGAACGTCATCTGCCGCGGTTCGTACTTACGAGAAAGGCCGTGCTATGTTATTTTTCGACCAGGAAAGAAATGTTAACGAATCTTCGCGTCCGAACGATTCGTACTTCGACCGTACGCTTGACTTTTTCATTTTTTGAAAATAATTGATAGGTGTATCGTATACATAGTTACCATAATAATACAGTGTATACTGTATACGTAAACGACCGACCGATATTGTGTACCAATATTTTAGTAGTATGCTAATAATATTAAAACATTATTTTATCGCTAATGGGTTAATAAACATTGAGGATATAACTCGTGGGTAGATTATTTCGCGACCGTTTGTGAATTTGAATGAATTCGTATTTCCCCAGGCTTCAACATTGTGTAGACCCACGAGACAAACGACTTGTTTCTTTTTAATAGACTTACGAATAACTGGGCTTAATGCGCCATTCTATGGAAGTTCAACATTTTTTTTCAGTTTTTGGAGGACTTTAAGGACAATTTTTTCTATTAAAATTGGATACTATACATAACTTTAAATGCAGTCTTACTAACTAGAATAATGTTAATTGAAAAAAAAAAGGTTTTTTATTGCTCCGCTTGGAATTTAGAATCAACAATGTAATATTTAAGTGCGGCTCGACGACTTTAAATTCCTGAGTCTTATCACTTATCTAGGGAAATCAAACATGCTGCCCGCAGTTAATCTTTTTATTGCTTACGGCTACCAATATTAATGGACATTTTAGTAAAAAATATAATAAAAAAAAGTGTAATATTTTAATTATGTTAGAGAGAGGTATACTTTTTTGGTATTATATTACTTTTCAACCGATTAACATACGTATTAATGAGGTATTGTTGTTATGAGTTGATAAAAGGCACATTTTTTTGTGTGGTAAAATATTCAATATATTTGGCCCTGTTGATACTTTGAGTTTGACATGCCTGCACTAATCTATTAAGTACATGACGTATAATGTTGGTAAACAAAAATATATGATGTTTTCAATTAATACATTTATATTTCATTTTTAAAATACAATGATTTACAAATTATTTTTCAGTTGAATTTTCAAATATCAATCGTCTGATACTCTGATGACTAACGTAATTTCCCCATTCGTCCTCATATGATTATTTATCTAAGCGACAAAACATGTTAACTTTTGTTTCGTCATTTTAATGCCACTATTCGAACCACATGTGATATATAGCATGCTTTAAATTTCGTAAATAATATTTATTAATCATTGGCCTGTTGCTGAAATGTTATAGGTTACGAGGTTATTGGTTGTGTTAAATATAAAAAGGCAACAATTATTTCATTACTATATCCAGTACCTATTCGAATATAAAAAAAATATTATATTCTCGACATTGAATAATTTACAGGTACGCCATCCTGTTGTTAATATGAAAAGCAACTACGTGGACGCAGCCACTAGACGTCGCTGCAATCGTTTGAATTCAACTTGATAAAAACAGATTTTTAACAATAGAATCAACAGTTAAAAAAACAATAATTATTGTATATTGTTGAAAATGTGTTTTCTTCAAGTTTAATGCAAACGACGACGTCTCGTGGCTGCGTCCACTTGGGCGCCATATATTTTAACAATACGATGGCGTCTATTAATATTATTATTTAATATTTATTACGTCTTATCCCTAGAAAAGTATTTATAATTTGAATGGATAGATAAATTACAAAAAATAATGGTTTTCTGCGTTATAGATAAATGTATAATAAGTGAAACTGTATTAACACTGAACTCGCATAGTGCGAAATGTAGTTACAACCCAAAGGAGCGTTATATTATCTGCCAATTTATTATTCTTTATTTCGATTATTATAATTTTATCCAATTTCATTCAGAATTATTATATTATGTTGAAGTTTGAAAGTGTAAAATACTAAAATATGTTACAAATGATGTTGAATAAAACATGTATTTACCTATATTGTTTTAAATTTATTTTTATTTGTATATAAGGTCGTATAGGTCAAACCGTGAAATTACTGCCTGGATCACTAAGCTTGCATGCGCGTATATGAACTAAAAATAAATATATAAATTATTATCAGAGTACATCGCAGTATCGCACATGTGAATAATGAATATGTAAAAATTGATTTATCGCTCTACACATTTAATATTGGTAAACATAAAATATTAAAACACGCGTATACATAAATGTTTCTGTTTATTTTGCCACTGCTAAAAAATAAAAAGTTTATAAAAATGTGTGTTCAATAAAAAATTCTAAAATGTGTTCTGACTATACAATATACATTATGGTTTTTCTACAATTATTTATTATATATAATAATGAATAAAACAAAAAATGTCTTTGGAATTTGAACCATTTAACCATTATTATTTTAATACTTAGTTAATAATTATTACATGCTTATATTTATGAGAACTAATAAAAAATAATTACCTGAGATCATTAAACAGTAGTGTTTTAATCAATAGTGAGAAACAAGTATATAACAGAATCCTGTATTTTTTAAAACACATAATTAATATACAGCTCTAGTTATGCATAACATTTTTTTAAATAATTTTTTAATTTTTAAAAAACTACTTAAAGCTATCGATATCAACTTTCACATTCATTCAACTAAGTATATAAGAGATTAATAATTAAATTAATGTTGTTATCATTTTTCTCAAATAATCCAAATATATATGGATTTTAGAAGACTTCATATAGTATCAGATCTAGAGGTGCTGGGGGAGCCTTTCTCAGGATATCAGGATCTCAGGATAAGAGCACCTTTGGGTGAAAACATTTAAATAAAATGTAAGAAACCAACTAGCTAAGAAAATAATTAAAATTTCAAGGATAACAAATTTTTAAAATGAGTACAAGAAAAAAATGAAAATAAAAATAAACATTTGTCGTTTAAAATTGTACATTGTGTTGTACCTTATGCGGAAACTTTACTTCTTAGTAGATATATCTAGTAAAAAAAAATTATAGTTGGTTAAACACATAAGCCATTAGCGAAGAAATTAGCTGACGAATTTCAACGAATTCATCAGAATTAACCAATCAAATCGAATATTTTAAAACATTATTTGCTTTTGAGCTCGAATTGTTTTCCAGTGTTTTTTATATAACTAAATTGTAAGTCGTTGAAAATAATAATCTTATGACAAGCCTTCCGAAATTACTAAAGACATTTTATTAATTCTCAATTTACGAGTAACTGAAGTCAGTGCTTAGAAATCGTATTCAAAAATTAATAAATAGCTACCTCAGAAACACTATGTTTCAAACACGTCTAGGTGGTTTTGGTCATGATATCTATTGAAAACGAACGTGCAAAAAAATTAATTATTTCGGTATTGATCAATACTTTTGCACAAAACCAAAGCCAAAAAAAAATATTCACAACTTAATTGTAATATTTACCTACTTATATATGTATATTCACTATTCAGAGTATACGACAGTACCTATATAATAAAATATGTATTAAAGAATAAAGATGTAACGTGAGAAAAACAAAATTCTTAGTTTTCTTTTAAATTCTGTCTTAGCAATAGGGCCTTCATGAACATTTTTGCACGGGCCTCCAAGAATCTAGTTCCGCCACTGACTACTGAGTACACCTATAAATAAACAAAATAGTTTCTATTAAATTGTCTTTTACTAAAAACTAATAATTGAAAGTATCTACTATCTGGTGCATGTATATATAAATTATATAGTTCATTATAACCAATAAATTAATAAGATACATTTTCTACTCATGTATATAAAATACATATATTTTAAGTTCGTATAAGACCATGTACCATGCACATCATCCATCATTCTACATAGTTTTATGATGATACAAGTTATTTAAAAATGAACAAACGTTTAATATAACTAAAATACAAATTCCAATATCTTCTGGTTATTATTATAATATTATAATCAATTTTAAAATGAACGATTATAAGTAGCCTAAGTAGACATAGTATTACCAACGTTAATATTTTTTGAACAAACTTTACATTAAATATTATTAATTTTCTTAGTCAAATATTTTAAATCAGGTATTGCAGATAAAAAGAAACCAAAAAAGTCACTGATGATCGAAATAATAGCTTAGTGACAAATCGCAGAAATAAGTAAAACAATAACAGTTGGTAATATTTTCATTCAAGTTCAACACATAAAACATTTGGTCGGTATCCATACTGCGAAATCGTAAGAAAATTAAAACCGCTATTGTTGGTATTGATTGAGACCTTTGAGTATTTAGCTAGTGTTGTTGAAGTATTATATGCTCTGACACCATTGCATGCGGTATAATAATATGCTGTACCCAAGCATACGGTATACAAGTGTACAATATACGTAGTAGGGCAATCGATTGAATGAAGGTCTTTATTATACGTCACCGTCGCGTGTATACACTGTACCTATAAAATAAATTATACGATACTGGCAAGTGGCAATACACGTATGCCTAAAAAATATTTATAAACTATATCATACAATTATACCAGTAAATAAACGGTATATGCACATTATTTTATATTTTTCACAATAACCTAGACTTTAGAAGTAACTTGTTAGTCTAGCAACTATATCAAGATCCCAAACAAGTGAAACACGTTAGTAAGTACTAATAAGTACTTCGATATTTTGTGATTTCTTCTTTGTAAAATCTGAATTAATTTTTTTATTACTTTTTTCATTTAGACCTTTGAAACGTGAAATAGAAACGCTTTTGTCGAGTGAAATTAATTTTCCGTATAGTATGAATCATAATATTGAATATACTCGAAAGTTTGCGCAAATCATTTAGTTTAACGTCCCCTTGTGCAAATTCAACGAGTAGTTTTCAATCCAATAAGTCTAACCCACTTCTTTGTCGGCGTAGATACAATGCCGTACAAAAAGTCATTAATAGATAATGTATTACATAACTTATACGGCATAGCTAAATTGTTTCAAGGTTCTAGTAGTGATACTGAAAGATCTTTAACTAAAACTAAAATGTACTATAAGAACTTAAAAATCATTGGTAGTCATACAGAAATATGGTATGCCGGTTATCATGTTTTATATTTTTTGAAAATATCTAGTTTTAATCTGGCGAAGGTATGGTAGGTAACTACTCAGAACACGTTATAAGCTCAGTCAAAATCATATTTGTTTTAGAGCTAGTGTTTTTTTTTCAGAATCATCTATGTGACGAATGTACCTAAGTGTACGTATTTCGATGATCGAGGAGTAGTTGACACGTTAAGCCCATATCGTCCACTTGGCCATCTGGGCCTACTTAGAGCCAATAAATGTTTACCAACCCTGACAACATAGACGCAAACAAGTGGTGGCTGGGGGCTGGGGCTAGCCTCGTTTAGAATTGCTATAGCCCCTAAAAACTAATGATATCACTAAATAATACATTGGAATATATGATGGAAAATATTTCATCTCTATTTTAAAATCTGTGAAATTCATATAATCAACTGTGATATTAGTCGTATTTAGTTAAAGTAAAAACTTGTGAACTTTGAAAATAGCATAGCGATTAAAGATAAAAAATTACTTGCCTACACTTAAAAATAAGGGCTTTAGAAGTTTACTATATACGTAAGTATTAATTAATCCATTTAACAGCTGAAGTTCTACAGTACGAGTTTAAACATAAGTAAATACATTTATACTTTAAACTCTATACGTCTATCGCTATAAAATGTTTAAACATCACTGGTCGGGCGATTATTATCCCTTCAGAAGCCATATTATAATCTACCAAGTTTCCAATTTTTTTTTTCATATTTTTATTATTACTAAGACGAGCGAATACAACTGTCGATCATCAAACACATGAACAATAAGTATTCGCATGTTCTTCGCTGGTTCGCGGCAGTTTGATTTATTTTTAAATCATTATAATGAAATTATCTATTTTTTATTCTTAGTTATAGTTTTCAAAGTAAATTTAGATTTTTTAATATATTTTGGAAAAAACATTAATTTAAAACTATAGAAATTGCCAAATTGATATTAAATTAACAAACTATTGCTTCATCATTATATTTCTCAAAACGCATAAGTTAGCGTTACACATAAAGACTAGGGAGATTATACGTATATAGTTTATATCCACCCATTATAAGATAGTATATAAAAGTGTAAATATCATAATACGAGGATCGTGCGTTAAATTATATAACGAAGATTAAAAGAAGACTTAATGTAATTTATGAATACCTATTATACTAACTTACTCTTACGTAATATAGATTTGATTTTCATATTTAATTTGAGGAGCTTCTCTAAAATATCCTTAATTACATTTGAGTGTGTGCGTATGCGCGTTTTATGGAATTAGGTTGGGGATGAAAATTGAGAACCTATGAGGCTACAATAATATCTGAAATTTGAGTCATTTGTTAAACAAACGTAACAAGAAAAAAAGCACTCGAAATTAATTACATTTATTATATTTTGTTTTAAAGTTTTTTTTTTAATTGATTTATGTATTTACTATAACATTTAACTAAATCAAAAAAAAAAAAATTCCTCAGTTGAAATGGTACAGAGAAACATATAATATAAATTTGTTTTTTCAACGAAATAACTGTATTCGAAATATTTCCACCCTCACTAAATGGTTTCTATTGTTGTGTGATTATTTATGTATACACTGTGCGTGTTTGACCAAGGAAAGACCTTGGAATGGTGTGCATAAACCAGCATGTAGCATTCGGGTTGGGTATAGTCGGTATAGGTATGATTTCTATACAGCAAATCAGATAAAATTTCTGTTAACTGTTTACGGACTTTTCACGAACCATTGAGTTACACCCTTAGACCATGAACATAGTAAACACAAATATGTATATTGTACAGAATACAGATTGAAATAAATCGTAAAAATACTAAGAATACTTACAACGTTTTTTTTACTCACAAATTATTATAATGACATAATTCCTGATTATTGACGCAAAATGTTTAGAAATTTAATTTATAACTTAAACATTTTTAAAGTATTATAAAATTGTACATTTAAAAAGTAATAATAATAAGCCATAATAACCTGACCGTATTTGTTTGCTATTTGTATCTGTAAAATTGAATGTATTTATTGTAGTTATAACTCTAATTAATTAAGCCAAAGCTCTGATTAATTAAGCCATAAATCTGTTTTGATCAAACACTTAAGATAATCAATCAATTCAATAACGTCTTATTTCGGCAAATCGTAGGTAAGATAGAGGCTAATCGTAGCAAAATAGATATATTATATTGTGTGTGTTGTTATAAAAAGTATTCGCAGATATAATAGGCGTTTGTATACAATATCTAGAACGCTCTTACTAGTTACTTATATGGTCTTACAATTATTATTCATTACGTATACCTTATGGAAAATAGTCAAAGGACGTTGTACATTTTTACATAGGTACGTCATATTATACTAATATACCTACTTATTGCGTATAGCAAATTAATGTTATTCATTGTAAACCGTGGTAATTAATTAGTAATCATTACAAATTATTATTATTATTATTGATCACTTAATAGTATGAATAAAAAAAAATAGACTATCATTTTTTTTATTGATTTATTCCAAGAGAAAAGTAATAAAAATTAAATGAGACTGAATTATATTATTATATCACTTTTTTCTGGAGTGTAAACAGCGAAATAATAAAATTCAAATGAAGCAAACATTTGTTTTACTAATGTTATAAATTATTATGAGGTAATTATTGAAAAAGTCCGTATACCCTTCAACCCTTGAATACATTTACTAATACACTACGTGTACATATATTATAGGTGACTATTATTTGAATGTTTCGCTGTCAATGTTGTCATGGTAACATAATCATACGTTTCTGTACACAAACAATAATACACATATCTTCTGTGATCTTTGCAGTGCAGTCATACTAATTTAAAATATTTAGAGTTCAATAAGTGAATTCGGAATCGAGTGTTATAATTTAACTCTATCATTTTTACTATCGAAATGTTATTACAATATTAACATTAAATAATATAATTGTTCTGTTAAAATAACGATTTACCCATGTCTGCAGTAAAAATTAAAATACCAGGTAAATATATAATTATATATTTATTATCATGCATAAAATAGTTTTTATTTGAATAAAAAATTTACTTAGCCACTTCATTATTTTATTATATCAAGAACTATACAGTATTGATGTCATAAAACTCATAACAAATCCTTAATCTCATAACAATTTCAAGTTTTTAGAGCATAACATTTGTTTATGTTATTATATTTGCCATGTACTATTAGTAATTACTAATTATTTGAATATGAGTTAAAACTATTTTACACAATATTTGGATAAATCTAAAATAAGATCTCATATAGGTACCTAGATACCTAGGTGACTAGGTACAATTTCTTTTCAATGTAAAATGGACGAATTAATATTTGTATATATTTGTATACGTACGTGCAGTTATTGAAGATCTCCTGACATCTAAAGTAAGTAGGTTAATATAGGCTAAGAATATAAAAAGAAATATTTAATGTAGATTTTAGATTAAGAATATAAGATATAGTTCAAGGAAAAACACATAATAGCCATTTGTCTAACGAATATATTTTTCTCTGGACTTAAAATCTAAAATAAAAACCGTAACATTTTTGCTTTGATTATTATTAAATAAAATGTGTATTATAATATCCTGGCCTCAATGCGGTGGTGATGGGTTAGGTCGTGATTGGACCTGGAGATTTATATACGATTAACTTTGAAAATGTATTATTCACTACAAGTTTGTACATTTATTTTTAATATATTATTTTAATACTATTAAGAAAAATCTGCAATTAATTAAATTAAATTATACACTGCATTTTGTTAATGCAACATTTGTTATAAGTAATTTTCAACTATCCATATAGTTATGCACTATTATGTCTTTCATCACATTTATATCCAAACATTATAATAATTATATTTCTCACTTATCTTAGTTCATTTCGTTCAAAGCGAGCAGAGTACAATTTTGTGATTTTCAGGATTAAATCAAACTTAAAATTATGTACAAAACAATATATAATATACTATTCGTGTGTGTGACACAAGTGTATTTTTTTTTATTTATGGAGATTATGTTTCACTGATATAGTTCAGAAGTATTTATTATTTTTTTATAATACTTCAATGGTTAACGGTGTACTGCAAAGGATCCGGGATATAGTTGAAAATAGACAGCCAAAATTGTTGGTAGGGGGTCTACTCGTCTACTAATACATCGAAACTGTGGGGCTGACAATAATATTAATATTATTGTATGTTGGAAATGAAAATTGTGCGTTATACTGTTGTTCACATTCAATAGACGTGTCGTCTTTTTGTCGCTACTCTGACAAAAATGTCTCACCCACATACTGAAAGACCTTAAATATTTAGTTAGTTCAATGTTCATTGTTCGGCATGTACACGGTTAAAAATATTCGAAGAAAATAGATAACGGCGCCATTAATGTATGTACATTTAATGACCATTTTATTGCCGCTACCCACGAGTGTAAACGTTTTTAGATCGGAGGCAAACAAATTAGCTTTTAAGTAGTGTACAGTGTACACAGTACATTGACTGGCGACTGCGGAGAAAACAAAAAAACAACTATAAATTGACAATAGGTCTCGCGCGCTTGTCAGTGCTGGTCTCGACGTGTTTAAAACGTGTTAGAACCGTCCGTTTCACTGTAAACTGCGGAGAGTTCATAACTCCGCTCTACACAAACGGTTTTTACTGTTTTTAGCCGAGCCGGGTCAGGCCTCTGTACATTTTTTATTTTATATAATATATTTCTTAGCAATGTAATACCAGCTAACAGTACGTGGTAAAAGTGTTCACGATACCTTTTGTTTTTTTTTCACACTCCAGTCATAGAAGCATTTACATTTTAAATTTGTAGTACCCACTTGCACACAACTATGCGATAATACCGTATAGGAAGCACCTCATAATTCATAATATACATGGCGTAAACGCGTTTCTCTACACGGTACATATTATTATGCCATATTATCGTGTGCTCACTCTTAACTCATAAAATTCACACGAATGTTCTCTAACTAACATTAGTATGTATGAATATTCTTTGATTACTTTAATTCGGCCTCGGTCTCGACGACATCGAGACGTATAATACATATTATGCAACAATTAAAAATACCGAAATCGTGTACATACGTTTTCTGCCCAACAATGGTACCTACGCAGTACCTATAGTCCAGGGATCACCAATTAATATTTTTGAAGGGCCTAATCGGAAAATTTGAAAATTTTCAGGGGCCGTCAAAATGGCTAAACAAATATTTTTAACATATTATGTAATGAAGCAAAAGTATAACACAAATAAAAAATAATAAATTGAAAAAAATAAAATAAAGTACAAATTAACAGCAATATTATAATATAAATAGAAAGTCAGGGTAAAATTAGTGAGAAAAATAGCAAGTAAGTTTGCTATCGAACTTTATTCGTATTTTATTATCGGTTTTTACTTTTTTTCCTTGTCTGCGGGCCGGATGTGGCCTGCGGGCCTCCATTTGGTGACCACCGACCTATACAGTAGTATGTCCGTTGTAATTTATCATCTACAGTGGCCAGTAGGTTTAGTATATTGGTATACCGTATAGGTACGCAGTAATCTACATGCACATAAATTACCATTGACGATCCGATTAAATGTACACGACGAAAACGCAGAACGTATAATTATCATCTGCAAACGCCTGTATTGTGTGAACTGACGTTCTATAAGTTACTATGCATCTGCATATTCAAGCAACTATTCATTGCAACATTCATTGCTGTGCGAGGTGATTTATTTATTTTTTCATCACTATATTTCATACGTACCTAATAATGTTTATATTTTATTTAGCGATATATAAACAACTATTGTCGTATAAATCAGATAATTATGCCTACACGTGTAAATGTGTAATACGCACACCATCATATGCATTTATTTTGTATTCAATTATTATTATTATTTCCTATCTTAAATATTTCACGTGAATCGCATGTGACTGCGAGGTAGGTGGTATAAATATTATATAATGCACACCGCATGTTGATCATGTACTACGTCGTATGGTTTATAATACAGACACAGCGTTTTTCGTTGAATATTATTAACAATAAATTATTATGATTATTACCTTATGTGTAGTAAATCGACAAATTCATCACTTAAGACATACTAGTATTGTCTGCATCAGTGTGTTTTATGACGTTTTCTCTGAAATGAATGTGATTTTTGAAGACTATTACAATAGCCTATACATTGGCGGTGAAAAATTTCATAATAGTACCAAAATATTTTACGATAGTACCTTTTACTAAATCTTTCAAGTTGGTCTTTCTGTTCCGTACTGTAAATATATAAAAATGTGCGCATTTTATAAAAACCATGTGTGCCTAGAATAAGTTAACAAAATGGAGTACTAAGTATATGACTACAGTTATCTATAAGAAGATAACCATACAAAAAAACTATACACATTATCGACTTACTTTATCTCGCTTGTTATTTACTATTCACATGGGTACATCTAATTTTATATTTATTTATGGCGTTTTACTTGTTTTGTTTGAACTGACATTGGATTTGTTTTGTTAGTTAAAAAATATCTGCGGGTCTATTGCTAAGAGCAAAGTGTTGAAGTAAAAAGTCAATTTCCAAATATTTTGTAAGAAAAAAATTATTTTATTGAGTAGGTACTTCTAAAATGTTAAAACAATATAATAATACCGGCTACTAGGTCAATTAACTCGCATTATTAAATAATAATTACATCATTAATCATGTTTTATACCAAACATCCGGTACTAATAGTTAACTTATAAGAATAATATTATAAGGAATATCTGTTATTTCATATTTGTTTAACACAATGGCATGAGTGTGAGTGCGTGACCAATATACGGTATCCTTTCAGAAAAAAATGTAAAACAATTTTATTTTACAAATATTGGACTATTTTTTTTTATATTATTTGTTATTAATGATATACAGAATTTAATAGTGAAATTAAATGTTTAAAATGCATAGATTTTTTTAATATTAACGTTTTATTATTTGGATTAAACTTTTGTATTACTCTTTAATATGATAACTCAACAATTAACAAATAATAATATACCATTAATTAGACATATCTATTAAATTATAGCTAGATTATGTTAATAAGATGATATTTATAATATTATACTATACCTAATAGAATAAAAGTTATATTATAAAACCAGATTACGAAATAAAAATAGGTTATTTTAACTTTTATGACAAGTTCAGAGTTGGTATTAAGGATGAAGTATAGAGGTATTTTGAGAGAAATGTTAACGGATTTTAAGGAATTGAACAAGATTAATTGTTTAGCGTGTAGAGATGGACAATCAAAGAGAATGTGAGGAAGATCGCAAATACTTTCAGTGAAATGTAGCATGCAGAGAGGAGAATCGTTTATCCCAAGTTTGTAATCGTGAGCTGGTAATAATACGTAGTATGACCTATACGTAATCGATTGAATTGAATAATAGAAGATCTCGTTAAGGTTATTAAGGTTGTCGAACCGGGTTTTTTTAAGGATATTAGGAACAATGCTCTAAAGTCTAGAAGCAAATGAAAGATTTGTCCAGTGAGTAGTCAGTACTTATATAGGTTACAGTTATGTAACACCGTAAAATTAGGGTAAAGGATTACACTCATCGGCGCAGCTCACGAAGACATTTTCATTGGCTACTATTGAATTTATTATATAATAATTTATCTATGTATATGTATTTTATTGTTCCAAAACGAACTATAACACTTATACACAAATGTATAATTTCAGAAGACAATATTACAACGTTTCTGACTATGAGAAGTCATTTTAAAAAGATTTATGATGTAAAACCTAAAGTAAATTGTTGGTCGGATGCTTGTCCAAACAAAAGATTATTGAAAAACACTATTAATATTCGTGATTTCCAGTGAGTATTAAAATAATATTAAAAAAAGTAGGTTGTACTGATTTTAGTTATATGTTTTTTTCGTTTATCGTTAACCGTATAATACTATAATAGAAATCTATTGTATTTATTGACATCGTGTCATTATTAAATATTATTGATGTTGACTTGTTTCAACTTTTTTCTAAGAAGTATGTTACATTTTTCTTTGTCTGTCCAGTCGCAAATTTTCGGTTTCAACGAAATGCACAAATCTACTCTATAACGTTTTAGGTTATTATTGTTATTTAACCCACATCTACATAAACTCAAATTATATCCTTACCAGTCATTACTATTATTTATAATACCTATATTAATATTAACATGCATTTGTCTCTACTATTAATTAACAGAATTTTCATTTTCATTATTTCATGTGCATTTTATAGAGTTCTACCACATTATTGTAATTCAACAATCAGTTCTGCAGCAAAAAAATCAATTAAACAAAAATATAACAATAATAAGTTAACTCGGCCACCATCGAATAAAAAGAAGCACATAAACAGAGTAAATATTTTACATTATTATAGTCTGTACAAGTGTACTCTATATATTATATTCTATATACCTACTAAATAGTTAATGTTGATTATATTTTGAATTTTTATTGGTATATGTTATCAATTTATCATAATGCTTAACTTCGATTATAATTCGATTTATAATTGAGATTTTAATGTCGTTCTTTCGGTTGTTCAGCTTAAACTAAGTAATATTATAAACATATTTGTACAAACAGGATGCGGTGACTGGGTATTCGTCATGCTCACCTTGGAGAAAGTCAGTGTTATTATTTCCAATTTGAAAGCATGTACCTACTAGATTTGTTACAGTATTTTTATTTATATAGTGTGAAATGTGAATCAATTTTTGGTGTTAAGAAGTCAGAAAAATGTATATTATGAATATAATATATGATTTATTTTATTAGGATTATTTACCAAATCTAATACATAATAATTCAGAATTATAATGTTATTTTACTTTTTAAAATAATGTGGTAATTCTGAATAATTCAGTAGGCCTACATTTCTTCGATTATAAATTACAATTTTAATAATTATTATAATACTATCTAATTTATCACTCGAGATTACATTGTATTTAAGAACAGTGATAAATGTATAGAAATTACCAAAAATATGAAACATTTCAATGATACAGATCGAGATGAAAATTCACTTTCAGTCTATTCAAATAAATTTGATATTTTTAGCTTTAATTTTAACTGATTTTTTGGAAAAATTGCCATATGTTTCTAGCAGAAAATGAAAACTGTTGCTTTGGGACCCTTTAATTAGACATGATGACCAATACGTCTGTAAAATGCTTACATTCCTTATCGCACTGCTAAATTCTAATAAAAATAATATCATTAAAATTACAGAATTTAAGTTATGAATCTGCATATAATGATGATGATTTCGGATTCGGTTCGGTAGAAAACAACAGTCGAACATATTCTCCCGAAGACCATCATCGCAACCGTGAAGATGAATCCAAAACAATAAGCAGACAACATCGCCCATTAAGTTCTGTTCATCCAAAAGAGTCAGCAAAAAAAAAAGAGTATTACAATTTATCGTTTATTTATAATTAGTTCTTATTCGTAATACGTTATTTAAATAATTAATACACGACCTAAACTTATACATATATTATATAATTAATCAATAACATTAATTATAGCATCTTCATTATATTATCACCAACTTAAAAATTGAGGTCATATTATATTTAATTGTTTGAAATTTAGTTTTCTATTATATAAATATGTATACATTATCTATAAGTATTTATTACCATTTGTATTGTTTTAGTAAATTTTTTCAAAATACGACGAATGATTCATACCAACGGTTCCTCGAAGAAATGACTAACGAAATAGTGAGACTTGACTTGTGTACAGATAAAGCATTACAAAATGTTTTTCGAAAACATATTAAACACAACATTGGAAAACTCGATGAGGTATAATCATAATCTAGACTGTAATTTAGTAGTCGTATCACTTTAATATTATCATATAATTTTCTCCATTAAATAAATATAAATATTTTAACAAACAGCACTCGTAGGATTCGTAATTAGATTTGTAATCATAATATTTTTTTTTCAAAATTCTAAAAATGGTGACTTAAAAGTCAGAGCCATGAGAACACATGTATGTCAGGGATAATTATTATAGAAACGAAGCGTGTGAAGGTTATCGTTAAAAATCACACAGATAATGTTGAAATTATAATTAATAATATAATTACTATAAGTATAATCTGTATTAAGCTAGAGTTCAATTTTATTTAATTTTGCGTGTCTTATTTTTTTTCTTCAAACCTATATGAAGATAGTTTAATTAATGAATTAGGAAATTAAAACTTAAATAAAAAATTGTTTGGCGTTGAGACTAAAAATAATAACGCTATAAGTTGTACGTCAGATGAATAATAAGTGCAAATTAATACATATTTAAGACTTTATTAAAGTAAATTAAGCAATTAAAGTATGAAATAAATAAATATTAAACTTAATGCTTAAAACTATGACTTGATCATCGAATTAAAGTTTTTTAAATTTTATAGCTTAATACTACAAAAGGTATTACAAATTATTTATTTATTTTTTTGTTGATAGGGTAAACATTATTAATTATTAGTACAAAGAAAGTAATTATAATTTTCAAATGGAGTTTTTGTGTATTTTTAAGTATTAAATACATTATAATTAATTTCCTACTTATATATTCGAAGTTCAATCAATTTGTAGCAGGTGCCACTAAACCCAGCTATTTTGTCATTTTCTATATTATATTATGTTTATACGACAAACGTCCGGCGACCTACCTATTAGTTTCAAATAATAACTATTGAAACCATAATAATTAATGACCGCCGGAAGTATCTATAATATGTAACTGTATAAGGTTATCTTCGAAGTGCCATCAAGTCGTTTTCGTCTCTGTTAAGTAATAGCAAAGCAACAGAACCGCATTAAAAATATAATGTAATAGAAATGTATGCTATTTTACAAACCAGTTCCGATACGTTTCATCACGTATTATCTAAATAATATTACTAAATACTACTAATAAAAGTAAAATGTATACAGAAAATAGATATTATTATAATACATTTTTAATGTACCAATGGACCTTTTGTATTTTATTCATTCATAAAAATCAAATTTTAGAAAAAAATGATGGCAGAGGTAAAAAAAGTACAAGTGTTATTGGATTTACCATCCGATAATGAAGATAGATATACTGGATTCGATGAAATAGCTACGCTTCCAACGAGTTCTGAAACTGTTCAACGTCATTTACCCACAAGTAAATCAGGAAAATAATTTATAATATCTATAGCGATAAAATGTTATATGGCTTATACGTATATCTTTAAAAACTGTTTTTAATACAAAGTGAACCATTTTTTTTATTGTTATAATTTTTTAAAGCTACCAGTCTTCACAACTTTATATTGTTTTAATATCGATTATATAATATTCATAGCACAAACTATTTCCCACTTAGAGGTTCATTATTATTTATTTACTTTATATAATTGTACGTAAACAATACAACTTTTATTTTTTTTAAACTGATTAGTATATTATTTTACAGTTGAAATATATTAAAATATTACAATAAAGTAATTGTAGTGGTTTTTTTTATAAATTGTTTCAACAAACCAAATTAAGTATGATACTTGATTATGTATAACTTCTATACAAAAAAAAAAAAAAAATAATAACATCAATAGCGAGTGCCGAATGTTTGGAAATTAAAACTATAGGTATTCATTTGAGCTATTTTTTAATTTGTAATTTAATAATATATTTTCATAATATTCTACATTTTTATTGAAAATATTCAAAATCCTAATTAATATATTTAATTCATTCACAAGTATAATAGTATTCAAAATTATATTATGCTGATCGTTATTTACGTATCATATATGCACTGTCTAGACGTCCATACTTACAACATATTATTGATAAAAAAATTAAAGAATTATTATATTATTGAACATACATTTCCGGTTCTTTTATTTTTTATTTATTCAACAAATATATTTCCATTTAAAATTAGAAAAATGGTTCGGTAGTTATTGATGTATATATATTAGCCATTAGGTATATATAATAACAAACGTTGACTTAATAACAACTTATTTGCTTAAAACAGCTTAAACATATTCATAAATATTGAATATTGTAACAAAAATAATTCAGTCTAAATAATAATGTATAGTATGTAGGTATTATGGAGTCTTTGACGATTGTACATAATAACGATTTATTTATTGTAAATAAATATATTAAATTCCTATTATGTTCGCCGTATGCAGACAAAATAGAAAATAGGACATTGTACAGATATATAATGCCCACAGTCAGGGGTGGGTTTTATCATTCACCAAGAATTTAATTAGTTATTTTTTTAAATTTATATAGAATTTTAATTTACAGAGTATGTTTTTGAGTATCTTATAATTATATTTTTTTAATGAATTTATTTACAATAGCGACAAATGTTAAATAGTTACATTATTGGTGTCAATTTTAATCTGAAACAAATTAAAAAAAATAGGTATACACATATAATTAACAACAAAAATGAGCTATTTATTTATAAAAAAAATATATAAAATATGTATATTACATTATTAATTCCATATTTCTTTTTCTAACCTTTGAAAACCGTTCAATAATATGATCTGTTTATACTTCTTAGTTATTTTTCCCTATGAACATGAAGTAAAGCTAAACCATTCAATCTATCAGGTATCTGGATATTCGTGATCTTAACCAATTTTTTAACCTAGATTTAAAACATTATACATAGTAGAATTAGTAGCAGACTATCGTTTGAAATTCCGGCTATGTTTGAACCATTTGTTACTCGATTCTCGAAATAAAGGAAGATATCCAATTCTTTATATTTATTTATTTATTTTTATGGCAGTTGTCCAGATACAATGAACATAGGTAATATACAGTTTTTAAATTTAGAGGTACATATGAGTCAAAAAATTATGCTATTTTAATATAAATTGAAAGTGTTTACAGTTATATGTGAAAATATATCGACAATATACTTATTAACTAATTCTATGCATCTAATAATAGGACTTTTTGCACCATAGTTCGTGGATTGAAATGGAACATAAAAAGTGTTTTATTGTCTAGTTTTGCGACTTGGTACTGAAAAATTTAATTTAGATTGTGAAATTGGGCTGCTAATTTATCCATTTAGTAGTTTAAAAACAGAAGAGAGATCAGACTTTATTCTTCTAATTTCCGATATTTCGAGATTTAAAAAAGTTAGCAATGGCTGATAAGAAGAGTGAGGCTTATGGAGTATTTCGCATCTGAAAGATACTATTCTTAAAAAAAGACTTTGGATCGATTCAAGTATTTGTTTCGGACCTAGCGTGCTAGGTGACCAAATTTGTGAATTTTAATCAAAAATTGAACGTACATATGAACAATATACCGCTTTCAACGCAGTTGGATTTTTGATCTTTATTTTGGTAGATACGGATGAATTTAGAATTATTAAATTGATAATTATGTAAGTACGGAGTTCGTTTTTTAGAGAAGGTCATTACTCTACATTTAGAGATATTTAAGTATAAATTATGAAGATCACACCAATTATGTAGGTAATTCATATCATTATGTAGTAACTCTGAGTCATTTGAATTTTTAATAATACGAAATAATTTAAGGTCATCTGCATATAATAATATACGGGATTCAGAAAATTGAATATCATTTATGAATAGATTAAATAAAAAAGGTGCCAAATGAGACCCTTGAGTGACACCTGATGTAACAGTAAGGTAACTTGAGCAAAAATGTTTGTATTTAACATACTGCTATTTATAGCATTAATTATATTTTAATTATTAATAATTTTAATTTATTATTAATCTTAATTTATATTGTATTATGAATGTTTATATGAATATGTCTTTTTTTATTTAAATAAGTAATATAAACTCAAAATCTGCAACTGGTTTTATTTGTTATCTTCGATTAAGTTAATTTAATTACAAGATTATATTTAAAATTGTGGTTGAAAAACCCAGATTTCTTAAAACGTATGACAAAAATGTAAAATTTACTAACGTTTACGCCTTAGACGAAATTGCATGCAGCTATACAAACATTGATTTTTTAAGGCAGTTACATACACTTCCTAGACTGCGATATTGTTTACATTTTAGGGTAGGTAACAATTAGTTATCAATGAACAGTAAAAATAAACCAATCTCAATTGGAAAAAAATTGATTATATTTTGATTTTTGATAACTATTTTACGGTATACAATCTATTATTATTATTTTATTAATTTTTGATTTGTAGTTTTTATATTTGACGACCTTGAACAAAGATTTTACTTTATAAAGTAAAAAATAAAAATATTGTTATAATGTTATTCGGCAACCCGTAAACCTAATTATGATAGCATAAAATCATAATATGATGCACCATAGATTGTAACGTGGCTGTTTTGCAATTAAAATTGAATTAAGAGTCTTGAATCAATAATTAATTTTTTAAACAGATATAATACAAATTGAAGAATACTGATCATTATTTTTGATGACCACATGCACAGCAATTACTATTATTAGCGCTTCACAGGGTGTAAATGTATAATAGGTTATAACTTGTAACACAGTACATTTAAAGTTACCTGAAATATCAAATGTAACTCAAAAATGTTTAATTTTGAGTTGTGGCAGTATTAGAATATTTTATGTCTGAACAACATTATTACATACCACAACTAGAAGAAGAAAATTGAAAAAGGATGATTACAATATTATTGAAATAAAAAGATATTTTTTAATATATTAAGTTTATTACAAGCTAGATGAGAACAAAATAATGTAAACAATACAAATATGTGATATTTAAAACTTTTGAAACTATTTTACAATAAAGGATTATTATAATTAATTTGTTTGAAAAAATTGATTTACTTAGGTTATTTTGACAACACTGAGTATAATCAATAATTTTATATTCACACTTTCAAATACCTATATTATTATTGTTTTTTTAAAATAATCATAAATTAACCATTTATCAGAATAATATATCTAGAAATATTAAAATATTAAATAAAGTACTTAAAATTACAAAACTAATAAAGCTTAGAAGAAAGCATGAAAAGTATTGTTACATAATCAGTAGGGATTATACTACAAATGTGATTTGGTTCTATTACATGATTAATTTCAAAGTAAAATTTAAAAAAATGTAAGTTTACAAATGAATTATGTTCCAAAAAGTCATTATAATTGATAACGTATTACATAATACAGTAACAACAAATAAAACACATCCATTGTACATAAAGTATGTAATTTAATTCAAGTCAGTACAGTAGAATCTCCTTAATGGGGAAAAATTGACAAAGGCTCGAACTAATGTATTGCAATTTTACTTCGTTTATCTGGGAAAAACCATTGGTTATAAGGGACAAAAATAAAAGTGTCTAACTAGATATTCTGACTTAAATCATCTACTTTCTTATCAAAACTGTAATTATCTAATCTTTATGGCTCTATTTTATTTTATAAATATACGTAAATGTACAATGTATTTTTAAAAATTGATGATGGTGTGCAGTGCATCAATGAAAATGAGAATTACAATAATATTCTTGACGAATTTGTTGAGGGAAGTCTGCCAAATGATGAAAGTGATGAAAATGACGACGTTCAACCCGTCAAAATTACAAAAGAAGCAGAAAAGTGCATTGATCAGCTGAGACTATATTTCATGCAAAATGGAAACAAAAATGTCCCAACAACTTCACTCGATGTTTGTGCAGATTTTATCAATAAGCAAAGTCTTGATAACTCACAGCAAAGAAGAATGGATGATTTTCTGCAGCCTAACAAAATATGAATTAATTATTTATGTATATTAAATAAATTTACGATACAATATGTAATACTAAATAGTTAATATAATGTACAACTGCTAATAAAAATAATAATATTTAATTTTTAAATAAAGTATGAATTAAGTATGTGTGTATTTTTTAAATAAAGTTTTACATATGTAAATATGCACTTTAATAGTTTCGGTTTTTTAGTTGTACAGTTAACCAGGACAGTCGGATTATGGGGACAACCATGTGTCCCAATTAAGTGGATTCTACTGTACATAAAAAATGTGGCAGTATTTCACATTTATCTGTACACAAAAAGCATCAACAAAAACCATGCTTTAATTTCAATCTAAAAACTAGTATAGGACAATGAACTAACTTTACAAAGAAATTAAAACTATAGTTTATTATGTACATGTAAATGGATATCTAAATGGTATGTCCTTCATAATATTTTGGAAAAATTTGAAATCATAAAATTGATTTTCAGTAAAATATATACACAATTAATGTAAACCAAATATAGAATAAATTTTTGTTGTAAGTTAAAGGAATGTAACCAATTTAATATTGAATCTTTGAATCATAGAACTTGATGACAATAATCCATGAACGATATTGTTTTTTTTTTTAAATACTGCACTCTGATGCATGGACCTATAAAAAAAATCATAATTAATTAAAAAAATAAATCTTATAGTAAAACAAGTTTTATATCAATAGACTTTTTAGCTATAAAATAATACATTAACTTAAACCAACACATTTTTCAGATTTTATAATAAATATTAAAGTTGCATTATAAATAATTTGGTTATCAAAATATTATAAAAATACATCAAATAAAAAAACACATTTTAATATATCATATGAATATTAAAAAAAAAAAAAATGTTTATAGAATAAGCTTTCAGTCTAATAAATAATATACAAGTATATGATAATCTAAAAAGGAATATTTTATTTATTTATTTATTTATTTATTTATTTAATAATTATGTCACATGCCATAAACATATTCTATCAAATAACAATTGAAATAAAAATATTCTTATTTATATTTGTATAACAAAAATAAATAAGGACTATATACTCATAGTGTATTTTATTTAAAACCTAATGTTTAGTAATAGTTTAATCAATAATTGTAGAAATATAGGCTTATAATTCAACCATTATATTTTAAGCCAGGTGACCAAGTACGGCCCAAGATTATTTATCAACCGGCCCACTAATGTATTCAATAAAAATGGAAAAAAATTAATTCAAATGTATCTAAAAATGTAATATACCTATTTAAAATAAAATATAAATGAATATTTCTTCTTTTCTAATACTTATTGCCAATTTCATTATTAATTAGACATACCATGATATTTTAATTTCCTATGATTATCTAATATTAACTTCCAAGAAAAATTTTAAATCCCTGGTCTGCCAAGAATTTTTTTTTAATGGCCCACGGTAAATAACGGTTGGTCACCACAGTTAATAACCTAACATTAGTCAATAATAGACATGTTTATATTTTTTAATTAATTTATAAGAATTATATATTTAAAATTAAATTATAAATTAGTTGACTATTAATAATAAATTACCTCAATATCTAGTGTAGGATATAATCCAAAGCATAAAGGACATTGAGATTGAGGTAATGAATTGTTATTTTGAATTCCATTCTCAGACTTCAGTTCTGAGAGTGATGGTCGATTTCTTGATGGAAGAGTATTATTAATGTTATTTTTCATTATTCTCAATTTTTTTCTAAGTTCCTATAAAAGAAAAAGTATATTAAAATACATATTTTAAAAACACTGATGAAAAATTGATTAAAACAGAAAATTAATTATTAGTTTTGAAAAGTATAGAATCATAGTTGAATATGATAAATATATAATGCCACTTAATTTAATTATGTCTTAAAGAAAAAAAAGAAACTTTTTATACACTTAAAATTGCATATTAGTTTAAGACACTAAACTTACCTGTTCTTGTTTAGTGCTTATTCCTTCATCTGATCTTCCATTGTCATATTGATTATAATAACCAATTGGGAAATTTTGATCTGTAAGTACTGGAGTTTGATTATTAGATGTAGAAGCTGTAGCTGTTTCAACTTTATACTTATTTCTACCCTTCTTTCTACCCTTTGGTGATACACTTTTTTTAGTTTCTTCTTTTTTACCTAATACGTTAGTGTTGTCAGAATAAGAAGGTTTTGAATATTCTTGAAGTTCGTTAAACGATATTTTATCTGACAAACTTTTTTTATCTACATTATCATCAGTATTGATATTAACATTTTTCAACATATCAGCTATGATATCAGGTGAATTGTTTATTTTACTTTTCTGAATTGTATTGTTGAGTATGGTAGTATTTACTTTGGCATTAATTGGCAACAAACTTAGGCTGGAGTAAAATGAATTGGTTTGCGGAACTTCTAAATTTACTTTACAAAAACCGTTTATCATACCCAAAACCGATGGTAGGTAATAATCTATTTCAGATAATGGTTCTTCTTCCAACATAATTTTATTATTTACTGTTTTTTTCCTTTGAGTCATTGTAAATCATAAAATCTGAAAAAAAAGTATTTACTCATTAAGTTAACCATGTTAGAGATTTTATAATTGTTAAAACTAAGCAGGGCTGGGTAATTTTAAAATATTAACGCATTTGATTTTAGTATCTTATAAATAGGTGGAAGACTTGTAGATCAAAAAATAGCACTTAATATGCAAGCACGTATGCACTTAAAAATCCTATAATATTAACTAAAAATATGCTCTTAATATATGCTCTTCTATTTTTTTTAAAAATTTATAAGTTTTGTTTTAATAAAATGTTATGTCTTGAAAATTCTTTATCTGAACCTAAAAATAAAATTCCTAGTGTTATAGTAAAAATTATTAAAACCTGTAGATAATAGTCGATAGTATTTTTACCTTGAAAATTACATTGAATGACTAAATGCTTTTTTAAATGATCAAACTGGAAAGTTCATTGTTTGGTTGCATATTAGATGACATTAAAACGTCAACAGAAAAATATTGATAAAATGATAAAATATTTAAAATATGCAACCAAAATTATAAATTATTATAAATTGGAACAAATATGTCCTAAAAATCAAAAGAAAACCAAAAATATGAATTTATATGCAAAATTAAATTTCTAAACAAGCATTGTTAAAGCATGAAAAGTATTTGTTAGTACGAACTCAACTATTTTTGAGATTTAGCAAAACAAATATGCAAATGCTACAAGTCCTCTGCCCTGCTTATAAGTGATAACTAGTATATACAAAGTCATTCCTTCAGTAACATATTTTAACTAGTTTGGTTATGTAGTATCCACTAATAAAATTATGAACATTTATTTGAACTCTATAAGCAACATACCTTATGCTTTTGCTAAATGCAATAATTTTTAAAAAGCAAATTACAGTAAAACTCGCTTAAGACGCTTTCCCGCATAAGACGCTGTTTTTAGTCGGTCCCTAGACATTTCCTATACTAGTCAATGTAAAAATCACCTGTTAAGACGCTCAGTTTTTCTCTGTCTAATCGGGTAAAACGCTCTTTTTTTCAGCAGATTACGATAAATTTTAGTAGTTTTGTGAAAATAAAAATAGAATTTTTAGTATTATACGTGTTCTTATCGTTTTATTTTATCGCTATACCTATTTTATCATTACTTATTATAACAGTTTCACTGTATTTCATCGTATTATGAGATTTAGTAAGTGCTGTTCGTTCGCATGTGTATAACCGTAATTTCGTTATGGCTAGTGGTATAAAATTATAATTAATTTATAAGTGTATTTCTCATTAAATTATGTTTAATAATAAAAAAATAAACTCGATATTTCAACCACATCATTTTGTTTCATTCCCGCATAAGACGCTTTCCCGCTTAAGACGTTCTAGAGAGCTGGTCCCTTAAAGAGCGTCTTAAGCGAGTTTTACTGTATATATCTAATAGTATCTCTGACTTACCTTTTAAAAAAAAAAAAAATTGTAAGCTATTTAGCCTATAATAATTAAAAAATATGAAATCAGAAATAGTGAATAGTTATTTGATCAACTGAATAATACGAGTATGTTTATCAGTAGTGCTGTTATCACTACAATAACATACTGCATTTAGGTAATCTACAAATTATTGTAAGCCCGAGTAATTTTTAGAAAGAAATTTAAACAATTTTTAACAATAATTTAAATTATTTTATTATATTTTTATTTATTATTGTTTTATTTTAATTAAACTAAACATTTTATCGTTGTTTAAAATATGTTATGGAAATGTTGGCAAATGACAATCATATGAAATTATATCAGTAAAATGTGTAAACCAAAGTGATAAAGTTATCGGGGTATTCGCTAACATGACCAACTCGTATTTATGGCTTATGGCCACGACCTAATACATATATATGTATATCTTAGTACGTGCTGATGCCTTATGCCAACATTGAACATACCTAAAAGCAAATAAAAATTTTCTTTTTTGTTCCTGCGTTTTACCTTGTGGTCTTAACAGTTGCTGTTACAAATGATCGCCGTTCTTGAGTTCTTGTTCAATAACATATCATAAATAACTGTAAAAATTATTATAAACCATAATTTCTTTTTAATATATTTTGTATTATTATAAAAATTATTATAGCTGTTGAAGTATTCAACACCTTTATATTGAAATCATAATAATTTACGTTTTCCCATATACTTTTTGTTAAGCGATCGTAATATGTTTTTAGGTAATGCTGGTTTCCACAAAGGATTGTTGTGTGCCAGAAGTAAAAGTTCATTTTATATTTAATATGTGATCGGTTAACGTAAACTCATCTTTTATAAATTAATTTTTTGTGGTTTTTGAATTGCTATAGATTTATCAATAGCATTGAAAATGAATTCAGTGGCTCAATATCATACATTGAAAATCGAAAGTCCTAAAGAATTTGTTTTTAATGTACAGTTAAATAGGCCAGACAAAGCTAATGCAATGAACACTCCTATGTGGTTGTAAGTAATATTATAAACTTATTTCATTCAGTTGTTAACTGATTTGAATGTAGGTACTATTAAATAACACTTGTATTTTTATACCATTAAAATCTGAAAATAAATGTATGTACAGTATACATATAAATTAATTTAAAGATCGCTAATAAGCATTTGAAATCCATTGTTTCATGATATCTTGAAATAAAAGTAGTAGCCATCTTAGACTATTGTTATTAATAAATTTATTATATGATCTATAAAATAATGTTTTCAATAAGCATAAGTAATAAAGTTGATAATGGCTTTTGAAGAAGTTGTGTGTAAAGAGGTGACTCGTTGATGATACTTTGGCAATAAATTGATTTTATAAAAATATTAATAGGTAATCTATGAATTTCCAATGCTTTTTTAAAAAGTTGATATAAAAATAAAGTATTAATTTTTTTATTTGATAGACAGTGAAAAATAGAAAAATATTTTGTGGTTAATAGTTAATTTGTATTGTTTAAAAGAAATAGGTTCTTATACTAATATCTTTTAATATAATAAATTTAGGGAAATTGGAAAATGTTTTAATGAGTTAAATGAAAACCCTGATTGCCGAGCCATTGTTCTTTCAGGTGAAGGAAAATATTTTACTTCAGGTAATGTGTATATTTTCTACTTATATGTTGTTATCAATTAATATAAATATAAGTGACAAAAATATTTTTTGATCTTTTTATATAAACATTTGTAAACAATAGCATGTATTTTTTTGTCATTACCTTATTCATTAATTATACCCTAGACAAATTAAACTTAAACACAAAGACTTAATTTTGTATGTGGTACAAACAGTCTCAATTAATTTGGTTTAAACTATTATACATATCACAACCTTTTACTATTAATGCTAGAAAGTTTATTTTAGAAATTATTACTGGTTACATTTTTATGAATATAAATAAAAGTTGATGAAATAATAATATATTTTACCTTTTAATAGGAATCGATTTATTTGATATTATGAGTCTTGGAGAGGAATTAAGCAACCATGATGACATTGCTAGAAAAATTAAAGTATTACGGAAATTTATTAAAACGTATCAAGATTGTATTACCGCAATTGAAAAGGTAAATAAAATGATTTCATTTTAAATTATGATCACGGATATGTGGTAATTGAATAATCTTGTAACTATTATAATAATAACTTATAAAGCTTTCCTTAATTAACTAAAAAAATATTGTAAATTTTGAAATTAGTACAATGGAAACTGTTTCAAAATAAAGAGTGTAAATATTAATAAATCATTGTCAAGATTCTACACAATAACTAAATATTTTCATCATTATATGTATTCATTTAATTTATTTAGTGCGATAAACCAGTCTTGGCAGCTATTCATAATGCATGTATTGGCGGTGGCGTTGATCTAGTTTCAACTGCAGATATGCGGTACTGTACAAAAGATGCATGGTTTCAACTAAAAGAAACTGAAATTGGTAAAAACTATAAATTACTGAATAATTATTTTCTAATTGCTTGATTAGTTTGAGAAAATGTGTAAAAACAAATCAACAGATACTATCAATTTTACCCTTATTAAACCAGGGGTATAAAAAATTATTTTGTGGAAAGGAATAAATCTACAAAAGAAAAAAATTAAAATGAGTATTAAAATAATTGTATTCTTACATTTTACCAAATTTTAACCTATCTTATATAATGATTTAAATTCAATTTCAATGATGAGGGAACTGTTGCCTCCCCAGTCTCCCTATTAATATATCATCTCTTAACTTAGCTATTTTAAAAAAATATTGTTGTATTCATTTATTTTTGATAAAATAATTAATAGCCAAATTCATAACATTCTTATATGAGACTGTGCAACTTGAACTTTTGTAATTTACGTTATAATTTGCAAAATGTTTAAATATTTTTGTCCTATTTTTAATTTAATATTATTTTAATTTTAATAAGTTTAAAAATTTATTTGACTTGTGTAAATAAATATTTTGGATAGGGTGTCCCGCTGAGGATTTACCCATTGCAATATTCCTGGGATAATAAAGATAATCAAATTATGTTTTTTTTTTATAAGACTTACAGGGACTAGGATTACAGATATTTCATATTTTAATTGAATTTAATGTTTTGGTAAATTCTCAGAAAAATAAAATATAAATTGGATATCTTCAAATTTTTCAAAAGTAATAATATAAAAAATGTTTATTTTAACATTTTTACCAAGACATTAAATTCTTTTAAAATATAAAATAATTGTAGTTCTTGTCCCTGTGAGTCTTATAATAAAAAACAATTTGAATGTCATCATTATCGAAGGAGATATCACTACATATAAATCCTTATAGGGACACTCTGTATATGTATATAATTATTTATTAATGTTTATATTTATTTATAAGGAATGGCGGCGGACGTTGGTACGTTGCAAAGAATGCAAAAAATTATTGGAAGTATGAGTACGTTCAATGAATTAGCATTTACTGCTCGTAAATTTGACTCTTCAGAAGCCAAAAATATTGGATTTGTGAGTCAGGTGCATGACACCAAAGAAAGGTAAACTAGAATATAATTATATTATAAAAATTGTAACAGTCAAACTTGAAGTCTAGCAGTTTATAGCTTATAGTCAAATTAATTTTCAGCATGCTCGAAAATGTTATGAACATTGCTTCAGATATAGCCAGCAAAAGTCCAGTTGGTGTTCAAATGACTAAAAGAAGCATAATATTTTCACGTGATCATACAGTCCAAGAAGGATTGGATCATATTGTAAGTTAAATAATATTAAAAAGTAAATATAAATAGTTATCATATTCTTTTTTTTTTTTTAAATGAACTTTTGGTTTGAATACAATTATGTTAACTACCAAATAAAAAATTGATTCAATAATACTAAGTATAATTTCACTTATAATTATTATATTTCAACATTTATTGGAATTTATAACTTTCTTCAAATAATTCACATGCACCTAAAAAAAACTATTAGGTAATATTTAGTAATTCTTTTATTGTATATTCAGTACCTATTTTTTTTTAATTAAAACTATCATAGACTGTAATTAAGAAATGAGTGCCCTCATTACAATCTTTTTAGTTCAATATCAATAATCAATGAGAATTTTAAAGTTATGCAGCCAAATGTTGCTTTTTTTACTCAAATAATTCTACAAATAATCTAAAAGCATATTTCAATCAGCTTTTCTCTACTGTTACATAAACTGATAAGTGATAAGCTTATAAATATAATGCATGTATAATTTTTTTTACTTTTTATTTCATTTATAGGCGGATTGGAATCAAATATTATTACAAAGTGAAGATTTTATTAAAGCATCTATGGCTGCTGCAACTAAGGATAAAAAACCAATATTTTCAAAATTATGATTTATATAAAAATAATTTTTTTGTTACTCATTATTAAATTAAAATTTTATATACTTTATTTAATTTAATTATTTTTGTTAATAAATATTAAATATAACATTGGGAAAATACTAATTTCTTTCTTAGTTAATTACCATTTCCAAAAAAACTTCTTTTTTTAAATTAATATCACATTTTCATTCTAACGTAGTGTTGCTGAACTCGTGGTTGAAACAAAATAAATAAATACTGCAAATAATTAAATACAACAAGAATAAAATGTTATGTCATATGACAAATAGGCAGTGGCATTTCCTGGTTTTTTAAAGTGGGCGTTAAAACATTTTTTAAACAATTTTTATTTTATTGCATTGAAAATAGGTGTATTATTTCAATAATTAATACAGTCAAATATTTTATTATTACAATTTAATAAATGTTTCATTATAAGGAGGAACTTGAAATATTAAAAAAATAGATATTCATTGTATTTTTATGCTTCTTTCATACATTGTTGTCGTCACTGGAAGTTAGTTTAATAGATTTTAAACATATTTTATAAAATATAATATATCTAAAACAATTTGAATAATTTTTAAACCATTTAGTTGGTAGTAGTGACTTGGTAATTTTTAGTCCTACAATTTGCGCTCCTCTTGGAATTGCGCCCCTGGTCCACGCCCTCTTTCTCTGTCCTGAATATGGCCCTGTGTACAGTACACGTTATGTATAAATGTTTAATACAACAGTCCATCGATTAAAAATAAAAATTAATGAATAGACCGTGCCAAGTGTAGAGCTAAAAGTGATGATGTTTTATCGAAATTAAATACTTATAGCGAATAGACATTGAAACCAATGTTGTTTGATTTTACACACATCAAAACGTTGGGAAATATTTTAATAACTTGAAATTCCAACTACTATTACATTTTATAATATTATAGTAATATATTGTTCAATTGTTGTACTAAAGAGCATGCTAACATATTGTATTTATGTTTGGCTGTTAATATTAAACTTGCACACCCTGAATAAACGCCTCTGCAAGTAGGGGGACACTTTGGTGATAAAAAATTAAATTTCCATTATTGGTAGCCTGCGCAAAGACATAATTGTGGCCTGAAGAATGAAAGAAGTTGGACACCGCTGTTCTGAAGTAAAATTGATCATTTACATGCACTTTGAAAAAAAATCTGTTACCTACGTAAACATTATACGATATAGATAATAATAAATAAGTAAGATAGTATAATCCTATGAAACACAATAATTATCACGTTAGAATTAAACTGGAAGGTTTTGGTGCTTCACTGTTTCGACAATTGTTTTTCTTTGACAGCACTCTGTTCATCAACTTTGACTATTAAATATTTCTCTTCGCTTTTATCCTTGACCTCGCATTATTTTTGGAAATATTTACGAGAACAAGACATGTGGTTCTTCTAAATCATCTCGATTGTTTGGTCGGTTTATTCGAGCGCAATACTTAATACTGGTATTAAAATAGAAATGTCGCTAAGGTTAACTATTGGCAGACTGACAGCTGACTGGTTCACTAATCACTTTTCGATGTATGTAGTTAATTCATTAACTTTGACCAACTTATCAAAATGTTGTCAGGTTTCAATAGTTCAATGAAATATAAATATATAAATGCAAAACTGTATGAAATTATAAAAACAATTTCTTATCCAAATTAATAGAAGTTAAATGTCTAAAATCGTGTATGAATAAGAAAAATTATCCAGCGGAAAAATCATTTGATATCTAAAGAAAATTGCCTTCATGGTCTCATGGATCGCCGCGGTACAATACATTATTTTCGGTAATGTGCGCACACAGCGATTTCACGTCCTTATTTTCGTCGCCGCAGGTGGCAGCTTACATTTACTGTCTAGACTATAAGCTAAGTCATTTTCGATACTATTCTAATAGAACGATGTGTAGGTATCACATAAGACTTCAACAGCGACTGCAGTCTACGACTTAAGTAAAAAGCGATCATGTATCGCCGTGAGCACTAATTTTCTTGGACTCTGCATAAGTGCAATGCGTGCTCCTGCTCCGAAAAACAGGACAGAGAACAGAGGATAAGCTTCCTTAGTAAGTAGACTTTTTCGGATGAATGGTTCGTAAACGAGTAGTAACTAGTAAGTGTAGTTGAAGCGTCGAATCGACAACGAGTAAAATACGTTAGGTACCTACTCAAGTAGAATGTTTTGAAATGTTATAGAGTCGTTGCGGTGACGAGCGAATGATTACTGCTGAAAAATGCTATTTCATATGATTCATTAAATTTCCATACAGAAGTCCACGTCATTGACTTCCTCAGAATTTGCACTTGGATTACTGTTGATAATAATATTTTAAAATACAGAATGTGTACGTTTGGATAAACCCGAAGCAGTGAAGCTGATGATTTATCAAAAAATTTCAAAACTATAACGATACATCTTGGAAAACGTAAAAAATTATATTTAGTGCAAGATTTAACAGAACAACGTTGGCTGTTATTTCAATTTAACACAAGAGTTTGGATTGCCGCGGTGACGGTGACAGCAGTATATTATTTCAGTAAATAAATTCAATAGGTATACATATATATATACATTTATATAAGTATACTGATAAGATTTTGTATAATACATACTCCCCACCTAAAATAATAAGTTATTTTTTGCGTTGTAGAAAAGATTTAATGCTATGTTATCGATCCGTCGGGAGTCATAAATTATCAAGCTCGTGAAGTGATTGATGATTTAGAAGGTAGAAAAGGGAAATCGAGTTTTTTTTGTATGTTTAGATTTTGAGTGTAAGACTATTTTATTGAATAAAAGCTCTTTGCCTTCGAAACCACCCAAAATAATCTATCGAAGATGAAAGCACTGTATGTCTGTATTAAATTGCACACACGCTTGCAATGCTTGTTTTGTGTACAATATTATTTCACGGTCGAGTAAAATTGTAATAAAACTGTTACTGCACACACACATAATATAATATAATAACCCAATTATTAAAGAAATTAAAAAATTTAAATATCAATAAACATACGAAATAGAGCACAACACGTGTACAAATATATTGCCTTCAATAGCATGTGTACCGCCGGGTGCTGAAATTTTAATTTGCGTCAATATTATTAAATGCCTTAATACACGAAATAGAGCACACCGCACGTAGCGTGTAGAGTTAAATTGCATACCCGATCTCCGTCATAATGTGAAATCTTAATCTTGCGTCAACTAAATAATTATATACTACACTACATTATCGTCAATTTGCATAGCATTCTCGCAAACTGCTTTAACATTTTGAAATTAAAAAACAACGCTTTAAATATGATAATTCAATAGCTTTTTTGTCCCACTTATTTTCTAAAAGTTATTTTTATCGACTATTTTTGTAATTGATTTCTGTTTACTACGAGCTATAAAATGCTTGGTTTTTTTATTACGTTATATAATAAAAAAATTGGAGTGATTAACTTTGACAATTTTTCATTATAATTTTATAGTACATATTAGTACTTATAAACCCTCGACATGACTAAACTACAATATTGAAGTATAAAAACAAAAATTTTTTAAAATTCATTAACAGAATGTACCTAGGATATAGTCTTTTGAATATGTTCTATAGAATTCATTAGAGTTATTAATACAAACAACTGTATGCTACGTATAATGTTTATAGTTATTGCTTTGAAGTTAAATGGTTCGCTTTAATTGGAATAAGATTACCTAAAAAAATATTTTACATTTTTCTATCACAACGAGGTTAATACATTGTTCACTGATGTTTTTGATTGTTAATATATATAACTAAAAAAAAAATGTTGGTTAAATTTTGATAAAAAATTACAAAATATTGAACTACATATATTATAACATATAATAATACGTAAAAATGTACAATAACATAAAAAATTAAATAAATGATTTATTTATTTGAGTATTCTCTCATTACTTATTAAAGTAATTTTTACTAGATACTCTAGTATAAAAAAAAATCTTTTGAATCAAGTTCCTAATTAAATATGAAAACTGAATATTAACTAATGCAAACTAACTTTTTGCAACTTTGAAATTAATTATAGTTTATAAACTCATGTGATAATTAAAATTTCATATGGATACTGATGCCGTGATAGTTTAGAGTGCTTCTAAAAGTACCTATATAGATTCTTCCTTTGATACATCTATCGTGTTTATTAGAAAATATATTTGGTTACCTACGTACTTACATATACCGCTTAAATCTTGAGTTTGCCAGCTTTTTGTCAATTTCTACAATTTGAAATAATACTTATGAATAGTTTAATTAAATATACATTATAAGTACATTAAAATTATATTTTTATCACTTAAAAATTATTTAATTTCTTCCTGGTCGACCAATTTTAATAAACATTCGTTTTATCTTACTATACCGGTTTTTTATTTATCTAATGGATACGTAATTGTATTTATGTAATATCGGTATGACAGTATAAACATTAAGAACTTGGATTCTTTTTAGTTTTCACTCGACTATATAAGACATATAAGCCATTTATTAATTAATTTACGTCTTACTTTCTTATTTCATTACAAACAAATACGTGTAATTTGTGCTTTCATAAAAACAGTTTTACTATTATTATTATTATTATTATTATGAAGTATTAATGTGATTGAAATACTAGTGCAACACTAAAATCAAATACATAGTGTTATTACAATATATTATTTATTCATATTTTACACAAGTCACTAAAGTAATTTCCTTTAGTAAAAATGTTAGTACTACGCTATAAGAGTAACCAATTTAAAAATAAATTGTAATACTTCAATACGGTTTCAAATGTGGAGGAGTTTAAAAAAATTGCAAAGCAATTTGAATCTTAGAAAGGCGTTTAACTTATGAAGTATGATAGGTTTTTGATTTTGCATAAGCATAAATAGAAAGGCGATACTACAAAAGTGTGAAATTTTTATATTATATTCCATACTCAATGTTATATCACGTACATTAAATCTGCTACTTTCGAAACTTTTGAAACACTTTTAATGTCTTTTTTTGGGGGAAGGAAATATAATACCTATCACTCGTCTCACAGTTTGAAATATCTTCATCAATACATTAGTGATAGCTACTTTTTTCAGTTTCATCAAATACATATTATACACTGTCATAGTTTGGAAAATGAAGCATGACTCAGTCGTATCTTGTCAGGCGCACATAAAATATGTGTGTTACGATATATTTAGGTCACCAACCTATTGTTCATACAAAATGTATTTTTCAGAAATACTTCTGTATTTTTCAGCATAATGTATCTATACCGTCGAGAGCAATCAAAAATTCGATTCGGCCAATAATCAAAAGCCATGAACGATAAACAAATTTGTTTTTATCGGAACACTTGATGGTCATAAACTCTGATCATATTGACCCATACTTGAATAAATAATATGGATGTTACAGAAACTCAAGAAAAGTGTTTGCATAATGTAATTTACAGAAATTAATCAAAACGAAACGTATTTATAAGGTTATTGTTCAGTGTTTTTAAATAATACTCTGATTATATTATATTAGTCTTCAAAATAAATAAGCATTCGAACATATTGTATTTAAATACTTAAATAGAATATCGTTCGGACGTTGTCTGTCAAGGAAATACATGACAATTAAAATGGAAGGATCTTATTGTATTATTTAGTCCAAAAGCAATAGTCATCAAGTTCTAGTTACGAATTGTGTAATTAGATGAAACTCTAAGTACTCTTCAGTTTGCGGTTTACACTGCTACAATTGTTTAGAGTTAAATATAACAACACTTGAACTATTCATCATCGTTATTCTGAAGGACATTACGATTGATTGTTGTATGCCGTATGGACATAATTTTGATACAACGTGCCGAGTACAAACGAGCTACGCTCAAGTAGCTAAACCGTGACATTGTCCTCGTGCACGTAGAGATGAGGTTAACGCATAAACTCGTGATGCAAAACAATAATAGTATACATGTATTTTCCCCAAACAAAATATATATAATATATATATAATAATTATACTAGATATTATACAGTAGTATAATACTATAAATTACTCTAGGATTATAATTAGTTTGAGGTGCAAAGTGTAACTATAATTTAAGAGTTTAATTTAATTTAAATTATAAAGTATATATATTGCGTGTAAGACTGCCTCATCTCAGTCTACAATAATAATTCCACGTCTTTACGGAATGCAGAAACACACAAGTAGTTAAGCAAATATATAACACATATTACATACATTCCAGGAAACCTTCATAGCTCACTCGGTTCAGAAGAAGATATTATCTAAAGCAGGGGTGGCCAACCTTTTGGAAGGACTGTATTACATTATGCGAATGAAAATTTTCGTTGGCCACATGCATTTTTATAATAATACATTTTACTTATAATTTTACGAGTGAATAGTGAGTAAAAATATTTGTAATATATTATATTTATATATTTATATATTTATAATTAAAAGAAGAAAATAATTTAAAAATAACAATAAATGCAATTACAATAACACATTTATAGTACGAGTATACTATTCAATTAATTTAACAAATTTTTCTCGATACATTTAAATGTATGCTCAACGCCTCAATGCATAAGTTATGAATGTTATGTTCAATAACATATTTTATTGTTTAACTTATTTTAATTTGAGAGACCTATGTGTATAGATAATGACTAATGAGCATTTCATTTTTAATTTCACCTTGAAACAAACAATGCAAAGTGTTAATGCGGGTATTATTTTGGTCAGTTTTATACATGAAAATATAATTTATTTTCCGGATTTCAGGTGGTACTTTTAGGTTAATTTCGGATAAGTTAAAGCTTGCAACATTTTTTTTATTCAAGTAAAATACCTATGTACTTAATTAAATTATCAAATATATTATAGTCATTCCGTTTTTCGATATTTACTTAAATTGTATGGATTGGGTAATATTTTTAAGTAATAGGTACAGTTTGAAATATTGAAATCTTTTAAATCTGAAACGCATAGCTACTATAATATAATGTTATGTGTAATACACGTATACACTAACAAAATAGATTTTTATTAAAAGAAAAATTGGAGTTTGAAAGCGAGTTTACAAAATCAAATCGATGTATTGTATAGTAGTTGAAAAATTTATATTGTATTAGGATATTTATTGTGGTAAACAAAAATGATTATTATATGGTTTCCTTATTCTTTCTCCATTAATTATATTTTTGTTATTATTTGAGATTGCCACGTGCAACGGTATTCGGCGTTCTAGAAGGACATTTCGATTAGTTCTGGTATTTTTTTTTATTCGCACTTTCACTTCAGCGGCAAGAGTTGTACTGTACGCAGTTCATTCTAAATACACATTAGTGCGATACAAATAATCGTAACGTTAAGACATTCAACACTTTATTTTTATGTGGTGCGCTCTGTTTTATTAACATAGACATACTATTTTCTTTTCGTTCAATTTTCAGTATTCACGTTATCAATTTAAACGCGATTGTATTTTCATAAACATGGCTACAAGTATGCTGGTAAATCCGTGGTCTACGAGCCCGTCAAGTTTTCGGTACGACCAAAGGCACTACAAAAAAGACTCAAGATTTGTAATGGATTTGTACACTTTGACTTATGATTCTCACGAGAGTCTCGACTGTCACGGTGTTCTCAACAACAATGTAAGTTTTTTATTTATAACTATCAAAATGTTTGGGTACCATTACAATAATAATTCATGCTGCGCATATTATGTGCAGTCGTATCATATACATTCTACACTTTATCGTATACAGGCATTCATATGCTTGTTGTGCATCAATATATTTACTTACATGTAGATCAAATTCATAAACACACAAATTATATGATAAGTAAATTATGATTGAAAACTGATACTTTTAAAAATAATTATTGATTTTAAATGTACAGACATTTTGTACGTTTTTGGGAAACAACATAGAAAGCAAATGTCTCAGTTGATAAATATCGTGAAATGAGTTATGCGCAGTATTAATATTTATAAATATTCTATATAGATTGACAGTGGTAATTTATATTATTTATTTTTCGATGACCAAAAATCGTATTTTCCTACGTTGGAAACTGACTCTCCTAAACGGTATCTAAATTATACTTATTTTTTCTCGTATTCTTCTTATTAGTAAATAATAAATAGAAATGACATTAAATATTTATAGTTTATTTTAAAATGTATATTAGTATAATATACTAACATATATATATATATATAAAGTATTTTAGTGAATATATATTATCACAAAGTGTACATTTTTAAAAACATTCGTAGATAAAATATTTTAATTCGGAGATTTTAAACTTAACAAAGACACCAACAACATCTATTTAGATACGACAGTTATATTATGTTGATTAATACACTTAATAATTATAGGTAATAAACTAATAAATCTATGGCAATGTAGGTATGTATAGAAATTGATTTAGGGCTGGATAATACAAATCTTTAAAATAATTATGTATTTTTTACTTGCCTTTAGAAGCTACTGTAATGCCTTCTCCGTGTTTTCAAATTAGATTTTAATATATTTAAAAATTTGTAAAATAATTAAATTCATAATTATAAAATCATATGATTGTTTCATTCTGCAATTTTGAATACGTACATTTATGATATATGTATACCAATTCACAATTTTTGAATATATGCTGGTAACTAAGTACCTACCCTAAGACGTGTGCCTGTTTGTCTTTGTGTAGTTATGCATGTATGTCTTTGTGTTACGATAAATTCATATAAGATACTAATTATATAAAGATAATTATTATTCCAAGGTGTCTCACGATACGTTGTTTGTAATTTTTAAAATTATGAGAACACTATAACAAATAATAACCATAGACATTTTATTATTATATGTTATAGTGTTATACTATAAACAATTAAACTTGAAAGCATATAAGCATTCCAAGATATGAGATATTTTTAATAATTCATTATTCAAATTAATAAAACAATTAAAAAAAAAATTTGTTATAAATCTGGAAATATAAATTTTTTTTACTAATATATTATACATATTTATAACATCCGCAGTAGGTATGACCATATGAGTCATTTATTTAATCACAAAATTATTTTAAAACGATATGTAATTACACGGCTGTGATTCATGATATTTCAACTCTAGAAACAGACATTTCATAGTTTTATACTATAATATATTTGCCCATCATTTAAAGCATCTACTCGTATATACCATCATTATAACACCCAATCAATTGAAATTTGAAAGTATTCAAACACTTTTATTTGAAACCACGGTCGTATAAAATGACTATAGTCTACACGGTTATATATGTATATATATATATATATATCAACGGTGTGCCTGTGCCTGTGATATAATCAAAACTATAGTTTATTTCTGTCAATTTAATAATATTGACCTTGCTTGTAAAACCGAAGCTACTGCCTATTCGTACCTAAATTACATATTATATACAAGGGCATCCATCTAAACAAATCTAGGAGGGAGTGAAATCAATTTTAGAAAACCAAATACGAAGGTACTCATAATTTCATTATTTACACTCCGAATCCATAAAAGTTTCTATTCCCTAAACAATTGTTAGCGACATTTTAAGGGCAGCTACTTTTTGCTGTTTTATGTGGCAACCAATATTATATTCTAGACAATCAATCCACTATTTTGGAGTATATCGTATATGCTAGTATACTCTATAGCCAGGTGGGACCAGCATCAGTGTGACACTAAAGATATATATATATAATTTTGTAAACAATAATCAATTACGATGACCAGAACCGGCTTGATCGATTGGTATGCGTTTTTGTTAGAATGAAACGTGATAAATTATGGATTAGAAAAATTACACATTTATCACCCAATGCGATTCAAATAAATTCGTGTACCCTGGACCATGTCCACCGTTCATAATATTTCGTCGTAGGCAATGCATAAATAATAATAAAATTTCAAAAATAAGCATAGGTTTGGGATTCATATATTTTATTTCGCAAATCGCAGCTGCGGTCGCTCAAAACACCAAACAGTTACTCAGTTAAAGTACTAACCGACTTGTCGGTTTACTGAACATTAACCATATCTAATGTAATATAATTCATCTAATTGTATGCGTTTACATCTGCAGAAATAATGATTACGTGATAAAATTATTACTAGTTGCTACATATAAAAATATATTACCTAGTTAGTAGTTAGTAGTTTACAAAATAACAGTAAAATATTTAATAATTTTAATTATAAGCATGAAACTATACGTGCCGACCTAAACTATTAAATTACATATATTTATTGTAATAAACGCCTGAATGCGAGATACTTAATAATGCAACTTTTACGAGTATAATTTAGACGAAAGATATCGGTAAATAATATGTTTAGAAAATCGTCTAATCTATATTAACCACGTTGATGATATCGTGAGTATCCGACATAACAGACATTTATAATATAGTATTATAGTATATCCTTAGTTCTATCAATCAGTTTAGGAAAGGAACGATTTCCAAAAATGTAGAGAAGGGTAATTTAAAAATGGGTAACATTATGTGTACTTATTCCCGTTCTCTTATTCTACACTGTAAGATTTAAATAACTACATATACAATTATAAAACGATAGTTAACAATAGATTATGCATCTCCCTTTAGTGCATTTTCACTTTGAGTGTTACGTTCATATAATATATTACAATATTTTACAATCAAATAGCAGTAATTTGAAAGTCGTTAAAAATTTAGCGTACAAAACAAGGAGGTGAATAAATATATTTCATATCTTCAAAAACAATCGCTGTTTCATAAAGTCAGTTACCCGCCATTTTTACGTAATAGTCTGATAATTGATTTTAATCGGTTGCTTGAGATTATAATATGAACTACTGTCGTCTAGAAATCGTAGTATCGCGTACGCAGTATATAATTTTATACGTCGTTCTGGTTCGTTGCCACGGTCATCGACAAAATAAACAATTCGTTGTATTATTATATAATGGTATAAAATTAATAATAAAGTATGTAACGCGCATAATAAACACAAGTATAATTTATCAAATTAATTATTCGTTCTTATATTTTTTCAAAATGAATAATTTCAAACATTAAAACTATAATAATAATAAATATTAAATTATTTGTAAACGAATTGGTAACGAACAATAGTTTAGAATGTTTAGATAACCTTTTTAATTTAAAGCCTTTGCGCGTTGAACTTCCAATAGTTACTCGTTATTATTAATACAGAGAATTGCAATCTGATAGTCTGTGATTTATATATATATATATACCGTTGAAACTATAATATACAGATACGCCATAATTGTATTGAAATTGGTAGCACAAAGCGCTTACGTGGACGCAGCCACTAGACGTCGCTGTCATCGTTTGCATTAAAACTTGATAAAAATAGGTTTTCAACTATAGAAAACTTTTAACAACAGTTGTTTTTATTGTTAATAACTTGTTTTATCAAACAGCAACGTCTAGTAGCTGCGGCCACGAATAGGTGCTACCAATTTTAACAATAGGATAATGTATTTATATATTATAAGATCAATGTATTATATACCAAAAAATTGGAATAATTCAATTTTTATTACGAAAAAACATTGGTAAGCGTATATTCAACATGTATTAAAGTATATAATACCTATATCGTCTATACATATCAAATGATGTACCTATATTTACATTTTACAACCCTGGTCTTTCCTCGGAATCGGTTTTCCCTAATGCAATAAATAAGGTTCCGTTTCAGACGTAGGCGTAAAAACTACGATTCGGCTATAACTATTGCAACCCACCTTGTATTAAGTGCAATGAGCTACGCAAATAGCGATGTACGTCTGCTCGCCGCATTCTGCGGTAAATTAGACGTACCGGGGAAACCTACATTATGATATGCGCGTGTAAAAGGTCGCGAAGTTGCGACACACCTACGACGCGCGTCCGAAAAACAAACCCTAAACCCTAAAGGGTCGTCCGGCTACACGCGAGAGCGTCGACGCGCACCCGCCATTTTAGACACGACGGCGAGGCGCGCGCCGACCGGCGGAAGCTGCGCGGGGAAGGAAGACCGATTGTTTCGCATCGGTTCTGCGAGCGTTGCTCGTATAGCGGCCGCGGTCTATTAAACGCTCTGCGGAGGGGTGCGGTACGCAGCGCTGTTTTCGCGGAAAATACTGTTGCAACACTTATTATTCGGTACATTTCGTAACGCGCGCACGCAACACTGGAACGAGCCCGCAGCACGGGTAGAACGCAGAAGGTCACGCGAGCCGGGCCGGCGCGAACGTAAACATCCGTCCCGCGCCGCGCGACCATCCGCGGTACGGAATGAAACCACCCTGAAAATCGATAACCCTTTGCCCGCGCGTGCCCTCCCGCGCTCCGCGTTAAACTGTGCGCGCTTTGTCCGCGGGGAACGACGGTGGCGTGACGCCTACCGCAACAGACGGCGCGGTCGCGCACTCGCGGTCCCCGGGAAACCGACGCGCGGTGGGTGTTGTGCGGCGCGCCGAGAACGATATGCGTACGGTCGTAATAATTATATCACTACGCGCGTCGGGACGTCGTCGTTCGCGGACACCCGACTGACGTTGTTGTGATTTTCTTTTTCAACCCTCTCCGTCCGTGCTAATAAAATTATCACGACGATCTGACGCGGATACGAGGGCGTCGTAGAAAAAAATAACAAAAAACGTTTCGTGATTACTGATAAGGGTTGTGGTCGGCGGTCGAAATCGCGGTCGTCGGACTGCGCGGCGCCGGGAACGGTTCGGAGCGCGAACTCGAGCGCAATGAAACGTCGCGGCTGTCGTTGAGGCACGGTGCTCGGTCGATCGGATCAGCGGGACACGCGAGCGTTTCGCAACCACGGTAACCTGCTGCGCTGTTGTGTTGCATCACCATCCGCGCCATGTCGGATCACTCGTCACTAGTGGCCACGTTCAGAGAAAAACTGCGACCCAGATACTACGGCCGGTCCAGCGGGGCGAACAGCCGGTACATCAAGGAAAACGTGTACTTCAACGGCATAGCCCTGAAGGAGTCGCTGCTGCACGACAACGAGTACCAAGAGACGCAGACGCCCAAGCGCGTACTGCTCGGCCACAGCAACCGGACCGCGGCGGCCGCCACGTATCCGAACAACAACAAATGCTTCGAGCTGGAGAAAGGCTGCTTCATCTACCAGAATCCCGCCAGCCACTACGGCGACAACGATTTCATCCACAAGTTTACGGACATGTCGTTGGCGGACGAGCTCGGGGTGGTCAACAGCAATTACGCGCAGTCCATGGACGCGGACACGTACAAACTGGTAAAAATCGTTTCGTCGATCCCGTTCAATCTATTTCGCGCGGCGCAAAGTAATTAATCTCGTGCGACCCATTGCTCCGACCGTACTCGGGGCTTTTATTGAGGCATGCGGGTGCAGCACGAATACGCGTCTTCGGAGACGATTGTACAACGTGAATATAATATAAATATTTTCACATCCTGTACCATAAAACCGAAACACAATATTGCATTTTTAAAAACACATCGAATCACCGATATATTACAATATTATTATGTATTATTAGTGAATTTGCCGGATTCTTTTAAACGTTTATTTTTGGTACAACGTGGTATGAACTGTGAAAGAGGCTATACATATTATATGGTTATAAAACCTCCCGGCTCTAGTCTCCACACAATATTATTATGTATAAATAGACAGCAAATAATAACATTTTAATATCAGTTTTCAGTCTTCGCTTTCGATTGACATAAAAAAAAAATGTTTTCATAACATTCCGCGAGTTATTAATTGTATTATTTTGTTTCAGAAAAAAACTGATCGTGAAGAAATCCGTAAACGTTTGGTCGAAGGTTATCACAACACAAGGAAATCGACCAAAAAATCAAGTTTAGAATCTAGACTACAAAATGGTAAGCACGAACTTAAACGAAAAAAAAATATTATATCATGTTGAAGTTGAATACGTTACATTTCTAACTTACTTGTACATTACCTAATTACAAATAAGTTACACAAGTTAAAGAAGAAGATAAAATTATAGAAACAATACTGTTTATTTTGTACGATAATGAATGACCATTGTAACGTTAATACAGTATGCATTGTATTTATATAAACAGCATTGTCTATTATTATTTAAGTGACATAACTTAATTTTTGTCGACATATTTATTAAAAAAAAAAAATGTTTGCCTCTAAAACAACTACAAACGGGTAATTCATTATTTGATTTTCAGGTTCAAATCTTCAATTATGTTTTATGAATGAACAATCTTCAGACACTGAGTTACCAATAAATGATAGTGACATTTCAGCTGAAGACGAGAAACTTAAATCTGCTGTATGTATTACTAACAAAATATTTTTTTCAAAAAAATTTTAAGTTTCAAAATTATTTTTAGGCCGAACTAAAACAAGGGTTAAGTTTAGCTAAAAATCGAGCCAGAGCACATATGATTTCAGATCAGCGCAACTGTGTTATTTCAGCTGTAATTAAAGAGAGTCTTTCAAAAGTAAGTTATTAATTATTATAATTAAATATTAATAAATATAGGCAATTTTAAAATCTAGATAAGCAAGCAACATTTTAAAAACTATTAGCTTTTGTATATCAATTCAATATACTTTTTGTAATTTTAATTTAATAGTTTTCTAAAATTATGTTTGAAATTCAGTTAAATATTATTTTAAAAGAAAAATGTAACTAAATATAAAATGTTGTACTTGTAAATCCATTTTGTAACCAGCTATTTTCATTTGCTTGTTTTTAGTAAATATATTAAAAAAATATATTTATTTTTATAAAACCTGTTTACCAATGTACTCGTATATAATAAATAAATAAAATAATTAGTACATATATTATGTCTATCATTATAAAAATCAACTTATACTAAAATACTTAAGTCAATAAATTGATTAAAGTATTGTATTGCATATAATTTAAACAGTAGTTTTTAATTTGAACATTTGTTTTAGGTTGGAGTTAAATTAGATAATGATAGAAGACGTGTTAGTAGACATTTTCTAATGCGTTTGAACTTGGCACAATTACAAGTTATTGTAAATGATCTACATTCTTACATCGAATGTGAGTATATTTTGTCTATTTACTCATACAATATAATGTTTGAATTTAATAAACATTTGTTATTTCAGATTTAAATGAAAGTCTAGTGAATTTATTACTAGAAAGAGACGAGTTACACATGGCAAAAGATTCCATGTTAGTTGACATTGAAGATTTGAAACACGTTACACGCATGTCCTATTAATATAAACCATTACTTTTAAGGTTTTGAAACTACTTTTATTTCAAAAAATAATTTTAATAAGAATGCGTGCTGTCTTAAAAACATTAGCTATTAGTACTGTAGTGTTGGAAATCATAAATGACATCAATGTTATTGTCACTTCTCAAAAAAACTTTACAAATAAGTTCTTAGATTATTAAAATGTATGGTTAGTGCTTAGATTATATCTATACTTAAATTGTTGAAAACGTTATATTTTCTATTATTATTATAACATTATATTAAATACAATAGATTTAGTAATTAGAATATTTTCATAAAACGAAAATAATTATTGAAATGTATTTAGCATCTTGATGCGTTTTGTGCCCTCAACTTATGGACATTAAGTTCTTTTAATTTTACTTTAAGCATAGTTATTAAGATTAAAACTATACAATTTAGTAGGTATTATTGATAAATGTTGTAATACATTTTTTTTCATTGATATTAAGTGAACATTTATTATTTTGACAATGGACCTTTTTTCTTTAAATATTAAAATTAATAGTTTTAAATTTGAACAAGCTATATAATAAGACTTAATTTTAGTAAAAAAAAAATGATTGCAATAAAATCTTTCTAAATAAATCACCTAATGCTTACAAGATTATCCGACACTACAGGACATACTTTATGTTTTGCTTACGCACAACAATATACTAACATTTAATATTTACCTAACTAACCAAAAATTGTTGTTATATTATTATGTTAAACTATTTTTATGCTAGAATATTTAGAATTTGCTTGTATTGGCTTTTCATTTAAAATCAATACACAACATTATGGAATAAACACAATGTTTTCTTTATTTTAAGAGTTACCAAAAACTAGTTGTATTATAATTATGTTGAGTAAATAATCAATACTTGCATTAAAAATATTATTGTCTTCATGGATGCAACTTTTGAAAATGTTTTTACATAATATTTCATTAATTATACTTATTACATGCTAAGAGGTGTACTTAATTATAGTTTAATTAATCATATTGGTTACAAATTCGATGAATACTTTATTCGTGTACCATAATCCTAGAAACAATATTCCCATTATGACATCTATATAAATAAATTAAGGAAAATATTTTAAAAATACAATATATTTAGTAATTAATACAAGATAATTATTCATATTCAGTAAAATGTAATTAAAGGTACCTACTTAAATACTAGTACAATTATAGTAAGATTGAGTACAATGTTCATGCATTTCATGCACTGTTATTATTCTTACCATAATAAACATATAATAATTATAATAGTTAACCATCCAGAAAGTGAATCAATATTAAAAAAAATCAATAGATGGAAATATTGATGTTGTAATTATCAAGCACAAATTTTGATTTCTTTCATATATTTATTTACATTTGTGTAGGAAGCTCAAAGCTGTAAGTGAAAATATCAGCTCAGACTTTAGCAATACTCACACAAAATATATTCATAATACTTGAAATACATTGAGCTAAACATTTTTTTTTTATAATATTACATGTTACTATGCCAGTTTATATGTACAAAGGTAAGCCATTAATTAAATAAATAAAGTGGGAACCCAATTTAAACTAATAAAATCTTAAAGCCCAGTTTTATTTTTAAAAAAGTATAAAATAAAATATTTTAATTTTAATAATCTTTATAAATATTTCATATGAAAAAAAAATTATATTGTCGATTTAAGTATATAACTTTTCGATAGCCGATAGGTATCTGAATACTTTGATACCTCTAACAGTTTAACAGTATATTTAATGCTCTCTATAGTTCTGATCAAAATATAAATTGTAAATATAACTATTTTTCGCCAATTCTTATTCTTTATATTTTTAATGCATATAGTATACTGTATAATTTAAAATTAAAATAATAAGACTCAATGATAAAAAAGTACTTTTTCCAAAAGAAGTTATTTTCGTTCATTAAAAATTATATACTTTTATATTGGTTATAGTTCATTTTAATAAAATAACAGTAAACATTTTTAGGTTTTTGTTTTAAAATTGTTATTTCATTGCATTTAAAAAGTTAAAAAAACAAAAATTATTCAACTTCTACCAAAACATAAAAAAATTAAGTCAATACTATAAATTATTGTAATGTTATTTAATAAGTCAAGTCTATACTAAACACTATATAAATATTATACACTTTCAAAAATATTTTATTAACATGTTAAAAAAAATAATCTTGAAATATTATTTTTTGTTATTACATTCAAGTTGTTTTACAAATAAAAATCCAATATTACTTTATAATCTTATTCTCTAAGTAATAGGATATTTAAAAAGGATACGTATCATCCATCTCTCCCATTTTTCAACTAAATACAGTTCCGACACCAGTAAATACCGCAAGTACCAATGGGATATGAAGTCAAATATATTAAACATGTTGGATGAAGTACACAAAGTAAGTAAAATTCTGAAATAATCAATGAAATTCTCTTAAAAATAATTTTTAAGGTATAATTTTAAAATTTATATTTCAATACATACAATAAAACACAATGACTATGATACGTTTATATCGCCGCAACAATACTAAATAAGTTACAAGGCTCAGTATGGGTCAAACAATTATTTGTTATTATTCATTTATTCGTTTGTCCAGTGTATTAAACGATGCAAATTAATTGTAATTTTATTCACTAGAATACCATAAACATTGTCATATTTTAGTAGCTTTGTTGGTTCTACAATTTAAACAAAATAATAGATTGTATCAAGACTGCAGAAGCAGAAAATTCACTTTTCATAATGATTGTTCATAATTTACAATCAATAAGACTGGTCCCTAAGAACGAAAAAAAAATTAACGAACGACTACCAAACAGATAAAACATAATTTATCATGTAATTTTATGTATATTAAATTATCTAACTATGAAATTACAGGAGTAAATGTATATTGTGGTTTAACTGGACTAATCATATGGTTGTTATTATTTAGGAAACTGAACATTTTTTATTTCAGTTTCTTATCGATCTCAAATGATTAAGACGATTCCATCTAACTGGAGTAGTACCAAATAACGAAATAAAATCGGTTAAAAACAACAAGTAGGTACCTAGGTATTTCTGTAAAGCGTTGAAACTCGTTGATTAATAATATTTTTTTCACTTTGTCAGAAATAAGAATAGTTTGTCTACATTGTACCTTTTACGTATTAACTACGTCAGCGAATTCCCACTTATGTATATTAGAAACATTTTAATAAACCTTCAAATATCTAGTTCACCTACTGGATACCTACTAGTAGTTCATTAGTCATTGCACATTTCGTAGTAACATGGTTGCACTATGTCATGCAAACCTTAATCGTCGAAACATATTTTAATCCTTCGAACGAATACCTATACCTATTGAGTAAGGTTTTATATTGAGAACGCTTAGACTGGTTTAAAGGTAAAAGGGAGGCTACTTAAAATCTTAAAAATACATCATGCATTCATGCCAAGTAATTATTTGGAAATAATTAAATTTTTTAAATAACTCCTGTAGGCATAGTGGATTTAACTATAATATACAGCAGTTTCATTTGTATAATTTTAAAGGAAAATAATAGAAATTAGGGATTATTCAAATAAGAGAAATTATATGACTGTATAATACCTAATACGATACGTCTGAATAATATATTCAGATATTTTATATAAAATAAAAATAATAATACCTAGACAAAAAATATTCAATGAAATACTTATAATAGTGTAAATAAGCATATTGTAAAAATAATGTACCAATCACAAGACAATGTTAATTTCATAAAAAAAATAAAATAAATGTGTATAATAAATAGGCGTGATCGTTCGTTGTGTTGTGTAGTAATAATATGTAGCACACGCAGACACAGACCGAGACTTATCGTTTCGATAAAAATGAATAATATAACATGTTAATTTATTAATATAGAGTAGATAAACATAAAATATAGCGACGTCGAGCCGTATTATGTCAATAATGAGAATTAACAAATCAGATATTATTGCCTACTGGCAATAGTTATTTGAAAGAGAAAAAAATCAAAGCAGATAAATAATATAATAAAACATGGCCAGATTGTTGACCGCGTTCAACCCACGAACCGGTTAAGCGAGAGTGTGTATATAATAATAATTATTAATTAATAGTATATAATTGAGCGACAATTATTGTGATGTATAGACAATAGTACCGAGTGTTTTAATATATTTATTAGAGAAACGTATTTTGAAATAAGTGAAATGAGAGAAAAGCAAATGGCCTTCAAAGATTAGCACACATAGTTAATAACATCCGTAGATCAACTAATAAGGCATTCAAACTATTTATTTATTTCTTACAAATGATAGACAGACTTGATTGAGAAAACGAGACTCTTCAGAGATGTAGTTGTTAAATTCAAACTTATGCTAATTATGCGAATAGGTAATATTATATTATTATTAATTAATATAATTTAGTCCTACTGACTACTGTTGTAGAGAATATTTATCGTGTGTTTCAAATTAAATATAAACTGGCTAAACATATAATATAAATATAAATTGGTACAAATGTTAGAAACAAACATATTACAGTATAACATATCAAATTGTCGAGCAATCTAAATTACAAGTACCTCTCCATCATTTATTTAAACATTTTTAATCTTTAAAAAGAAAAGGTAGTAGACGTTAATTAAAATGGCTTCTAAAGGAGATGATAAAAAAACTACAGACATAGGTTTTACGTAAGTATAGTATTATAATTATGATAAATTGATAAGTAATGAACAAATAATTGTTTTGTGAAATACTTGAAAATGTATTTTTATAGACCAACTCCTCGTCCCGGTGGCTACTTAAAAATTAAATTTGATGTGAAAGAAAAACCGAACAGAAAACTCCAGTTTGATCAGTATCAGAATATCAGTAGCAGGGTAAAGGATATGGAAAAGAAAAAATATAAAGAAGAAAAAATAGTTGTCAAAAACCCAGTAGCCCCCACAATAACTGCAATCAACACTTTAAATTTGCCAAAAATATCTCAGGAATCGCTATTCGACAAATTCGTGATCCAGAACGAATATAATGGTACGTTTATAATTATATATTATGTATACATTGAGTATTTAATATTGTTACCAGTATTAACTAATCCCAATTATGAAATAATTATTTTTTAATTTAATCTTATTTATATAGTTGATAAACATTTATTATACTAAAATACTTTAAATCAAGAAATTAAAAATTTCAAATTAAACACATACATGTTACATATTTTGTTGAACAAAACGTAATTAAATATCATACACTCAATATTGTTCTAACGGATTCTATGATTATTTTTGATTTCTTTTGTGTTTTTTAAAATATGACGGTTCAAATTTTATAATATAAGTACACGTGTTTGTTTTATATGTTTTAAATCAATATTTATAAATCTTCACAAATAGGTGAAGTTCAAAATGAATACGAACAATGGATGGACGAAATTGCTCCGGCCAACGACACAAATCTTATGGATAATCTGGAAGAAGCAATAAATTTTATCATACTGTTGGCGTCTAATCCAGAGGTTGAAGCAAAAGACTTCGATGAAATGCAAGCTATTTCCGTAGTGCAGTTTTTACGTACAATAAAGACACCGACTGGGGAGTATGAACCCAACAACTTCCGATTAATGGAGTTTATTGACAGAAAAGGCGAAGATTTCCACAAAAACTAACCCAGTTTTGTACGAAAAAATTGTACACAACATACAATTGTGTGTAAAACCTTTAAAACTGTGTCTTGTAATTACTTTTAAATATAAGTATGTATTTAAATAAGTCTTGATATGCTTTGACATTCTTATTACTAACTAATCAAAATATTATTAATAATTAAGTATAATTTTATCATAACCATATGATAATCCGGTTGAAAATAACGAATTAGTTAAAACTATAGTATACAACTATAATTAAAATTATTTTAAATACCCATCAAAGACTATGTTATATTTTAAAATAGTAAAATATTAGGTAGGTACATTTTTTTTTTTATGATCTGCTGGTATCAAGCCTCGAAACTCGGTGATCACTCGAGACGCTTATATAATATTGGTACTTGATAGAGTGCGATAATCACATCGAATCGTTCGTATCTATAAAAAATTATACAGCGTATAATCGACGGTCTAGGTAGGCATAACTGATCTTTGTTTCCAATAAATTAGCATTGAAACTGGCAACTGCGCTACGACCACGCTCTCACTACCGGTGCAGTTTATGGTTCATAAAATATTGAATTAAGTATTACGTTGAACGCAATAAAAAAATATATTACAACGAAATAATCCGCAAACACAACGTGTACCGTTGTTTACACGTTCATAATTGATAAAGCGTACGAGTACATTTTATGTGTACGAATGCGTGTGAACCGCACGCGACTCGTTCTCAGCAAATGGGTTCCCAATGCACCAGAAATCGCATGCCGGATTTCCTAAAAACACGTGTGTACAAGTACTGCCCGGGGGCTCGAAACGGCCACCGACGGTCCCTGCAGAACGACAAAGTGACAACCAGATGTTCGGATTCGGTTTTCACCGAATGAAATCTACGTCGAATAATACACCTATAGCGTCTTACAGCGTCCCGCGATACGACGACGATACCGAACGCGTTATCACGCGTCGTCTGGAAAAAAAATGACCGCCATAATTTATTCGGCGCTGGCATACTTCACACGCACGCGCACGCACTCGCGCGCACCACCCCGCCGTTGTACGCAACAATAATAATATAATATTGTCGACGTTACCGGGACGCATCGGTGTAACGGGCGTGCGGGAAATTCACGGCGGTAACGGTAACCGTTGTCGGGAACGTGGAAAAATTAAAATCCATCATACACTTTTCGCGAGTACAACGCGATGGGCGTTTCCCCTTCCCCCCACCATCACCACTCCAACGTTCTCCTCGATTGATAACGCGATGTTCTCGTGATTACGACCAGGGGATGCCATGACGTAGGCTGTGCACGATTGCTGACACCTGCTGGCATTCGCCATGGTGACCACTGTTAATGTAGTCCGTGTTGCGACGAGGCACTCCCCTCGTGTTATCGAAACCTAAATATTTTCCTATTATTGGACTTCGAACGCGCTGCACCGCGATTTCACGGGATCGGCCGACCATATTATTCCGCGAGCTTTCGTTTTTTCCTTCTCACTATCATCTCTCACTCCCTCTCTCTCTCACACTGTCTCACACACACTCTCATCTCGTCCGTTTTCCGGTCCCTCCGTTATCGTTATTGTTTTCTCCGACGCGTCTCGTGTAGTTCTCTACGCGACCGCGACGTGATAATAATATATTATGCTCGTGTGCATTAACTCCGCAGTGTGAAACGAGCGAAAACAATGTCGTGACGGCATTCTCGTTTCGTTTTTGTTTTGTTTTCAACACGCACAGCCGAACGTGTAGCGAGGTCGCCGTCTGCCGAAAATGCGTAAGTATTGCTTTTTTTATTTCAATCGCATTCTCGACGCGCTCCGCGTCGGAACGTCTTCTGGCTACGGGTCGGCGCAGGTATCGTGTTTCACGGCTAAACAATGGATCGCGTTTCATTTTTCTACGATTCTACGAATCACGTTCTACATTTCACACAATACCTACTCGTCTTTTTCTCAAACGAATCGTTTACTGTGATTGTGCGATCGTACGGATCGTGTACGTTGTGGGAACATGGTGACTACTTTTATAGCACTAGCCACCATGTACCTATATGGATATCTGCATACAACATATTTTCGTTCGGTGTACCACCAAACAAAATGATGTCATTTGTTTTGAATATCTTATTAGATATCGAAAACAAATGACATCATATTATTGTATTGTTGATTATAAAAAATCCTAGTCCAGTTATCGTTATTACTGTTGTTGTTTAATGATTTCTTTTTTCGATTAGATTCATGTATATTATATTTGTATTTCTTTTAGAATTGATTCAGATAAGGGCACTACTTGTACCTATATTATAAAACACATGTTTTAAACATATTATGTAGGTAGGAAGGTATAATGTGTACATTTTATGTTGGTTTGTAATAATGTCATATTCATTGCGTCATAATAATTAAGTAACTTGAATATTAAAATAAAAGTGTTATCCATTTTACTATTTACTTATTTAAAAATATTACTAACCCATAATTAAGAAATTTGTTAAAACTTTTCTTTGAATTAGTAAATTTCTTAAATGTAAGTAGGTAGGTAATTGATAAAATTATTAAAATTAAAATTATCAGAGCGCAAAAACTATTTTGAGTTTAACAGATTCATTTTCTGAAATTTAATCTGGAACATTATAAATATTTTAAGTTAAGTTAGCTGAAAGATGTGAAGTTTTAAAATGTTTTGTTTTTTTAACTAGGCAATTATCGTGTACCATTAGAACTTTTGATACCTCTGTAGTATTATTTAAAGAAATGCTTCGTACATAAACCACTGCTTTACAGTATAGAATGTGTTTATAATCTGATGAAAATATAAAATATTACCAAATACCATGAGTATGGATAATATACAAGACAAACTTCAACAACATTCGATGAATAACGGTAAGTCAATTTTTTTCCATTTTTGCTTAGGAATATAATAATATGACCAACTATATTACTGTTTTACATCTAAATTAATTTTCGATCTTTAACTATTAAAATATCTCATACTAATAACATATTTTAAATAATTATGTTAATACTATAAATTAATGTAAGAACTTATGCAAAATATTTGTTAATGAAATGTAATTTTTTAGTACTTACATTTTAATTTAAATAATATTACTGTTAAAATACTTATTATTATTATGTACTGTTTATGTAGTTATTACACAATATAACAGAGATTTATAATATATAATGGGTCCTACCGAGCAAGCTGTATGGGATAAAATAATACTATTCAACATTTTTTAAATATTAAAACAATTTTTATAATGAACCAATAATTTTAACAACTTTAATTGATATGATGTTTAAAATATTATAGTTCATTTTCATTTTATATTTATTATTTTTATCATTTACTTTTTAATTTTCAACCTTGTTTTGAATTTTTAAATTTACTACCTATATATAAATCAATAAGGTATGAACTATGTATTTTATGCATTTAATGATTGAAAATATTTTTATAAACTTAAATCATAATTTTTACCAATTAAAATTTTTTTTTTCAAAATGAGCAGAACTTATGATAATAATAAAATAAATGTATATGGTATATGTATATGGTGTAAGGTAAAAAATGTATTGTTTAAATTTAGCTCAGTGTGTTTTAATATTTATATTTCCATAAAAATTATTGTTCTTTCATTTGAAAATGTATTGATTGTTGAAGAATACTTAAATGGACCCAGTGGCAAAAATATAGCCTATAATCATTCAAGAGATTCGACATTATCTGATACTTTAGATCTTGGACCACTCCCACCAAAATGGGAAAAAGCTTATACTAAAAACGGAGAAGTTTATTTCATAGAGTAAGTTATTTTGACGTAAAGTTTAATATTAGTTGTATATGTATTATTGTAAAATTATTTTAAACATTTTAGAAATAATAAAAATTACACTTTTATAATATACATTAACTATCTTTTCTATTAATTATTTGTATTCATATTTATTATAGTCATAATTCTAGTACATCACATTGGTTAGATCCAAGGTTATCAAAGTTTCAAAAGAAACAATTAGAAGACTGTTCTGACGATGAATTGCCATATGGTTGGGAACGAATTGATGATCCACTTTACGGGACATATTATATTGATCATGTAAATAGACAAACGCAGTATGAAAACCCAGTTCTTCAAGCTAAAAACGCTAGACATGGTATATTTAAATTATTATTTAAACAATAAATTATTACATAAAAATTAATGTTTATTTTAGATGATCCAATTAATGATGAACATGATAATATTCCTAATTATACCTCAAATAGTTTTGAAAATATTAACTCAATAAAACGAGGTTTGTTTATTTTTATCAGAAAACAAAAATAAATATTACTTAAAAATTTGTTGAATTTATTGTTTTAATTAATTTTTTGTTTTAGATTCAGGTGTTAGTAGTAACTTGTTCACTACTAATCCACATAAACTGGTTGGTGAACGAATTCGTTCAACTCTTGTAAAATCAATCAGAGGATTAGGATTTACTATTGTTGGCGGAGATGATTCTAAAGAAGAATTTCTTCAAATTAAATCTGTTGTTCCTAATGGACCAGCATGGTTGGAAGGCAAATTACAAACAGGTAAATGAAAGACAAAGTTAAATTATAATTAAATTTCATATTTTAATTGAATTCTGCAGAAAATTACTGCTTTTCTATAGTTATAACTTATAAGTGACAATCATGAATTTGTTTTATTAGATGTTTCATTGGTAGTTAATGAAAATGTAAAAATATTTGTGGTAACAAATGTAGTAACTTTTCAAAATGTTTTTAACAAACATGATATGTTATATTATATAAACATAAATTTATAAATAAATTTAATTTTAAAAATCATTTTAGGTGATGTTCTTGTTTATGTAAATGAAAAATGTGTGCTTGGATATACACACCATGATATGGTTAGTGTTTTTCAAGGGATAGTTCCAGGCGAAACTGTTTGTTTGGATGTATGTAGAGGTTATCCTTTGCCATTTGATCCTAATGACCCTAATACTGAAGTTGTTACAACTGTTGCTGTTGGAAGTTCTGGTAATTTTTTTTCTTTGAAAAATAAATGAAAACACTACCAGATAGTAAAATATGTTAACAATTAATTGTTTTTATTATATTCTTTTGTTATACTAACAGATCGACAATTGGATGATTTGTCATACGTTGATAGGGAACTATATATGATGAAGGTTGTTAATAGATCTACTTCTAATGAACTGTGCAATCAATCTGTCAAGTCGATGCCTGATTTATATGCCTCGGAAGAAATTATGAGTATTGCACGACCCAATAGTACTGATCTTATATTGGAAGAACACATGCCTGCTCCACTATTTTTAACAATGTCAATTGTAAAAGGTGCAATGGGCTTTGGGTTTACAATAGCAGACAGTGCTCATGGACAAAAGGTTAATATTTGCAAATAACTTATAATCATGTTATATATTATTTATATTCAATAATTATTTATATTCCAGGTTAAAAAAATATTGGATAAACAAAGATGTCAAGAGTTAATGGAAGGAGATATTTTAATCGATATAAACAATATAATTGTGCGTAATATGTCTCATAATAAAGTAGTTCAAGTATTAAAAGACTGTCTAACGAATGAAGCAGCTACAGTAACTATTCAACGTTGTATTCAAAATTCACCGGATAAGTTCCGTGTAAAAAACAAAAAAGGAGATGTTAAAAACCTGTATAGAAATAAAACTCCCACAATGGATTCATATGGTGATCGATCACATGATGTCAACAGAGCTAAAACTCCTATTATTGATAATCGCACACAAATTTCTAAAATTCCCAATAATTTACATGAAAATGGTTCATCTGACCCTTATGTAATGAATAATAGTTTACCGCTTGATGAATATTGTCACAGAGATGATAATTCATGGATGCATGCAAATTCGCCCTCAGCTCAAATGTATATACCCACTTCATTATACAATGGAGTAATTGATCCTACTACTGGACATTATATTAGTCCACCATCTGATCACTCTACTGGGATCTATATGAACTCACAGCCAGATCATTATTCTAACCATTTATCGAAATCAATTCAAAGTATGAGCTTTGAACATTATGAAATGAATGCTTCCAAAAATGAAGTGAGGTAAATATTCATTGCTAGAGTTGTGATTATTTGAAGATGTATTAATTATTTTTCTTTTTAAGGTATTTACACAACAACAATGAAATTAATGAAATTGATCAACTGAATAATGAAAATTTGAAATCAAATATCAGTTACGTCACATTACAAAGACAAGAATGTGGTTTTGGATTTCGAATCGTTGGTGGAAAAGAAGAAGGCTCACAGGTTATTTATTTATAAATGGAGTTATAATGTAGTAATAAAAAAAAAATTATCCTTTAAAAAGTTCTTAAATCAAATTTGTACATTTCTCATTTATACAAAATGTACAAAATAAGAAAAACTATTTTAAATATGCTATTTATTTTTATTTTTATATATGCATAAGGATTTACCTAAACATTAAATTATACATAATTAAATGGTTATATTTAAAAAAAAATTAATTTTCTGTAGACGATAAAGTTGTTCTAGCTATTGCTATTATTTAGCTCTTCACTAGAATACAATAGTTATTGTGTTGAAATAATTTTTTGTGTGTATTTAATTGTTTATTTTTACTATGTAAAGGTATCTGTTGGTCACATTGTTCCTGGAGGGTCTGCAGATTTGGATAGAAGAATAATGACTGGAGATGAAATCATAAGTATTGATGCTCAATCTACTCTAAATACGTCTCACGATTATGTAATCAATTTGATGGGACAAGCAGCTAGGAGTGGTCGAGTAACATTGGGTATTCGGCATATCAAATCTAATTTGAAGCCTAATTGTAAGTAAATTACTAATTAAAACGTTTAAACTTTTAATGATTTGTTAATATTTTTTTAAATAGACATATCAAATTCTACAAAACGGCATCTTGATATTGAATATCCTTATGATGTAACATTAACTAAAAAAGATAAAGAAGGATTTGGTTTTGTAGTTATATCATCATTGAATAAGGGGCCAACTATTGGTAATTATTATACTATTTAGACGGTTTTAATTTGTATTATGGGTATTTTTAACAAATTATCTTCTACGTAATTATTATAGGCCGTATTATTGAAGGTAGTCCTGCCTTTAGAGATGGTCAAATCCACGTAGGAGATCATGTCCTTGCTGTCAACAATACAAACATCACTAATTTATCTCATGGTGATATAGTTAACATGATCAAAGATTCTGGTTCAACTGTCACATTAACCATTGGACCACCTAATGGTAAATATAATACTTCACATATATTAATAAAATGTTATTATTATTTAAAAGTGACTGTATTAAAAATCTTTTATTTACAGATGATGCTGCTAGTATAGTTTCTTTGCCAATGTCAAACAAAGTAAAAAGTTTTATTCTAATATTTTTGTACAGTTGGAAATAATTAATGTATTTATTTTTAACTTAATCAGGATCAAGACTTAGAAGAGGAACAATATCATGCTGTAGAATTATCAAGAGGCCCTCAAGGATTTGGTTTTAGTATTAGAGGTGGTCGAGAGTTTCAAAATATGTCTCTTTTTGTTTTGCAAATTGCTGAGAATGGACCGGCTGCTATCGATGGACGTTTAAGGGTATTAATTATTATATATTTACTTATTAATTCTATTGTTATAAAAATGTAATACAATTTTTTTCATGATTTCAGATAGGAGATCATATTATAGAAATCAATGGAGTCAATACCAAAAACATGACACACGCTGAAGCCATAGAAATTATTCATAGTGGTGGGTCCTGTGTAAGACTTCTTATACGCCGTGGTACCAGAGTGCCACAACTGCCTTCTGAAGGTAATTTTCATGGAGCATACAACCTTGAGACTCGATAAAATTCTACTATGATGTATTTAAATTTTATAGAAGACATGTTTGCGTCTGCTAATATTCATCAATCTGTGATTAATTTAGATAATAAAATGAATATGTCTCATTCTGTATCCTCACTACAGTCTAATTCGAGACCTACCTATTGGGATACAAAGTACATGTGCTCAAGTTGATTATCCGGAACTGTTCAAACTGATAATTATATTTTTTAATTATTGTAACAGCTATTGTTAATATCAACTATTTTTATTATTATTTATTTATTTTTATACTTTTAAAAATCAATACTATGTCATTATTTTATTTATTCCATAATATTCTAAATATTATACACTAAAAATTTCATAAAAAAAGAAATTATGGAACAATAATAATAACTCAAAATTAATGTTTTTCATTTTTAAAATGTGATGTTTTTTCACAAGACATTCCATGGTAATTTTGTTATTTAGCACCTATTCAATGTTTACATAAGAGATCTAATACTATTTCAAAACTAAATTTTTTAATCTCAATTTTTTGAATCTCATATTTTGAATCTGTGTTTTTATTTAAAAAATATGATGTTAAATGCCATAGAGAGTAATTCAAAATTAAACATATTGTTTTATAAATTAATTGTTATACTTTGGTGCTAAATTTAAATATCATATTTTCACGTGCCTAAAATGAATGCCATAATTCTTTCAATGTTTAATTTTTAGAACGGAACTGAGTAATTTGTATAAAATATCTAAAATTGTAGTATAAATGTTTTATGTTCTAAAAACACCAAAACTTAACAATCAAATAAGAAGTTAATAATAATGAAAAATGCAATTATTATCTATCTATTCAATAATTACACTACTTCACATTACTTTAGAGTTTATTAAATATTACTACACCAAATATTTTGTAATAGTAAAAAAAACATGACATATGAACAAAAGTTATATTATTTTTACTATAATAATTATATGTTATAAATGTGTATTTACATTATTATTTAATTCTGTGTTTTTAATCTCAAATATAAAGTAATTATTAGTTTAATTTTAATATTAAGTATTAATATGATTTTTTTTTTTTCAATACAATTATATTTTTAATGTCAAGCATGTCCTCATAGAATGTAATTTTTACAAACAATAAAGTTATATATATAAATATGTGTTTTTAATCAATTAAATAACAATTAAAATGTTGTATTATAATACTACTCTGCTAACTCTGCTAAAGAATGTCACAAGTTAGTTCAGTCATTTTGAGATATATGCACTATTATGCTACTAAATTAAGATTGCCCTATCCTTAAATATATATTATTTGTAAACTTATAATTATTATTATGAGGCAAAACATACGATAAATTCAATAGAACCATTACATTTTATATTCAGCCAATTTTTCAATAAATCATTTCAAATGTATTAACTATGCTTCATATATTATGAATAATTTTCAATTTTTAACTATGCAAACATTTCGTAATTCTATTTTAGCTAATATAATATTAATATCTTATTTATTTATCTTGCCATTGAGACTCAAAATGTATTACAATATAATTACGGCTAAATGACAATCAGTTATCTAAACAAAAATACACTAAATATACAATTATGTTGATAGAAAATAAAAAGGCTGTATTTAAATTATTAAATATGTCCATTTTTATTTGCATATTAATGGTTGTTAAAACATTTATACTTAGCACTAATTTTATTTTTTTCCAATCGCCATTCTTGTTTTTTTTTTAAGATCAAATAACCAGAATCTAGTTAAAACTTATCATAATTATGGCATTTTTACTTATAAGATACATATCAAAGATCAAACTAGTATATTATACATTAGAAAGTACAATCTTATTTTACAGCATACTCTTAAAGCATGGCACCAGGGCAGTATAGGTCTAAATGTTTGTAACTTGTGGTACATTTAAAAAATAGTTGCGGATTAACATTTTCATAACAATATATATTTCATAAAGTTTTATTAAAATAAAAAAGAAATAGTATGAAATTGTAAAAAAACGTACACTATAATATGTTTATAGTTTTATAATTTTTTATTTAAACATTTGAGGCGGACAGCAGCAGTGGGTAAAGCGGATTTTGAATAACAAATAGGCACATATTATGTACATGGGTTTTTTATTAGTCGGTAACTGTTCGCGGAGCTGTACGAGTAGTACGACAACCCATACCATATTTTCATTGTTTTATTTATAACAATCGTATATTGAATTATTAGGAGGGACTTGTGATTTTTATTTATATTTATATTTTTTAAATCTGTCAATTATTTTAATACAATGTGAATTATTACTAACAAATGTCTCTACAACAATTTTTCCTAAAACAAGAAAACCTATGGGTTCCGTGGTGTTATTGAGAGATAATGGCACTGCGTGGGTCCTAGTTCACCAATTGAGAGAACCCTGATTAACAGGATAACAAAGTAAGATTTGAACGGCCCTAAGGATTACAATACATATAATAAGAAAAAATGAATGTTTTTTCAAATAATGATTTATTGTATTTACTTTGTAGATTGTACTGATTGGTCAATCATAAAATCGTGTACAACTTGAATGTCATTATTCAGGAATTTTTTAACATTGTTAATGAATAATTTTAATTTACACATATTGTTTTTTCATGTCTATCTACTAAAGAGAAATATTTCCTCAATTAATATTTACCCGAGAAATTGAGCTATCCATGCTAAATAAAAATTATATAATATAAATAAAAACTATTCACTGAAAAAAATGGTTAGACGTTAAACCCTTCAAACTAAATCACAAGATTACCACCCATGATTAGCAAATTTTGGCTTATGTTATGTTATATTATATGTTATATAACATATTTTTTTTTTTAATGAACTGAACAAATCTGTAAGGGCATGAGTAATAAAAATGTATTTTAATTAACTTATCTTCAATTACATAAATAAAAACCTTAAATACCTTTTTTTTCACAATTTATACATATTATATTTTGAAGTCATACATAATTTATTTTGTTTTTTTCTAAAAATGGCTAATAAGAATTTATATAAAATAAATAAAAAACAAAAAGATGGTTTTATGTTCTTCATTCACCCAATTCTTAAATACATTAATATGAGTAAGTAATTAAATTTAACTGTTTGCTATAAATGCCTTCCATAAATTGTAGTTCATTATCGTAAATTAAATTATGATTCATGCCAACTCATTTATTTAGTGTACATGTCAAGTTGTGTGAATATTTTTTAAAATCAATCACATGTATTATATAAATTATAGATGACCAATTACCATATCTGTTGGCTGGTACCTAACATTTTTCATGATGGTTTATTTATTTTTTCTTTCTATAGAATTGATTAAATTTAGTAAAACAAAATTTCTTTATATCAACTAACATGACCAAAACATTAAAATTTATGAATCTTGAATTTTGAAGGCGATCATTCACCATTGAAAATTGCCCAGTTGTCCAACAGTCGTCACTTAAGACTAGTCCCAAATGTTATCATAAATTGTTCTTAATACTATAGATAGGTCCACAAGATAATTACTAAATTAAGTTAAATTAGGTTTAATGTAAAGTGTGTCAACAATTTCACAATGAAGTACCATTATATTATATATACACATCATAGAGTACTTATTCGATTAATGAAATTTGTATTTATATTTTTCAACAAAAAATATTTGATTTCGGTTATTCGTAGCAGACAATACCCAAACATATAATACTTCAGAACAAAGAACTTATTTTAAGACTTTAGCTTTGCTGTTATTCAATGTGTAGTGAACTTCAATATTTTTTCAATTGATCATCAAAAGTAGAAAGTAAGTAGTAAAATGGGTGTGTCAAGGTTTAGTACATTACAAACAGTGAAACAACTAGGTCCACCTAGCATTGTAGTACATCATAGAACTTGTACAATCAACGGAACATGAAATGATGACTTATTTCCAACACTGTGATCTGTGATTGCAAAATAGCATTTCAATACATTGCAGATTATTGGTTTGCCAAAATTAGTCAAAATAGAGATTGCAGTGCGCTACTCCTCCCGATCACGTTCCCGAGTGAAAAACGCATCGATGTACACCAACGAATTCTGAGCAGTATGTCGAATACTCAAATAACTAACCAATAATCGAGATGCAATATTATATCATATTATGTTTTATAGTAAAGTCGAGAAGAGACGAGAATCGAACGCCGGCGAATGAGCGATAACAGACATTTGGGAGTGAGCGATAACAAGCATTTTCGAGTGAGAGTGATAACGTGTGATATACGGAAAAAAACGACTGCCGTTGCTATGGTCCGACCGTTCACCGACTATCGATGTTCGCATATTATGCACGGTTAATCGACGTTTTCGGTGTTCGCGGACTTGAGAAAATACAGAAACACGTCGCGAGGCACCCGAGTCCGCCGCAGATGTCGCGCCGTTGATTTTCCGCAGTTTAATTCCCTCCCGGAGGTCGCGTTTTGCGAGGAAACCGAACGGAAACAATCGGCAAAACAATCGCGCATACTATCGTTCACCGGCTCATGCTTTTGTAGCACCAGAAACCCGTTCCGCACTCCGCGTTTACCGTCGATATCATTATTCAATATTCACACTGTGCGGTTAGAAAATCGTGTCCCACGCAGTCACGTTCGTCGGCGGATTTCCGTAACATTTTTGTCGCAACGAATCCGTGGAAACTCTACCGTAAATCATGAACGGTGGTCCAATTATGGTGTTTAACACCAACACCAAGAGGAAGTTTGGTCATAGGGTTCAAATCGAAAACATAGCCGCAGGTAAAAATGTGTTTTTTTTTCACACACGTTGCTTTTGCTTAACTACACATCTCAATATGTGCCTTCTTAATTAAATGATCAACGAACACATGAACACGCTTTTCGCATACTAGGTGTTGTTTAACAAGAATGTTTTATTTATAAAAAAAATTTTGTTTGCGTTCCTCTGTTTTCATTCAATGTAAAATGTCAAGTGGAAGTATGATAATAGAGTAGAATTCACTTGTAACAGTCTTCAGGGAACTTAGAAAAGTATATCATTATAACTGGATTACAAGAAAAATGAATTAAACAAATTTTTGTTTTTTATTACTGTATTATAAGCCGTTGGTGTAACATTTGAAAATTGATACCAGTCATAGGTTGTGTAGTTGGTATAAATGAGACATTCTACTATTCTGGTGTGAAGAGTGCATTTGTTGGCAGTGTTGTTAAAGTACGCGTTCCTAAAGGAACAATTCCTGGAATTAATTCCTTTTTCGGGGAACTATTGAAGGAATTGATTTAATCATTTTTAAAAGGAATATGAACGTGAATCAATTCCTTATTTTTAGGAATCGGAACGTAAAATTGTAATTCTTTTGCTCTTCTCGAGAATATGTTTTTTCAGATGTGGAAGGAAATATTTTGATTTATTTTTCAATAGACAATTCCAATCGATTTATGTTCTCATACGACGGCTATATGGGTTAAAATTATATTACTATTATTATAGTATTCTGATTACGAAAATATTTGATTCAATTATGCACCTGTCGAAAGACTTTTTCAACTTGTTCAATGATGACTGTTAAAATAAGTTATGATTTCTTTGAACAACTTAAAACATATATACATATATACCTGATTTTGATATTTGTCTTTTATTTCATAATTATTTTTTCATTTTATGATAAATATTAAAATTTATCGAAGGCTCACGAATTGGGAAAAAAGACACACATTATTGTTCAAATTGAATTGAAAATCTTCCTGACATTTTAGCATATTATTTTTACATTTTTTACCACTTAATACAAAATCTTTACTTCAACCCATAGACCAAGGCATTATACAGAATTTCAAAATGTTTAATAGAAAAAAAATAATATGACAGTTAGTCGATGATATCCATCATAATAATATGTATTGTTATTTTTAATTTTTATAAAACTTGATATCTCAAACTTTTTCCTGTTTTCCTTGAGATTTGACAACAAGAATCTACTGTACCTTGAAATTCCAACACCCTATTCCCTTAATATTACGTAAGCGCAGAACCAAGGTTTATTTTTTGTACTTGTAAGCAAATAGAAAAACTAAATTTTGTTTTGAAATTGAATTTAAACCTCATTATATACGACCAAAATTACTGAACATGCAAAATAAAATCAACCTGAAATATTGCTCGGATTAGTAATACTCTTAATATCATTAAATAATATGGCAATGTAGTAAGCCGTTTCGATTGTAGTCTACAGCTAAATTGATTTATTTTTGTAGTTGACTTTAAATAAAGACAATTATATAGTGTACATAGAAGTTGCTATACTGATTTTGAGAAAATGAGATAATTAATTATTTTTAAAAATATAGATAAAGGTATTTGGATTAAGTCATATTTAAAAATGGTCAATCAATTTTCATTCACTGTAATGAACAAACATTTATTAAATACCTAAATATTTAAACCAAAATAAATGTTAAAGTATTGACTTATTAGTTTATAAATGAATTGTGTAGCACCTATGTTACTAGTAATTTAAATCTTCTTCTATTTATTTTAAGTAGCTTACTTTAGGACATTAGGAAAAGTTTTATTACATTTTTGAGAAACTATTACTTGTTTATTATACAATTTTTATATTTTATTTCAGGTAAAGCTATTGCTGATGTGGTACGTACTTGTATTGGACCAAGAGCTATGCTTAAAATGTTAATGGACCCAATGGGTGGGATTGTAATGACAAATGACGGAAATGCAATTTTGCGAGAAATAACTGTTCAACATCCAGCTGCCAAGTCATTTATTGAGATTGCTCGTACCCAGGATGAAGAAGTTGGTGATGGTACTACATCGGTTGTAGTTCTTGCTGGTGAAATTTTAGGTGTTGCTGAACAATTTTTGGAACAAAAAATCCATCCTACAGTAATCATTAGGGCGTATCGCCAAGCTTTAGAAGATGTATTATATCTTTTAGATAATGAATACAGTATTCCATTATCTATGGATGATGAAACTAAACTGATTGAAGTAATTCAATCATGTGTTGGCACAAAATTTATTGGTCGTTGGTCTGACTTAGCATGTAGTATTGCCTTGAACGCCGTCAAAATGGTAAGGGTTAATGAGGATGGGCGTACAGAAATAGACATTAAAAGATATGCTAAGGTTGAAAAAGTGCCAGGCGGAGCAATTGAAGATTCTGAAGTATTAAATGGTATCATGTTGAACAAAGATGTTACCCATCCAAAGATGAAACGATTAATAAAAAATCCTAGAATTATTCTTTTGGATTGTTCCTTGGAGTTCAAAAAAGGAGAAAGTCAAACAGATGTTGAAATTGTTAAAGAAACCGATTTCACTAAATTATTACAGCTTGAAGAAGAATACATACAACAAATTTGTGGTGATATTATAGCACTGAAACCTGATTTAGTGTGTACTGAAAAAGGAGTATCTGATTTGGCACAGCATTTCTTAATGAAAGCAAATATATCTGTGCTAAGACGTTTAAGGAAATCTGATAATAATCGTGTTGCAAGAGCGTGTAATGCTACAATTGTGACACGTACAGATGAGCTTAGTGAACACCATGTTGGTACTGGTGCTGGTCTCTTTGAAATTAAAAAGATAGGTGATGAGTACTTTACATTTATTACCGAGTGCATTAGCCCAAAAGCCTGTACTATATTACTAAGAGGACCAAGCAAAGACATACTGAATGAAGTAGAAAGGAATTTGCAAGACGCTTTACATGTGGCTAAAAACATTATGTTGAACCCAAAACTGGTAACCGGGGGTGGTTCCATTGAAATGGCCATATCGCAAGCATTAACAAAGAAAAGTTCTCTTATTTCTGGCGTTGATCAGTGGCCTTATAAAGCAATTGCGCAAGCATTAGAAGTCATTCCACGTACTCTTTTACAAAATTGTGGTGTTAGCACCATAAGAGCCATGACGTCATTAAGGGCAAAGCATGCTGTCAAAGGCAATGAGTATTGGGGTATTAACGGGGATACTGGAGAAATGACTAATATGAAGGACCTGAAGATATGGGAACCAATTGCAGTTAAAGCTCAAGTTTATAAAACTGCCGTTGAAACTTCAATTTTGTTATTACGCATTGATGATATTGTATCAGGAACAAAGAAAAGGGGAGAGGATGGACCAACTAAACCATCAGCTGCGCCTACTGAAGAATCAATGAAAGAATAATTTTATTTTTTTAAACCTTATTCATTAAAAAGTTAGTAAAACTTGCTTTTGTTACTAAATTTACATCAATTAATTTTAAATATTCTAAAGCTTGCTTAAATAATCCAATTTTATGGAAGTTGCATTTTAATTATGTGGCAAAATAAAAAAAAACCAACAATTTAATACCTTTTTGTATTTTAAATTTGTTATAGTTTTGATTATATTCAAATTGATAAAGAATTTTAAATTTATCAGAAATATTTTGTATTACATTTTTATTCTTTTGTAATAACACAACAATAACAATTATATTTTCATATATTATATTATTAGTGTATTAATAATTTTTGAAATTTTTTTTCTCAATTACAGTAGACCATACAATATATTGGAGTTGTGTGACCAATCATTAAATTATTTCAAAGTGATTTAACATGTACATATCTTTGCAAACAATTTTTTAAAAATTTGAATGAAACATATTCATACTATACTTCTGAATCAAATTTCTTTTGGGTGATTTGTTATAAAAAGTAGAACTGTACATAAAATAAGATGGAATTATTCTATTATCCTTATGCCTGGCAAAATTTAGTAGTGTTAACATTTCAATATTCATTCAAGTGATGTAAAAAATTTGCATTTTTGGTCATAATAACTTAATTGATAAGACAAAATTGTATAGTACCATCACATTATGAATTTTCTACAGTACCAACAACCGATTATTATTGTTTGATATTGTCTTAATTATCTGAAAAAATGTGTTATATATTATATCGGGTGTACTGAACATAATGGAGTATATTTTTAGTAAAAATGTTGAAAATATCGCTTCAGAAGAAATTAATTTCTTTCTTCCATATACTATTTCAACATAACAATTTGGTCTACCATCATTATTTTACACAATAAAAATCTACAAAAACACAAATGCTGCCGTTTTAATGAAAAAGGATAATGGATTTGTCATGTAAAAAGCATAGTTGTGTCTGGGAATGGTGTTCCCAAGGTTCAGATATGATACGCTGTTTGTTTATGATATTTATCAATAGTGTATTTATAAAAGATACATTTATCTTGAGCATGTCGAATGTTGGTCGTGGTTTCATATATAAATTTATAATGACTTCAACACATATAAATTACCTTATTAATGTTAAAAATAGTGGAAATCATTTTAAAAAAAAACATAAATACATGCGTAATTCAATTCAATACATAAAATGAAGCGTTGATCATGCTTTTTATTTTATTTTTTCTTTCATTTTCATAAATAATAATATAATACAAATTGTTCACACTTAAATCATAAGGTGATTACACCCACATAAAAAAAAACAATTTTGATATAAAAAATATTCTACATAATAACTTGATTATGTAAGAAAGTTTAAATTAAGTAGCTATAAATGAGTTTAAGTCATAAATAGGTTTACAATAATTATCTATAAGTGTACCTAAATCATATAACAGTAATAAAATGAGATTCAGTTCAAAAATGTTCACTTAATAGAAAAAATAACAAGCATCGAGTCAATATAAAACTGTAATGAGGATATTAATAATTTGATACTTGTTTGATGGATCGTTGTTCACTTATCTTTTGCTAATTTCTACTTTTACGCCTGAAAATAAATAAAATGTTATCAAAGCCTAGAACAAATTATGATAGTATAGGCAATAATAAGAACAGCAGTAACACATACATAATTATTTTCAACTGTACAGATAAATTAATAGTACATACTTTCAATGATGTCTAACTTCATTCGGTTTATTTCTTTGCGCATTTCACGTACTATTTCTTGTTTTATTGTCTCTAGCTCTAATGATATATTTGATATACAACTGTCCCCAAAAGATTTAGATGCAATCAAGTCTTCAGTGGAAGTAGCAGACATTGGTTTTCGGCCAAACTTAGGACTTTCACAACCATTCAATGAGCTTTTTTGACTGTCGTTGCGATTCCAATTTTTTTTGTCACCGGGTGAAACACTATCATCCTGAAGAAAAATCAAAGTTTAGATAATGATTATAATGTAAGAAGTAAGAGTACATTTTACATTAAATTTAAAAAAACCAACTTTGCTACAAGAATCAAAAAAAAACCTGCCTCAAAAATATTACTAATAGGAAAGTATTACAAATTAAATTACTTGAGGGCAATCAATTGGTTCTTTCTTTTCAACAGCAGCTCGACGTCTTGCTAATGTACGAGCCATCTCATCCATCATTGACGCCATAACCGGTTGGCCGCCATTAGCATTTCGCCCTAGGGTTCCATAATTTCCACTTCCACCACTGCTTGTTGTAGTGCTTCCAGCACTACTTGTTGAAGAGCCACTGTTTTCAGTTGGATGCTGCTTTAAAATTAATTAAATAAAAATAAAAATTGAATTTATACATGACATGGTAAAAATATAAACTTACTTTGTTGGTACGTTTCAAACGAGCTGCTTGTAGCTGTACTGCTAATGACGATGTCTGATCAACAACAGGTTCACTATGATCGGGTTCTCCATTACTACTGGGTCTTGGTAGACTGCCAGGCATAGGGGGAGGCTGTGGTGGTGATGGGCTTGACATAATACCAGGCGGCGGAGGGGGAGGAACTGGTGCTGGTGGAGCAGACGATGTGCGGTGATGACCTGAAGATGGTAATTGAGGAGGAGTAGGTGGAATAGTTGGTAAACCGTTTGTTGTGCTAATGACTAGAATAAAAAATATATAATTATTACCACTTGGAACGGTGTCATACTAATCTTAAATTATCATAATTGAAATTTAAGCTTCATAAAAAATAAATATAATTCATAATCACCCTGATTTTGTTGGGACATTCTTCTTTCTTGAATTATGGCAGCATCATCTTTTGTCATGCTTCTGAAATGATTAGGTACATTATTTGTACACCAATCTCTGAGTTAAATAAGTAATTAGATCACAGAAATTTGGTTAAAATTTACAATAGTGATATAATTCAACATAGTTATACCTGTATCCCATATCTTCATCATACTGTCCATTTGATTGCTGATAGACTGGTGGTGCTGGAGGTGGTACATGGATATGAGGGTTGCTTATATTATTTCTGGATACAGAATCTAAAACCTAAATTAAAAAATTACTTACTATAAACTCTTATTAATTCGTAATTATTTAATAACAATAAGTACAAAATAATAAAATACCTCAAGAGCGTACACCATGGCACTTGCAAAGGAATCAGCATCCTCTTTGCTGCTAAAATTCAATCCATATACATGTTTATTATCTCTCCACTGATGGAATGTTGTTGTTGCTTGATTATATTTTAGAGTCTTTAAGATAACACAGTTTATAACAACCTGAAAAATATAAAAAAAAATTACAAGATAAGAAAACATTTTTTATGTACTATATGACAGGTACTAATGTTTTATGTACTATTAATTAAAAATTCATCATCATAATTGTTAAAATTATAATAAGTACACCAGATTAGATAATAAGACCAACTTTAGATAATAAGTGGGAACAAAAATATTCAATAAAAAAGCACCAGATTTAAAAAAAACAATTTGAGCAATTACATATACATTTTAGGTTTGTAAAAAATATTTCTTGCTATAAAATAAAAATGTTAATATATGTATTATGTAGGTACAAGATAAAAATGATTTAAAATAAAAAAGTTCTATTATACTATTAAATTAAAAATTAAAATTTTACCTCATGGTCTTGTAGTTTACGTCCAACTACACGAAATGTATTATTGATCATATGTTTAAAAATATGTACTTTACTAAGACCCGATGATGTTCCACTTGGAACCCATTTTTTGCTGTTGTCATCATATATCATTACAGAGGCTCTGGCTGATGCAATGCTTGTTTCACTATGATAAAAAATAAAAAAAGTTTATGAATATTAAAATGTAATGAAGTGCAATATTTATAAGCTTGATTATTCAATATATTTCACAAGTAATAATAAATATAGTAAATAAAAATGCTTATAATTATAAAAAATATAACAGTAAAAACCCAATTAAATTAATGAAATACACTTAGTATATTAATATATACCAGGGGTGGCCACTAAATTTAACTTTGGGAGCCGCAAATTTATAAAGCTAATTTAAGGCGAGCCACATTATGTAAAGCGATGTTTAATGAAAAGAAAACACATTTTTTATTTTAAATCAAACGAAGGAACATTTATTTTTTACATTTGCAAAACATTATTATTATTGACTTAATTATTAACATTATTGTTGATTTATTTATGAGAAGTGCTTTTTCGAGTATTAATTTTTTTCTGTAAGCTTTTTGAAATCTGGCTGATAATTTGTTAGCGCAATTCGCACAAGTTCACTTAAATGTTCATCAGTTAATTCAGACCGATATTTAGATTTAATGAATTTAAGTGTTGTGTACAATGATTCACACACATAAGTAGTGCCAAAGATTGAAATAAGTCTCATAGCACACTCTTTTTTAATTTGTTTTAGTTTAAATTTAGTTCAAGAGCCGCATGCGGCTCGCGAGCCTCGTTGTGGCCACCCCTGATATATACTATAATAGTAGGTACCAAATAATAAATATTAAATGGATATTATTGATTATTAAATTAATATATTATCTTATAATTGGAAACGGGTATTTAAAAACGATTAAATTTAAATAGACTATATATATATTTTTTAATTATTATTTTTATTATTATTATTATTAAAGCCCTTTCGGGCAAAAAGTGTACATAAATGATATTATATAAACATAGAAGATTTACAGTAATTATAGAATACATAGAACAGTGATAAAATATTAAATTTCAATTTTCATATACATATCGATTATTTATCCGAAACCTAGACTCAAACAGCGAAGTTTAATTTTGTTATCAAAATTAAAGTCAAAAGCATGTTGCATTCTCTTAACATTCGACTTAAAGGCTTGTTGAAACTGTAAGATTGAGAATGGAAAGGTATATGAAAGTTTAATTTTGTTATCAAAATTAAAGTCAAAAGCATGTTGCATTCTCTTAACATTCGACTTAAAGGCTTGTTGAAACTGTAAGATTGAGAATGGAAAGGTATAAGAAAGGTAGTCGTGGAACAAGAATTAAAAATGGGAACATGCCAGCTTACTTTTTTCGAGTATTTCAGGACAACATATCTTAATATTTAATAATTTATAAATTAATGATATGTCATTAAATTTATGTCTAGACGTAAGATTGTAAATCTAGTTCACGTTCTAGGCAATCAATCGAAACATATAGTTCTTAAGTTCTTAAAAAGTTATATTGGATATTATTCAAATGAAATTAAATGCAATTTAAAGTGTGATTAATACGAAATAATTATTTAGAAGAATAAGTTGAAATATTTTTAATGTGGCAATTTTTTTATATTATTTATATTTCATATTTAATAATATCATATAAAATTATAAAACTTTAAATCAGAAGTAAAAAATAAAAATAAAAAAATGTTTATTTAAATTTCTAAAACAATGAACAATGAACGTACAATGAATTTATATTTAATATTATATAAAAATAATATACCTCAATGTTAAAATAAAATGAATAAAACTTAGGTAAAAACATATAATGTATAGTAATAAAAACTTAAATTCCAGTCAGTACTTGTAGAAAGTAACTTAATCAAATTTTTTTTTTATTTAAACTATGGTTTAATATTTATCTTAGATTAGTAGAAAGAGGATAAGTGTAACATATGGGTACAATTAAGTGTAAGACATGTTATAAGATTCTAAAATATTTAATATAAATTAGTAACATATTGTAATCTGAGAAACTACAAAATATTTTCTGTTCAATCATGGTATTTAAATTGTAGTCAGCAAGATGTAAGTAAAACTTATTTTTATTAAGTATTAAATATATATATATATATATATATATATATATAAATTGGATAGTCAAGGAAATCATTTTTTTAGCTTTCACCAAGTATAATATACTAATAAGTATACTGATAACAGATTTAAATCATTAATTTCAAAAATAATATTTAAAAAAACAATAGCAGGAAGTCCTTAATATCATAAAAAGAACTATTGAACGAGTTTAAAATATTCTATTACTCAGACTTATTAAATTTTCAATTCATGTATCATAGGTACACAAAAAAAAGGTTGCTAACACATTCGGAAAATAAACCGGATAATACTATAAGTAGATAGGTACATTTTAAAAAGACAATTTACATAATACACAGATATAGGTATTGGCTCGAATTACAAACTTCTTCATTTATAATGATAAATATTATTGTGAATTCTAATTTAAACTTCCTGTTTTATTTGTTGGGCATGACTAAAATAAGTGTTTACAGTTATACGATATAGTTAAATTAAATAAACCTACTTATACAAAAATAAACAAAAAACAAATGACATAATAGATTGAACACAATATAGAGAGAAAAATATTTTACAGGTAAAATGAGTCACTGAAAAAATATTCTCTGGAACAAATGTCATGAGAACATTACATGGTAAAAATAATAGGTCTTAAGAATAGTCATGGGGAAAAAAGATAAAATTTGAATCAATTAAATTATTAATAGATTGCTAATCAGTAATCATTCAGGACTTGAGTTATCATAAGACATTAACTAATTAAACATTAATAGTATAATTGCCATTATGTACTGTAATTGTGAAATTCTCGGAATATTCAATTATTTCAAAATGAGTCATAGATACGTACACAATTCAAATTGGTTGAGGAACGATATTAATTGTGACGATACTGTGCAGAAGAAGTATGTGTAAAATTATGAAATAATTGATAATCACGAGTAATTATAATTATCAATTTTTCATTAAAACGGGTACAACCCAAGCAATTAGAATATGTTATTTTAAGATAACAAATTTTCCCTTAAAAAAAAAAAACCTATCGCAAACCGGTTGAAACATTCACACAAACGTCAATTCACATTCCACCATTATCGCCGAGCGGATAAGATAAGAAATGGAATTTCGGCATTACGTAAAGCAATAATTATTGTTCAGCAGCAATACAATATTATCGTCGGCAAGGGGCCGGTAGACGCGACGTGCGAGTCATTAGCACGGAATACCTGGGAATACGCTTACTAATGATCGTCGACCGGCGGCGGTGCCGTCCAAGGCGCGTCGGCGGTGGTCATCGTGCGAAGAACAAAGTCGCCTCGGGAGAACGCGTTTCGGGCGACGGCCGCGTCCACGGGCATACCGGGCCTTTGACGGCTGTCGGGGTGCCGCCGTGAGTCGCGTCGCGTGAAAACACCTGGCACGCGCACTGGAGGGCGGGGGTAGGGCGGAGGGCAGCACACGATCGCACGGTATCCGGATTCGGGGGGCGAGACGCGGCGACGTATCGACCACGGTCGTCGTCGGCGTTACGCAACCGGACGTGTGGGCGAGTACGGGTCGAACGCTATCGCGACGATCGGGAAACGGAGAACAAAAGTCGGGAAAATGCGCGTCGATTTCGCACAGGGGCGGCGACGGCGACGACCGAGGGACAATTGACGCGAGCGGTCGGGAAAAATGGGCGTCGGGGGCGAGGGGGGGGGGCGGCAAGGCACTCACCTCATGATGATGATAAGGTTGTTCGGCGTGTCCGCCGTCGCGGTAGTAGAGCAGCGTCGGCAGCGGCGTACAGCGGGTGGCGGTCACACGGCGGATCAGCGGCTTCGAAGACTACGGCCGGGCACCATGCTACGGCGGGCAGGACGCGTCGCGAAATGACGGTGTGCGTGTCGTCCGCGACAATGGCCACGGCGATGCGACGGGTGCGCGCGGTCTACGCTCGTCTCCGTGGAACGAACGCTATGGTAGCGCGACAGCCGTCCGCCGACGCCAGTTGTACGGTCATCACAACAACTACTACTACAACACAACGCGCGCCGCGTACTCGGGACGACACCACACTCGATAGCTCGCTCGCACGCACGCACGGTCGGTCGGTCGGTCGGTCGCGTACAACACAAACTCACCGGAGCTGCAACACCACCCGATCGCGGCGAATGCGTTGTTACTGTGCGTGCGCGTCGTTCGTGGGGACCGCCGTGTACGCTTATGCACGCACGCACGTACACCCACTAGCCGACGGGCGGCGGGGGGACGGAAGGCGGCGTTTGGTGGGAGGCGGCGGCCAGAGTGGAAAAAAACAATAACAAAACACGAACGACCGCGGCGTTCCGCTGCGCAACGTTGCGCACTTTCGCTGATAACGGCCCCTGCTGCGATTTTTAGGGCTCGGAAGTTATTGCACCGAAATAATAATTGCTTAATTTTCGGCATTTTTGACGTCAATACGAAATAATAAGATTTACTTAAAACTACAATGGTACAACCTACAAGTCTCGATATACCGTCATGTTTAGTTTGTCTGGAAAATAATATGGGTATTAATAACCGCTGCATTTCCGGTCGGCCGCGGCGGTCTACCTGAATCCCGGAATAACAATCTATACGCGTACCATAAATTTTAACATACAATATACATCTTACCTTTTAAAAAAAATTAAATTATGTTTTTCACAATTTACAAGTATATACAATATTGTACGATATATGAGAAAAATCAAAAAAGTTGCACTAAAAACTTTTAGGTATAAATTCGTACTCGCATGAGATGAATTTAAAACTTACCTAGCAACAAATCCAAGCAATGGAAAAAAGTTGCAAATGCAACAACGAGCCCTAGACTTATATCATTATTGTAAAAAATTGGCTCGCGCCGTACGTGTCGAGTCCCTTTCAGAACGTTGCTGAAACCTATCTTGAACACCGAACACGTTGCTCTTAACACACTTCACATATTCCAAACCATGGCTGGGTGAATCTTCTCATTTGATCGTAATCGATGACGCGAGGTATTTCTAAACTCGCATTGGTTGTGATTTGGTACGTGAATTTGGGCTTAAATATTTAATGCTTTGATAACGCGATGTGGACACCAGCAGGTCTCTTATTATAAGAGGGTTAGAGGAAGGAACTCAATTATTATTATAACGATTGGAGAAAAGTGGTTGTAAAAATTGTACGACGAAAACAGCTATTTAAAACTGATGTAATAATAATCTTTCGAATAATATACAATTCAAATTTTACTAATCTTTCTAAAAGTAATGCAAGCTTATTGGTTTGATATACTTACTGAAGTTTTAAAATGTGTCGATACAATAAAACATTTATTCTGACAGAATTACAAGGGATAATTGCAGTGTTTGCAACAAGTAAAATAGTTTGCTTGTATAGTGTAAATAATAAATGCAGTGCCGGCTCAAGGATTTGCGGGGCCTGGTGCGAAATAATTTTTTTATGAAAGAGTTCTCTTCCTGTACACTTAACAAAATATACAAAATGGCTATTGGGACACGATTTGGTCAATAGTAGGGCCCCTTAATAATTGTTTAAATAAATGTGCTTAATGAATAAGTCTCCCCGATTTCATGAATTTGTTACGCTTACTGGACTAGCTATTGATTATTATTTATTACTTACAAGTTTTTAGTTTTCAAACCAACCGTACTTCAATGTTTATTAGTAGTGCGTCATACCTTATACGTCTACATTATATACAATATAAATAGTAAACAGTACGTATTCATTAAATGTTCTTAGCTTTTTGCCAGCAATTTTAATTATTCTAATAGGTTCAATAGTATATTAAATAAATAACAATAAAATCCTCTTTTAATACATAAAATATTAAACAAAGAAAGAACATGAGAAAATAATTTTAACAATATTACTGGTCTATTTTAAAACAAATAAAATGTATACAATAACTAAATAAATGTTTTTTTTTCTGGATTTTTGATGTGCAAATTGGTCGATAAGTTGGCTGTATTCTAATGTTTCTGCTAATTAATTTTCAATTGAAAGAGTCGCTAGTCTAGAAAGTCTGTCTTGAGAAATGTTACTGCGAAGATAGTTTTTTATGATTTTCAATTTCGAAAAAGCTCTTTCTAAACCTGCAGAGGCCACAGGAATAGTCAACAGGATTCTAAGTGCAATGTTTATATTAGGAAATGAACTACAAGATGTTTTAAGAATCTCAAGAGCTGGAAGAGCAGTATTATTTTCGTTTACCATGGTGCAAAAAATTATCAATTAATTGCATAAATCAGGTGCTTCGATATCTCTGGATTCACCATTTGTTAGTGTCATTTGTAAATCTTAACAATGTTTAAATAACTCATCTTTCCTCATATTTTTCAACTGACCAATTCTGTACAATAATCCAAATTGTTCATTGTAGTTAGTTATTTGTTCAAATCTTTTTTTCACTGATGCCAGCGTTTGGTCAACTAACACTAAAAAGTACTTCACTCTAAAATTTTCTTCCTCGTTAGCCAAAGAATCATCTATATTCTCATAATCAAACATTTTGGTTTTTTTTCTAATTCTATTTTTTTTAAACTTTATTTCAATTCCCATTGGTGATATTATTTCTTCTGCTTTAACCTTAGCTAATGTATATCCATTTTCTCTATAATTTTCCAAAAATATAATTAAACTATTTAGCAGACTTGCTGAAACATCTAAATCAATTGTTACTGACTGTAGACTCTTACTTACAATATTTATTTCACATCAAATATCATACCATATTATCAATTTTAAAATAAATTCATAGCTACATATTACTTTGGCTAAAGAATGTGTTTCACTTTTTATTTTTAAATCTTATGTTGTATCCGAAATCTCTTCTAAAGCTTCTACAACTTCGTTTAATTGAAATCGGATGGCTTTCACAGCGTTCACACGACTGTCCCATTGGGTTTCTGCCCATTTTCCAATGTTTATCACATATGCCATAGATACTAATAGACTGATTGCATAACGATTAACGATAATTCAATTCCTTTACAACGTACAATGTTTTCGTACAATATTTAATATGAAATCACTATAATAATAGTAGAAGAATAATTTTCAAATGCAAAAGATACTGAACATAGTACATATATTAAACTTATAATAAAATTAGGTAATTGAATAGTTAAATATACTTTTTTAAGTAAGACATTTTTGAATGCTCCCTAAGTACTATATTGGTAGAACAATATTTTAATTTAAAAAATGTAATAAAGTTTAGCGCCCCCATTTCATATATAAGGTAAAGGTGCCAAGCGTGGGGCCTTCGAAAGCGCGGGGCCTGGTGCGGGGGCACACCTCGCACCCCCCTTAAGCCGGCCCTGAATAAATGTTTATCTATAACTGGCCAGAAAAATAACACCTCTATCTAAGTCGAGAGATATATGTAACAGACAACAGTACCATATTCACTGAAATGGAAGGCCCTATGTTATTTTGGTATGCTGTTTTTCAAAAAAATACATATCATAAAATAAAACATTATTTTCCTTTAAATTAAATAAATCTCAAGTATTTAAAAGATCTAAAATGCATTTAAAATCTCACTATGATGTGAATTTTATTTTCATAAGAATACAGAAGAAGTAATAAATTGAATATAATTATACATTTCTCAATAACAACATAAAAATATATTATTTAAATTATACAATATAAATAATTTCAACCATAAATATAAATTTAGAAAAATAAAACTCATTTCAAGCTAATAACTTTTTTTCACATAAATTACTTAGTTTAATCAAATCTTTACTTAAAAATGTGATTTCTTTCAAATCTTTATCTTCGATTAATTCTTCTGAAAAATAAAATACATACAAATATAAGTAAATAAATAAGTATGCGCCATGGACATAAACAATATTAAAACATAACATTCAGCAAACAAGAGTTTTTTTGTATATAAAAATTATTATTAGTAAAACAATCTTAAAATAGTAGTAGCAATTATTTATTTAAATAATTATCTATACTATTCAACAATAAAAAAAATGTTTGTACTATAATTAATTTTATTAAAAAAAGAAGTACCAAAGAAATTTATTTTCTAAAGTTATTAATTTGATATTGAGAGGTTACAATCAAAAATCTTTTAGGCATCAACTTTAGTAACAAAATATTAGTTAAATTCTTCAAAATCATAGAGAATATTTTAAGACTAGGCTAGGAAGAGGTATAAATTAGTTTTCTTTATTTTATTTTTGAATTTATAGTAGGTATAAATATTATTTTTGATAATTAGATATAATTATATGAATTTGTTTTCTAAAGCTCGGTTTTTCAATCACATTTATTCGTCGAATAGCTCGTGTTATTCGATAGATAAGAAAAAATTGTAATTATCCGGTTTTTCAATGAAAGAATAAGTCTTATTCCAACAAGTTTCATGTGGGTCCCCTCTCACATTGGGATACCCGGAAATGAGAAAGCTGACTCTATAGCCTATGAAGCCACCACATCTCCTTCCTCCACAAAGATAAACACACTAACTTCATCCGAAAATTTCAACACTATACATCAGGGGTCGGCAACCCGCGGCCCGCGTAGCAATTTTATGCGGCCCGCGATAATAATTTATAGTTAGTTTAAAAATATTATACAACACGTTATGTTTGCTGATAAAAATTGGGATTTCTCACGAGAAGTTAGTTATACAATTATTGAACAAAAATAGATATTATGTATAGAAACATTGTACACGTTATCTACGTTTCGTTAAACATCGATAATAATTTATTATACAAAACGAAATACGACTTAGTATTACTGAATTGATTTTCTATTGAAGTGTAATCGTCTCAATTCTGTGTTTCAAATTTTTGTACGTGTAACTCTATGGCTCCTAAACGAAAAATTAACGATGAGCATCGTATTTTTAAAGAAGATTGGACCGAACTTTTCTTTTTTATCGAACACGGTTGTAAGTTATTATGTTTAATTTGTAATAAAACCATAACAGTAATGAAAGAATACAACGTCAGGCGACATTACGACAATGAGCATAATGCAAAATTTGAAAACTTAACTGGTGAATTAAGACAAAACAAAATAAAACATTTTTTAACATCTCTTAGTAGCCAGCAAAATATTTTCAAATCCCAAAATACACGTAACGAAGCGTCTGTACGAGCAAGTTATGTAGTTGCTGAAATGTTGGCAAAAAACAATCGCCCTTTTACTGACATTGAGTTTTTTAAAAAGTGCATGTTAGCTGTAACGAATGAAGTATGTCCAGAAAAAATAAAACTATTTTGAAGAAATTAGTCTTTCGACTCGAACGTGTGTGAGGCGAACTGAGGAATTGGGAAATAATTTATTTTCCCAATTAAAAGATATCATACCATAATTAGACTGTTTTTCGATAGCTATTGATGAGAGCACAGATATTTCTGACACAGCTCAACTTTTAATATTTATACGTGGTATAGACAAGGAGTTTAATATTTATGAAGAGTTAGCAGATATGTGTAGTATAAAAGGCACTACAACAGGTGAAGATATATTTAAAAATATAGAAAATTCATTCGAAAAATTAGGGCTTTCGTTGAAGAAATTAATAAGTATTACTACTGACGGAGGAAAAAATATGAGTGGCATACATAAAGGTTTTGTTGGGAGAATTAAGACTAAAATGTATAGTATACATCATAAATTAATGGAAGAATGGCAAAAATTCTGGTCTAACTTACCCCTCTCTAACAAACTAAGAAACGTAAAATTATCTATTAAAAAATTAAAATATCCTCCCAACACCAAACGAAGAGATGAAGTAAATATTACTCGAGCTAAAATAGGCCACTCACAATTAACTCATGCTTATCACATAAGAAAAGAACCAGCCCCAGTATGCGATACTTGCAATGAGACACTAACACTGGAACATATTATCTTAAATTGCACCAAATACATACAAGCCCGCAAGATCCTCAATAACCCCACCTCCCTACATCAAGCACTCAATGAAGAAAATACAGACGCAATTAATGTATTCTTCCACTGTATAAACTTAAGTCATAAATTGTAAACTATACAAACATGTCAATACTTGTAAAAAATGTAATGTATACTTGTCTATTTTAATTTAATGTAGGCTAAAAACCTTAGTCGTCGAAGCCTTAATAAATATTTAAAAAAATAAGTCTTATTCGGTGAATAAATCGCAGATTAGTTATTCGGTGCTTTTACTACCGAATAAGAGTTTATCTGACAGATAACTATCAAAAATTGATAAAATATTTGGAATTTTGCCATCGTACATCGCACACAAATTATATTTCGTTCAGTTATCGATGATACCTAGTCGTGAATATCTTTATGTACAGTTTTTATTTTTGAAATGGATACCGAAAATATTGTGTATGATTATGACCCAAACATAAGTGTTATTCATGGTTCACTAGAATCAACCACTACAGCTATAATAATTGGAGAAAGAGATTTATCAGGAGTTGAAGAAATTAATCGAGGTAAAATATTAAAATTATAACTTTATGTATAATATAATGTTAGCTTTTTCATTCGAAAAATAAAGAATTGGGTTTCTCTAATTTTCAGATAATAATGAATCTATTATAGATATATCCGAGTTACCTATTTATGTTGATGATGGTATAATTGAAATTAATAATGATGTCGAGCTTTTCACAAAATCCGGAAAACTTAGGAAAAGAAAAAAATATTTAAAAAGTGTAGAAATGCGAAAAAAAATCAAATTTGACCTACAAAAAGATCAACATAGGGTGTTACCAGGCTGTGATAGACAATTGTACAAAACAGTGAAATTTGTGTTATTTACTAAAAATCAGTTTAGAGATAAAACATACACAACATTGGATTTTCTCCAAAAAAAATATATGAATAAAAAAGGAATGTCTCCGCCATCTCCACATACAAAGAATTGTGGTATACCGAAAGAAAAACGTGACGATACACTTTCGAGTTTGAAGCAAATTATACCAATAGAAAACAATTTTGGGAAAATATAACGATATGTAATTAACTAAATTAATTAATTAAATTTGAATTAATATTATTATATAGATATTAATTATGATTTTAAGGTAAAGACGTTGTAATCATTTTATAATTGACGTGTTATAACTAAATAAATTAATAATTATAACTAAAAAATTATATAGATAATATACGGCGTTATTTCTTCAACCGGTTAGTGATCAGTACATTTTGGTATGCTACATAAAAATGCCGTAATCAGAATTGCGGCATTTTTGCCTAGTAAACAATTCTGAATTATTAATGGCGTGCTTATTATAAATATCAAAACAATGATAACATGGTGAAATAAAATTTGAAAATAAAATTGAATAGTTTCATTGCATTTATCAGATATATTTCCATAAGAATCTATGGATTTTACTTTGAAAAATATTATATTTATTTATTTAGAACTACCAAAAACTACTAAACATAAAATGTCATTTTTCTCAAAATGAAAAACGGCAGAGTAGTACGCTTTATAATAAATAGTACTTTATCACTATATAGAAAAGATAACATTATCTTCTTAACATTTTGATCAAAATAAAGTAACTTGTTCCACAATACACTTCACCTACGAAGTCATTACTACTATTGATAAGATTATCTATCGAATAACATTATTCGTTGAATAACTATCCGAAAGATAAATAAACATTGAAAAACACTTATCACTTTATTCGGAAGATAATCTTACAAATAAATTTATTCGATGAATTGTTATCTGTCGAATAACTGAATGAAAAACCGGGCCTAAGACTAATAATTATATATTGGTAATACCAATGTGTTAATAGTAAAAATAGATAATTCTATATTTGTATTTAATAATTATGTCATAGTAGAACCATTCAAATAATGTTTCTAAGACTATAGTATACATGTCAGCATTCATGAGATCAATTTATAATATACTGTATTAAATTAACGACGTGTAAATTACAATTTTCAACTGAAAAGTTTTTGTTATAAATGACGATTTTATGTTTAAAAAATTTAAACAAAAATACAATAAAATATAAATTTAATTATAAACACCAAGCAGTTTGTTTTTATATTACTCTGTAACGTTTAAGATTTATAGCAATTTCTATAGTCTTTAATCGTTTTTTAACTATTTATGTACCTAGACGGCTATACGTCTATAAGTACAACTGTACAAGGTACAAGAACAATAAAAAAAAAAAAAAACGTTGAACGTACATTTAATTAAGTTTCTAATGACACTACTTAATCGTATTAAATGTAGGTTAACATATTATATGTCATACTAAACAGATAAATTAGTCGTCGATATACGATGTAGTCATCACTTATCAGGGCCCCGGGGTTTTTCCTTGATAAATACATAGTGTTCGACGACAAAAGTCACACGTAATATTACGAAATATTTTTAAATTTGATTATAATTTTTTGCACTGGTTAAAGCCGAGATATATATATAAGATAGATATATAAGAATATAATTTCTGTGTTTATTAAATTGGCTTCAAAGAGATAGAACAATCTAAAACTAATCTGAAAAAAGTATTTTTTATTTTATTATGCTTGAATAGAAGAAAAATAGTTCAAAATAGGAACTTATCATGTTCCGTGAACAGTGAAGTTTTCTCTCTTATCCAAATAAAATAGAGGATTCTATCTAAAATATTATTAAAAATTTAAATACACAGCTGTAATATGTAATTTGAATAGGTACATCGTGACGTACCTATGTCCTATATACTTATAAGTTCAAACATAAAAGCTTGATCAAAACTAAAATTGGTTTTAAATTGTAACAACCATATCAGATTAAATTACAACCGTTTGTCTTAAATGTACCAACACTAGTATTTTTCTATATTTTTATGTTACGACCTACAAAAAAATATCCTAAGAGTAATAAAATTATGACATCTTAAAAATGTAATAAACATAAAAATATGAAAGAAATTGTTTTAATTCACAAATTAAATCAATACCCTCAAAGGACCTATACAAAAACCTCACTTATTTATTCAATCGTTAATTAAAATATATTATAAACAATGGATAATCATTAACTATTTATTTTGTTAACATATTTCATCAACGATACAATTTAATTATTTGCACATAATATTATATGTGTTTAGTGTTATAATAATATAATACATTTATATTTAATACCTATTGAATGAATCATTTTTAATGGAGAGTAATATATAATTAGTCTTAATTTTATGTTCATTATATCTGATTACAATATGGATTTTATAGATTATAGAAGTTTTAGTCAATAAGCTGATAATTTTAAATCATGTGAATCACTCATATTAAAATATCATGACGCAAGAAGATAAGCATTTTATTTACTACACGAAAATCATATTATCTATTTATATAATATTTAAAAATGAATCAATATTTTGTTGCTGATGCTTAACTTAAAAACGGCTAGACCAAATCGACTAATTTTAAAAGCATTGAAAACTAAATGAACTGAAGAAATTCCTTTTATTTGATAGTTACACCATACTTTTCGGGATATTGCAGTTATTTTGCACTCGAGAATTTGTTAAATTTAATTTAATGTGGGCCGATGTTTAAACTGTGTATGAAAAACTTAGACAAAGTTAAAGCAAGCACTTCGTAAAACGTTATAATGGTTACACTATTGCAAAACAAAATAGTCATGACTGGTAATTTGATGTATTCAAATTCATATAATTTTAAAAAAATTGATCTCTTCATTCAGAAGACAAAATTTTTTTTTTTTAATGCAATAGGTTACATAAGTTATTGTTTATTAGTAATGAGAACATTTTAAAATTTTACGTTTTCCTCATTATAAGTGCAAATCCAATAAACAACACACTACTCTTAGATATTTTATGTAATATTTGCATTTACTTTCAATCTGTGATTTATTCAAAGGGACCATCTTTATTAACAGCAATTTTATTGATAATAGTAAATTGAATAAAATATTTTTATCATATTATTTATAATCTATTGATTATTGTAATTGTAAACATTACACAAACTAATAGTTATTTCTCAGTTAATATCCTTTTTCTCAAATGAACTATGAAATTTACGATAATTACAGGTGATGGTTGTAAAATACAAAAAAAGAATGAGACATTTACTATTGTATTGGGAAATTAATTATAATAATCAAATACTTACAACAGTATTTCAATAATTTGATTGTTTTCATTAATGATCAACCAGATATTAATACCCAAATTTCATGGCTAACTGTATCATTTACATTATGTTAATGTACATCAAATTATTGAATCGATATTAAGTAATCATCTATTATTAACTTCAAGTAAACAACACAAAAAGTTGTTTACTTATTAAAATATAATAATTCTTAAACCACTTTAACTACTGTTGTTTAGTTTCTTGAATACTCTTTTTTATAAAAATTGTGTAACTAATGAAATTTATTTAGATCAAAAATTATTATTCAATATTTAACTACTATTTAAAATGTGGCGAATATGAGAGGGGGCTAACCCCTCTTGGATTTTTTAGAGATGATTTTATATTATATTAGAGATTATAATATATTATATTATTACCTATTGTCATGGTTTTCATATATTATTGGTATTTATTATTTGTCGGGAATTTTTTATCAATATTTCCAAATAGTAGTGGTAATGAATAATGGTACAATAAGCCATTTTTATTTAAGAAAAAATTACTTTGAACAATATAGTTCACTAGAATACTCAAAATCTAAAAATAGATTATTTTGTAAGTACCTACTGTACTTTTCTTAACATCTGGGAAAGGTGGAACTATGGGTACAAAAAAATTAAAATGACTTATTGCTCAGTCGTTAACTCAGATTCGCCAAATTATTAGGAGAAGTTTGGTTGTTAGAAACATACCAAAATAATTATGATCATAAAAATTGTGTTCAATTTTCTTTAGACTTTCAAAAAATGTTTTAAAACTTCTTATAGATTATGTGTATATACATCACTACAGACACAGCCTTATAATTTAAAACTGATTAACATATTAAACTTAGTCTAACAGAATTAAGTATCAATAAATATTATTTTAATAAAAGTAACCACCAAACTTCAACAATCTAACTATACATTATATATCTTTAAATATATTATTATTTAAAAAAAACAGATTTAATGATAGTTAAAAAAAAGATACTTACTAATTTCAAACATTGAATGGGACGAAAAAACAATTTCTTTATCTAATGCTTGTAACGTAAGACTTTGAGTTCTCATAATTTTTCTCAATAAATCACAAATAGCATGTAATCTATTTAGTATAATAACTTGGGTTTGAACTTTGACAAATAAATCAACTATTTTAAATTTTAAGAGTTCAATTAATGACTGCAAGTTCTGGAAAAAAAATAATGAATAATCGTTATTTTTAAATTAAAATAATTTGTATGTAATAAGAATATGACTTTTAAAACTAATAACTAGGGAACGGATTTAAATGCTCTAAAAAACAAGAAAAATGCCTTAAAAAAATGCTTTAACATCAAAAAATGCACTAAAAAAATGCCCTAAAAAACTTTAAAAATGTATTTATATTCAATAAAAATACAATTTTGAATTTAAAACTTATAAAAAAAAACACATTACTATGAAAAATCTGATAAAAAATATTTAAATACAATAAAACTTTAATAAATTAACTCTCAATTATCTTCTGTACAATTTAGATAAATAGCTTATCTTATCTTTACCTTAATGCAGGTTATAATCTGTTGTAACTTGTATGTATATAATATATATTTTGTGTCTACACGTGTCAACAATAATTTGGTAATTTCGTAACAAAACATATTTAGGCATTTTTATTTTTTTTAGTATAAATGTTGAAAAGATGTTGAAAAAATGACTTAAAAACCATAAAAATGCACTAAAAAAGTCAAAAAATGCTCTAAAAATGTAATAAAGTCTTAAAAATGCAAAAAATGCAAAATAAAAGTTACATTTTTTAATTCCTTGATGTATGGAATGAACTTTTTGCTTGGAAACCAATGTTTTCGGACATTCAGAAAAAAATGCAATTTGCATTCAAATCCGTTCCCTACTAATAACTATTTGTAACATAATAATCGTATTTCTTAGAAAATTATAAATTTATTAAGCATATCATATACTATTTATTAAATTGTACTTGAAAAAGTTAATACATAAATGAGTAAATATATACTTGAATTTGTGATGATATTTCAATAATAATAGATTCCAAATTTTCAATCCAGGTTACTTGGTTAAATAATTCTTCGTGGTTTTCATAAGCTTGATTGCATATAAGTTGTTCAACATATCGTAACCCTAAAATACAAATTCTTTGACTAATTATATAAACAGCAAAACATAAAAGAGCGATTTTTTTTTACCTTTATTTAATTTTTTCAACTGTTTATCAACAGAAAGCTGTATAACATCAGTTTTACATTCATTTTCATTTTTAATCGTAATAAATTGAGAGAGATAATCTGTAAACAAATGTTTTCTATTTTAACTATCTGTAATTGTTTTAATTAAAATTTACCATAAGTAAAAATAACAACTATATATATGTAACTAAATTGATTTTCAAACTTTGGTTGGGATTCATATTCAATTAATATAATAGTATAATACTAGCTTACATCATATTATGTGAACAATTTTTATTAAACATTTAATAAATACCTATGTCAGAGTTATTGTTCAATAAAAATATATTAAAATTTGATAGGTTTTTTATTGTTTCAATGTTCCAAAATCCAAATAAATTTAAAAATCTTGAAATTCATAACATAAATAGTTTTCTGAAAAGGTTTATAGCATTTGTATAATAATAATATAATCATACAATAATGTGGTAGAAATATAAATTAATATTATTTATACTTAAATGTTTGAAGTACTTTAATACATTAAGTTGATATAGTTATGGACGAGCAATAGCAACATGGCAAAATAAATGTTTGTATAAGTTATAAGAAAAATTGTATAATTTAGGTGAAATTTAAAAACAAATAAGATATAAATACGAATTTTCATTTTGAAATTCTAAAACCTTACCATCGTCTTCCAATATTGGCATAGTATCGATTATGTCTGAAATTTTTGATACAGACATCTCATGCACAATTTTCAATCGAAAACTATTCAAAATTAAAATCAATGACGAATGAGAACTTAAGCGGACACATCGACGGATTTTTGTCAGCACTCTGTGCAGTGTTCATGCACATGACACAGTACCAGATTAGTTATCTCTGTGTTATCCTTATCAATATTCACTAAATAAATTTATCATTTTTTTTTTTTTTTACATACAATCCAGTGAGCTCTATACATAATATTATACTCCGAGGCTTTATATGAATATGATAAGTGATAACTTTTTATTATCATATTATAGAGTTCACCGACACAATCACACACGTTGAGTATTATCGACTATAACAGTAAACAATTATGTATTATGCATTAAAACTATTAATTATTAAATTGATACTTAGGAGGTGTGGATAATGCGTGTATCTACTTACCAAAGGATACACATAGCAGAGCAACGTTTTGTCCGTGGCCGAATTATTACATTGTCGTGGCACTCGAGAGTCGAGACGGATTTTTCAAAATAATCAACCCTGTTCACATTCAATACCGATCATAATAATACTAGATCGCAGGATATTTTTTTTTATCAAAATCATTTTATTTACTGGTCAACATAAATTATTTGCTATTTTTAACTACTTTTATTCAAATCTTATCAGTAAATTATATTTAAATATTAGTTTTGAATGTTTACATAAATATTAATTAGTAACTGATTATTAGTTTTTAAATGCATATACCATTTATTTTTGCATTCTATGTTTAAAAATTTAAATCTCGAGTTCTAAATGAAATTGAGCTCAAAAATCTGAATGTGTTATTTTAATTGATTGAAAAATGGTAGTGTACGTTATAAATTTTTATGTTGTAAACTTTTTATATGTATTTATAATTATGTGAAATTTGCTGTTATAAAGTATCCCAAAAAATGTATATTAATGTCTATAATAAATGCAATTTATTAAGGTTAATATCAAATGAATACAAATTAAAATAATTCACTTTTTCATAATTAGATTTTTTTAGAACATTTTGGAACTGATAAATACATTTTTAAACTCAGGGTTTCTTGAGGTTTTTTTTGTAATAATTGAACAGGGTTTTTAATATACAAACATTGATTTAAGTAAAGACAGGAATGTCATAAGGCATCTAACATTTAGGTTTTGCGCTGCTATTCGATCATAGTTACAAAATTGGGATTGAAGCCTAAATATTTATTATATTGTAGATAAATGTTCTCAAGTAGTTATTAATTTTTAAGTTTTTAGACCATTAGAATTTTTTCCAAGTTTCATAACAGCTTATAACTAAATTCATGATGCAAAAATAAATATAACTATAATATAATATAACCTAATATACTTAGGTCAGATGGGTAATTATACATTTTATTTTTTTCAGCTCTTAGATTTTGTGAAAATATTGATATATTTTGGTTTTGAATAGATATATAATACTTTTGATGTCTTATTTCAAAATTAAATCACTAAAGACTGATATACACTCAAAGTATCTTACTTTAGGTAATTTAAATTCAAGTATGTATATATTATATAGATAGGTACCTATTAATTAATACCTATTATTTACCAGTATAAGTACCTATTAGATATCTATATGTTTGTATAAGATATTGTGAATTAATTCTACTGATACCATACTGATGAATCTGTTTACATTTATAAAATGTGTATGAATTATGAATTCCATAATTATATCATTTATTTTTATTTCAATTTAGATTATAATTAGATTATAATTTAGGAAATAAGTATATGGGGGCTACAAAACCACAACTATAAATTAATTTTAACTTTGGCCTAATCATCAGCAATCAAACTGCTATTTTCTGTCTTCATCTATAAAATACCATCTATAATGTTATTTTCAACTTTTTCTTATAAATACTACCAGCTATATATATTTTAATTACTAAGAGCAAATGTTTAAGAATAAATTAATAATTTTATATTTAATTTATACAAGACGGTTCTTATTTTATACAATTGACAAATTTTCAAAACTTGAATCATGTCAATCTTCAATCATTTTAGTTTGGACATAATTTAATCTAGTTGTAGTACTAATAAAGTATAACTACTTTGTAAATTTGCTGTTTGACATTTGAGATTTAATTATTTATATATTCTCTGAGATAAGACTATACTGAGTTATTATTCTGAGTTTAGGCAATAATGTTTAATTTGATAAAAAATTTTAGTTATTGTTAACCGATTTCATTAAGGAAATCGATATTTAATAATATAAATTTTAATGAGATGAGTGAAATTGATTTTTATTTTTATAAATATTCTTAATATTGGGTTTTTATTGGTTTTATTATAATATTAGGTTCGCTATTTTGTTTTTATCAATACATATGTGGAGAACCCCTTATCACACATATAAGTGATTACAAATGGTAAAAGTCCCAACACAATCTTTTGTGACAATGAAGATATTCATCTTTTAAAATGCACCAAAATTCTGCAAATGGCATTGATTTAAATTTTTCTTGCAGCATTGAATCAGATGTAATTTCAATAAAAGTTTCACATTCTTTTGCTGACATGGCTGAAGGTTGTGTATTTTTAATCCACAATTCATTTTTATATTTCACCTGTTGGTCATTTGTAAAATACTGGTTGAATCCTCATTCAATCCAGTGAGGTGCTGAATAATTTCCTGAAAGAAAGCTTCATTTATTTTGACCTCTTCATCTTCCGAAAAGCAGTATAGTGTATACTGTTTAACGTACGAAATACATTATAGAAGCATAGATTATTGAGTATAGAGATAGCTGATAGACCATTCCATAATATAGCTTATACATTATTATTAAATATAAAAATATTTTTTTCTACAGTGCAAACATTTTTCCCCACTACTAATCTTTAGTTGGATATTTTAAAGTAACTTTTTTGAAAATTTTGAAAAAATTACTTAAGTTTCGCGGAACCTTAAAGTGATTTCCGCGGTACACAGTTTAAGAAACAATGTTCTAACATATTTAGTTCAATAATAATAATAGGAGTATGGTGTGGCTCGTTGGTTAACCACAGTAATCAGCACTGAGAAGTTCATAGCTCCCAAATGGGTACTCAAATCACGTGTTTCAAAAACTATTACATATTATATAATAGCCATAGATGTTGAGGCTTATATAAATATGTTATAAAATAACAATAATAATAAAATATTTATAATATTATAGTTTATTCGGTACTTGATAACATATTAAATAAATCGTAATTTGAAAATAGTATGTATGTAATACAAACTCAGAAGTAAACACAGGCGCCCTAAAAATAAAATCAATATTCACAATAATCAATATGCAAAATTAATATAATCAAAACAAAATGAATAATACTGAGAAGTTCATAGCTCCCAAATGGGTACTCAAATCACGTGTTTCAAAAACTATTACATATTATATAATAGCCATAGATGTTGAGGCTTATATAAATATGTTATAAAATAACAATAATAATAAAATATTTATAATATTATAGTTTATTCGGTACTTGATAACATATTAAATAAATCGTAATTTGAAAATAGTATGTATGTAATACAAACTCAGAAGTAAACACAGGCGCCCTAAAAATAAAATCAATATTCACAATAATCAATATGCAAAATTAATATAATCAAAACAAAATGAATAATACTGAGAAGTTCATAGCTCCCAAATGGGTACTCAAATCACGTGTTTCAAAAACTATTACATATTATATAATAGCCATAGATGTTGAGGCTTATATAAATATGTTATAAAATAACAATAATAATAAAATATTTATAATATTATAGTTTATTCGGTACTTGATAACATATTAAATAAATCGTAATTTGAAAATAGTATGTATGTAATACAAACTCAGAAGTAAACACAGGCGCCCTAAAAATAAAATCAATATTCACAATAATCAATATGCAAAATTAATATAATCAAAACAAAATGAATAATACTGTAGTCCGATGCAAAAAATTAAAAGCTAGTAAAACAATAAAAGTAATAACAAATATAAAACCAAGTGCAAATTATGCAATATATAATTTGAATGCAATTATTAATGGTTTTTATATAATTAAGTATTATTTAAATATAGATTTCTAAATAAATAACAATAATACTTTAAAAACTATTGTTTAAAATAATATAAATAATAAATATAAATATCTTACATAATCCCAATAAAAATATTATTAAAGCTATTTTGAATAAAATAAATGATAATTGATTGCAATGTTGAAATCATTTTAAATTTTGTATATATTCAGTCAATTGGAAACTAATATTCAATAATACATCATTTTAAAAAGGAACACTTATTATTTTTATAATTAATTACTTTAAATATGGTTGAATCAAAAAAGAAAAAAAATGAATTCAAATTGAACATAAAACCGTTTAAGGTAAAACTGTTACACAACTGGATTCAAAATAATTCATAGTACAATTAATTCAAGTATAATGGGTCCTATCATTGAGTTTCTTAATAATGTGAATACAATATTAATTAGAAATTAAACAAACGTTTTTAATCAAAAGTAGGATACAAACATTTTATTTTGTTTTCTGTTTTTTGTTTGTAGGTGGTTCATCATCAAAATCTGTTTCATCAATAGTATTAGAAGTACATAATACTGCTAACAGTTTTCTATGAAGTTTCCTTTTGGCTAAATCTAATGTACTCAGGTTAAATTCATTATTTGATGGACTAGATTCTATTAACTTCATGATGTCATCAATACTTGCTTGCCCATCTGAACATTGATGACGCAGACTTCTTGATATTGCTCGTCTTTGGTGATCAAGTTGTGGAAATAGGTCTTTGGATACGTCCAAGGCACTATTGGCAGCATTCATTTCAGCTCGTTGAATACTATGACCATTTGCTTGAGACAATCTCACACCTTTAAAGTATACAGCTACAGTATATTTTCGACCATTAGTTGGTCCCATGCACTCTATCACTTTATATACAGGTATATCTGGTTCACCTCCATCAACTGATCTCAAAGTTAAACAGCATTGTTGTAATTTAGATTTTGGGTCGTTCCAATCTTGTTTCAAAATAAAATCGTGCAGACGAGGAAAGAAACATACATTACAAAAAACTTGGCAGTGTCTAAGCCCCTTGTCAATATATAAAGCGCCTAGAAATGCTTCTAATAAATCAGCTCTATCTTTTGTTTTTAGATCTGCCTTTGGATTAGCATAAAGTGCATAATTTACCATACCTAAATCATCACATACAACAGACTGAGTTCTATTGTTTACCAAAGAACTACGAAGTAAAGATAAGTGACCTTCATGATGTTCAGGAAAATATTTATATAAATAGTCTGATGCTATTAATTGTAGAACAGTATCTCCGAGAAACTCAAGTCGTTGATTTGAACCAAGAGTTAAGTTTGTGAATCCTACACTTCTGTCAGTAAATGCTCTAGCTAAAAGCCTTATATGATTAAATTGAATGCCAATAGAATCTTCAAATTTGGTTAGTTTTTGTAGTAATGGTAATGTTTTAATCCACTTACGATCCCCTTTAGGTTCTTGTTCTTGCAAAGGGTGTTTGGGATAATTCACCCAAATATCAAGTAATTCTGGTGAATCCCTATAGAACGTTTTACCAAATACACGATCAGCTACATCTATACCGCCATCTAAGAATAGTGCTCCCATTAAAGCTTCAAAGCAATTAGCCATTGCATGTTTAAGTTCAGAGTCATGGCACAAATCTGAACCATGAGCGTACAACATAAAATCATCTAATTTCAAAGTTCTTGCCAAAACGGCAAGATGTTGATTTTGTACAATAGCTGCACGAAATGTTGCTAAGCCTCCTTCTTCAATATCTGGAAACATGTTAAATAAATGAATAGAAGAAACAAATTCAACTACAGCATCTCCCAAAAATTCTAAACGTTCATTATGCATTATATTTGATTCCATTTCAGATTTCTTACCAAATCGTGACATAATATTAATGAGTGTGTTTATTCCTCTTTTTCTTGTATTCATATAATGAATACGTCTGTCTCCATATTCTGGTTGTCTTATACCACAATTTGTTAGAGTATTCCTTGCATGATCAGGATTGGTACCAAAGTTTTCTCGGTATGAAGGGTGAGTTAATGCTAGCTGAAGGAAATATTTGTTTTTGAATTTATAGCCTAATGATTCTTCAAGATATTCCAGGGATTTATGAAATCTAAAATGACACACAAGTACAGGTAAAAGCATAGCGTGTTGAACAATATCACACATGAGTCCAGTTTTGTAAAATCCTTTACTTGAAACAGCAGCAGTTACTCCACGTTTCATTTTATTATGAGATCTCATTTCTTGTAGATCTCTTTCTTTCATTTCTAACTTTCTTTTATCTTCAGGTGATGGCTTAGGCATATTTGCTAGAAGATGTCTAAATTTTACATAATCACGCCAGCCTTTTTGATAATCTGGGTTACCAGCGTAACTTAGTTGAGGTGGTCTAATACCAAAATGTACTAAAACTGGATAACCATCATTTTCTATTTTTTCAGCCGTCTCATTAGCAATGTCCCTATCTAATTGATCAACACGTATTGAATATGGTTTAGTACAGGGATTTGTAACAATCATACCTTTATATTCATCTACTATACTTTGCCATTCATGCATAGACATTTTTTTAATAGCATCCAAAGATATTTCATCAAAAAGTAACTTATTACTCCTCAAAAGATATTTGAGAATTTCATGCATAGAAAGTAATTGTCTGCCGTTACTTGGTAATTGTCTTGTAAAGCGAGGTAAAAAATGAAATTGAGGACACCCATGTTTATTATTTATAGCATGTAAGTCCAAATCTACCAGTTCCAAAATGTCTTTAAATAAATAATCATAAAATAATTGTAGTTCTCTACAGACAAAATTATCAGGTATATTTTCTGGGGTATATAATATAGCATAATTAGTATTAAAACGAATAACTTTGCATGTAGGTAAAACAGGAATCGCATAATGTGATAGCAATGAAAAACCTTCAAAAACATATTTTTTTTTATCATATTCAATTACTGTAGGGCACTTGAGTAAAAAGTTTGTTGGCGGAGCGATTGTAATTCTATAATGAAATAATTTGTGCCCATTATTTGAGTTTGGTATACAAGGTTCAAAGGGTCCTTCTCCAACATAGATATTATGCCGTATACCAGACCTTTGTGATTTTATACTACATTTACACATCGGACCGTCATTCATTTCTCCAAATTCATTAAACCATAGTTCTGGGTGAAGTCTATCTGGATGAGTACATTTTCTATCCAGCTCTTTTAATGTAGTAAATTCATCATCATCGTCTTCCTCCTCGGAAGAACTAGAATCATCATCTGAACAATAGTTGAATGAACATTTATGTTTGTGAGCTCTAACATTACTTTTACGAGGTACATTAAGAACAGGTTTATGTTTATTTATCTCTGTAGCACGTTTTGCTAATTCTTTTTCAAATTCATCACAAACTTTAATTACTTCATCATTTCCATAAACTTTTGAATCATCACCAGGTTTTTTATAATATGCATTAGTAGATACTGTTTCAAACCACTTTTTTTTTTCACCTTCCATCATTTGTTCAATGGTCATATTAGATAACTTTTTCATTTCAATCACTTCACTAGACATTTCGCTACTTGATTTTGTGCTTTTGTGACTACTGCTTCTACTATGAGATTGATGTCTTGGAGATGGAGAACAATTAGAATGTTTTGAATCACTATAAGTAGTATTTGATGTTGATGAATGTTTTCGATTATTATTATTTGCTGGACTTTGTAAGAACTTATTAGTCAAATCAAACCAATCATCAATTTCTTTTGGTTCTTTTTTATTATCTCGTTCACTCTTAGATGACTTTGAATTATTGTACGACAAACTGCTACATACTTCATTAGGTTGGGTATATTCATGACCAAATTGTTTATTTTTCTCATCAGATGATCCATTACCAAAATAACCATTTGTATTATGTTGTTGAGATATTTGCATATTGTTATATAAATAAGACGATGAAGGTTGTGTAAAATTGGTATTGTTTAAACTGGTATTGAAGGTATTTGTAGTTGAAATATTAAAATGAGAAATATTTGTAGGCGCCATAAATCCATTATTATAAAGCTCATTTACATTGTTATATGTAAATGGAGTAGTTACAGGAGTAATATTGTAATAATTGTTGGGAATTGGCTGTATATTATATCCATTATTATAATAATTTTGAGGGTAAGGAATTGGTTGGCTCTCCTGATTATATGAAGGCTGCACCATTGCTGTAGAAGGGTTATACACTGGAGGTATTTGGCTATTCATACTTGATGTTAATAATTTTTTTTAAAAAATAAATTAACTTACCATAACTCTTCAATAAAATAGAACCTGAAAAAAGTTTCATAATATTATGTTATATTATATATAAAAAATATTTTTTAATATATAGGTAAGGTATTACTAACAACTATTCTGTAAATAAGTCAAGCTTCATATTTTAGATGAAAATAAATTATATAGTTAATTTATAAAAATGTATTACATACCAATAATAAAAAAATATAATAAATTATCAGTGAGATATAAATATTATTGATTAAATTATTATGATTATAATATTTTATCATAAACTAATATCATATATATTTTTTATAATCATATTATATAGTAAAATGTAATGGTATTTAAAAATGTCTTGTGTTATTGACTAATATATCGATATTTAATAATAAAATAGAAAAAATACACTTTTATCTGAGATATTTGGAAAATCATAATAAAAATTCTGTTATCCTACTTTTATGTACACATGGACAAGGATTTCATACTATTGACGAAAAAACTGATATACAGGTAATGAAAGACTCTTTATTAGCTGTGACTATTACTCAGTGATACCTATATACATTTACATAATTGATACCTATCTTATATACTACAATAATTATGAAACATAATTAATTATACATTATAAACAAAACCAATTCTTCGAAATAAACAAAGTAACAAAAATCCTGAGATTTGTTGTAAACCAACCAATGCAAAGTATTTAACTATTCCTAAGACCAGAAATATAAAGTAAGCTTATAAAATAACACAATTTAGTATGAAATCATTGTATATTATTTCATAATTGTTACTACCCATTTGCATAAACAATTTCTAAAAGAAAAAAAAATATCTTCAAACCTTAAATTTTTGTATTTAAAAGGATGTATCTTAAATATAAGTCAATTGATTTACAACTGGTCATTGACATATCTTTACTTCAATCAATGTTACCTTTGATCATAAAATTACCTGGTATTTAAATGACAATTTTCTTTAAGTAATAAGTTGGTGTTAAAATAATATATTTTATAAAAAAATTGAAGATTTATTAACCTAATGAATACATTGAAAATTTATTCTATCGCCTGAATGTGTTTACAACAAATATACTGAATATGTTTTTTTTTTAATCATTTAAACTTGTATTCATTCGTAAACGTTTATTCATGAAAATTTGTAAACAAATTAGAACCAAACTAAATATTACACTTTCATTAAATCGACACTATAAAATACCTAGTCTACTGAGATTGTACTTCTACAGTACGACTTAACGTTGAATACTGATGATTACATCTTCACTGCGTTTTACAAAGATCCACTTATTTAAAATAGTGGAACTATATCACTCAACACGCCACTTAAAATTATGATTAATCCTTGTCATACACCTAGTACACTACACCCGGGATCGAGCCAAATCTTAACAGCGACGAAAAATATAACATTACCATTTCATTCCAACGCGGTCTGTGTACTTCGTGAGTAGGAAAGGTTATCGAACTAATTTAGGTTTTTTTCAAATATTAACAATAAGAACTTTTATTTTAACACTATTAACTGACTAGAAAAGTAAAAACAAGTAGAAACAACTATATACATGGTTAGCGATTATTCGATTATTATATATTACCAGTTTACCTCAGAGATTTAACAACACAATGCTATAATCATTTGTAATGTTAGTGCGATATCGTTATCATTTTCACATTACACTTGATATTCGGCTTATTTCACACACTTCATTATCAATACTTGCGGTTACTACGCATATTTTTAGATAATACCTTTATCAAAATCGTAATTACTACGTATGAAATACAAATCCAATCGAAGTGACAACAGTGCACGATCAAAGATTTTACATTTTACAATCGTGAAATTTATATATTTATGCATAGACCACGGCGTAGAATATCTGCATCGTGCTACGACAATTCACTATGTGGTCTATGCATTTAAAACATTTTTAAACTTGATGATAATATTTATATTACGAGTTGTATGTACACTTGGACATTCGTCAAGATGTCGTCAGCTAACGGCGACGGTGCGTGTACCGCTCAACACTTCAAACGGTGATAACAGAAATTGTGGTCATCGTAACTTTCATTATTTAAAGTTTGGTCACTGTCCGACCGTCACCATCGTGCGCCAAATTATCTGGCGCTTACTGGCAGCAACTTATTAGTGTGCCTATATAGGTAATTCATTTTTCGAACACGATTAAAAAATGCTGTGAAATAAATATTATTAAACTGGCGGGACTCCAAGGTGAGATGAATGATATTGCTGTATTGGTCTTTCAAACTTAAGACCAATGAATCCATGACCAATGCTCTAGAGCAGTGGTGAGCAAACTTTTTTAATGGGGGACCACAAAGTTTAAGAAATTCTAGAGGAGGGCTAGAATTACAGAAAAAATGCATTTTGTGTAATTGTGTTAAAGCTTTGAATCATAATATTATAAAAACATTAAAGCATTACAAACAAATGATACAAATTACCTTTTACCTTAAATAATAATTAATTTAAAAACTATAGTTAAACTTATACACATAAGCACGTCATACATATTATTATACGAAAACTACGATAAGTATGCAACAAACCGAGATCCGGGAAATATATTAATATGAACAAAAATATAAGTTATATACCTATTAACATAGTATCTACTATCTACCTAAACCACGCTGTGAGGGTACGACCGCGCACAATCCCCGCCAATCCATTTATATATTTAAAACTATTTTCTTCGATCATTTTCAGAATATTACGGGAATTTTTTTATACTATACAGGCCATATACTATCCATGTCAATGGACCCTCGGCGGGCCGGATTAAATACTTTCGCGGGCCGTACTTTGCCCATCACTGCTCTAGAGAAAACGATTCAGAGTGAAATAGGTTGATAAAGTGGTAGAATCAAATTAAATGATATGTTTAATTTGCTAACGACAACTTCTAGTACCTACCTATTTGTACCTATTTCATAAAATAATTCGAAAATTATAAAATGTCTATAAAATGTTGATAGAAGTACTCTATACTCCAATACAGAGGTTCCCAAAGTGGTCTATATCGACCCCCTGGGGTCGATTCTGACCGGCAAGGGGTCTATGTCAACGAGAAAAAAAATGGGGGGTGCATGAGATATAAATAGGGGTCCACGAGAATTATTAACTATGCACTGTAATTTTTATGTATACACGTGTGCGATATTGTGAACGAAAAATGACTATTGATAATGATTAATGAGTAATGACTAACGAGTGTAAATATCAGAATGTTAAAAATGAAATGAAATGAAATCACACGATGAATATTCAAACGTAAATTTATAGGTCATAACTCATAATTATTAACTAACCACCGTGTCACTAATGACTACGACCATAGATTAAATATACCAATAATAGTATATTATCCATGCTACGATAAACATGATATCAGCGCTGACCGTCGGAATAACTGTACGTTTGTGGAAATAAGTAGCATGGTCGCCAATCTTCTAACAAAAAAGAGAAACAGATTGGAAATAACTGATACAGGAGATTTAAGGTTAAACTTGACTAATTTGAAGCCAAATATTGAAAATTTAATATTAACGCATCAGACTCACCCCTTCCATTAAAGTTTTTTTTATGTTATTAGATCTAATTTTTAAATTAAAAAAATTTAATAAATATTGTCATTATTAAAGAAATGTGTATATAAAAACAAACTTATCACTTTTTTATTTCAAAACTGTTTACTCCACAGCAAACCCTTATTGTACTGAGTTGCTCCGTGTAATGACTGTAAAGCTATCAACACATTGGTGAATTTAAATGAAAATTTAATACCAGGGGGTCTACGAAAAACAGAAAAATTTAGCTAGTGGTCTACGGGGAAAAAAAGTTTGGGAACCTCTGCTCCAATAGAATAGTGCGTGATAAAATACTAGGCGGTAGGTACTGAGTTCATAACCCAAAGTAAGTTAAAAATGTTTTTGTTATTTGTTTTCCGTTTTCTCAATTATTCAGAAAACATTGTATATAAATTGAAAAAATTACCCTTTCAAAGTATCAACTAGACACCATATTTTCCCTTCAAAAATCCTTCATGACTGATTGGAATCCTGGCCCGAAGACATTTCAGGACGAAGTTATTTAGTTATTAAATGACAGATTTATATAAAAATGTATATAGTTAATGGAAAAAGGAATTTGAAATCTGATTAGAAATTTGTAAGATAACATCAATTTCATTTTACATAATTTGCATATTTTTACTACGTAATAGCAGGGCAGTATTTGGACATTTTATACCCCGGGGCAACATATTTTAGCCTCCCTTCCCCAAAAAATTATCAAAATAGTTTTTCCAATAAATGTATTGAAGACTGAAGTATAAATATAAATATAAACATTTTTTTTTTTGTTATAAGATATGCCATAATATTTATTTTCAATATAAAATTGCCACCCTCCTAATAAGCTAAAGAACTTGCCGCCCCGGGCAACAAGGGACACTTGCCCCCCCCTCAAATACGGCCCTGCGTAATAGCACATATTTTATACATTTTCATAGACTCTTGTTTCCATAATAATATCTAATAACTTTTTTTATTTTCAATTAGGTATATTCTATTTTAAAGCATATAATTATATTTTGTAACACAAATATTAAAGTATTTTTAGGAGCATATTTTTGAGGGTTTTTTGTGCTTATAAATCCGTTCACTATTTTTTATTCTTTTGTTGGATTTATAATGATTTTAAAACAAAATTTGATGTACATTTATTAAGTCGTACGAAAAACGCGTTTCATGTCCGTCACTATTTACAGTTTGTATGTTGTATCTAATAATATTATTAGGTTTATCATAATCATTCATCGGGCAGAGTCAGGTAATCGAAGATCTTATAGCTGTATATTATATAGAAATTATAAATATATCAAGATAAATCAATAAGAGATAAAAAAAAGTTAGTCGATGTACTCGTATTGTCTCGTCAACTAGTTGTTTATTTGTTATTTCGTAACTGAAATTGAAAGTGTTGTCTCCGTATAATAATAAAATGTCCAATATAATTTCAAATCGTGGTGAAGGAATTTTTGTACAAGACGGTTTTATGTACGTATTTGACAAATTTAATTTTAATCGTAAAAAGCGTTTTTGGAGGTGCCGTAATGAAGTATGTGTACATTTTGAGGTCATCACTGGAATCGATGATTACATAATTAAAAAAATTATCAAGGACCATACACATTACTCCAAAGCAGCCAAAATCGAAGTAGATATGTACTGCGATTACAAGTAAAAAGACGAGCAGTCCAAACAATGAAACCTACATTAGTTGTCATTAACGAATGTGTCGGACCTCTCTATCTGAAGGAGCTAAACAAATTACAATTTTTATCAAAAAATAAATAAATATATAATTAAAATTATATATTATTATTTTAGTGCTCTATGCCAAATAAAAGCACTTTGAAAAAAAAACTGTACGTCGAAAACTTATGGAAATGTCTACAGCCCCACTTAACCCGGATGACTTAGTCACACTAGAGAATCCACCAGATTATCAGATATACTCCACATCAAATGGTAAAGAAAAATTATTTTTACAAGTTGATATAGTGACTCTGTTAATAAAAGAATATACATTTTTGGGCGGTCTCAGAGTCTCGATATTTTAGAAAATTCTGGTACTTGGTACATAGAGGGCACATTAAAAGTTGCACCCTTAATATTTAGTTAAGTTTATGTTATTCAAGTTGAATATTTGCATATTGCATAGTATTCTGCCTATGGTTTAATTTTACTTCCGGATAAACAATCAAAAACATATGATCATATGTTCTCAATACCTAAGGATTTAAGACCTGGCTTAAAACCAATTTTTATTAATTGTTTGAAAATAGTTCAAACGAGTCACGATGTTTTTTTGGCTCAGCTGGTCGCCGGAGGGAATCTTCCCAAAACAATTAAAATATACAGAACTTAATCGTTGATTATACAAAATTGTGAGTGAATATAATAATCGTAATTTAATTGAATATTTAAAGAGGATGGCCCATAATATTTCATTAAAATAAAACCATATCGGTTTATAATACGTAATCATTTTTTAAATTTATTGGTTCATTTTTCGAATACCATAATATTATATTATAATATTTCATTTGTTTCATCATATTACATACTTACTTATATTATACTCGTACTAATTATATATGTTTTATTATTATGTAATTATACTATTATACATATTATTATTATTATTATTACATATTGTTATTTTATTTTTAAGAAAATAAATTTGTTCATACCCGTAGGCTGTAGTCAGGGCCGGCGCTTGATTTTGCGAGGCCCTGGGCAAAGATTTAGAGTTGACAAAGAACATAATAATCAAACAAAATAATGGCACGTTAATAATTTCTCTCGTCATATTTTAAGTATTTTTAAGGTGGAATATAAGATAATTATTTATGAATTAAGATACCACATAAATAATGAGTAGAATTTATTTTAAAATAAATATTACATAAGTTATAATAAATAATGTATAGATATTTTATAAATTTATTAATGAATTATTTTAAGTTTATATAATTATTTTAGTAAATATTTAATATGAATACAAAAAAATCTATGCTAATTTCACCATTCACTACTCATCAACTTGTATTTGTTTTTTGAAATTTGTAATTACTTTTTATGAACATTTTGAGAACAGTTTTAAAATCCTATTTTTCTACTTTTTTGGTTGAAAATTCTTCAATTATATTTTCATAGTTAATATTTTCTGATTCTTCTCTTTCTATCGCTAAGATAGCAAGACCATTTAAGCGTTCATGTGACATAGAGCTCCTTAAATAATTTTTTATTATTTTAAGTTTCGAAAAACTTCTTTCTGCACCAGCTGAAGTAATAGGAATTGTCATCATAATCCTCAGTGCGACACTCAAATTTGGAAAAGCTCCACTACATTTTTTTAATTTGCAAAGTACTTCAATTGGTGTGGCTGATTCATCAACAATGTTCCGACATATCAATAGCTCATCAAATAAATCACTGGGACATAAATCATTCTCATCACCTACTTGTAGTTGCAGTGCCAAATCCTTGCAATGTTTTCGAATATCTTCTTCTGTTACACTTCTAAGTTTTCCAATTGTGTACAAAAAACCAAAAGTTTCATTAAAATTTGATGTTTGTTCAAATCTTTTTTTAATGGATCCAATCGCATTGTCCATTAATTCCAAAAAATATGAACACCTAAAATCATCTTCAGGATCTGGTTTATGATTATCATCACATCATATCATCATAAAGTTTTGTACTGCTGCTATAACTCTAATTATAAATAACAAAAATAAAACTAAAAACAGAATATTTTGTCTTTTGTCATTATGTATATTGTACAGTTTTGATCAAATATTATTTAATATTGATTAATTTAATCAATTCAATATTGACCATAATTATTTTTTAAATATTAATTACCTGAAAGTTGAAACTTGAAATAATTCGTAGACGTTGATGCAAGAAAACAATATTTGTACACAGTTCAAAACACTACACTATATTGACAAATGATAATACATATAAATTAAAGTATAAGACGAAAATATTTTCTTGGAAAAATTGTTATCGTTGTTAGTCGCTGTTGTCGTCGTCGTCGTCGTCGTCGTCGTTATCGTAATGTCACAATCTCGCTTCGTCTAATGGTTATTTAAAAATATCCAAGACAATGAAATACAAATAACCACATAAATTGTGAAAATTTTAAAACTCAACAAATTACGCCTTAACTATTGCCTGATTTTGCGAGGCCCTACTAATCGCGAGGCCCTGGGCATGTGCCCAGTTTGCTACCCCCTTGCGCCGGCCCTGGCTGTAGTTATCATATTTAAACATAATTAAAGAAGTGAAAATGCCGTGTCAAAATAACCTCTCGCCGATCACACTATATTACACTATACACTGACAAAACTTTATTTTCAACGCTTGTAAGACATTTTTGCTACTTTCGGGTAAAATATTGTTTATGGCTACTACGAAGAAAATCTAAGAAAAATCTAGTTTTAAATATTAAAATTGAAAGTTTTATTAATTTTTAACAAAATGTTGCGAATTTTCGTGATTTTATCGTTAGGTCAATATTTAATATTCAACTATATAATTTTTTTTAAATTACACTCAATTTCATTCCATCAACTAGTAAGCGATATGTAGGATATGGATACTTCGTATTCAATTTTCAAGACTTTTTATCAAATCAAAAATTTTATTTTATCGATAATTTACGAAATGAAACTTATACTTGATAATCATAAACTTTTCAAATATCTATAAATGAATCGAACAAATCGAAATATTAATAAATTATACTATCTATTATCTATACCAAACAATGACATAAACATTCAATAAAAATGTCAAGTCTCTACGATTATTTTTTTTTGAGTTGCGTGACGAAAAATGCATGACTTTATTTTGAAATTTTTTCTTAATTATTCGGAAAAATGATGAGAAATTAAACAAATTACTCCCCCCTAAGGGTACACAATAGATACCATTTTCTATCAATAAGACAATAACCTCTGATGATTGTATTTATCGAAGCAATCCTCTGGTCAAAGTCGTGTACATCACACGATAACAAACACAAACACAAAAACACATGGTAAAACCAATAATCCAATGAACCCTCGCTTCACTTAGAAAAGGGAAAAAAGTGAAAACAAACTCTTACTTTCAGCTACCTAAAAATAGTTTCTTTCACACATATTACGTGCTCGTATTATTACACTATACGTACGCGTATTTATATTATATAATGTAATGTTGACCCAAGTCCCAAGGTCAAACCAGCCCATTGAAACCGTAGTCTATTGTATTTAGGTATAAATGGTACGATGTCATATAGATAGAAGTCTTAAATGCCTATACATAGGTATAGTAAATACATTATAAAGAAGATCGGAACAAGACATAATAGAAACGATATGAATTCAATAGAACCGCTAAGCCGTAAGTATAGATATAGAACATGTAATACTTGGAGTACTATAGCCTATAGTAGTAGACGATGACCAGGAGACAAAACCGAGACGGTGAATTCTATTGTTGCGCATCCTTTTAACCCTGTCAATTGGGCGCCGATATGTCTACGAGTTCAAATTGTTCAACGGCCGCATTGCTTTTGTGCAACCATTGTCATTGACCATTGTCCAATTTTCAGTTATTCAATCGAACAAATTCTTTAATATTTTTATTCCAAAACGCGTTATTACGATCGAGTATACTCTATGTAGGTCGTGTTTTTTCACGGTCGGTTCAGATTTTGGCTATATTTGACCGTTTTTTTTTTTGAGCGTTTTAGTAAATGCGTACAATTCGCTTCATCAACTGTATTAATGAAAATCAGAATGGCTTTAATACATTATTAATATGCACGTAAAATAGGTTCTGTGTTAATCACTAAATGGACATTTGTATGCGTTCAAAGAATGAGCTATTCAATTATTTCCGGAATTCTACAATAATTTTCTTAAGCCCTGTTAGAAACTAGAAAGTCATGAAAACAATTAAAAATATGTTAGATGTATTCATCTTAAAAAAATGTACATAAATTGCAATTTATATTCAAAACAAGTCTTGTACCGATAACAAAATACAAAATAAACGCTATTGGTATTAAAATGTATTGTATCAAACCGCAAATGTATTTGATTGCAAACGCAACAATATAGTACCACGTGTGCGTTAATTTCCGAGCAGTAATTAACCGCCCGTGTAAGCGTGGGCAGTGGCATAAACGCAGCGGATCGCGATAATTACGCGTGCGTTATTTGAATACGATTGTCGCGAACGACGCGTGTGCATCCATTAATCAGAACAGTCGGAAAATATCAATAGCCGCGGAACGATACGCGTCGTACAATTCCTTTCTATAGGTCTATCCCTATAAATCGTGTTTGAATGTGCCATTAACAATACGCAATACGTATCCCGCGGACCGCGAAATGGTGAACAATAGTGAACAATGATAGGCTATAAACGTTTGATACCTACTGCTGTGATAATACCGTGTACACTGAATGGCGGCTATTCACTATTGTGGAGGAGACGGAGTTTATCGGGTTGAAAACGTAACCGTGCCGCAATCGTGTGCGCACTGCTCTGCATTGTCCGCGGTCTGACGGACAGACGACGGGCGCGGGGTGTATTACGCTCCCCACCCCGTGGTCACCGCCGGCCGTATCCACGCGCAGTTCCCACCTGCCCCGCCGAGTTGGCCAGTAGTGCAGCAGTTGAGCAGCAGGGACGGACAGCGCCGTCGCCGAGGGTTTTTCGGTTTTGTGTTATTTGCACCGTGGTTACGGATAAATATGATACGACCCGACGACACATCTGACGCTTTCCGCGTAGCACCGTAGGACACCATGTTCCTCAATAATGTTCTCGATGGCCCTTCCTCTTGTCACTTATGAAAGTTCATATTATGTATTCACTCTCATGGACTTTTACAATTGATGCAACTTAAAATGGCGACAAGCGATGACGAACCCATGCACTTGTACGAGGTGTTCCAGAATTGCTTTAACAAGATCGCGAATAAACAACCAGGTAAGGGGAAACGTTATAAGGTTTCAGTTGTTTATTTTTATTTTTCCATTATCATAAATCCCGTGACCGTAATTTCTGCGCGACCCATTCACGAAAATTGTTCCGAGCTTTCAAGAGTTAGCGTTATTATTACGCCGGCAATTCATCCTGGGACCATCTCTTTGAATAAAATCCACTGAACATTAATTATTCTCGTCGATCAGACGCTTTCTTGAAATATAAACAAACCATTCAAATCCTTCGCGTTTTCGTTCGCAACGAACTTTGTGCTTGCGATATTTACGCGTCCCGCGGAATCGGAACCTAAGCACATTGCATATATATCACGAGTAATAATTTGCTCGCACATGTATGTATACACATTTGATAATATTACGATAATTTAATTACGATTATTTAATAATATTCCATTTATGTATGCCGTTTGGTTCAAACAACACAGTTAAAAGCGCTCGGATTAAAATTAAATGTTTTTTTTTTTTAATTGAACATGGAACAAAATCAGTTCTCGAAATTCTAACTGTCATATTGTTTGTTTTACTTGTCATTTTTTTCATTTTATTTGGACCAACTACCTACAGTGTACTGTGTGTATAATATACCTAAGTTCACTATACGTCCATAGCAATATTTTTATACGTTTTGTTTTAAAATTATTCTTGGTTTTTAGATGCATGTTTTTTTTTTTTGCCTACTTAAGGTGTTTTAATTAAATTAAATTATTATAACTACCTATTGTTTATGTACGTCCTAGTTTTTTAAGATTTAAAAATAAATAACCATTTACTCTACCCATATCTGATGACCAATGATGGTTATCAATAGATATTACATTTTAATATCTATGTCAATCTTATTATCATAATTTACGATGTTTTTCGACGTAGGTATGTTTTTCACTTGTTTTTTTTTTAGTAAATTATTTATATAAGCTGTGACTTGAAAATATGAAAAATGATTGGAATTATTTTTCCTTTAAAAAGTTTAATAATTGTTTATTTAATTGAACTGCTTGATATTTATCATTTGTAGATTCATAACTTACAGTGATTTCTTAGCTAGATTTACATTTTTAATTAGTTCGAATATTCTATTTATAACTTTTTACCAAACTGTAAAACAATTGTTAGTGTTTGATGTATATTAAGAATGTTTAAGGTGTATTTAACTAGGTATTAAATCTTAATCAGTTAATTTATATTTTATTGTTTTTGTTTCAGAAAAATCTGGATTTCAGCCTCCATATAACATAGAAAATGGAATGGTATGTTAATTTATATATTTATTAATTTATTAATTTATTAACACGAACTTTTAAAATTAGTAATTCCATATATTATTGATTATCCAAAAAGTAACTATTTAATTACACTTTCGTATGCTTAAGGGCCAAAAAAAATATTTTCACAGATTGCATGTGGATTTTACTGCAATAATAGTTATTACTATGTTTAAAACAAAATGTTTATTTTATCTCATAAGTACCAAATAATCACATCATTATTTTGATTTATGCAATTCTAACGGAAAACCGAATTTTTCAACATTATAAACCTATTTTTAATTTTAGTTGACGAAAAAAATGTACGAAACATACATTTCGAAATTATTTTGTAAATTTTTTTACATCAAAATTTGAAGATCTTTAATATTTTGTTTTAAACGTGATGATTAAATATTGTTTCAGGCATATGGTAATAATTTTTCATCGGGTCCTGAAACTTTCAGCCCAGATTCTCCATATTTTCCATTTAGTAATACACCGCGAAAACCTCTTCCAACCACTACCGCTGGTACTGCAGTTAAAAGAAAAAGAGAGGTAAAAATCTTTTTAAAATACCTAACAATCTTTTTAATTGAATAAATATGAATTCTGTATTATTATATTGTGTATTGTTGATTACATTTGTTGATAAAAACCTTTTATTTAGTTTCAATTTGAATAATTAATTCTAAATTTTTTAAAAATAAATTTCGCAAAATGTTACGAGCATTCCTACTTTCAAATACCTACCTGCGGAAATTTGAAAATATTATGATAATATTTATTTTCAGTTTTAATAGATAAGATATAATATATATAAAGTATTCTATCGCAGCAATTATTGAGTGCGAGTCTCTCACTAATATTTCCGCCGTTATCAAATATACATTTTAAGTTTTTTTACGAAAATAAATTTAAACAATCGGTAGAAAATAGAATTGCGGGATGTAGAGTTGAAAAAATATGACTGAAATTCTGAAAAAATGCACGAAGTCTGTTAATTTTATAATCTCGTTTATTATTCAAATGTTTTGTTATATTTTTAAAAACAAAAATTTCAATCAGTATAATTTTTCCGCTCTGTATTGAAGTACTTTTGAGGAACCTATCTACCATTGCTACGTTCCTTGCTAATATTAACGTTCTAATTTAGATAAGTAGTTATGAGGTTAAAATTCAATGATTTAATTCAATCTCAGTTCTAAATATAAGGCTTAAGAAATTAATTTTTTTCGAACAATTTTGATTGTCGATTTTTATATTCAAAAAAATATATATGACATTTAATTGACGGAATAATTAATTTACTTCAAATTTAAATATATATGTAATGCATAACCGACTAAATGGGAAAACTTGTTATTAATACTAATTTTATAAGTATAATTTTAAATGAAAATACCTATAATTTTACTGATATATAAATATTCTGACATATTCAATTATTATCCGAGCATAAAATTCGTTACGTGAATCATAATATTACAGGCGCAATCGTTTATTCGTTTTTTATTATTTTATTTTTATTTGAATAGAAGTTATATTTCTAACATTTTTTTAGAAATACATTTAATTAGATTAAAAAACGAGCTTAAAATTAAAATACACTGAAATGTTATTGAAATGTCCCTTCTCTTAGGACTGCTATTGGTTGTTACGTATTTTTTTATTTTACAATATTATACAATATTTTTTTTATACATTTTTAACATATCGAATTTTTTTTTTGTCTTTCATCTGACAGGAAAACGGGAAATACGGTATTATACGTGGATAGTCTATCTTGTGTATTTACATACTATATGTTGTTTATTTTACACTAAAAGATTTAACTTTACGAAAAACCTTTAAAACTAAAATCCTTTTACAAGTTATAATATGCAGCGTGTCCAACGAGGGTTTAACAATTTAAAGTTCCTCATACGTGATTTAAAAAATATAGGTATTATTGATTTATTTCATGACTCGCAAAACAGGACAAAATTATTTAATTTAAATTTTTTCCTGAATCATTCATAATTGTACTTGTTAGAATATATTTCCATATTTCTAAGTATTGAAAATAATTCGTCACAATTCTGCCTTTGGCGGTTGCTTGTTCTACCTATTTATAAATACGCTTTTTAGTTTATAATAAATAATATTGGTTCACATAAATATTAAATATTAGTTGGAAATAATTAATAATTTATACTAGTTTTTTGTTATACCTTAATATATAAAAGTATAAAAATTATGAAATAATAATGGTATTTAATTGAATACTCCCATTATTTTCTTAAATTCTTTTATTTTTGCTTGATAATAATGTAGATAAACTCGTTTACAAATAGTGTTAAAATTGATCACTTTTTATCACTTTCATAATTTATTAGGACTAATCTAGGTACTTTATTATTGATCCATTAGGAAACCGAGTATAATCTTAATTGCTAGAAATGTTGTTATCGCTGATAGGATTTTAAATACAGACTATATGAATACATATACTTATATGAATTGTGTTTTGACCCTATTAAGTGAACGCATGCGTTGTCTCTGTCTTAAACGTACAAAATAGCAAATCTGTGATCGGCAGAACCTATATTGTGTTAGTTAGCTTTAGCCTTTAATACCAAAGGAATCTAACCTATTATCAAACTGATAGGTAAGAATATTATCTGCGTGATGACATAGGTTTTTTACGATATTTTATTTTTTAAGTAAGTTATGATTGTGTAAAATATTACGATTTAAAAAACTTATAACTCGCTCTAAAGTTAAAATGTAAAAAACCTAGGACATCGTACTCATAATTTTCTTTCCTATAAGTTTAAAAATTTATCAGTTTACTCTTATATTAAGGTTAAAAACACAAAATCGGTTCTGCTGAACGTAGATTTAACATATTCCATGTTCGTAAGATGAAGACAACGGTACGGCATCTGAATGTACATTACTTTTGAATTTCGACTATATATTTTATAACTAATATGTTAATTCTTAAAAAATTAACACTAAGCTTGGTGCAGTTATTGAAAGGAAACATAAATGTTTACATCATTAGACTTAGTTAACAAACATGTTAAGCAATTTAAATATTTTATACGTTATAGAATAATTCACTTGATGGGATTTCTAAAAATTATTTATCAATAATTTCCATTATAAGATATGAAATTATACCAATATATACTTATGTATTTTAAATATAATAGTCAATACGGCTATAATAACATCTTTAAGTTATAAATATATCACGTTTGAAATCTTGTGTGATTTATGTTCATATAGCTCCGTATAAGTATAAATGTATGTTTTGTATTTCACAGAGTATAGATTCACCACCAGCAGAACCATCGGAAGTTGAAGTTCCTCATCATTGGGTAAGTTAAGACTTAATTATTTCATTCGTAATATTATTGAGATGCATAAGTTAAAAAAAGTACTATTACATAGATAGAACTTGTTAAATATTCATATCGCGAGCGAGTATGTTATCCTAAGATAACGATAATTTTTAAAATAGGTTTGCTTATAAATTATTAGGTTTTCAAGATTAACTGATCTTATTAGTATCTTACAAATAAGAACATAATGTTATATAAAAATACAGATATTACTTAAAAAATTATCTAATATTTTAATATTACAATTTTATTTGCGAATACAATATGTAACTCGCATGTATTTACAATTTACAAACCTATATTAAATAACAAAATTTTTAAACTAGGAAAGTTTTTTATTGAATATTACATTTTTAATTCTTAGAATCATCGAGTTCATATTACATCATATTACTGTAATTTATCGTAAAACGTAAAAACGATTTTAGAATCATCGAAATTTTTATTATAGGACCTGGAAAAATAATCATGAAGCACATTTACTATCTTTGACCTTAAAAATATGTTAGATGTAAAAACAATTTGTTGCATTTAGTTGTACATATTTGATTCATTATTCTTGCTATGCAATGTTTACAATGAATGGTTCTTCACATTTTAACCCCAACATAGAAAACGAAAAACACTTGTTCGTATTTATACAGCTTAACGAGCAAGTATACTCTTGGCGATTCCTTTGTTCTAGTTTTTTTAACATGCGTAAATAAATTAAATATCAGCAATATCTTGGAAGTAATGTAATTTATATCACTTTTATTGGTGTAATAATTTATAAAATAAATGTTACCAAGACTAATAGTAAAAGATAAAAAAATTTAATCATTATTCGATTTTAATGTAATTTATTCAATTATTAACATTTAGAATTTGTCTACCAATTATTTTTGAACTTATTTCAGAATATTTCATAAGTTAAAATATAATTATTTAAAAAAAGTTTTAAAATAATTCATTTTTGATTTTAAAATGTAGGTAGTCTTGTTTAGATTTAAAATAGATTCGTTTTTAGTTTTTATTTTATATAAATTATGTAAATAAAAATTAATATTTACTTAAGTTCGAGAATCGAAAAATATTTTGGCCGAATCTCGGATTTATCCATCATATTTTTATTTTATTGTGTTATTTATTAGTATGTTTCAAATAATTTTGACCATCATGATACCATAATTACCTATTTCAGTCCTTATTTGTACATTTTTCTTATTACTTGTTTATTTTCTTATCATAGTTCATAAATTAGTAGTTTTTCGAAATGTTGGTGTATTAATATATCATACGTTTTTATGTCTAATAATCTTTATTACGATAGTTAAATATTTATATGTAAAGATAAAAAAAAATTATTTTAAATACAACTTTCATATATCATTCGTATTTTTATAAAATTAAAATAATAACAGTCTACAATAAAATATAAGTATCAATATTTTGTACTACCATTTACAACGTTTTTAAAGAACAAACTTTAAAAAATCACACCATAATTTTTGATATTATTTAATAGTAACAATTGATAACTATTTCTTATGTTTTATAACTTGTGTAAGAATTTACGAAAATTATAATAAAAACGAAGAAAAAATATTTATTGTGCATTGTTTTTCATTAAAGTGGTTTTAGTTTGTATTTAAAAGGAATCATAAACACTGGCTTTGAAAAACGTTTTTATATAATGTTATTAATTTAAATTGATTTAAATACAATAACGTTCTATTCACTATTCATAACTTGTGAACAGTAATACCATTCTGTAATGCATACACAATTTTCTAATAACACGAACATTTTTGAAATATATTAATAAAACTATCATTTTACCGTGTTTAGTATTTGCCACAGAAATTTATAATACTAATATTAAATATGTATAATAATTAAAATCAACGATACAATTAAATAAACTAATAATAATTGCCTATGCAGCCGATGATGGTTAAGATGAAATTAGTAGAATTGAAGTTAAACTTCTTTTGGACGCATACGTATTTAAAGCGTCTATTAATTACAAAATTAACCTAAATGGTTAATTTAAATTTAAATGGAAAATTTCTGAAACATTTTAGAAAAATCGAAAAGAAAAGTAGTACAATGTGTATATTATTTTTCTTTCTTAGAACAAAATAGATAATGTATAAAAATTCAATTTTATCAAATCCTTCTTTTAGCTTTTTTTACTGTTATAAATCATAAATATATCATAAATAATATAATTGTAAATTAATTTTATACAATTTTGATACATATTTAATTTGCATTATACCTACATTGCTATGTTTGACCAAAATGAACGAAATAAAACCAGTGGGTAGTTATGGACTCCATACATTTTTAGCTTAATACATCATTAATATACATATATTTCGTGAAAACCTAGATGTAGTATGATCGTCCGACACATGCTTGTTATTACGGAAATAACAATACAAACAATACATAGGAATTAGTACAGCCTCATACATTAAGGTATATGAACTATTGTTTCAATTATTAATAAGATGTAAATATACTTCAACAATCCTTTAAACAACTTCAATAACATAATGTGTAAAATAAAATATTTTTCACATTTTTTTCGGTAAAATATCTGCGATATTAATATTTTATTAGGTAATTAATTTTAAGTTTTGTACTCCAAACTGGTTTCTTTTTCTATTTGTATGATTTAGAAAAGGTTCATTCATAAACATTGTTTTGCAAAATATAATAATATATATTATTATTATAACGACTATTTAATAATTTATAAAATCTTTTGATGCTGTAACAATTTTCAATTTCAATAACATTTGTAAGGGTTTTTCGATCGCTATTGTGTCGAATTTGGGTCTCTTCTTTTTGTGCACGGGTTTACCAAATCGTTCTATTTTTTTTCGTCTTCGAAGCATGCTCTTTATGTATGTTCGGTCCCCGCGATGATGGGGTGGTGCGATATTATGATGATATACGTATGTTGCAGTATAATTTTTGTAACCCAGCAAAGAAAGGACCAGCAGTTCAGTTGTGTGGAACATCTGGCAAAGTGGCATCTGATGTAGGTAGTGGGATACACCGTGGCAGCACACAGTGTTCGGTTGTTACTACTCAGACAGTACCGCCGTCATGGTGTGTCTACCACTTCCCTATAGTTCATGCTGGGCCATGACCAATGCTTTACATGGCCAAGACTCTTAAGTATTAATGAATGAAATCTTAATTTTTAACGGCACACCCACTGCGTAATGACTATAATATCGTGTGGATAATAATTTCAATAATAAGAATAATACCATAAGAGTATGGTATACTAAGTAATATATTTTAAAGAAATTATTGCTAACTCAACATTTTTAGGAATTTTTAGATTTTTTTTAGGAACTAAAGCATACATTTTATTGAAAAAATGAAATGGTTTAAGGAAAGACCTTTCGTAAAAATAGCTAAAATTAAATTCTTGAAATCCTTGTTTAAAAATAAGGATGTAGAACTGTATATCTATAAATCTATACACAACTGTAACAATATGAAGTATATCGAATTAATAATGTAAAATATTCTGAACAAAGTAAAAAATGTATTGTACATACAATGATGTTTTTTTCTTTATTCCAACTGTTAATATTTAATGCAAACGGCGTTTGATTCTTTGTAAAATATTTATGGTAATAATATATAACATATTGTACATTATTTACGGACGATATTTATCCTTACGGAACGTTCATAAAAATAATTACGAACGTATTGTAATCAAAGACAAACTAGTCTTGGTATTAGTTAGGGTAAAATAAAAAAACCCGTGTAAAATGACGTACTTAAAGCAAACCTGCATGAATATGAGTTTTAAGTATCTTGAATATCTGATTTCTACATTAACCATCGAGGGGATAGTATTAGTATTCGGTTGCCATTATATGCTATTAAATTTCAACCCCGTTGTTTGTTTTTGAAATAATACGTCTACTCGGAAATGTTTATCTTTTTTTTTTTTTAAATTGATGATCATTTAAATGTGCAGACAATATTTATAACCTCAATATATTATTACAATAATAAAGTTCATTATTTTTCTTAAAAAAATGTTAAATAATTTGTTGTAAAATTAACAACGTTGATATTATTACTGGTAATTATATATTTTACTCTAACGAGTTATATTATGTAAAGTATAACATTACTGCAGTTTAAAACTCTGTAGCTAAATTATAAATTTGATAAATTCAAAAACGTTTTTCCGTGTTATTCAAACTAAGAAAACTAAATAAAAAATGGTACGGCAACGCAATAAAAAAAAATTATTACAATTTGCCCTAAGCATATTGTGTTGAAAATACCTTCTTGAAGTCACACGTTAGAAAATATAATATGTTACATAATAGTAGTAGATTTCCTTAATACACAATACTGTAAAAGGATAAATTGATGGTTGATGCATGTTTCATGACAATGTCTAATATATTATGAAATTGTATACGTACTAGTCATTAATTTCAATTGATATATTTTTTACAACACCTACGAAAACGTCTTTACGGTACTTGACGTAATAGAAATTTTAAAATACTAAATTTACAAAAGCTACCCATCGTAAAACACGAGATTTACATTCGTTATATTTTGTTATAAAATGTTGATTTCATTTTTTCGCCGACAATACTAGCTAAAATTATTAATAGATAGAAAATACGTGTAGATTTTTGTTCATAATTCGCAATTGATTATAATTGACGAATACTATAGTGTGTGGTCTATGTGATCGGAGTAAAGTATCCAGTGCAGTCCGTCTTAAACATGATCTATCGCGAAAAAATATTCGTGTTGGAACACGTAATTTATTCAGATGGGCGCCGTGTGTACATTAATCAAAGTATTTACTCGGTGGTGTTCTCTGTTTAAAATGTTAAAAAACGTATTCATTAAACGTGTTATTGTTAGGGAAAAAACTAGTATTAGTGAGTACTTTAGTGTCGCGTCGTGTATTGTTTAAAAAAAAAACGCGTGTACGTGTAATATATATATATATATATATATATATATATATATATATATATATATATATGTATAAATTATATAGGTACATAAATGTATACATAATATACGCGTATTGTATACGGTTGTATATATATAACCGATATGATCCCGCGGAACGTTCTAGAGAGGAGATGTCGATGGTTGGCAGCAGTGCCGTGTGCGAGGGTCTATATACACACGATAGTATCCTCTCGCGTTTTATTGTGCAGTATAGTAATATTATAGTTTGTATAGGTAGTAGTAGTAGTAGTAGTAGTAGTAGTAGTAGTAGTAGTAGTAGTAGTAGTAGTAGTAGTAGTAGTAGAAGTTGTAGTAGTAGTAGTAGTAGTGGCCGTGTGCGGTGGCGGCGGCATAGGCAGGTGGTAGTGCAAGCGGTGGAAACGGCGGCGGCTGCGTCGGCAACACAGCGTACGGCGGCTCAGAAGTGGTGGCGTAGAGCCTGTTGCTCCTTCGACGTAACAGCGTACGTACGCGGTTTCAGTGTAACGGCGGCTTTCTGTGACAATGGACACGCCGAAGCCGTCCTAGTCCCGCCCAGCAGTGTGTGGCTTATAGACCTCGCCGTCCGTGTGTTCACGTGCAGTGTGCATTCGTGTGTGTGCGCGCGAGTACGTCGTCGTCGTCGTTGCGTTGCGTGTGCGTGTCTCTGTGTGTGCGGCGTGTGCGCGTGTCTGTGTGCGTGTGTGAACGAGAGCGTGCGTGTGCGTGCGTGTGTGTGAGCAGCGCCGCAGCGGCCATCTGTGCCGTCGTAGCGTTTCGCGTGTGTGCGGCGTACGAGAAAGAGACAGACACTTACTGCACCAGAGAGACGAAGAGAAAAGAGAAAAAAAAAAAGCAAAAGGGTGTTCGGAGGACTACCTACCGCCGTGCGCACCCCGTGAACACTACTATCGTCATGCACCACTACCGGTCCAGAGAAGAGGAGACGTCCTGCGGCGCCGACCCTTATTTCTATCTGAGACTTTCGGCCGGTCCCGTGCCATACAATCCCATCAAGCTCGAAGTGGACGTGAAACCCGAGTCACTAATGACGCCCGTCGCTAGCCTCCAGCAGCAGCCGCACCACCATCTCCACCACCAACAACACCAGCACCATCATCAGCAGGGTTCTCCGTCCGATGCGGCGGTAATGGACACCACCGGTGGCGGCGGCGGCTGCGGCGGGGTCGGTATCCCGTGCAAAGACCAAGAAGAGGGTACCACCGGCATCGGTCTGCTGGCCCTCACGCAGCTCGATGGTTACGGCGGATACAAGTCTTCGTCGCCGTACGGAAACGGTGCAGGCGTCATCACGTCCGCCGACTTGCACGATAGGGTCGGCGACGGTGGTGACGGCGACGACGCTGACAAAGCGCATAAATATTCGTTCGGCCGACTGATTTACTCATCGCCTGATGATATCAAACATCAGGTATTCAAAGTTTTTCTCTTTCTCTCTTTCTCTCACACACTCTCTTGATGTGTATCAATTATACAGGGACTTTTATTTTTCGATAAGTCGTCGCTTCCATCATTGCTGCTGCCGTAGGCTGTAGTTAAGCGTATTATCTTTTTTGTTGGGTATTATAATGAACACGCGGTCTGATGAAAATATCCATACTTAAGCAAAATATGTATTCCGATGAACATATTACATATATATTATATATATTTACACGTGTATTTAGTTTCTAAGTCAATACTTGGATGATTTTTACGATGGGACGATTTGTAAATATACATACAACTTCACTACTTATCCGGATAACGTGTGTTGTTGTATATTTTAGTTAAGTTTTTTCTATAATTTTATTTTCGAATTTATAGATTGGATTGGCATTCAATTGAAATTTTCAATACGTTTACTATGTTTTTGTAATTATTTCACAGTTTTTCTCCACCATTGAGTAAATAAAAAAAATGGTCGGCGTGTATGTAAACGTGTTTGTAATTTATTAAAATATATATTTATGTATCTATAAATTGATTGGATTAATATTAGGCGATTACATGCCATGTGGTACTTTTTTCACATGTTAAGGTGTATGACCCCTATCATCCGATGTAACTGGTAAAGTATTTAGAACGTCTTGGAATGACTGGGTGTCCATGATAATTTTAAGTATTGTATTTTATACAATTTTATGCGCAAATTTTATATTAAATCGTATATTGAAGGATTTTGTTAGATATTTAATATGTATTATGTACAATTTACTTCATTGTAAAATTCAAATTAAATTTTTCCGCCTGGTTAGAAAAGTTTATTAACGTTTTATCGAATTTACACTAGACAGCAGCAGTTGCACTGCATGAAGTAGCTATAAGTAGGTCTTTATTGTTGATTATATTATTTTGTAAGGTGAACCAAACCAGTTGGCAGATGTTATAAAACACACCTGCCTGCATCCTCACAACAATGGTCTCCTACTCACCGCACCTCTAAAGTATAGCTTGATTATTTTTTCTCCTGTTTTGCCTGTCTAAGCTAGCTTACAATTTTATAAATTTCTCATATTCGCTTATAAGTTGAACCACTTTGATTATTCTTATAAGTATGTAGATATTATGTGCAACACGTATTTATATCTTTGTTAGTCAAATCTGAATTGAGTATTCACTCGAATGTAAAATTAAAGTTGCTATTAATAGTGAAATATTTATTGATTCTAATTTATTTTTCTAAACATTTTAATTAGTAGGTTATTGATTTATATTTTAGTTATACGTATAAGCAAAATTACCGAGTTAAAATATAGTTAACTTGTAATATTCAGTTTAATTTAAATCCATACTAATTTAATCATTTTGACTCAATTTCTTTTTTCTTTTGTTAGTTGATACTATATATAATTACAAAAACATATTTCGAACGACTCTCAATAAATTGAAATCCGGGATATACGTATGTCTTTCCGTGTACATATATATTATATATATGTATATGTATTATATACATAAGATACTGATCACTTTGATAAATTGCCAAGACACAATTTTTTATTCTATTTGCTATTGTCGGATAGTATAATATTTCGAATATCTTTATTATACTATGTATAATGCGGTCGTCTGTTAAAGCGAACAGTCGTAAAACCACTCGCAAAAATACACACTGACTCAATTTCTTCTTTTGTTACTAACAATTAGCTACAATATAAGTGGTAAATTAGACGTACAGGTATACATTTTAAACAATATGCGAGTATATTATATTCAGACTAAGTTTTCAGCTTTTATACGACTTTAATAAATATTGCAATTTTTATGAAAATAAGTAAATACAAATTATTAAGCTTTTTGTTTAGCTTTAACAGCAAGGTTAGACTTTTTTATAACAAGATACAAAAATCATAGCACAAAATGTCCATTTTAATTAATCAATTCATATTTACCCATTAATATTCAAAAATTATTTACATTTTTGTTGATTTTATTTATTGCATTTTTTGAATATTTGAATATTTATTGTATTTCTATATTATTATTTAACCAACTGTTACTTTCATAGGTTATAGGTATTAATTATAAATGGTGTATAAGTTACACGGCCTACACAATAATATAGGGAGTTGAGCTATAATTTTTTAAACAATGAATATATGTTCGTTCGTAAAGATTATTTTTATTGCTATATTACATTTAAATTTTGAATATTTGTTTGTTACTTTGTAAGTACTACAAATGCTTTTTAATACTACTGTAGGAGCAGAGTAAATTGATGATTAAATAAATCAATATTTATATTTTTACAAATTAACATTTACGTTTTAATATAAATAAGCATCAAATAAAATTTCGCCATTCTCACAAATTCCTTTCTGATCCGCTATTGGTATTTATAAACATTCTGTATTAAATTAAGAAGTTATCAAATATTTATAAACAGATATGATGATCGATAAAAATCTATTTGTATTAGGAGGCAATTTTTTTTATCCACGATTACTCAATAGATTTTCATGATGTTTGATTTAAAAGAAAATGTAAACATTTTATACTTATTAAGTTTTACCTAATTAAAGCTGCATAACCCAATGCTTGAATTTCGAATAATGTAGTAATAGCAGACAACTATTATTTACTGATGGATTGGCATAGAGGTGTTACGATGACGTATGAAATTATAGCTGTGTGTTTTATGTGTAAAACTATTTTATTTTGAACTTTATAGTGTATAATGTGTGTATAGATGTAAATTGTTTTATTGTTTCAATACATTATACTCGTACAGATATTTACGTAATGTAATTGGTAATACATCATTGTATGCCTATATTTCTTGTTTTTGTTTTTGTGAAATCTCATTAAATTATAGTTAAATATGTGTTAGGTTAGTTCTAAACTATACTTTAGTGGTTTTATCCTTCTATAATAGAGCGTTATGTTATATTTCACATATATAGTTTCACGTATTTAGGTGGTCAGATCAAGAACATGATCTTGAATTTGTACTTAAAAATAATGTCTCATGTAAAACTATTATAAAGGCACGAAAGTAAATCAATATAATAGCCTAATAATGGTTCTTACTCCCGGATTCACTAAATTAAAGTCAAATCTATAATCTTAATATCTTCTAAATATTATGGATACTTATACCTAACATAAATAATATATTAAAAATATAAAAGAATGTCTACAGACATCAACATCGATTCAACGTGAAATAAAATATTTTCCAATCAAGTTTATTTAAATAAACTTAAATAACGTTTAAAAATACTTAATCCTTTTAAACGTACGTACTTTAACATAAAGTAATTACAAATCCATTTATTAAAGTATGACAAACTACATTCATTAGGTACGATAAATTACATGCATTAGAATTTTTTTACTCTTAAAAATTCGAGTTATCACGAATTTGTCGTACAATTTTTCAATTGTTAACTGTTATTTCGCATAATTATCATTAAATATTCTATTGTTTCACTACCAACTTTAATAGTTTGGTTTATATACATATACTCGTATATGTAGGTAATGTGTTTTCAAACCTTTTAAATTTCAAATAATTTTATACTTTTTGATCTTAATATCTACTAGTTTACTTTATACACAAGTTATCGGAAAGTGTAATTACTGCCTAGTGCCTAATGTACTTAAATAAATGTTAACTGCCTTTATTATAAAGGTATTAATTCTACTATTTATTAAACTAAACAAATAAAAAAGTCAATAGTTTCTTTTTACTCGTTTGTTAATTCGTTTTTCATAGTATTTATTTAAAAAAATTTAATGCAATGAAATTTTGATATATACGGTCTAACTTAAATTAAAATTCTTCATTCGTGTAATAAAATAAGGATTAGTTATTACGATAAATTAAAATATTTCATTTTATATACATTTTCAGAATATTGGATTCAGTTACGCCGTAATCTAAACATTGATCTTAAATAAAATCGTATTTCTTAGTATTTCTTAAGTATAAATCAAATCTATGTTAGATTATCTAACTTACATTAAATAAACACAAAAAGCTTCTTCATACCAGAATTTTTATATGTACCAGAATTTGGTTGGAAAACTGTCGTAAAGTGTTGGAGTTATTGATTACGTTTATAATAAAGTATAGCCAAGTATAGTGACCACGGTAGGATGGTGAAGGGAAACAACGGTCGTTTTAATTCTTTTTTCTTAAACAGTAAAATATAATATTTTACAATAAATTATTTATTATAAATAAAATGTAAAATATATAAGCAACTATTTTAAACTAAGTACATCTTTTATTTTGTTTTACTATTATATCGAAGAACAGTTTTCTATTATTTTCTATAATTTTTTTTGTAAATTAGACAGGATTGGCTAGGATCTTATTTAATAGATTATAATGTTCTTTAATAATGATTATACCAAGTTAACATCTGTAATATTACTCTTATTTACTGTTTTTTAATCGCATATAATCGTGTAGCATAATGAACTGAAAAAGTGTATGCGTTTTCAATAGCGTTTCATTGTTATTCATAAAAAAAATATATAGAAACGTACAGTTTTTTTTCCACAAATTTAAACAAAATGTATTTTACTCGATGTAATTAAGTTCATTAATTTGTTGCATGACACAATTTTCATTGTTTACTACCATTTGAATGCAATCTGTTAATATTTTGGTATTGTGACGGAAAAAAGGAATTAAATGAGTAGAAAACAAGTTACCATAAAAGAACTGAGTACATAAGTACAATAACAATGTATAAATACCTATGTATAGATTTATTTATATATAAATATATATCGTTCAATGTGTCTTTATACTAGTTCTTTATGTTCTTGTTTTCATCATTCATTAGAAAAAGAAATAATCCATTCACGTAAGTCTCCTTGAAGATGCATCTGCCATTGTGGTTATTTTTAACGCATTCAGGGATTCCATTCTGTATATTGTAAATAATATACTTTGAGTGTGTTATAAGGTCATTCAATGATAATAATTGCATTGCGAAATAATTTTCCATTGTTCGAATGAATATTTTTAAAATATTTTCTCGTCTATATTCTATATATCTTGTAAATATTACTATGTTCTTGGTGTGTTGGAAAAATCACTAATTTTTTTCGGTGTTTCTAAATAATTTTTATTTGTCACATTATTTATTTATATTTATTTTTTACATTTATTACATATACATAGTTTACATAAAAGCTAATTTATTGAGAAATGTCAGGGTTGTGATAAACTGGTATACTTTTGAATATATTATAGTCGTAGAACTAAAGAAGTATTATGATAATTATTGATTAGATAGATCTAGGACCTAGACACTATTTTTCTTATTTTGTTTTTAACGTAAATAAATAGGTGTAGCAGAAAAGAATTAATTATACTTGAAATATCTTAGACTTATAAAACAATGAACACATTTTAAGTTTAAGTTAAGTATTAACGTTTATTTTGTGAAGTGACTAATGTATCAATTGGTCTAAACAGAAATGTGTGAAGTTATTATTAGTGAAATAATCAATTTGTATTTGACTTGAACAAATTTAATAAATATTGAAAAAAAACATTAGAAGTATACACTAAAATTCTTACATAATATTATTGTTATTGTTATTATTTAGATAAAATTAAAGCAAATTTGTTATTAATAAGAACGATAAATTAACATCTTACTAATGTAGTTCAATCTAGTTTTACTTCCATAAAATTATCATCGATCCTAATTATTTCTTTAGTTAGCATCAACAGAAAGTATAAACACGTAAAAAAAAATTTAAATGATTTTTTGTTTTTGTCGGTAACTTTCCATTCATAAAATAGTAGAATCAAAATAGAATAAACCAAATTATTAGCGAAAGAAACTGGTTGAAAATGATTAAAACAAAAAAAAATGGTGCGTTCTGGTGTACTTTATATACGAGAATAATCACTTATAGGCTATAGCAGCGGTCGGCAACTGGCGGACCGCGGTCCGAATCCCGACCGCGGAAGGCAAAACCCTGGACCCCGTCAACACACATTGTACTTGATCATGTTATACGATGTTTTGGTTAAACGTACATTTGTGAGGCATAATTTTCAAAAATTAATTTTTTGAAAAAAAATTATTGGACAAAATTAACAGACTCTCACCTGTATACGAATAAGCTGTTCCTTCTTGAGTTCCCAATTTCAAAATAACTGGCTACGGAAAATAAATGCAATTTTTGCATTGAATAACTTGGTAAATTATTATTATTACTACTCGATACAATTATTATTTACCTAACATTGTAATTTTTTAATATAAATTAATTATTTCAACTAGATACATTTTTTTTTCATATACTGCCATTTTAAAAGTATAAAGATTTGACAAAGATTTTTTTCACTGGACCTTATTTATTTATTTTTTTAATCTTTAGGATTCCAATAGAAATTACTTGCCGGCCCCTGGGCTATAGCCTATAGGTAGACTTTAACTTACTTTATTTGACGCTAAAGCTACACTTCGTTATTATTTAGACAAACATTTCTGTTTATAGTAATAGTGTACTCGAGTATTTATTAAAATATATTATTGCTTTTTTATGCTTTTACCATTTTTAAAAAAATATATACATACAGGGTGTCCCACCGAGATTTACACAGAGCAATATCTCTCGTATTAATAGAGATAATCAAATTCTGTTTTGCAAAGGCAGTTTTTTTAATAGAAGTTAAAAAACTTAAAAAATTAACTTTTAATTTTATCATTTTTGTGAAATTTGAAAATAGCCATTTATAGAGCTTATTTTACTGAAAATATCGATAATTCAACCTTCAGTTTTCATTGGATTCATGATTTTTAATCATTTTTTTAAATGACGAAGAAAAATATAAAATATTCACTCGTCATTTTTCCAATGAGGTTTCCTGTTAATGTTATTATTATTTAAAATTTTGTAAAGAGTATACTGTAATCTTGTAAACTAGAAAAATTATTAAAAATCAATAAGTTAATGAAAATTTAAAATTGAACCGTCAAATTTTTTAAAAAAAACCGTATAGCTTCGAAATTTATAAAAGTTGTAAAATAAAAAGTTTTAACTTTTTTAATTGAAGTTTCTATAATAATTTCTATAATTTCTATAATACACTTATATTTACGAAACCATTGTCAACAGAATTGCCTTTGCCCAGGGATGCTTAAAAAAAAAAAAGAATTCGATTATCTTTAATAACACAAGACATACCGCTTTCTGTAAATCACGATGGGACACCCCATCCTGTATAATATTGATGATCAAAAAATATCTAAAACTGTATTTTATTTCATACTTCAATAAAATCATTACTATATTTTCGGCATTCGTTAACTATATAATCTAAATTACTTTTTGGTCTTAGAGTTACAACTTACCTATACAGTATACATGTGCAAATATTGGATAACATATGAGAAACAATTTAATATATGAAGTTTATAAAATAAATAAAAATGTCCGTAACAGTGACATTTGATTAAAATATATGTGTATGCAAACAAATATCATACCTCTACCTTTTAACAAATAGTAAAATATTACTCCTCGTTTGTAATTTATATACTTTATAAAAAGTACAAATTTTAAAATCAATTACATATTATTGTGTTTTATAAACCAAAATGATGATTTAATACTTAAAATATTAAAAATAAATTGAAGTGTAGTTAAACAATAATTTTTTTTTTAACATTTGCTTGTTTAAAAATAATTTTCGTTGTTATTTCGGGCTGGATATTAATTATAAGGCTTTATCTACAATACAATCTACGAATACATTTTTGCACCATGTGCACATTTTTACTATGCATTTTTACTTCAATGACACCATTTGATCAAAGATAACGATAGTTCGCTGATGATAATGACGTGTCATATTTAATATTTTAAAAATCTTAAATTAGGTCTATTTGAAATTTTAATGAATCGAATAAATAACTCGATTTTATTACTATTATACTTAAAAATATACCAATTAGTTTTGAAATAATTGGTTAACCAGGACTTAGAACCTTAGAAAATATAGATTTTTGCTGTTTGTATTTTATTAATAACATTTTTTTAATAATTAAATGGACTACTAGTTAACATAAAATATTAATGCTCGATTTTAATTTCTGAGCATTTTTAAAAATAAGCACGTTTTATTGTTTTTAATTACTTACTATTTTATTCAAAAATTATGTATTAATTTTGTACATTAGTGAACGAGCTGTACATTCAATTCTTATTATAAAATATTTGGGTTGTTATAAGAAGATACAAACAATTAAATACGTTAACTCACAATAACATCAGTATATTACCACTACAAATCAATTGTTCTCATAACTGGTTACAATACAATCGTTATAAATTTTCAGTAGATTATATATATATATATATATATATATATATAGTTATTAAATCTAAATCGTTTAAAGTTATAATAATATATTTGTGCAATAAAAAATAAAAGGAAAATATTTAATATTTTTACCTAAAAATTATAAAAGTACGAAATAATGACAGCAAATAACTTTTTGATCCTATTATAGGTTTAAGAAATAGGGCGGAATTATTAGGAGGGTTATTAGTATTTAACTATAACTTATTACTATGGCTTGGAATTTGTGGCATTTGAATTTTTTTTCAAAGTACTCCAGGACACAGCTTATTAAAAACGAATTTTGATTCATACATTATGCAGTTTAAGTATAAAATGTTTTGAATTTTCTTATGATATTCGTGAATAAATGCATTTTTGGTAATTTAGTGTCGGTTAATTAGCATTAACATTTAGTTTTTGTTAATTGCTATATTCTAAATTTTCAGAACATTGGGTACATATTAGTTAATTTCAAAAAAAATTTAAAAATATTATTGAAAAGTGAAAAAAATACTTCATAAATAAATAATACATTTGTTAAGTATTTATATTAATTAATTTTAATTTAATTTAACTTAATTTATTAATACAATAGATACATACAAATATACAATTCAATATAAACAGTTTTTTAATTTATTGTTATAGACGTAGGTATTAAATTGTATTTAGGTGTTCTAAGAATTAATTAGTCTGAACAAATAAAAATTTGTTCCATGGTAAGTTATTTTTATTATTAAAAATCATATTTTGATAAACTTTTACATTTTCAAGTAATTTTTATAGCATTATTGGTAACATTTATGAAGTTGAACGACCAAAATTTGTTAAATATTTTATTTTCGTAGCTGAAGCCGAGTTTTATATAAAAAGTGGTTATAAAGCTGTTAACTAAACATTTATTTATTATTATACAATTCATAGTAATTTTTAGTCATTTAGTACTTAATAAATTTGTTTTCTTAAGTAGGTGGATATTGAATATAAAAATTTTAATTTGTTGGCTTTTGAAATTCGTTTCATAGTACCATTGATTTTAGATTTTACGAATACGTCATTCTATTTTTCATTTAACTTGATAAAAACAAGTTTACAACAATAAATAAAAGAATATGTAGTTGTTTCTATTGTTTAAAACTGGTCTTAAATGTTATCAAGTTGAATACAAACGAATACAACGACGTCTAGTGGCTGCGTCCATGTAGGCTTTACCGAAACCATTTTTGTATGAATATTTTGTTAATGTTTTTATTAGTCTTTATTATTTATACAACACAGTTTAGGTTATTAAATATTTAAAATGCTTTATTTTAACTTAAACTGTTTTTCTATTGCAAGCTTTAAGTAATTCTACTTATAATTATTTGTGACGCGTGCTTAGTGTGCTAAGTGTTTCTAATTATAAATCGGCAGAGTATGTTGCGTCCGAATAAAAAGTTTATAATCGATTTGATCTATGTATACCGTTTTTATCTTCTTAGTTATGTCCTTGATTATCGATACTTCCTATGTTTCAGAGATAGATTCATAACATATTTACGCTTTACTGGTATTGTATAGCGTAAATTCGTTTATTAGATATTTTTATACATTATTATTACAAGTATCTATAAAATTTAATTGTTCGACCAGGCATACTTTACAACATACTTTATTATACATTTTACAATAATAGGATGTACCTATACATCAAAAAATAATGTAAATAATCAATAATTGTACTTGTTCTTTATAAATTAAGATTAAGAATTGTACCATTGATGCGTGTCTAAATATCATTAACTACTACTTAATGTTATTTCTGATTTACATTTTAGACGCTAATTAATAAATATTGATTGAATACCAGTATACTTTATTTTGAGTTGGTCGTAGCAAATTGTTAGCAACGTTAATTTATCTATTAATTCAAATTGATATGATTATTTTATGATTTTAACTGTAGGTACCGTTATTATTTTCAAATTTACCCATTTATCTTAGTAACTTACAAACATTTTGAAAGCCTTCAGCCTTGTACCATATTCAAGGTTGTGCTACTCGTTCTGTTTTATCATGTTTGTTTGATCTGACTATTTACAGTTTATATCCTAATCAGCCTACAATGAACAATATCATATTGCTAATATGAAACGATAACCTTGAAAATAAAAGATGTAGGGCCTCTAAAAACTAGGTACTAAGTTAATTAGATCCATGGGAAGTCATCAATTTGTCAGCATATTATGTAATTTTATAAATTGTTATGATTTTAAGCACAGCATAAAAAAATGTTAGCCATTAAGATTTCGATTTTTAACTTATAACAATTTATTCAAACTATTGAGAGTACTTGAATTGTTCTAACATTCAAAATAGGTAATTTTTATTTTTATTAAATTTAATTAGATCTTCTATGTCTTGTAAATATTTATCTGTTCATTTTTTAAACATGCATAGGAATTTTTATAATTACTTCTGAATTTTGTTTCTAAATATATTTTAAAATATTGATAATAATAAGAAAATGTGATTTGCATTTAAAAATCTCTGAAATTAATCATAGCTGTAGTATTTGTTTCCACCTAGTTGAATGGTTAAGTTAAAATAATCTAATTTATTAAAAAATAAAATCATTTATGCCTGTATTTTTTTAAAAAAATGTTTTAAATTAGTTGAAATTATAGGAAAATAATTAATTGTAGATTAAAAAAGGAGGCTATAAACATACATAACAAATTTTTATTTAAAAACTTAAAAATGAATAAAATATATTCTTAATTAATTGTGTTTTTAAGGCCCGTTTCACACGAGCCACATTGTGTGTCGCCACAGAAAAGACACAGTGGTGCCACTGATAAAAATTCATTGTTTTTAATTAATATTTTCACACTTTGTGTCGCCACGAAATTGTGGTGCCACAGACGCGTTTATGTAGTTGGTCCTCGCTAAAAATCTCGCCACAGTCAGAAATACATTAAAATAGTACATTAATTACATACGGACCACGCCACAAGTGACCACAAGCCAGGTAGACCCCGAAAGTTCGAGAAATAGTACGTCCTAGAATAATAGACCGCGATGTTCTAGAACATTCCTCAAAGTATAAAAATGATATCTGATGACTTGCGTTGATAGCTCGTCACTTTGCGTAGTATTACCAGGTCTGGTAATTTTATCACGATGGATGAAAATATAACATTTGCATATTATGTTGTTCGAGTCTTGCGTGTACTTCGCGAACGTAGAAGGAGAAAAAAATTGTCGATATTGGGTTCATCCTTTAAACAGCTCTAGATTAACTAATGGCCAGTTTTATGTTTTATTTGATATTTTAAGAGGAGACCGTGAAAAGTTCTTTAATTATTTCGAATGTCACCAAATTCTTTCGATGAGTTATTAATTTTATTAACACCACATATATGTGGATATATCAGGTAAAAGACAAGTCTTTATTAGCATGTCTTGTTTCCAAACCACCACATGATAATATGTACCGAAAAATAAATTTGTGGTCACCGTGTGAAAACTATATGGTTACCGTGGCGCCACTGATAAAAATACATTATTTTTAAATGATGCTTTCACATGGTGTGTCGCCACAAAATTGTGGAAATCGCGCCACAGTTTGTGGCACCACAGTTAGTGATACATTGAAACAGTACGTTCATTTCATACGGACCACACCACAAACGACCACAAGTCGTAGTAGTAGTAGCTAGTATCTTCTAGAAGCCCCCCCCCCCAAAATTCGAGAAATAGAATATTCTGGAATATTTTATTGAAGTATTTCTAGAACATTCCCTGGAGCATAAAAAGGACGGCTGATGGCATGCTCAATGACAGTTCGTCACTGTATACGCAGTAGAAAATCTGGTGATATAACGATGGATGAAAACGTATACGCATATTTTGTTGAGTTTTGTCGAGTTTTGCGTGTGCTCCGCGAACGCAGAAGAAAAAAAAACCGTCGATATTGGGTTCATCCTTTAAACATTTCAAGATTTAATAGTCATTAATGGTCAGTTTTATGTTTTATTCAATGATTTAAAATGTGATCGCGAAAATTTTTTTAATTATTTTCGAATTTCACCTAATTCTTTAGACGAGTTGTAGAGGCCTTTTTTATAAATTCAATTATTAAATAGTGATGCTAGAAGGGGTTTGATCTATACCTTATAATTTTTTTAAAACAATACAGTAGTATTGTATATTTGAAAATCCACTTTAAAAGTTTTTGTTTAATTAAAATAAATATATTCCAAGTGTTTTTTTTAAAGTCAAGTTAAATGGTACCGCGCCCCCAGACTTGAACTTACATTAGGGGCCCGGGGCTAGGGCTTAGGCCCGGCCTCAATATGACACTGCATGCAGGAAACTTTTGACGCCACACATAAATTAATTTGTAGCTACCGTGTGGCTATCGTGTGGTTATCGTGTGAAAACTATATAGTTCATGTGGCGACACGTAAAGTGGCCCGTGTGAAACGAGCCTAAGACTAGAATTTTTTACAATTGTATGATTTTATTTTTAATAAAAATATCTTAGCCTTCTGAAGCTTATTAAGTACGAACTTATTAATTGTTAACAATATTATTTACATTTTCAAAATAATATTAATTATTTTAGCAATAAATTTTTATTATATATTATTTTTAATGTTGATATGATTATTTATGTTTCAGTATGGTGGTGAGGAATTTACACCAGATCCAGCTAGATTTGCTGCTCAAAAACCTGGTTCCTCTGTATATAATGCTGATCCCTATTATTTAGGTAATTACTAGTCATACGCTATGGTGAATTATTTTTCACATAATTATTTTTTATCTTAGATGGTACAGGAAATAACAGTGATGTTTGGACAACTAGTGCTACTGCTCAACTTCAATCTCCTACAACATATACAACTTATACCAATCCACCTAACTCACTGCTAACCACATCTCCCAACATGACGCCAAACAATTTTCCACCAACGAACACTATGTTAACTCCTGAAAATTTGGTGAGAATTTATTATCTATTTTGAGTGATTTTACAGTGAAAGTCAACATTTTAATTATAATAATTCTAAATTAGGAGGGGATATTTTACTTATATGAATTCTAAACTCGTTTAAACAAATTCCTTCAATGGTAACTTTAAAAATAAATTTTAATATTTATTAGAAAATAATTTTCTATAGGAATGTAAAAATATCTAAAATATTCACATTTATTAATAATATATATATTTATATATATATATATATATATATATATATATATATACATATATATATACAAAATAAATGATAACAGTTATTTTAAAATTAAAATTCTTCAGTGACTCAAATTTTTTTATATGCATATTGCATACATTTCATTTTTGAAATATTCAGTAAGTAATACATTATATTGTACATGTTTTTTTTAACTTGATTTAAATTTTTTATTAATTCAATTTAATTTTAATTTATCATTTTTGAACTAACATTTATAAATTACAATTATAATTACTATAAATATATTTATATTTAGATATTTTCTTTCGTGTAATTATTAAAACAAATAAATATATTGAAACGTTATAGTTTCAACTATTTGTTTTGAATTATGAAATACTTAATTTAAAAAACAGACTGAATATTTATAATATTAATAATCATTTGTGAGTTTTAGAGAAACAATTATTAAATTGCAGTCAAAAATATAAAAATACATTAACCTCAAACAGAAAAAAACAGATTTTTGAAGTTCTCATGTACTCTTTAACTGTTGTATTTATTTACAAACTTTATATTGTACTATTTAGTGTTATGATAATTTATATTTGTTTTCAAATTGTACAATAGGATATGTAAATTTGATGTTTAAGTTAAATACTTATTTCAAATTAACATAATATTATCCAATAAGTTGTAAAATAATGAATATTTAGTATTATGAAACAAATATGTTATGAATTAAAATGAATTTACCTTTAAGTGTTACTAAAAAATGTACTCAGATACAATTAATATGCTCATATTGTCATAACAACTTCTTCTATAAATATTTTATTCATTTAAAAATAGTGATAATTAATGTTTGTTTTCTACAGGGCTATAATACTATTGGTCCAAATGCTAGTATACCTCCTAGTGGTGTTTCACCTGCTACAGATGGCCTAGGCACTTCCCCTCTACCACCTATGTCAAGCCTGCGTGGAGCTCCTCCTTCTGCTCCAAGTCCAATTGCAGTTACCCCTAGCTCAATGATGTACCCAGGACATAACAGTCCCACTATTCAATCTCCCGGGGATACACTTGGAAAAGCATTAGCATCAGTACGATAAACTTATTTACATATTTGCTTAATTTTTGTATATTTAAAACATATATATATATATATATATATATTATATACACTAACCTATATATATATATATATATATATATAAATATACGCTGGGATGATAGGGTATGCTTTAATAGTTACCATTGAAGGCTTTTTGTCGCTTAATTAACAACTAACACTAATCATGGCAATTCATTATTAACATTTTATAGTTGAGTGTAGGTGTTGTGGTTAGGTAGGAATACATTTTTATAAAAACATTTTCAATTTTTGATGTACAAATACCTGAATCCTTTCCTTAAATTGTACATACTGTGGTATGATTACAGTATTAAAACCTACGTCAGTGGTTAAGAATCATTTCATATTTATTTATTATTACAAGATCAAATAAAAAACCAATATCTAAAAAACAACAATGTGTTGTTGTAGATATATCCCACTGACCAGAGTGTCAGCAGTTACAGTTCAAATCCATCTACACCTGTAAGTTCACCACCACCTTTGGCACCTTTACCGCCTACAAACAGTGCCGGATCTTGGACCCCTGGCGTAGTACCACCCCATCCTGGATCTCCTCATTTCCCTACTGACCATCGCACTATTAATTTGGTATGTAATATTCTAACATTTCTAACATTTAAAATAATAAATACTATTAGTAAATCACCTAGTTTTGGGTTGCTGCATATTCTTAAAGTATTTTATAGTCTAACAGTCTGATTGCACAAATTTATTACTTATTTTTTGTCATTATTAAAATTATTGTTATTTTTATAATTGTTATTATTGTTATTATAACTATAGGGTAGTCGTATGGAAGAAAGACTGGATGATGCCATAAATGTTCTACGAAATCATGCTGAAAGTCAAGCTTTAAGTTTAGCTGGTGTTCAACATTCCGCTTCAGGCATTGTACCATTATATCATCAACATATAGTGAGTTAAATAAATAATTTTTGGATTATAGTTATTAATAGATGTATTTTTTATTTAATAAATGCAATTTTATTTTTAGGGAAGTCCTCATTCAGCTACTGCTACAGTTGGAGGTGTCCCAAATACTTACCAAACACTTTCAGCATGTCAAGATAGTGATGGACCAATAAAAATTGAGAGATTAGGCAATATCAGTATGTATTGATTTATTTAATTTTTATCATAAATTCAATAAAATATAAATATATTGTATTTTTTATTTTTTTTTATTTTTTAGAAAAGCGAAAAGAACCTCCAGACAGTTCAGATACAAAGCCCACCAGCAGTGATCACTTGTTAGTAAATAACATCATTAATGCCAATTCACCCCCAAACAATTCGACTATAATTAAAAATTCAAAACAGTCCCGCCGATAGTAAGTTAAATGTGCAATTTCCCCCCCTTTTTTTTTGTAAGACACATTAACTTAAATTAACTTTAAATTTTTTATTTTTGTTTCGTAGAGGTGTGTAATCAGTTGATTAAACCGAGTTGAGCCTCAAACGAACAAATATCCATTTAAAATAAATCTAACATAACATTTTGTTCCCACATTCTAATTGTCTTAAATATTTTATAAAATCATAGTTAAAAACTATCACCTGGCCATCTTTATAATTGCAATATTTAGTTATATAATAATTATGTTATGATAAATGTACACAAGACTAGTTTGTTAGTAATTTGTTACATTTTTACCATAGATAAATAAAAAGATAAATACTATTTGAATTAATTATTGCTAATCATTTAATGCATCAATTAACTAGTGTTATATAGATAAGATAAATACAATTTAAGAAAAATCACTGTTATATATAACTAATTATTCCCATTATAAATTTTTAATTGTAATTTCATAGTATTAATCCCTTTGATAATAAAAAAAAATAAAAAATAAATCCCATTATAAAAAAAACCTGAAATTGAAAATATTAATTCATATAGGAATATATGAAATAAATTATAATTAGAAATACAAGTATGGGTAACATGAGTATTCAATTTAAATGAACATACAAATTATTGTCTATAATTTTCGTGTTCGAATGACATTGAATACTCATTGAACACACCTCTATTTATTCACTACCCGCAAGCTGGCTCATTAACAATTATAAATCGCACTTTAATTTATTTTATCAATATTATTTTAGTTGTTCTAGTGCCGATGAAGATAATGAAGATCCATCAACAAAAGCACACAGAGAAAAAGAAAGGAGACAGGCCAATAATGTTCGCGAAAGGTTAGTAATGAACCTTTTAACTATTGTCTCACATTTTATTTAATAAAAAACTATTCAAATTTTTTTTTATTTTTACTGGTTATTACAATTGTGTAAATTTCTTAAATAGTACTGTGAATTTTAGATTAACTTTAATTGACATTATGCATTTGTTTTGTACAATTTAAAAATATTTTCTTATTTAAAATTCTAAATAAATAAAATTATTGATATTATTTTCTTAAATTAAACTTTTTGGAACATTAAAAAATTTAAGCTACAACATATTGACGTAAGTTTAGAAGCCTATTTACAATTTGTAATGTTTTTCTTATTGCTGTTGTACAAGTGTGGACGACGAGAGCGAAGATCCTGAATTAAAAGCTCAGCGGGAAAAGGAGCGTCGCCAAGCAAATAACGCTCGTGAAAGGTGAGCTTTTTAGCCTGCAAATATATGCGGCGCTTGGCTCCTTTTTAATTATTTTTATCAATAATAATTTTACAATTTCGTTTAATAATTTTAAATGACTAAAATATAGTCAACCGCATTAAATATTTATTTTATTTTAACATCAGTCCATCCTCCCCCCCCCCTTGTACACAGCTGAAAAATCAATTTTTAGATGAGAATCAATAATATGGTTATTTCAATTTTAAATTTGTTAAAATAAATACTATTTCTAAAAAAAATTATTTTTTGTGTTAAATATTAACACAGAAACTGTAGGTTTCCATATTAAAAAAAAATAAAAAATATATATATTTAAAATTGTACTGCACTTTAGTTTTAGTTAATATTTAATCAAATTATAGGTTTTGATTATAAGAGTTGTAATCATTGTTAAAATCAGAAAGTTGTATTTTTACATTTTCCACTAATCCTTTAGTAGTATATTTCATATCTTCAAATGTTTTTTTTTCAGAATTCGAATTCGTGACATTAATGAAGCATTAAAAGAACTTGGTAGGATGTGTATGACACACCTAAAGACCGACAAACCTCAAACTAAATTGGGTATTCTCAATATGGCTGTTGAAGTCATTATGTCATTGGAACAACAAGTTCGAGGTAAATTTTTTTTATAACTGTGCTGTTAAAAGTTATTGTTAAAAACTTTTATGGTGTTTTTTTTTGTTATAGAGAGAAACCTTAATCCTAAAGCAGCATGTCTTAAGAGGAGAGAAGAAGAAAAAGCAGAAGACAATGTTGGCCCGAAATTGGGTCATCATTTATCAGTTGCACAACACATGGTGGTTCAAGCTCCACATTTTCCACCCATGACCCTGGTAAGTTTATATCTAATTAGATTAATAATTTTAATTGGAGTGAACAGTCTAAAAACTGTTTAAATGTTAATAATTATAGCCAAATAATCAAGCAGGCCTGCCTCATAATGGACCTCAGTAACAATGGAGGGTTCCATCACCACAAATAGTATACTCCTAAGTGATCTGGAGGTGATGGCATTAATTTGCTCTTACATGAAACCTCCATTCAAATATTGCCAAGTAAATTATATTAGTGATATTTTTTATTCATATGAATTTGTTGTTTTTTTTTTATACTTGCAACATAAATAACTTTTTTTTTGTCCTATGTGATTAATACAAGTTAAGCTCGACATTTTAATTGACATTAAGATTAATCATAAATGTAAGACTGAATTCAGATTAAGTCCCAAACTTAATGTTAATAAGACAGTAATCACTCATAAAAAATATATTTCATCCTGAATTCAGTCTAAATCTTATATTTATTTCATACTGTAAAATGTCACTGTTGTTCAACAACAATTTCCCTACATTAGACTATGATATTGTACAATTAGTAAATAAATCATAATCATACCCAAAAATAATTTCAGAAGTAAAAATTTCAACTTTTGAAAATTTCTTTAATTCTTATGATGTTATTTTGTGTTAAAAACTGTTATTAATTATACTGTACAGATCGTTCATTAATATCATTGGTGCAACTTAAACCTCTATTGAAATATTCACATTTCTAATTATTTATATATATATATATATATATATATATTATTTTTATAAAAATGAATTGATCATAAAAATCCTAAATATAACCACTTATTCACAATTCAAGTTAGACAAGTACTTGATGATTTGTTTAAAATGAAAAACATCATAAAATTGTTTTTAATATTGCATGTGGATTTTTTGTGCCAAAAAAAACTTAAAAGTAACAGTACTTCTGTAAATTTTAAATATTTTTACTAATTTCTTTATCTAGTAAATAAACAACCAAATTTTCTAATAAATAGTAAATTTTTTCTGTGTCAGTTTTGCTAATTAACAAAAGTTGTGCTAATAACTACTTTAAAAAATGTCTAGTTCAAAGTTACCAATTATATCTTGAGCCCTAAAGCATTTTAACTCATTTTTATTAATATTTACAATTATTACAATTTATTTATGTAATTTATTTTTTTTATTAAAATAGAAAATAATACAATGAGCAAATGTGTTTTCGGTTGCATTATGATGTTAAAAATAGCATGAGGATTGAGGCTGCCTGGTGGCAGAACCCTCAAATTCATGTAATTACTCATTTTTTTACTTTGACTATCATTGTCTTTACTGTCTTTATAAACGGTATGATTATGTATGATTTATTGAAAGTTTAATATTTAAATATATTAAATAATATCATTTCATTTTAAATACAGATTTGTCTTCATGAATTAAGTACCAAATTTATTTTATTAGTATATTTTATTAGTATAAAAAAATGTATGTCTCGTGCTTTAATTTTTTTTTAGAATTATTGTTGTTTATAAATATTTTCTTTTTGTGACAGATTAATATATATTTTTTTTAAAAATATAACTGTATATTTATATATGTATGTATATATATATAAATAAATATATATGTATATGTATATATTTATTTGCGTTTCTAAAATAAAATAATTTCATTACGCTCGCGCCAGTATTAATTTTACAATCAAAAGTATTATTAAATTTTGAATCGCATAGTTCTACAAATCTATTTTTTATGTTAATTGTAAAAACAGTTTCCTAATAAGAAATATCTCCATAGTAATAATGTTTTTTAATTACATTTTATTTTAGGTTATTTTATTTTTACATTTGAAAAAAATTCAACTTAATTATATAAATATATTATATATATTGAGTTAAATTGAGTACATTAAACTGTACCTTAAGATTATTGATTCATTACTTTCTGTTATTTAATTGTTGAAGTGTTAAAACCAAATTTTTTTAAGTGTTCTGACAAAATTGTGAACGTACGTAATTATATTTTTATTGTTGATTATCAATGTTATAAGAATTATGTTTAAATATAAGCATAGACAAAAGATAAATAGATGACCTACTTATATCAGGATTATTTGTAATATTCGAGCCCTATGCTCTTGCAATATATTTTGTACACTTCTGTATGTAAATCAGTACTATTATATTAATTACTTATTTTATTATATTTCTTCATTATAGACCTAATATTATTTAAATAATAGTACATTGAAGATGTTACAACAATATAACTAAAATTTGGTTGGTTCAGTTAAGGACAGTAGCGTTAGAAATAAAAAAATATCCTCTGCAATAGGCTTAGTACTTAAAATCTTATCTCATATAAGTGGTTAGTTAAACACTTAATTACTTTTTTATATGGTTTTTTTCACATTCCTAGTTAGATACCTATGTATATTAATATCTATAAATCTTTTGTCTATGATTATGAAACTTATTTCTCATAATAAATAAATGATAAAGGTGTGTTTTATGTTCAAAATACTGATTGTTATAACTATTATAAATATATAATACATATTTATAATTAATCAAATAAAAAATGCTTACAATATAAAAAGGAATCTTCATAATGTTTCAAATTCACTTAATTTATTACATACTATGTATATCATGTACTATGACTAGTTTTGTCCCATGTATATAATTGAGGTAAAATTTAAATGCGTGTACTTAACAAATATATATTCTTATGATTGTAGATTATAAATCCCACGTAAACTGATTTCATGAAAGACAAGTTTTCGTAGTACATCTTATACAAATTCTGATATTGCACTCGAGTAAAAAATATAATAACTGAAAATAAATATAAGTATTAGGTACCTTATTAAACTTTTTCTAATTGCATCAGTTATATTAAACATTTTTTCATAAAGTTGTTTAAAATGTGTGTGCTTAATTGTTTAGGTAACATATAAACCTCTAAAATTCAATAATTTGGAAGAACTGTTGTAGAGTTCTACTATTTTTTCTATCATTAAAATTCAACAATCATACTAAAACCATAATCCATTATCATAATTAAAACATATTTTACTATGGCATGCTAAAATTGGATGTTAAGAACTATCAACATTTTAAGTTTATCATGTTTGACAAATATTTAGTAAAACATGGATTTTAATTAATACTTTAATTTTTACAGAGTGCAGTATTAAATAGTATGTAATATTAAATTATCTTTCTTAAATATATTAACAATTAATAATTAACTAACTGAGCTATTTTATCTTGGGATTTTTTAATTTTTTCTAGTTGTATATTATTTCTTATGTATACATACCTATTTTTAATTTTATTTTTAATAAGACCACAATTTTTTTCTTCTAAAATGATTTCTTCTTTAGTTCCATGTATTTTATTGAACGAATATATTTTAAAACTCAAAAGTATAAAAATGTTAGGAATTACATATTAGAATATATATTTTTAAGAAAAATGACTGGAATTTTTCTGAATCATTATTTGAATCTAAAATAATTTTGTAAATAAAAATCCCCAATTCTTGTTACGATTATATGATTATTATTATTATTTTTTTGTAAAATTAGACTTGTAATGTAATAAATATTAAACGCGCTGTAAGATATATATTTACATATATATATATATACATCACATTTATATATTAAGATTTTAGTAAACTATTTGTTAGATATAAATGTACATGATATGATGCCATAATTTGTATTTTTTCTTATTGAAACTTAAAAAAAATTATCCATATTTTTTTTATTATTATTATTATTATTATTATCATTAATTTATGTCTTATCATAGTTTAGTATTTTAATTTAATTTAATTTTCGTTTTTATTTTACGTTAATTTTTAAACAAATAAACATCACTTTTAACATCACCTCAACAGTATGAAAGATTGTCATCCATAATATTTTTGATGTGGTTAACTGTATATATAGGCTATATTATTTATATGTTAATTTTTGTAACGTTTGATTGAGAATAAAAGTTTAATAATATGTATAATATTATTAGTATAAGAAGTAAACTTAAGTTGAATACTATTCTGTTTATTTTGTAATTCAATTGACTACGTTTTGATCAATATTATAACTTACAATACCATATACACAGTGTCCCACCCGGGATTTATACAGAGCAATATCTCCTATATTAATAGAAATAATTAAATTCTGTTCCCTGTGTCGTATACGCCGATCGAAGTCGTATGTATAGACGTAAACACACACAACTAAATAAAACACTTGTCAGATATGAAATGTTCTACCGTAGCGATCGAGTCACACGACCACCACAGAAGAGCCCTTTATTCGTCGGTCTTCTACCTTTTTATACTAATCGCTTAACCACATTAAACATGTTTATTGTTTGACTTCCTATTTTTTGTAATCTTATTATGTGTTTTATTTCCTAATATTATGTTGTCATTAATTATCTGAATAGCTTAGAAATGCATTATTTTACATGTGTAAATGCTTATGTAGCTTAACCTACTTACTCGTATAACATTAATTTGATATTTTTAATATTACCTAATACTACACCTGGTAAAGGCAATTTTGTTAACAATAGTTAGGATATTATACTTATAATTATATAATTATATTATATTATTACTTGTATTATTAAAGAAGTTAAAAAATTAACATTTAATTTTATGATTTTTGTGAGATATGAGGACAACTATTTTATAGGGCTTCTTTTTCTGAAAAATTTGATGGTCCAACTTTCAGTTTTGTTCGTATTCATGATTTTTAATCATTTTTTTAACTAACAAAGAAATAATGGATCACCTCATAATTTTCCCGATAAGATTCTGATTATGTTATTATTATTTAAAGTTGTGTAAATAGTACATTATTTTCTTGTTAACTAGAAAAATTATTAAAAGAAAATAATGAAAATTGAAAGTTGAACTGTCTACATTTTCAAAAAAAGAAGCCCTAGAAAATGACAATTTTCAAAATTTATAAAAGTTGTAAAATAAAAAGTTAATTTTATAATTTCTTTAATAAAACACTTATATTTACTAAACTATTGTCAACATAATCAATCGCCTTTGCCCAAGGATGCTCATAAAAAAAACAGAATATGATTGACTATTGAAACGGAAGGTACCACTGTGTAAATCTCAGGTGGGACACTGTATATAATTAAGGTTCTCAGATTTTGAAAGCAACAAATCAGAACATATTTAAATTGTCTTTATTTCACTTATGTGGAGTAGAGAAGTTCAAGAGACTCTAATTAAACTAATTATTTACAGCATAGAAATGTAAAATTAAGATTATAAGACCAGTTCTTATTCAGTCACATGTGCCAGACAATAACTAATCGTATTTATTAATTGTTTTCAAAAATCCGTGTCTTCTCTACAGTTAACTTTAATCAGGGAAATGCGTCCTGAGACGTCTTAGACCAATTCATGAAACCGATATTGTCCCAGCAAGGCAGGGACATATACCAACCCTTATATATAATATAATGCAAATCTTGTATTCTTTTAATTTTAATGACTGTGGAAACCACATTTTCATTAGTATCTAGTTATATTTACAAATGCTTATGTACCATACTGCAGTACCTTAATTTTACTATAAAATATTACAGTGGGAAAAAAGTGTTAAGTAAACTTATGGTGTACATAATTAGAAATTCTAACTTATAATTAATCGTTCCTAATATTTTACTGTCAATGACAAATTTACTGATCATCTTATGTACGTTATCAATATAAAATTGGGTACATGTGTCATACACCATAGCACACGACACATGTATCTAAAACTCAAGTATATCTTACTAAATATCAATTATTTATAAAAAAATGTGTAGAACTATTAAGCTTAATACAAATATTTAATTTGAATGTTACCTGTACAAACGTTTTCAAAATGTTTTGATTTGCTTTTCCAATAGTCAGTCTTTTGTTGTGCGTTGTGCGTACCGAACATTTTCACGATAGATGCGACTCGGGTTACACTTAACCAGAATGTAGAACTCGATGTAGAAAAGATCTTGTAAAAGTATCTTCTCTATAACGTGAACTAAAGTAAAAAAAATGTACGCGATAAGAATAAATTGTTTGATAAGTAAACGATTATTTTGCTAGCGTCCTCGTAAAACTGATAACAAGACAGTCTATTTAAATCATGTTTATCGTAAAATTTTTAACGGAAAATCGGAAAACAGAAAAAAACCAACTGTTATAACTCGGCCGGCAACTATTTTCCATTTCAATTTAAACTAGATTAGTTGGAAATAGTAGCTTAAAAGTACAATGCAGGTTAACAGCGAGAAGGCGGACATGAACGACATTCCCAATCGGAAAACATCCCTCACTACAACAGTACATTGGGTTAGGTATTAGGTAAGGTTAGGCGAGTGGTTCCCAAACTGTGCTCCGCGGAGCCCCTGGGGCTCCGCAATGGTTTCCCAAGAGCCCGTTCGTTATACCACAAAAATTTAATAATTTTGTAGATTTCAATAATAAACAATATTTTCTCCAGTTCTTTTAAAACTATTGTTTCCTTTATTCATAAATATAATTTTATTTTGACTCCCGTATGTATACAGTTCGTGTTAATTATGCTTCATAGAACACAGGCAAATGCAAATTAACGTTAAATATTTCTTGGGGCTCCACGAGAAATTTCTCCTTAAAAAAAGGCTGAAAAAGTTTGGGAACCACTAGGTTAGGCGACACGCACGACGTAGTGTCACACTGCAATTTGAATCTCAGTTTCAATAGACTGGTTCTGCTGATCCGGTTCTCCGGACGTGAGGTACCAACCAGTGGCGTAGCCAGGAATTTTGTATGGGGGAGGGGCTTATTTCTACAAAAATTAAAATTAAAAAAAAACAAATTTTTAATTAATTTTAATAATTTAACAGATAGCATCTATATCTTCATCTCTGCTTTTAAAAAGTTGCGTCTGCCACCATCTTCTTTGTTTCCTTTTTTTTTTAATGCGTAATGAATATATATGTATATATGCTGCAGCACTAATTTGCAAATTAGACATTGTTAAAAAAAAATTTAAAATACAAATTGTCAAAAAACGTACTACCACTGCAAAGAACCACGGTAAACTGAATTTACTCCAAACAGTATGCTCAGTAAATAAATAAATAAACATGGAACACTACGCAACATAGCAACATCGCTACACCTACACACAAATAATGATATCGTAACACGTAACACGTAACACTACAGATTTATGTTGCGGCGTTACGATACGCAAAAATGTTACAAGTGTGTACGCGGCTTTAGATTCTATACTTGGAATTTCAGAATCTATAACAGATTTGAATTTGTCTGCTCTTTTTGCTCCTTTTTTGTTTTCCTTCTTCACATTCAGGAAAAAAATATTTAGCAGGAGGTATCCATTCAAGCACCAAGAAATTATTTATTTCATTAGCATTTAGTTGCCGTTTTACAATAAAATTAGCAATATCATTTGTAGGCCAAGCAGGTGTCTCTAAACCTATGAAATGAACATTAAATAAATCTATAATATATTTTTATTAGATGTGCTATGACTACTTCATTAAAAACCCACGAGCCGCCACTGATCAAGTATATCGGCTGTTGGCTTAAATAAATACGGCCAATGGGGGGAGCTATAGCAATCTTAGCCCCCCCCCTTGGCTACGCCACTGGTACCAACCGACGGCGACGCCGGAAGATACTTATACGTAGCAATCATCAATGTTTAAGCCAATAGCCATTGATGTATAATACATAATATTACGTGTATACTCGTAATAATATTACAAATGATAATATTATTTTTTACTTAAATATGTATTTACTTTATGTATTATTATTATTTGATGGTGTGGGTAACCTGTTAGTGGTAGCACTGATTTTTAAATATTCTGTACTGTTGCCTGTAACCCGCGGCGTGGAGGGCATGAGTTTTTGATACTATAAAAAAAAATTGTATATAATCGATTTAATAAGTAATAACGCTGCGACCGTTGTCCTGATTATAAATATGTCGTCTAAGCATTACAATATTACATCCATGTATATTTAACCATATTAAAGTCATATTATCATTAGTATTTATATCTTCTCATTTTCTACAGTATCTTTGTACCTCAAAAAAAAAATAAAAGTGTTAACCAAATATAACACTATACTGTATATAACCGATATAAGTTTGGTTGGGAGTTGGAACAACTTGGCTAAAACATCGTAAATTTCATAGTAAATCATAATTAATTCTTCACTCATGTCGCGACGTTCATAGTTTCCACAGACACATTAAACCTTGAAATTATTGTGTGAAATACTATACGAGTATAAATTCTATACTATAGAAGGTGCAAAGTTAGTATTGTTCGAACTGTTTGATTATTTATTTAATTTTAAATTTGAACTTTAAACAACTAATTGGTCTATTCTTGTAAGATATTTCTGTCTTTGAGTTACCAATGTTCTGAAAGTTGTCTTCGGTTTGGTCAAGTACGAATAGAACTGAACTTAAAATATTTCTAACATATAACTACTTATATTTATATTTATATATTATTAAGTAATACTGATTTTTGAGATTATATAAGAAGCAACTATAAACTATTCAAAATAGTCCTATAAATTATGTGCGAACCATAATGTCTCAAACATTACCAGTTCTAGGGCCATAATTATATATTTCAATGTTTAAAATTTATTATAAAATTTAATTTGTCTGTTACCATATTTTTTTTTAATATAAATGAATGATATATATATACCTAACCATTAACCAGATATCATATTAAGGAAGATAATTACTACCTATATAACACACGGGAACAGGTTCTGTTTAAAATATTATTTATAAAATGTAGCAATATGCCTATACGATATGATAATAAAAAATGTGCCTTTGGGAATGGCGCCCTCATTACCAACATCCACACCCTAATTTCCGAGACTCCGGGACCTAGTTCCGGAACACGTGACAACGGCAAAAAAAACTTTTCCCAACCATAATTTCCATGCGATTATGCAATACAAGTAATACAATGCAATAGAATCTTCACTCATCTTCCGATCTTTAATATTGTTATAGAATTATCAAACGCTCCGGTACCGACTTCACGCGGGGACCAGCGAACACGACACTCCCGAGGAAAGCGGCTCAAGGAAAACTATACTGCAAGATCGACGATCACCGAGACATTGATTCCGGTTACGCTGACGGACAAGCTTGACGTAGATTAACCACCATCTCAAAACCCCGACGCGCCCGCTCAGGCGTTTGCTCCAGAGCTACCCAGCCCGTCACGACTTATTCAAATACGTCGACTGGCTGCAGAGGTAGCTTTTCCCAACATTTGTGGTAGACTATTGAATATATTCGTCCCAACTATGTAAGTCTACATCGCACCTCTTTAGGACCGATTCCGCCCGATACGGGTCATTTGCTCGAGTCATCCGTGTGATCCGGATTAACTTATCCCTCTATCATAATTGTGTATACTTATATATTCATGTCATAGTATAAAATAAAACGTAATGACTAATGAGTAATGACTAATGCCATAAACTTCCCTTTATTTTTTCAAGAGGACCGGACGGTCGCTTATAACTGGCTCACCGCTTCGAACGTTAATGTCTGTCTGCAGATTATATTTAAAAATAGACGCTGTCCGGAAATCTTTATACATCGTGGTTTATTAATCTCTAGATATAATATGTAAATAATAAGTACACGTAATAATTAGTTATGTTCGATTTATTGGATGTATAGAGAAGAAACCGTTAGTTAAAACATTGAAAGGGCCAGTAAAAAATGGCCTTTTCATGTGATTTGACGCTATGCGATGTATTAACCAATGTGAACAATGGAATTTATAGACTTAGAATTATAGTATTATGCCTACGTACTAATGGGACATAAAATATTAGTCCTACCACAGATTTAATAACTTCATTTTTATTGGTTATAAATTTATTATTTAGATCTTAAATAATAATAGTCACAACATAATATATTTCTCTGTTTTCTTTATCATTTTTAGTGCATTTCATTGTAATTACTTGTCGTCGATAAGAGCCAAGAGGCTCTTTATTATGTTATTTTCAAGATTTATTGTAAATCAGTGGTACCCACATTTGGCCCGCGAAGGTATTCTATGTGGACCGTGACAATTTTTTTAAATAAAACAAAATATTCAAAAAAGTAAAATACAATTTTTTTTATTAATTTATGAATTCTTTTAAATCGTATATTCCAAAAATACAATAATAATAGTAATAATAGTTATAAAACAAAAAAATTAACAAAAATTGTCTACACTTATTTTTAATGTGAAATTTGAACTTGTGTTTTGTTTACCAATAAATAATGAAAAATCGGGTTTGAATTTAGTTGTCCAATCCTTAAAATTGAATAAAGGTATTATCCGTATGTCGCAATCTATAAGTTAATTTGGTTGTTTCATTCGTGAAAATATTTGTTTACATAACGGAAATTTTACGATTTAATATCGATATCATACCCGTGCAATTAAAAGAGCATACTGATCAAACTAAATGTCTGGCTACAATGTATAATTCGATCCGTAATATTTTCAACAGTCAAAATTTCAAAATTATCCGTATAATACAGTGTACATTCAAGGGTAATTGATTATTGATGTACGACGTTAAATTCAATCGGTGGTGTATGTAGATAACTGGTAAGTGTAAACACTGTAAATAGTAGAACGTATTAATAACACGAGAAATATTGTGTTCACGACTCACGTCATCGGCACCGGCGATAAGTTTCGAGGTTTTTTTCATTTTACCCGCCATCATGGTAATGCTGCATTTTTTGTAGTACGATTTATATACGATGCAAAAGAGTCGAAACTTATCGGTGACAATTCAGAACTTTATAAAATATATACCATAGACCTATATAAACATTTGTTAACATTATTTAACATGGACGTTACCACTAGGCTAGATACCATAGAGTCGAAATTCTGTATTTTTCATACTTTGTACATATAAAATGTTAACTGAGCTTGGTAATATTATAATTTTTTCATAACTCAAAATAACATCATACATAACGATATATATAACAACAGTATAACGATAAGTATATAACAAAAAGTTAACAACACAACCAATAAAAATGATGGCAATTAAAAAAATTTTACAAAAACAACTCGTACAAGGAAAAAATAATTTATGTTATCAAACTATACAACCGGGAATATTGTTTAATCTACATAAAAAATCGATTTGACTCTGATGTTTATACTTCAAACAAGTCACAAAATATTACTAATTAGTAATTACTTTTGTCTATTAGTCTATAACTATAAAAAAGAATCATTTTCGTCTTGAAAAAAACATATGGGTATATAATTACACATTTTCAAAATTCTAGCATTTTTTCGGGATAGGACAATTATAAACTAATCGGTACGTCGAAAAAAAGGTACGAGATCGCAAAAGTATCATTCGATACTGATCGATGTGTGATGTGTTCGGCTGCACACAAATCGCGTTCAGAAATTATCTTCCACATGAATTTCCTTCCGACGATATATTTTAATCGTTACACGAATTGCGTCTCAAAAATATTTAACGAATAAATTTGCGTTCCAATAATATTTTCCTTCTCAATTAACATACAGGACTGTCAACATTTACTATAGCAAATCCTAGTGATTATGTGGTATACTGTCTAATTTGATCGGAATTTCGTTGTTGCCGTAATTATTAACGTCAATCCCTTAGTTTACGTGATTTACGGTAGCAAATACATTGCTCAAGTATAATATGTAAAGTCACAATCGGAGTACCTTTACAACTTTAGGCTCATTACAGACTTGTGTACTCGTCCACCAGCTAAAATATATTTTACGCGACACGGACGCAATTCGTGCTCAGCGGACAGGACGGATGGGTACATGGACGACCGGCGGGTAAGGGCACTTATCCGTTGGATATTCGCAAGACCGGAGAAACCCGAGAACGGGTTAGACCGTGCCAGTTTCGGTGGTCGGAGAAGACGGTGGATGATGAAGAGGAGGAGGAGACCGACTTATAACAGGTGTCGGGTGTATACCTGGTTCGGCGGCGACGGGCGAGGGGGGTCGGGCGAACGGTCAACGGACACGTAGATATTATTATTATTATTACCATTGGTATAGAGCGTACAACCGTCGTCGGCGGTGGCGGCGAGCGCGGTGCCGATGTGGCATCCGCGGACCGCGCGATAACGGGGTATGATTATTGATAACGTCTCCCCGGGCACATCGCGGTACCCGTAACGGCGGCGGCGGCCACTGCGTTCGTGGACGGAAACCTCACCGGTTTTTAATCAATACGCACCACCGTCGTCATTATCTCATCGCGCGTGTTCGATTCCGAGCGGGACGTGTACGGACGCGTGTATGTTCTGATAACGGCACGGTCTTACGCAAGGATACACGGGAAGGACCGCGTCACACCACAGCGCTCGCTACGGCAGTCCCGACGACGTGTTGCGAACCCCGGAACGCGCTCGACGACAGCTACGACCGCGACATCGGAGCATGCCAACCCTCCCGTGCCGTTCCGAATGACGTTATGAACGTGCGTTGACGGGCAGCATCGAACCGCATTGTACACTTTTCGTCAACACCGTCGTCCTCGTCCTCGCCGTCTGCCGGCATCTGTTGCGAACGCCATGACGTTCCGCCCGTCGTCAGTGCTCTTGTTGTCCGTCGCCGTGCTCGTCTCGGGCCTCGCGGACGTCGGTCGCGCCGACCAGGTGGTGACCCGGTTCGAGTACAAGTACAGCTTCAAACCTCCGTATCTGGCGCAAAAGGACGGATCAGTGCCGTTCTGGGAGTACGGCGGAAGTAAGTACACTACGTGTCCGCACCGGTGTTCTCGGGCATTGCGTCTCATTCGTTGGCTCGCCACTGATTTCCGATCGGTGTCTCGACATCACCTATTGACCCTAAAAGCCCTGTTATTTATGAGCTGTTTTGCTTATCGTCTATCGAATTCATCGACATGAAAACTACCGCTACCGGGCCGCAAATATTTTCAGCATAGGATAAATTAACCACCTTATGTTTAGATTTCAGAAAAAATCATAATATGTTGGGTTGAATATTTTACATTTTTAATTTAAATACATTCATTATTTGAAGAAGTATGAAGATAGTTATAAATGTTTAAACATTAAATTAAAATACCTTGGTAGGTACTTTAAAATTTAAATTTAAAAAGTACCAATAACCTATACTAACATATGGACCTGATAAATTACAATGTCTATAGTAAATTAATTGATTATAATACCGTTAGAACAAAGAAAGGTTTTAAATACACAACAGTAGTTTAAAATTAAAAGTTTCATGCCAATTATTTTGTATTAATTTGTTTATATTGATTTATATAATGTGAGTGGGTTATAGTAAGAATTTCATCTTGCTTACCAATTATTATATTGCCATATCATAATTAATTATTTATAAACTCAGCTGAAGCACTTTCACAATGTATTCATTATTAGTCCAGTGTTTGTTTAGTTAAAATAGTTTAAAACTAAAATAATAAAAACAAACAATTTCTTTACACACCTCCTACCTACAAGATACCTTGATTACCTATACCTGTAACACTAATAATGTGCAATGGCATGATCCATTCACAAGTGTAATGTATAAATTATTAATATGCATACTTAATTAGTAATTTTACGAAAAAGGAAAATTTAAATAAATTGGTGTACAAGTACCTGTCTATTTAATTTATTAGTTTATTATGCCAATCGATTATAAAATTGTCCATATTAAAATTAATTTAATTCCTAAATAATTTCAGTTTATTATGATATATTTTTTGAAAAAAGACCTTACTTACTACAATATTTCAATAAATCATAATAATAAAACTTCACTATTGTGCTCCATCAGAAATAAGCATTTATTACATTCATAACATTTATTCATATTTAAAGTGTCATGAAACTGAAAAAATCATTGAACATTATACAGTAAGTTCCGCTTAATGTGATCACTAGGATGAATCATCCGTTTATTGGAATAAAAAAATAATATCCCAAACCATATATTCTTTGTTACTAATGTTAAATATACCTTTCATTAGAATCACTATGTACCAGATAATTCAATCACTTTTATGAATATTTTTACTGCCTTAATAGTATTTCAAACTGATTAATTTATAAGACCGATTTTATTTTATTGAAAATACGGCAATATTAATAATCATTTTTCAGTTGTTTCAAAAATTATGAGTATATATATATATATATATACATTATTATTTATTAAATTTACTATAAAATTATATACCATGTACATGAATTTTAATTTCAGGCTAGAATTAAAATCAAATTAGAATATTCTCAAGTCCAATAAAAAGTAGATAGTTTCTTTACTTTATTTTAAATGTATTTTTATTATTTTAATTTTTTTTATTCAATCTTAATTTTATTCTAAGTTTACATACCTATAAGTATAGTAAAAAAGTATAGTATAGTATAGTATAGTATATTTAAAAAAAATGTCTTATGGAATCAACCATTTAATAGGATAAAAATGGCCTGATCACATTAAGTGGAACTCACTGTATTAGCAAACTAAATATGATCTTATGTCAGCCCATGTAAGCCTTAAGGTTATACAATTCCGAAATGTCAGTACTTTGCTTCTTCAAAATGGTTCGCTTTGCCCAAATGAATAATTTATAGGGAATAAAATATAACTGAATGTAACACACTACTGTATTAGTATTACTATGTTAATTTTATTTATTTTTCCAGACGCCATTGCCAGTGCGGATAATGTTCGTATTGCACCATCTTTAAAAAGTCAAAAAGGTTTGTATATAGTAAATTATCATGAAATATTATTGTACTGCCCAATATAAGTATAGCCCAGTGGTATGCATGGCAGTGTATTTACAGTGGAGATGCGCGTCCAACCGTTATCTGGTTATCCATTACAATTATTTCTGGTTTTATTAATTTTTATCAAAGTGGCCAATGGTCATGAGATAACCTCCAAAAGGGCGACGTAAGTCAAAAAAGTTTGGGAACCATATAGCCAATAAGCAATTTAAAAATAATCATTTAAATTTATCATAATAAAAGCATTTTGAATTATATTACTGTTGATAGAGTAATAATTTTGAATCTTTTGATTAAAAAATTGAAAGAAACAATTTATATAATAAAAAGTATTTATCATGAAATTTAATAGTAAATACTCATAGTCTTATAAGATATGTCCGTATATATAAGTAACATGAAAATTAATACAATTTCCTCAGTGAGGCCCATTAATCTTTTGATATTAATTTAAATATAAATATAATAACTTTGAATGAGTTATTTAATGCCATTTTGTATTAAGTTGTGTAGTAGGTGAAGTACCTCATTAGTAAAGAACCATATGTTAATTCAATTCAAATTTTTTTTACCTGCAATTTTCAACTTACCTACTTGATTTTTTGTTAAACAATTTTTTTTATTTTTCATCATTTAAGTTGTAAATTTTTTGTCTTTTCATTTATTTTAATATCTCAACGTGTTTGTCTCCACCTAATACTTTTTCCCCAAATAATATTTTTTAAATTACATTTTTTCATATTATTATGTTCCTGTGGAGTATTGGATCACATATCTATAATTTTGCAAAAATTGTTAGAGTACCTAGTGATTAGCAACAACTTAGCTCAATTTTTTTTTTTTAAAAATTATATTTTCATTATTCATAAAACGTATAGATATGTTTTTCTCTTAGAGCGGTTGGTGAAATCATTTATTTTCGTCAAGTATTCCAGAAGTTCAAAATGTTTAAAATTGAAATAAAACATATAATTTAACAATTACGAAGATAAAACTATAATTTTGCTGACATTTAAAAAATTCTGAACTTGACGTAAATTAAGTAATTTCTTTAGAAAAATTAAAACTCCAAATTCGCTATTTCAGATTTGGATTATAATGTTAAATACTACTCCAAGAACTTTTGAAAATTTAAGATATGTGATCCTACAGAAACATATAAATATGAAAATTTCCGCTTCCAAAAATATTTACACTTAAGTTACTTTTAAAACACTGTGATTATATTTTATGTCTAATTTTGGGCTTAATATAAAATGTTGAAGTATTAATCTATTGAATGATAACTTCATAACTTAACATCAGCTCAATCGTAATTTATTTTAATTTGTGTACAAAAGAATTTATTTCGACGGTAAAATATCTAAAATATCATTGCTATGATTTTAAATTTTTTGAGTAAAGGTATTAAAATTGACTTTATAGTAATATAGTACGTTAAAAACAATAAACTGTTGACTAAGCTTTTTTAATTGGTTTTCGATTGCTCTACTATACTATACGATTCTTAACAAATCCCATAAATGACTACCTACTATATAATTTAATTACATAGTTAATTGCAATAATTTATTGGTTTTTAACTTGTTTTTCTGATGTTTTTCGTTAAAAATCGATTTAAATACAATAATTAAATTTATACGAATCATAATTATTTTCTACACTATTATATGCAAACTTCAAAATCCCGAAATACTCTGTCAACTGTCAACATTTGTGTTGAAAAAATCGAATTCCGACGGTTATATTAGGATGTCCCACTTCGAGTATAGAACTTTAAAAGTGTATTTTCAATAAATATTTTAATTTACTATTCAAATTTAAAATGATAATAATAATTTAAGTACCAAAATTATTACGAATCCATTTTATATACTTATTATTGTGCCTATATAATTGCTATCAATTATCCATGGACGGTATGTGTTTTTAATAACAATTTACTTTAGAAAAAATATATTGTTTAAAGTAAGAATGATACATTTATGGATGTTTAAGAACAATTTTTTAAAATTTTGGAAGCTTTGTGTTTGATATCAGGCCATATTTCATACATTTTTTAACAATTAATTTGGTCAGTGAAATCATTATTTTCTCAGTATTAACTTATAGATTCAGATGATTTGATAAATTGACTTTTGCAGGTGCCATTTGGACGAAAAGTCATACTAAATTTGAGTGGTGGACCGTTGAAATTAATTTTAGAGTCAGTGGAAGAGGCAGAATTGGTGCTGACGGTTTGGTAATACAAAACATTAATTGTTATGGTTTTAATTATAGTATTAAACAATATAGTATTATAGTATTAAACAAAAACTGGATTTTGTACAGGCATTTTGGTATACAGCTAATCAAGGCGACTATAATGGCCAAGTGTTTGGCAGTTCCGATAAATGGAATGGGTTAGGTGTGTTTTTCGATTCTTTTGATAATGATGGAAAACACAACAATCCCTACATCATGGGTGTTGTAAATGATGGGTCACAAGTTTTCGATCACGCCAAGTAAATTTAACTTCACAAATGTTTCTCATTGCTACAATTATATTTATTTTATTATTTCTTTAATTTAGTGATGGTTCTACCCAACAGCTGTCTGGATGTTTGAGAGATTTCAGAAATAAACCTTTTGCAACTAGAGCCAAAGTCGAATATTACATGAATACATTAACGGTATGTAATGAAAAATTATTTGTTGTGTTTTACTAAAATTAAAAATTGAATTAAATTAAATACATTGATTTTTCTCTTTATATTGTATATTAATTTTAATATTAATGAATTACTTTTAATTAATATATTACAATTTTCTTAATTATTAACTTGCATTTTTTTAACTCTTTTTAAATTTCTTTCGGAATTTAACCGATTTATAAGCATAGTAATTCAATTATTTAAAATTACTACCATGAAAATAATGAAAATAGTGTTAATATTAACCTTTTATATGTATTTTCTATTGCAATGTATATTATTTAAAGTTTTACACTTCAGTATCTTTACTCGATGGTGCCTCACCATTCATGAATGTTTTTGTAACTTGAGTATCACCAGTTTAATTAGATGGTCCACTTATTTTACTCTGAATCTGTTGTATAATTATATACTTAATCACTTCTGAGTAGAATCAAAGAATATGATTGTTGCTAAAATTTGTTATTAGTTATTATTCAAAATAAGGTACACAGGGACATATTATCACAGTGATCATCTGTTGTTGATAATATCATAGATTATATGAAACCAGATGGTGCACATAATGATTACCTAAATACACCTCAATGCAATATAAGGACCGCATACAAGGAATCAAATTATTGTACAACTAATTTTACTATTATTATTATATTAAATAATCGTTAATACATTTTGTGTATTCAATGTACATGAATGTATTTTGTGTCTATGCAAATTAATAGAATTTTAAAATATTATTCAAAAAATTAGTTCATATGATTTTATCTAATATTGAGCATATTAGATAAAAAAATATTATTTAGCTCAATAAAGACTTTTTTCCAATCAGTGTTGGCACTGCCCTGAGGTTGATTTTTGGTTTATGTGCACTTTTAAGAATTACATGGCTTGAATAAGTGCAAGTGCACCATCTGGTTTTATCTAATCTGTGATATATACTACTTCCATTCACATATATTATTTGGCCTCTATTCCTGAATATTTTGTTTGTCATTAAAAATTATTCTTTTAAAACTAATTTTATTATTTATGTTTATTTTTTAGGTATTTTTCCATAGCGGTAATACCAACAATGAAAAAGACTTTGAAATTTGTTTCCGAAGTGAAAATGTTTTCTTACCAAAGAATGGCTACTTTGGTGTATCTGCTGCTACTGGTGGTCTTGCAGGTTATACATTAATGAGCTACACTTGATTTCAATTTAAACAGATTTGTTATAAATATTTTTAAAATTTCAGATGATCACGATGTAAATCACTTTTTAACGTACAGTATTTACCCGCCGGGAACAACATTCAAACCAGCAGGAACATCCCAGCAATCTAATGTGGACGAAGAACAAAAATTGACAAGAGAATATGCTGACTACCAACGTAAATTGGATCTAGAAAAAGAAGAGTAAGCTACTTAATAATAATTTGTAATATTTAATTATTTTATATTACTTATTTTATTGTATTCTGTAGTTATCAAAAGAAACACCCAGAAAATAAACCAAGAGAAGATAATGAGTTTGAAGATTGGTATGAAACTGATAGCCAAAGAGAATTACACCAGATATTCTCAGGGCAAAGCCAAATTGTAGATTCTGTGAAAGTATTGGGCCAAAAACTTGATGAAGTTGTAGGTCGTCAAGAACGCACTCTTAGTTTGTTGTCAAATGTTCAATCTACCCTGTCGGTAGTTGGAACACTTGGTAGTTCTCAAGGACAACCAAATGGTAACATAATATTCCTGTTAATTATTTATTCATATTTATTAAATACATAATGGACATAATTTTTGTTTTCATTATATAGTACAAATGCCACAGATAAATGCTGGTGGTGTGGCAAGACATGAACTTGATTCGCTTATAAGCAACCAAAACATCATCATTAACTCCGTACGAGAAGTCAGGTATACAACCGCTATAAATTATTTGTCTATATTTCAATTTATTATTTAACTTTGACTCTGAATTTATTATTACTCCATGTTGGTGTATTATGATCAGGGTTGGGCAGTATCACAGATATAATTGTATCTTGTATCATGATACATATTCAAAACGTACCTTGTATCTAGATACATTATTTTCCGGTAAAATGAACAATTAAATTATATACCTAATCGATAATTAATTATTAAAGAAATAAAATATTTTTTTATTTTCTCTGATACATTTAAGTACATAATAAATAAAAATTGCATCACAAATAAGGAAAATTTCAATCATAAAACTATCGAAGGTATTATTTGTGTCTATCGTCAAAAATTTGTGCGACAACAAAAAAATATGGCAATTAGCGTTAAACCCTTTAATTTTTTTAAGACTATTTTCTACTTAAATAAATTATTTGGTTAACAAATCTAATTTAATAATCTTATTTTACACAATTATTACCTATTATTTTATTTGTATATTGTTATTAATTATTATAATGAAAATATGGAACAAATATTTTTTTATTTACCCAAGTGTATTAGGTAAAAAAAAATGTTAGTTATAAAATATTAATTATGTTTTTGTAATTATCTTGTATCTTATCTACAAATGATTTGTATCATGTATCATGATACCTTTTTTTTAGTATATTTCTCAATCCTTATTCTGTATATTGTTAGGGTAATTTGTTATCTACAGTTGAAAATTATATTTAAATCAAACAAATATTTTTACTATCAAGTATTCATGTGTATTAAAGTTTTATAATAAATACTAATAATTTCCGTTACACTTATTATTATTAATGCTTTTTGTTTATTTTATAGAAACTTTGTGGCAGAAGTACATTCAAAGGCTGATAATATAATTAAAAACCAAGTCCATCAGCCCACTGCACAAGTTCAACCTTTAGGCTATGACCATGTATCAATGATGCATGAGATTAGAGACTCATTGAATACAATCAAGCGTGATGCAACTCAAAAATCTGGCCACACACAACAAACAGCTTGTCCTACTTGCGCAACTAACACATTTATTATAGTAGTGGCAGTAGGCCAATCATTGTTATTTATCGTCTACGCTGTATATAAGTAAGTTTAAACAATGTTTATACCCATTACAAGCTTTTCCACTGTATAACTCATTTAATATGCAAAGCCATTTATTCTATTAAATGCTACATTTTAACGTCCTAATAATAACCTTTTCAGATTCTCCATATAGGACTCTAAATCATTTTAATGTTGTTTTTAAATTTTTTTGGAAAATTTAAGTAAGCTATATAAATTATAATATAAACTCTATTCAACTTAGTCTTTTTTTTATAATTTGAAAAAAAAGTTTATTATTAGGAATTCATCAAACTCTATCCTTCATGATATCTAAGTATTGAATGTGTTTGTTATACAAATAATAATACAGTTTTGTTATTTTGTCTAGGATGAAGAAGGAGGATCAGGCAAAGAAATTCTATTGAACCTTAAGAAAAGGAACGGTACTGTCATAATATTGTGTAAATAATAGGACATTCCATTATTATAATTGTATTAAAAATGTAATTGATACCCTTAATAATAAGGAATAGTAAATGTTTACAATTGATTATAGGTAATGAGTTAAAAATCATTTTTTCACTCATCACCAATTTGTCTGCTAAATTTAAAAAATGATTATTCCTTTTTTTATTGAAATTGTATTCACTTTCCGTAACAATAAAAATGTGTTGTGATCTAATAAATGTATTAAATTAATTATCTAAAGATGATAAATCGATTAAGTTAATTTATCTTATCAATTATAAATTGAATACATTTATAATCTGAATAGGAGTTATCGATCTATTGCTACTCAGCATACATTTAATTTATGTTAATTTTGATATGTTTTTTTAACAATAATTTTGAATTGAAAATAAATGCCAAAATATATATACAAAAAAAAAATAATGATAATAATTGTTTATAATTTATTAATTATTTTAATGCATTGTCAATATTTATGTTGTAGAATTGATTTAGTTCATAGGTAATGATCATTAATATGTAATTAGTAACATTCAATATTATATAAATATAGGTAAATTGGTATTATAAAATAAAATGTTTTTAGTAAAAGTAAAAAAAAATGAAGAATACATGTTAGAAGGTCAACTTTAAAAATAAGACAGGCTTAACAGGTATTTGCGGCAAAATATTATGATAATATATATATATATATATATATATAAACACTTATATAATATATATATAAACATTTATATAATATATAGAGAGAGCCTGATTAAAAATGTTAATTAATACAATAAGTAGGCACTGGGCAATGTTATCAAACATGTTGTTACGCAAAACAATATAAATATATATGTATGGTTATCGTTAGGCTGGTCATTGGTCAGTACACTCGACGATGCTGCCATAACGACTTTGTATTTTATAAAAAAATAACAAATCTATTGTGTGAAAAATATGCATTAATTAAATGAATGTGCAAGTGGACCCGTGCATGACTTCGGACAAGAACATCGGTGTGCCCGCTCCCAGACCGCCATCCGTCTTCTCCTGTTCGTTCTCTTGGTCATATTCACAGTCAAAGTACCGACTCTGCAGACAAAAACATAAACACAGTTAATAGTAATAATTTTTCGGTAAATAGAGAACAATATTCTTTTGAAACATACAAGTTGTACATTAAATACTTAGGTACCAAAATTGGGTTGTAAAATTGTTTTATTTAATTCGTAAAAACTTAATATCACGAGCACATTTAACCACAGACTTCTATAATATAGGTCTAATGTCTAATGTGAAATCAGTCCATAGAACATAATAAACACGCACCTAATGAATGTTAATCAAACATATTATAATCAGTGATAATATGGTCACTACGGCAGTTTCCACGTAGTGTGATTTCTAATAGAATAGTAGGAAAATGTCTTAAATCGAAAGATCGAAAATCATGTCTAATCAAATTATTTGTTTCTCACTTACTCATAACTGTTTTATGTAGTGTAGGTTCTTTCTACTTGAGGCTTAATTAAAACTAATAAAAAGTACTCAATATGAAAATCAGATTGCAATGGAATCAAAAAACGTCCAGAATTAAAAAATAGTAAGTTTATGCCGTGTTCATGAATAAAGTAACACTTAATGTGAATTATCGTAGTACTTGTTAGATGTTAACATTGTAAGCCGTAGAATACCATAACGAAATGTATTTACAAGCGGTATACTTATGTACGGTAGATAAATGCGCCTACGCATTAACCGCCTATATTGTATTTCTGTTTTCGGAAAACTGAAAACTTGATTTTACCTGGCATTCGAGACATCTGCAGTGGTCACTCATTTTACACGTTATACCCCACTGAGCCGCGACCGCCTTGTAAAACTCCTTGCTGCTCTTATGGAATATTTCTTGTCTCACGGGCGATCCGTTACTTTGGCACTCGATCTCGGAGCTACACATCTGACTACTTCCTCCGGCGCAGTTGTCCTCGTCTGCAACCATTTGACCGTGGTCGGAAGATTGTCCTGGCTAACGGAACAAGAAAACAATTTGAATGCGTGTGTAGGTTGTACAGCCGATTCAGAAGAATAGTACGTAGGTATGCCAACATTTATAGCAATGGGCTCAAAGTCTAATTCGAATGGACATCTTCTATGAATTATCTAAGAATATACAGATACGCCATCCTATTGTTAAAATTAGTAGCGCCGACGTGGACGCTTTAATCGTTTGAAAACTGGTTGAGAAAATCGTATCTATATATTCTAAAATCAATGTAGCAATGTTGGTGTATTTGTATATAATAGGTACATCATATTTACGTGGCACTGCGGCAGACGGATAAGATGAACGCGTAGAGCAATAATTTCCGAAATACCGAAATTGTTTTTTGCAGGGGCGCTTAAGTAACACTTTTAACAACAGCGTCGTAATGTAATCACATTTTTCATTACGTACCTACTCGTGTATGTAATATATCAAAATACGTCACTTCATATACAACTAAACAAGTGACGGCCCACCGAGCTTATATTTTTTTAAATACCTACCTATCTTGAGAGACTTAAAATTTTTAAAACAATTTCGATTCGATTGAATGTAATACAATTTATACCCTACCACTGAATGTAATGTAAAGGAAAATAAGTTTTTCCAATGTCCCAAGTATGGGAATGAAGCTCGACAAACAAATACATATTACAATGACCGTAGCTACATACATTGCGTACGCGTAACTTGTAGTGTCTCTAACTCATAAAGTTTCGGGAAAATAATAATTTTTTTCATAGGTATTTGGAAAATATTAAGCTGCAACATTAACGATGCCTGAAATCTAGATATTATACTCATCAGGTGATCTGGTGATGCAAATACGGTCACATTTAACATTATGAATTGTCTATATATACTCAACAAATGAATACGTCAACGTCATGTCGTTATATGATATTTTATACTCGTGGTATATTTTTACATCCTAAATATTGAAATATTGATAGTTTATCTGCATGACTACAATACTACCATGGCCCTTGTTATTTTTAAACTCGGTCACGTCCCCTTAATAGAAAAAAGAGCAGAAATGGACTAACTTGTTATTCTTTCCGAGGTTGATAGATGGAAGTATTGATGCTTCATCTCTGCTCTCCCAGTAAAATTTAAAATTTCCTTCCCGTTTCACACGATCACTTCTTCATTTTGTCGTACCCGTTCATATTACCAATTACAGTCCAAACCACAGATAATGATGCGTCTGGGTAATGAGCACCCTCATTTATTACTCTAGCTTTAGTTTTTGTTATTTTTGTATGTCTATATTTTCATAAATATATTTAAATGTTTTTGCTATTGTTTTGTGACGAATGTTAGTTATAAGCGAGCTGTACGTATAATATATTTTTTTCTACTAAACATTTGTTTGTATTGAACTACATTGAGCATTATGCCGGTCAGCATTTTCTTTCTTTATTTGTAATGTACAATCTATGCGAAATAGGCACAATAATTATGTATGTTAAATGCAGGTACGTATGCATATTATAAATTATTATACATAATACTATTATATATTATGCTATAAGAACAGCAAAAAAAAAAAATCCCCGTGGTGGGCGATCACTGAACACCAACTTTTTAAACCCACCATTGTTTTCGCATTTTATGTACATACGAGCCCTACTATCACACAAAACACATAAACTGATATATTTCGAAATTATTCAAAAAAATCTTTAATTTTGTGTAGGTATACGCGAGCTCCTACTTAACACGTCGAATTAAATATAGTTTTACTTATTTATACACAAGAATACACGATCAACATATTAAATCGAATCAAGCATACTTTTGTAATATTATGCAGAATGTACGAGTAGATTGCCGAAAAAAACGCAAATCATTTTTTCTCGAATTTAACTTTATTGGATCAAATACGAGTTTACGAGCTCCTAAACCAGCCATTAGTTTTGAATTAAAGCTTTCGATGTTTTTATACATACGAATATACGATTAAACAGTTTAAACTTGTACAGCGACAACTTATATTTCGGTTTTTCGTAGAGAAAAATAAAATGGACGTAAAATCGATACCAATAGTGTCGCTGTGGACAGTAGCCAGTAGGGACTGACGGGCGGTGAACTATCAGCTAATTGCTTTATCGGAAAACGTTCGGAAACACAAGCGATATACGTAGATACTATAATGATGATCCCAGTGACGACGCATTTATTCTCTTAACGAAATTTAAAATCGAATTTTCCGAATTTCATGACGTCGCCACGGGCCGGACGGAAAACGAACTACCAAATCGTGTACATACAATTCAATGCTTATTTTGGTGGAGCGTAAAACGCGTATACCTACTTGGTCATTTACCTCTTGTAAACTGTGCTCGTAACTCGGCGGCGGCGACGATGGGATTTGTTGCAGACCCATACAATCCATGCTGCTACAACCTGGCGTACATTCCGAGGGTTGTTTCTTGCTCTTATCTTTGTGCTTTTTCTTCTCTTTTGTCATTTTCAACGCGTTTCGCTTAAAGTGCAAAACGTCAAAATTACTCAAAACGTCAATATATATATATATAAAATGCAAACGTGAGCGTGTTTTATGCGAGTGTATCAAAATACGTGTTCTATGATGTGAACAAGATTGAAACATTGTCTTGGACGCGCTACGAGCACAATATAACGTACCGCTCCAGATTTGCGGATCGGTGTTTATGTATGCTCGACGCGTGTAAGATTTCTAGAAAAACGAAAAATTGAAAACTCCGAATACTTTAGGCGTTGTAAACCTAACCTAACCGACAGGACCTCCTTAACAATCGCGCGGAAAACGGTCCCTCGTACCTACGCGCGACACGTTCGACAATATGCAGTTTACGCGACCGAAACGAGTGTACCTCTACGTAAGAGAATAAAAAAAGTGCAACAGTTGTACCGCATATATTATAGCGGTGCAGTGCGGCGGGGAAACATAACGCCACGAAAACTGATAGTCGTACGCGCGCGCGATATTAATCATTATGCACCTATTACAATAACGTCCACGATGTATTATTATTTAATTATTATTACCTGCTGAAGCGGCTGAGACTATAGAAGCGTATCGTCAACGTGTACGTGTACGTGTGCGCGTGTACGTGTGTAAGTGTGTGTGTGTGTGTGTGTGTGTGTGTGTGTGTGTGTCAGACTTACTTGAGATCAAGGGAAACGGATAACCACGTTAACCATTTGCCGCGGTCGGAGATGCGTCGTCGTTTCCCGATGGGCTCGTACGCGGACGACGTTCAAATACGAATGTATGTTGTACGAGTAGAATACCACCGTAAGCGGGTACTACGCGCGCTCGCAGCGGTTTGCACGACGTCTATCGCGGCCGTCTACACGCGTACAGGACGTAGGTATACGTCCGAAGTCCGCCGAACTGATGTTATAATATTGATCTGTCGCGGTGCCGCGCGGAATCTGTCTTAGAGCGCACACTCACGTCGTCGTACGGCCACCCCCTTTTCGTTTTCCCTCCCCTCGCACTCCTCCCTCTCTCTCTCTCTATCACTCTCACTCTCTCTCTCTCTCTTCCTCTCCTCTGCTCGCTACACTGCCACGCTATTCGTCATGCACTCGCCGACGTCCGAGCAACCATTATCCATAGGTATATAGTACACGTACAAGCAATCATCGACGGGCGATTCCAAGACGAACCGCGATGCAATAATCGTAGGTACGTAGGTGTATGTACTAAAGTCCGTTGCCGCACATACGAGGGCGCCAGGGGGTGCAAGTCAGTGGCGTATCCAGAATTTTTTTTCGCGGGGGGTTCTGAAAAAATATGACAAACTAATTTGTTTTGAATTTTGTTATATTTTTATTCTAATTATACATGATGACAATATAGTACATAATGCTTATTGATTAATTTAAAGTGAATACATATTTATCTTATTATATATATATACGTAATATATATATTTATAAATGTATCTTTAATTTTTCTCTTTGATGTTTTGGCAAGTTCATCTATGACAGCATTGACATTCAAGTTAATATCGCAATGTATGTTTAAAGTTTAAACGTACTTGTCCAGAAAAATTTATTTAGTATGTTTTCAAACGACGGAGTGTCGAAAATGTTCGTTCTCCGGTGGCAGTAGACACTGGAAGTGTTATGAAAATTTTAAGAAGTTTTGATATTATTGGATAAACGTCTGGGCTTGTTTCGAAGTATACTTCAATAGCATTTTTGTTCATATATATAGATAACTATAATATAATATTCAGCTATAAACACTTGTTATTAATTACAATTTTTTTAATTATTGTGTTTTATTTTTACATGGTATATGATATTATATTATTATTTGAATATTTAGCAATTATTTTAAACTTCACAATTTTCGGGGGGGGGGGGGGTTATAACTTCCTAACCCCCCCGCCTGAATACGCCACTGGTGCAAGTAACAGCTAAGCGCCCTCAGCTTATTTTGAATTAACAAATATTGTTATAGGTGACATTTTTTCGTTGATGAGAATGAGCTAATAATACCAATAGACTAAAAATGATATCAAAGTGATGGCACTATTCACAGGTATGGGACGAGTAAAGATTTCGAAGAATTGTACATTTGTACACACTACACTAGGTACTTGAATCGTTCGAATGTTTATTGATAATATTGCATAAATATAATAAAAATAGTTTTTGTTAATTTATTTTATGTTTTTAAGGAAGGTGTCCATCAGTTGGTTACATATTAAATAATAAAAAAATTATTAAAAACCGGATCTCATCGCCACGATTTTATTTAATGTCGTATTAAATAATTATATTTGAAATTAAAATATCTTAAGTCAAGTTGGTTGTAGAGTGTGTGGGGGCAAAGCATCTCACGGGTTACCTCGGGGTAAATAATTTAGCACTCTCAAGTTTTAGACGAATGTGCGCCTATGCAAACCGCGCGTAAATATAATTTTTATTTCGAGAGGAGGGTCTAAGAAAAATGTAATTCTCTCAGACTAAAATTAGAACCTTTTACACAATAATTAATCATTTTTAATATACAATTCGTACATTTAAGATGAAAAAAAACCTTTTATTTTTAATAATCTTCCAGTTGTACCGAGAGTATTTTATTTACATAAGAGAATGTAAAATGTCTATAAAGGATTACGATTTATCTTGCGAAAAATTTCTGGGCCAGGTCCGGGCCTTGTCTCCACGTACCATACCTGGATACGTGTCTGATAGCCGATAGGTACAACCTATGCATTAGCGGTGTGTACACATAGGTAAGGAGTATAAAAAATATCGTACAAACGTATAAAATATGTTTATGTACCTACCTAGGTTGCTACTGGCAAGGTATATTGAATATGGATTACATACCTAGGTGGGCAGTGGCGAATAATTTGATAAATAAATTATTATTATACATTTAAACAAACCGCATGATAATTGATAATCTTGGATTTATGCAGTTATTATTATTATTATAATAATATAATAGTATAATTAATATAATATATAATATATTTAATAGTATATTAATATAATATAATAATATTATTATTATTTTTTTTCACTAAAAAAATAATATCGGTCAAAAATATTTACATCTGTCAACTTTTTTTTCTTTTAGTAAATGTTCAACATGTAAAGTTAAAAAATATGTTTTAATAATTTAATTAATTTAGTTAATACTATTCAAAATAATTATATACAACTAATGCATTATTTCATTGTAATAATAAATATAACGTTGTTGATATGAAATAAAAATTATTATTTATTATTTTATCTTTTTATTTTATAAACAGTTTAACGAATCGGAATATAATTTTATATGAAAAAATACAATACACATCTATGAAAAAAAATTATATCAATATAAATTATACATCCAAGTTTCTTAAAAATAACCTAATATTATACTTAAATCTTTCCCGATTAGGTGTAAAAAAATCAATTGAAGACAATATTTTATTAGCTATACCTATTTAAAACACGAGGAAAAACTAAATCAGCAGCTATTTTTTCTCAAAAAATATGGTTTAGTAAATAGTAAGCTACTTAAAAGTTCAATACTTCTAGAGAAATATGATGGAACGCGAAACCCCATTAGAGCCAACAAAAAGGGACAATCAATGTTTCTATTAAATAAATCATAAATAAATAATACATCTGCCAATTGCCTTCCAAGAGACTAAAGAGAGGGAATCTAGACCAACTGAGTACTGAACAGAATTAAAAGATTATCTAAAAATAGGTATGTTAGTAATAAATGCTTTTCTCTTTAAACATTTGAATTGAATAACTCCGAGGTCATTAATATAAGTTGATAAATAATATACATTTTGTGACTAAATGAATGAACCAAATTCGAGCGAGGAATGTACCAGAGAACAATACAATGTTTTTAAGCAATTTAAATTATTAAATTGTTGAGTATTTCTATTTATAAATCTAAACAATTCGTATGATTTGTCTAATATGGTCTTATGATTAATTTTAAATAACAAATCGTGTGCAAAATGATTACCCAAGTCGTTCATAACATAAACTATATTTAATTCATTATTGATTTTGTTATATTTAAAAATTATGGGATTTTTTAGCGAGAAAAAAAATAACTCGACATTTAGTAATACTTAGAGGTAAGTCATCAGTTATACACCAGGCAAAAAATGAGTCTAAGCTATTCTACTAGTCCCTTTTTTTCATCGTGCAGTGGTGGTAATGACGATCTAGATAGCACACGTTTAGAAGTCGTTGGTGTGGAACGAGGACAGTTTTGAATTGAATAAGTGTGATGCCTATCAATTTTGCATTTAAATATCTACGACCAAAATTGTTGATTTACATAATTTAATAACAAACTGATAATGAACGGTATAAGGGTATAACGTAGACGCTGCGTGTGTTCACGGTGGGCGTTATCGCCGAACTAAAACATACATACACATGGACATTATTTTTAAATAAATGTTAGACATTAAAAAAAGCCTAATAGATACACTAATACATACACATAGTCATTATTTTTAAATAATGTTAGACAAAGTTAAAATGTTAAAAAAAGCCTAATAGTTTCATTACTATCTTCTTTGAAAATAAACAAATTAATTTACCTTGATTCCAACGGAACTCTTATGTCATTCCCGTACAAGATCAATGGGACTCATTTTCCAATACATTTAAAAAAAAACTTTTTATTTTTAGTTGTAAAATATATTATTGTACAAAAAAGTAACATTTTTATCTCCTAGAGTGCTTGGCCGTCTAGTCGTCTAGGAAGGGTCAATTAGAATTTTTTCAATATGTTTTAATATAACTTTTATAATTCTGAATGGTTCGGTATGGGTAGTCAGTAAAAGTTCTAAGCAATTTTTAATATATTTTACAGGAGAGCCAAGACAAACTGTAATTTGACGTCCCGACAACGTAGGTTTTTGAATAATTTTTTCGATTGATCAGTAAACACTAAAAGGTTATTTAGAAAACGAATCATTGTTATAGCTAAGATAACATACAAATTCGATTACATGAAAAATAAAAACTGAAATTTGACGTCCCGACAACGTAGGTTTTTGAATAATTTTTTCGATTGATCAGTAAACACTAAAAGGTTATTTAGAAAACGAATCATTGTTATAGCTAAGATAACATACAAATTCGATTACATGAAAAATAAAAACTGAAATTTTAAAGTCAAATTGAAAAATGTATAAACTAAATTCCACATTGACCTTCAGCGGTGTATTTTAAGTTCAACGAAAAATAAATTCGCCATGTTGTTATAATATAACATTATAATATTCGGGTATATACTATGTACATACATACTATTTAAATGTGTCTGACAAAAACAACAAATCAATGCGTTCCCTTCCACACAAAACACATAAATAATATATGTATTCACAACTTTTATAAACATATATATACCTATATATATACATATAATATATGATGAGCATATGACATTGCAAGTTTTCACGGCGCCTGTAACTTTTGAAATTAAGTTTGGTGCTTTTCTCAACGTCATGTTAAACATTTTATATAAATTGTAAATCATAAAACTTCTTACCATCTAGATTATTAGCAAACTTTTCGTATCAGATTAAATTTGTTTTGTTATTAAACGTATTTAGTGATTAGTTTGAAATATAATAATTGGACAATGTTCAATGTCATTTTTTACCCATCTGTGGCAGTGTGGCATACTGGAATATCGCATATACCTATATATTTATTTTAATATTGAAACGAATGTGTTTGGTATTAAAATTTAAAAATTATACTTCCAAACTACGATATTTTTTAACTCCATAACACATGAAATGGATAGAATGCATATCAAGGATCACCAAATATTACCTCTGTTGTCTTAGTTGTTTTAAAATAAGTAGTGTACATGGATATAACAAACCGTCTATACTATGTACTAAAAATAATTGGATTGTAACTAAAAACTGTTTTTGTGAAACCCATTTTTAGTTTTTTTTTTTTTTTTAATTTAAATAAATGTTTTAAAAAGTTTTTTTAACTTGGTCTTGGGCAAATAACCATTACAACAATTACATATAAATAAATAATAACTCAACTCAATCCTTTTTTTCTTTTTATAACAGAGAGCTTATTAAAATTACACAAAATAGTTCAGGATTAATATTTGGTAAGTTAAATATATCCCTTTTTGATAGTATTAAAATATGCACATTACAACTGTTGTCCCTTTGTCACTAACAAGGTGTACATTTGTAGTTATAAAATAAAAATAAATAAGAAATATTCAGGATAAAATATGTAATTAATTCACATTATAAAAATTATAATAAATTGATAATTTTCAATAATAAATGCGCATGAGTTTATTATAATGTAAAACAATTACACTGAAGATTTTCAGCAATTTGGGTATACAATTTGTGGATTAAAAAATAAATAATTAAAATACTACATTTTATACTTATGAACAATATCGTATATAATGACATAGACTATAGAGCATTTGTTACAAGTAACAGTGCATTTTGAACACATTATTTGAGCTAAAATATTTAAACACAGTTAAACATACAGAATAAAGATAAAGCAATTATAAACTTACACAGCATTATTATTTTCTATAAAATAATTTAAATTATTATTGGGAACCTATAGTAAATACATTCCTCGCTTCACTCAAAATCTAAAGTGTAATCGGTACATATTAGACAGTTATAATCAATAATAAAATTATAATCATAAAGATTTGTTTTGTTATACAAGCTGTATATCTAACTGTGACTTAAAATACTAAAACACTAAACAAACAATAAATATTATGTTATTTTTTATAACATAAATTAATATACTTACATGAAACTTAAATTTAAATTCAATAATAGAAAAATAATATTAAATAAAATAAGTTATACAATATTACAATAATTAAACTTCACATGAAAATATATAAATTAATTTATATTTCACTTTCATAACGCTTAATTACAGTTTCGCTGTAAAATGTAGAAAATATTTTAGAAAATAATAATGTTATAGATGTTGCAATAAAACATACTATAAATATAGTAAAAATCATATTTTCATTAGTCTTCTCATTTTCTTGATTATCTATAAAACTTATCCATAAAAGTGCTAAACAAATAAAAGTGTTGCTTGGTATTTTAATAACATTGGATATGGTAACTCTTATCTTTTCTGGTACCACTTGACTTTTTAAATATGCCATGGACGGTAAGTACATTCCGATGGAAACTTCAAATACTATGAAAAAAATATAACAGGTCATAACTGTATATGGCATGTAACTAATAAATGTGTCGGATACTGTTAACGAACATATTAAAAATGAACAGCTAGCTAAAAATGTAGACAGTTGTAATAGTTTTTTTGAATCTAAAGTACTATTTCCCAATAATATAGAATATGATTTTGAACCTATCATCAAGGCCAACATAAAACTTGAAAATACCAACCCTAATGGGGGTTTTAGAATATCTAAAGCAGGGGTCCAAATAAATATAAATAAGTACATAACACCTTCATAAAATGACTGAACGACACTAAGAGTGAAGATGTTTTTATTAGTTATCCACAATTTAACAGCTGTTTTGACAGAAGTCGAAGCAGATTTTGAATTATTAACATAGTGTTCACTCAATGTCATAACATATATGGTGGTAATTATGAGAAATGGAATGGCTGTTATAAAAGGTGCAACAGGTCCAAATTCTATTACACTAACCAAGAATTCTGATAATATTCCAGCAAATATAGCAAGCGTTGCATTGAAAAATGTTGCCTTTGCAAACGTATTACTTAACCATTCATTGGGTAATTTGTAATAGTTGATATGCTCATTTATGTACCAAGAATCAAATGCTGAATACAAAATGGACGTACTAATACCACCTAATATTCGTCCAACAAGTAACAGTTGAAAATTTCCAAATAGTTTTGTTAAACAACATCCGGAATAAAATATGCCATAGGAAATGCACAATATCTTACGACCATAAATATCTGCTAATGCACCAGTAATAGTGCCAAATAAACTGTTAGATATTGTACCAGTAATAAAGAGGATAGCAATTTCCCCTTCATTATACCCATATTGTTTGTACAAAGTATACACGTATGGTCCTTGAAGCCAATCAGAAAAACATGCCAAGCAGTATACAATTAAATAGCTTCTTTGAAGTTTCAGGAAGTCCAAGCTGGTTTCTTGTTTTTGTTTTTCCACCACAAAGTTTTTAGACACAGCAAACAGGACTACGGTGACAATCAACAGCACAGAAATTACAATCAGAAACATGATGACCAATTATCATTGCAGTATTCAGCAAATCTGAAAAAAGTATAGACATCTTAAGACATTGATGGTAATGAATAATTGTAAGACCCTAACTCACCAGAATTGCTTTTATAACTACGTTCAAATTGTAATCATATTTCAAAAGTTACATTTGTCTACATTAGGTAACCATATTGTTTAATAGTAACATTCCAACATGCATCAAGTAAATTTATGCAGTGCTGTTACAAGTACCAGCGTGCATACACCTACTATTTAACACTTATCAATGAAACACAATTGTATGTCACAAAATATTTTACAATATATACCTATGCAATACATCATATTTCTTGGAAAACAACTATCAGTATTTTCGGTTTGTACTGGCACCAATCGAAACGGTATAATAAATAGGTAGGTAACATAAAAAAAGATTGTTTTTCGCTTAACAATCTTAATAATCTTAATAATTAATAATAATAATAATAAAAATTACATAGGTAGGTAACAATATTACAATAAAGTTTTGATAAGTAACGAAATTTTATAAAATATTAGAAAATGTATGCAAAGACCGACTTAATAGAAAATAATAATGATTGACATTTTATTCCATATCATAGTTTTTGTTTTGTGTTATTATCTCTCAATACATTGATATTCCTTATCAGTGAACTCTGCTCTTCTGTTTGATTGCTTTATCAGTTTAATGTCCAGTGGTTTCGAAGGTTTAGAAAACGGACTCTTCGACCTTATTACCTTAACTAATAACTTATTATTTTTTACAGTAATTACCCAACTATAAAAACTGTAAGAGTATTATGTACCTATGTGCTTTATCACAAACTCACAACGAATATTTCACATAGTCGACCATATACAATGTGTGGGTATACATTAAAGCTTTAAGTGTTTGCTTATGTCAAATATTGACTTGATCAACTATTAAGTACCTACTTTAATATAATCAAATAGTTAAATATACTTTAATTTATATCTTAAATCTTAGTTCCCAGTATAGGTACTAGTGCAACACTTTTCGTAGCGATTTTTTTTTTATCGTTTTAAATCCGATAAAAAAATTATGGTTCTCAAATTTAGAACAATCAAAAACAAGAATACAAATTTATTTAATTTACGAATATAAAAGTGATATCGTTTTTGGTATCTCATATTATATTACGCCGTCATAAAAAATATTCACATTTTATAACAATCGGTAAAGGTACGTTTGTATTGATATTAGTTAACTCACAATGACTAGTTCTAAAACAACATAAACAAAAAAATCTTAAATATTTATTAGAGAAACTACCCATGTGCGTATCACAGATATAATCTCAGCTCCACAATATATAGATAAGTCGTCATGCATTTGAAAATTGGAAAAGAATTTGAACGTATTATTTGCCATTTAGTTTTTAGTGCTAGATTGTTTTTAAATTTGAAGGTTTCGTATTAATAATAATAATTGTTACCTAATCGACCATATTGAAATGTTTTAGATCTAGAATACAGATAGAAATTTTTAACCACCTTCTACTAGTTGGTACTTTAGCACTAACACTGAATAAAAATTGTTAGGTACTTAAATCCATTTCATACAATAACTGGTAAATTATAAATTTTAATATAACTTTCATCTTCATGTAATTTTTGTGAAGGTTTTAACTAGGGTATTAGACCAGGCTATGTATAGTCTGATTAGCCCGTGCATTAGTTTCATCTTTGAAGTTTCATTCTTAGTATTCTTAAACATATTTTTAGGGTTTTTGGTCAATGTACTGATTAAAATATATATCACCTCCAGCCAACTTCAATTGTGACCAATAAAATAACATTTATATAGATGTATCGAAAAATTACTAATTAAGTGTATGTTTGTTATATAGTGCAAAGTTAGGAAATCACCTCAATTACTTTTAATCTTCTCAAATAAATTAAATTTTTATAGCTAATACAATTTTACAGAAATATTTCCAAATTTTTCTAGTTTAAAACCATTTAACAGTAAATGAGAAACGAAGATGTGAGGCCCCATTATAACGCGAGGTTCAGTGTTGCAACACACTATCCATCTATATATAGCGTAGTATATTAATAACCTAACCATATATAGGTACACATAAATAAAATAAATGGGATTTGAAATATTTTTCATTTTACGTATCTACCTAATTTTTTAAACCCACTTTTCGAATAGTTTTATTGGCGAACAAAACTTTAACGATAACATATTACCTATATGTATTTGCTCTAGTGCTCTACCTGAGTCAATACGTGTTCCACACCAATTCAAAGATGTTTCCTTTATGTTGTTCATTGTACATACATACATATGTGTATATGCGCGTGCGTTGTATGTATGTGTGTGTGTGCATGTGCATGAATGTGTGTGTGTGTGAGAGAGAGAGGGAACGAGAGTGAAAGAGAGAGAGAGAGGGAACGAGAGTGAAAGAGAGAGAGAGAGGGAACGAGAGTGAAAGAGAGAGAGAGGAAGAGATATAGAGAGATAATACGTGTATTCAACGCAGAAATATTTTAACCGTAACAACCGTAAAAATAAAACAAAAATATAAATATTCAAAGGACGGATATTACAAATACGAACTGATATCTAAAGAAAAGGCAATGGCAATGCGACTAAACAAATACTGTGCGTTCTCCCGTTAATAAATTTTTTTCAAATACTAAATAAGTATACTGTATAAATATATAGTGATTAGTAATAGTATTAAAAAATATGATAGGTGGTTGGTACAACCGTCACATATCAATATTTTTAACTTTAATACTTGTTTAAAAGTTGTAGTTTATCAGTCGGAAAGTCGGATACATGTTTCGATGTTTGATATAACAACAGCTGTCTATAGGCTAGTATGGGTAAGAATGAAAAATAATTTAATATTACTTAAGTAATTATACGTGCATTATAGTTATACTAAATGTATAGTATATGAAATATTACGTAAACAACGGTGGTTTTACAATAATAATTTGTACCTTCATAAAATGATGTATGTGCATATATTCCGATAAGACCGCATATTAATACATTGGCATCTCAAAAAACACGGGTAAATTAACCACTTACATGTAATTAAGTTATATTGATCGTATGCCGGAAATATTCATATTAACTGATGAGGTCAGAAGTTGGACAATTTATTACTCGTATGTCATAATAGCGAGTTGAATCTTGAACACAAAACACGGCGCGTTCGTTATTTCCTACGCCTGAAATGCATACCGGGCGACCGGTGTAGCCGATGTAGGTACGCTGTGTACTTATTTATTGAAGCTACGTGATACGAGTGTAAAAGTGTACTTATCGGTCGGACCATCGCAGGCGTACGCAATATATTTATTGTTAAAAATGACTAAGGTTTTTTTTTTTTTTAATAAAATAGTTTATTAAAATGTAGCAGATACAGCATCTATAATATCTACTAGGTACTCACCAATAACCAAGCGCCCTTCAGGAAACGCGTCGAACCACGTACGTTGGAGGGCAGCGTTACACACACCGGAGCAATATGGACGTTAGTTTGCAGCGAGTGGGCGCAAAATACTTTACGCCTTGCAGGAGTCGAAAAGTTGTGGCACGAAGATAAATTGACGGCCAACAGGTGGCGATGGTTGAATGAAAGTTTCCACAACCGTTACGAAGAAACGACGAAATGTGCCTTCTAAACGCGCCGGGAACACAAGCCACCGGTTGCGATGCACCGGGGGTTGAACGAAAACCTGTCCTGCTCAGGTTAACCTAGGAATGAGAAAAACTCTAAAAGACTCGACGAGTGCTGACGAATACCGTGTACGCAGAACACACACACACACACACGCACACACGCTGCGCGTTCACGCACGCACGCCCACCCGCGCAACACGTACCGACACATGTACCGACATTTCCACATATAGGTGCACGCACTTATAGTGTAATCTCACAGTACGCACTCGCTACAGATTATAACTATTGCCGTTTTGTAGAAGTGCATTCGTAAATGTATGCTTAAACACATTACCTACGGGTACTTCTATATACGTATACCATGGGTACTCGAGATGAATTTCACGTTTTGCGCGGGAAAAAGTATTTGAAAAAAATACAATCGGAACAATGGGTTGACGTAAAGGATACAATCGAAAAACAGATGGTAGAACCGATATGTTGTACAGTTGTTATATTTGTATTGTTGCGTTTGCAATCGATGAAGATCGCCGTCATTAGAGTCATAATTTATCGATTAATACGATAATCAAGTCGATTTTCGTGACGTACGTTATTTCAAATAGGCACTCGTAACTCGATTAAATTGAGTATTAGAAACATTTTATACTCTTGTATTACAATTAAAAATTAACACTATTAAACCATATTTGGAATAAAATATTACGCATCAACGTAACAATTATTATAAGTGAAGGAAGTTATGCTTATATCTATACAACTTAAATAATAAAAAAAAAAAATTAAAAATCTTATAGTGATATTTACGTGACTGTTGTATGGTAAAATTATTTTTGTATCAAATTTTAAAATTAGTAAAATATAGGAGCTTTTTTTTATCAGTAACAAAATAAACTGGTATACCAGTTGTAAAGCCATTAAAATAATCGATAACATTTTTTTTTTTTGCATATATTTGAGAATAGTAATTGTTGAAGAGTGTATACAAGTTCCAAGTAATCTTCGATTGTTCTTAATACATAAAAGTCCTTGTCTTACACATTACGTTAAAATGTATACATTGAAAATAACCAACAGGCCTTAACATGTTCTAGGCGACTATTTCCTGTTCCCAGATCGATCACTTCACTTGTTTTTACTTTTTACTATAAATCATTACATCGCCGATCCTCATACGTCGGGTTCTTACCACTCGTATACTCGCCAATTATTTTTTATTAATACCTATTCGTCACTTTTGGATGATACTTGTCATGCGATGGAAATGGCCGCACGATAAATGATTAATATTGTTAATTTCCCGAAAGTTGTCGTCGTTAAATGTAATAGGTACCTACCATTCAAAGGAAAGGTTATTGCAACGATGTATCGCCGTTAAAGCGGTGTTGTAAAAAATACAACTACTTTTAAATGATTGCGATTACACTACACTCAAATATTCTTCGAAAATAACATTTGAAACACCAGTCGCCAATCTAAGAACTGTAGTTGAATAATATAATATCAATAATTATTACTTTTGGACATCGTTTAGATTAGGTACCACTCGAACACTCATTGAAAACAGTTTTGGTCGTTGAACCACTGTTGTATCGCGCATCACGATACCATATAATGTTATAACATGGTAAATACCTGTATAATATTTGCAACCGACGAATGAAGGCCGATTAGTTTCTGTCTACTAATTTTTCTTTCGTGTTTGGGGTACGCTTTGTTCTAGTTATTCGTGTCTGGTCGACAGTTTCAGGTAAAACTTTGTCGAGAGCGACGCGTCGTGCAGTTACGCCAAAAGACGATACAATACCAGCAAAATAACTATTCGACACGACCGAAAAGTGTCGTCAACAAGAAGTACTTCATCGAAGTATTTCTCGAACGGAGTAAAGACGTTCGAACACTCGGAAACACTGGGCCAGTTGTACAACGGAAAACCTCATTCGCCGAGTACATGACTATATATCGCACCGAAATACCTACCTATACCAATGCGCAGGTGAAACATTCCAGGTTCCAGTAGTGAGTACTGAGTACCGGCGACCGGTGGTTTCAGCAGGTACAAATCGTACCGTACGCTGGACAAGGCAGTCGGCTGCGGTCCGTCATTCCGTCGTCCACCACCTCGTTATCACCGTTAGCTGGTTATCTCGTTCGCGCTCGTTCTGCGCCGTTATCACATCGACAACGTGATAAGGTGTGCGCGGCTCAAGTCCGTAATTCCGAATGTGTCGTGCTCTACGCTACTTCCACAAAGGCTCAAACGCGAACAAAGTTCGAGTCTTTTAAGGGTTATTTAGAACTTCACACCGAACACTCGACGTTCCGAACATTTCACCCGACGACCATGATGGACTTCAGGTGAACTTCCAGGTTGGGTGCTGGGTTGTCGACACGACGCTCTCGTCTCGTAATTGTCGTTGACCATTTTCCTTTTTCTTGACTTTCATTTTTTCGTTAACCGGTCGAGTAATTCGACTTAGGAAAAACCTAATCGTTTTCCGTTGCAAAAGGCAACGTATTTTCCAAATAGATCGCCCGTAGGAAAAAAATCAACGTCGTTCATTTGAAATTAAGATTGGCACCATAGTTTGCTTACTTAGCGTTATGACGTTATATGTGTCACCCGCCAGCCGGTTTTACGTGCTTGTATGTGAATTAATCATACTTAATACGCTCTACCACTCAAAGTTGACGTTTTCATTTTCTCAGAATCTAACCTGAACATGTATATTGATATTATTAGGTTATTTACGTACTAAGGTGATTTAATTTTTTTTTTCAGATTCGTTACAAAAATATTGTCTTTTAATCCGGTCTGTGTGTCATGTGTTTGCGCTTCATTAATAATTTGGCAACATTATTTCAAAACCAAAAGGAATATCTCCAAAATAACTTTTTTTAATCCGTTGAGGAAAAGCTGCTGCAAATGTGTAAGCCCTTATGACGGGGACTGTTCAAATGCCAATTGTTCATTTGTTAAAACTGCAGACATTGTTCATCATTTGCAAAGCGCCACAAAATCAATAGACATTTGTGTATTTGCTATATCTAATGAACAAATTGCCTCTGCAGTAATTGCTGCTCATAAACGTGGTGTAGTAGTTAGAATTGTTGTAAGTAATTGTGTTTTAATTAATGGTAAAGAAATCAAACTTTTTCGGAGTTATGGCATTGAATTGAAATACCAAAAGGATGTAAAATGCTATATGCACAATAAATTCTGTGTTATTGACTCCATATGGTTAATTCATAGTTCAATGAATTGGACCCGTCAAGCTACTGTTAAAAATTGGGAAAGTTTTTTAATAACAGATTCACCGTGTTTAACCTCAGAGTTTTCCAACGCTTTTGAATATATATGGCTAAATATTTATAATCCTTAATGTATATGTACTTTACGAAAATTGTTTTTGTTTTATTTCTTTAATTTCATAAGTATTTGAAATTAATGATACTATTAATTAAGTAAATAATTTGTACATTGTTATGAATTTACGAAATACAGCATTTGTAAATTATAATTTTACATTATTTCCTATTATTGTTGTAGTTTACCATATGTTGAGCTAAATTACATTTCATAATCATTAATCAAATTAATTTATGAAGTGTTTATAAAAATATTGCACAACTTAAGACCTTCATTAATTTAATGTATGTAAAGATCTTATTAATGGTAAAACAGTTCCAGGAATTCTAATTTTACTAGCTCAAGTATATGTTTCCTTTTTTTTGTTGCCTAGTAACTGGTAAAATACTGAATAATACTCATACATTCATATAATTATACATAAAACAGCATTCCATCACAGCAATAAGTCTTTAGGCAATGTGTACATTGTACGAGACATTATTCGGTATGCTGAATTATTTAAATACAACTATAAAAGGTAAAGGTATAAGTCAAACCTTTTTCGTAAAACCAATTACATAAATAATAAGGCTACTGACAAAGTTACATTATTTTGAATTAACTTCAATGTAACAGAAAAAATATTCACATAAATCTATGTGGATAGTAGTAATTAAAAAAAAAAATGCAATTTTCTGAGATACTTATATTAAATTAACGAAATATAATTCTTTATGACTAGAAATATAGTCCTTGTTCTATAAATAATACAACTCCATTAAACTTGCACCAGTTCAGTAAATTAATTGTCGTTTGTTCTATGATAATATACTATGGTATGAAGGTTTTTATGTATAGAGATGTTGATATTGTCAAGGACATTCTTTTTTTATACGAATATGCAAGCAGTAATTCCATAATCATGCAATTAATGTTGAATTGATGCAAGTTACATTACTTAAGAATAATGCATCAACAATATAGTAGTAATAAATTATTATTAATTAATTTTCTTAATAATATATACATTTATATAAAAAAAAATCACATTAAAAATGTATAAATTGGACATAATATTATTATATCATAAGTGTTTATTTAAAACTTGGGGCAGGGACATACATTTGAAGATCCATTTAAGGTGTATATAAGGTACTTAATATTACAAATTAAAAACAAAATATTACTGTATGGGAGGATAAGAATGGAAACATGAGTATCAATATCATTAGCCAATATTGATTTTAAGAGCAGTAGATGAATAAAGATTATTATTTTACCATGTATGAAGTAATCATTTAAATTAATACGCGCTTTTTAGTTTAATTTTATGCATACAAATCATACTCACAAAAATATAATTACAATATTGTAGATAAATTTAAATATCTGCTCACTATTTATATAATATATATAGTTTCGTACATAATACATAAAATTAAATCAGGCCTACTTTTAATGCGGTGAAAATGAAATGTAAAGACATCTTTCATTAGTTTCTTAACATAGATATATCAATAATTTTTAAAAAAGGATTTACATTTTTTGTAGAAATTACAGTTAAGAATTAATAAATATTTAGAGGGAAAAGATGTAATGATTATATTAGTTAAAACATGTGAATTAATCAGAAGTGTAATAGTTTGTTCAATAATTCATAATATGTACCAATAATAGACATATTATATAATTTCTAAATTACAATATAGGACACAGACGCATAAGAAATTTAAAAATTAAAATTAAACAATAAAAAATATCAAGATTCACAGAAATATTTTAATTAATACAAGGAAAGTTAATAATATGAACTTAATCACAAATTTGTTCTGAAAAAACAATAATAAAGAACATAAAAATATAATTAAAAAAATGTAATTTTGTCTATAAAATTATATAGATTATAAGACTATTTGATAATAATTGATGATTTAAAGGGAGGATTACACAAATATAATAGATTGTATATATTAAGTTATAAATGTAAATAAAAGAATTTGATACATTTTTTTTATTTTATCAAGTGATAAAAATGAATGGATATTCTACATAATTTATCAGCACAAAATATATAAATCTAATACAAAGTGGGAGGGGAGGGGGAATGTATAAAAAAATTTAAATACAAGTTTTTCTAAGAAAAGATAGCAAGGACAAATTAAATACTATATATTATTTAAAAACTATATCATATATAAATATTGACTTTCATAATAGGAAGTGACTAGAAAGTTAGTAAAAGCTAAAAAGTTGCATGGAAGGAAATTATCAATTTTTTGTCAAGTAAATAAAAATTTAAAAAATAAAATAAAACTTAAAAATGACTTAAATGATTAACTTTCACATTTACACTAGAATTGGGGTGGTAATTATATTTAACTTAATTTTGTTAGAAATATCATATTTTATAAAAATTATAATTACTAAATAAAAATAAACATTGGCTAAATTGTTGGTAAAAGTATAAAAAAAATATTTTAAATTAATTATCGAATAACAGTAAAATATATTAAAAATAAAATCACCATTTTAAGGAGAATAGTAGTTTTAATAGTAGAATAATAGTATTTATGTTCTGCAACTAAAAATCGCCAATTAAATTATAAAAGCACCATAGACAAGTTGGATGTATAAAAATGTTCAAATTCACTCTAACTTAACTTGCTAAAATCTTATTAAATACATTTTATGGTTATAATTATATAAGTATATAAAAAATTAGACAATCAGAGTATATTTTAATTTTAAATTGTATTTAATGGCCCAATTTTTTAAGTGATATTTGTCAAACCCAGTAAGTTTAAACTTTTAACTACAATATATCCTAATGCATTTTTATTTTAAAAGTTAATTATTAAATTTTAGTAAATACATAAATTACTTAATAATACATTATTCTAGATATAAAAACAACACAAATAACTTTTATCTTTGGCTAGGATTAATATTAGTTGTGAATTACGCATTACTTTATGGACAAAAACATCCTATAATACTCAATGTCTTATTGTCCATTACTTGTAATATTTCTGTGAGTTTCATACCATGACAAATGCATCTTTGCCACAGAATAAAAATGGATATTGGTCAATCATTGTCTGGACAGTATCTTCTAAGTGTGGTCGTAATTGTTCAAACCGTCCCATGTCATTAAACTCAATAGGTAACAAAGTAGGCCACCAACAAATAGCTATATTCTTAGAGTCCATACTGTTAGCTTTGCAATTCTCTGCCACCCTAAAAAAAAAAAAAATACAATATAAACAAAATAAAATAATAAAATAATCTTACCTGACGAAGTGACGAAATATAAATTTCAGTATTTCAAAATTCACGTTCGGTAATTTTTTCAAAAGGTTTCGAAGTGCCATTAAACGGCAACTTCTATCAGCTTTAACTGAAACAAAAAATTCTAAGTAATGTTTTAAGAATGGTGTCTAATATTCAATTGATTTTAAACATGTATTATAGATTTACAGTAAAAGTATTAATATTATTAAAACCTAGGTTGGTACTAAAACCGTATTATTGTAGATCAATGTATATATTTTAGATATTCATATCACTTTATTTACAACATTTAAAATAATATTGTTTATGTTCACATGATTTATCATAATCGGGACTTATATAAAAGAAAAGAGGTCTTGTAAAATAAAGACAGTGGACTAGTCCGTGTATGATTATTAAATAGTTGTTTAGTTATTTAAATAAAAATGGATATTGTTTTGCGATATTCATACCTTTACTGCAATAAATATATATTACAAAATAACTTACCAGATAAATCTTCTAATTCGTCCATTAAGTCTTCAGTAAACAACGGTGGCAACTTTTTTGAGAAAAAGTCTTTTAGTGCAGTTGCAACAGCATTTACTGGTATGTCAAGGTTAGTAACATTAATATCGTTATCTAAAAATACATAAATAAGATTTATTAATCTATAGATGTACTATGAACACTTATGTATTTACAATATTATAGTTTGAACAATAAGATTGTATATTTATGGAATCAAATTAATTTTGAATGAATTGATTTTTACATTGAAATTAATAAATTACCAACTATATAAGCTGAAAATACACAATTTTTAAATATTTTTTAAAGCCATAAAATAAAAATAAAAAGTATTCTGAAAGTGTTCAGTAAATTACTAAAAAACTATCATACTAACCTTCGTCAAATCGTTGAAAGAGAAGTTCAACATGAGATCGATTTCCAGGTACTCTATAAAGGCCTTCAGAATCTAAACCTTCAACTTCAATAAATTTTACACATTTTTCCAACAATAATGGAATAACATTGTTTTCAGACTGAACAAAATTTTCCAATGTCGGCTGATGTGTCATGGGCGACCCACCAGTTTTAATTTTATTTTTCTTTTTCTTTTCTCTTTCTTCTGCAATTTTTCTAAGTTTTTCTTCTTTTAATCTTCTTTTTTCCAATTTCACTTCTTCTTTAACTCTTTGTTTTTCTTTTCTTCTAACAGATTTATCATCTTCTTTTCCTTTTAAATTGCCAATAGTCTGAAAATCATATTAAATTTTTTAATACAATTTTAAACCAACTTAGTTAATTTAATAATTAAAATAATTTTTAACTTATTGGTTTTGAGAATTTTGATTTATATTTATAAAAAAAAACATAAAATAGGGTTATACACACACACATACATATATATGTTATGTTATTTATTAAATAATTATAAGCCACAGTAAATATTGTACAAGATAAATTTGATTGAAAATTGAAATTTAATTAAATTTACAATTTTTTTATATACCTCAACAAAATATATATTAACCTTGTCTCATTATAAAATGGAAAACTTGTCAAAAAATATTATTTTATTTGTTTTATAAAGATTTTATCTATATCTTTGGATTTTGATGTTAATTGAAGAGTAAAATTATGAATTTTAATACTTACTGAAGGAGAGTTCAAACATCTCGGTGAAGATACATCCAGGCTTGATTCCTCATCAAAATTATAACTCATTTCATGCATGTGAGAAGCTAAAAATAATGCCATTAGAATCTATGCAAATTATAAATGTATATAAATAAATACTCACATCTAGAAGAAAACATGGTCTCATTTTCAGTTATACTATGACAATCTTTATTACTAAGAGCACCAGAAGGTATTACAGGTGGCTGTGGTGCAACCATTTGTTTGCGTTTATACCGTAAAGACCGTTTATCCATTAATCTAATAGAGGGCTGAACCCAAACATTAGGTTTATCATCTGAATTATCAGTTGAAGAGTCTGAATTGATTAGATGTTTTGTTAAAATATTATTAGCTGTTGAAATAAAAATAATATTATCCTTTAGGAAACATAAGTATTAGTGTTTTTTTTATTTTTATATTTATGAATTATATCATATGTGTATATTTAGGCAAGACTATCGAAGTAAAGAATGAGTATAAATTGAAATTTATGATAATGAAGGGAATTTATTTACAAGAAAAATCTATTTTTAAGGATATAGTAGAATTATATACTAAGTTTTATATACTAACATTTATATGCTCTACCTAACATAAAAATTCAGATTTCACACACTTACTATTTTTAATTTCATTGCTATGATCTTTAGAGTAAAAACTACCGAGTTGTCCCGATAAAGAACTAAAATTCATGCTAGAACCATTAGAAGATGTATTGAATGATGGAACTTTGGGTGTAGCAACAGGGATGGCAGTTCTCTTTTTCTTTGAACGTTTTTGAGTAGCTGATCTACGAGATAGTTTTGAGAATGTGTCATTAGATGAGTTATATAACGGTTCACGTCGTTCAATTGAACTCCAATCACTATCAGAGTCAGAATAATCTATACAAAGAAAAAATTAACATTTAAGTTCCAATTCAATAAAATGAAAAACATACTTTGTCTTCCTTTTTCTCTTCGATGCCTTAACTTATGTTTACTAGATGCACTAAGATTATCTTGAACCAATGTATACGAATAATCTCCATCAAATGGATAATGACCAGGTACTGCATCTTTCACCTAAATAATAATTTAATATATAAATAGTATTTATTTATAAATTTAGATGAGTTTTCAATACAAACCTGAGCATATTCTGAACCTAAATCTACATTTTCTGGCGTGGCTAATGGTGCACAGCTATAAGAAGAATTACCACTATTATATGGTCTATTATATTGCTCTTTACCGCTTATGAGATTCATTCGTGAGATGGCATCTGTGACTAGAGTATAATCCTTCATATTTAGTTTTCCAGGTTGCTGTAGAATAATAATTCAGTTTAAAAATCATATATGAAATGTGGTAAATTGAGTAGGTACTAGAGTATTTATTGTTAATTTGACTTTTATATCCTTTGACATTTCAACAGTTTTGAAATAATACATACAAATTAAAAAGTTTTCTTTTACCTTCATAGTATGGTTGCTATTTTTTAACCTCGACTTAGACATATGATGACGGCCAGTAGTGAATGCATGCTTCGAATAATTATTCATCCATAGGCTTTCATTTGGAGGACATTGCATAAATACAGAATCATCAACCCATCCTGAAAATATTAAAATAATTGTTAAATATTTTAAAGTCATAAAATTATTTCTTATTTTACAACCAAATTTGTTTAGTAAATTGTTCTAAATAAAACTACCTGAGTCATGTGTTGCTAATGACTCTCTTGATCCACTAACATCCGCTGCATTTTAAAAACAGACAAGAATTTGGTTATTTATTCAACACTTAATTAAAATCAGATGGATCATCAAAAGTTAGTTTTTTAACACTCTAATTATGTTTTATTATTTACCAAGCATAGGTACTTATCACAGTCAAATTATAAAGTACAAATGATAAGATGTATGTTAATTATAATAATAGTATTTTTGGATACAGGTTGAAAAAATGAATCTAATAAGGGTGTGTTAGGAAAAGGGTCAAACTAAACTACAGTTATTAACGCTAAATAAAACATCAATTATGTACATTAAAATTTGTTTTAGATGACAAAAAAAAATATTTAGAAACCAACTAAGTGTATCATTTTTAGTATTATATTGGTAAAAATAAATGATATATTTAAGGGTTTTAATTTGTTTTGGTATCTTAATATATTCATTATAACTATTTACACATTCTAAAAATGAGTTGTTTGAACTATTTGTTTTGTGATGTTTGTGACATGAAAAGCTCTTATAATATACAACAGTAGATAACATTTTCCATGAATCACTCACCAGATTGTTAATATATTTATTATAATTTTAATTTTAAAATGGTTTCTAGTTCTATAATAATTGTTATCACCGTTTTACACGTACATTTTTTTTAAACATGATGCAAGTCAAAAACATGCTATCAAAATATAACAAAAATGTTTAAAGAAAAAAAAAGGTATGACTACATAACATGCAACATGTACATTTTATGAGAGAAATTATAAAAAGCTAATTAATTTAATTTGAAGAAGTTAAAAATGTGTATGAGCAAAAAAAAAAAATTATTTTCAAAATAATGATTTGCTTTGTTAATTATAAATGGGAAACCACATTGAAAATTTTGAAGAAATTTATTTTTGTTACATGTGATTTCATCAAGACTGGAGTTTGAAGCAATCATCTGTGAATTGTTGTTGATACCAAGTCCAGCGTGGTCGGGCGGTGCCGGTTCAGGTGGTGTAGTAGGTGGAGGAAACACCTGAAAGCCTGTAATACCACCACCTAAGCGTAAATGTATACACTATCAATATTAAAATTACCCTGTTATAATGGACTTAATTTTGAATTATATAAGTGGACAATAAACACACACCAGTTTAGCAACCATTATCAAAATATTGAACATTTTTTCAAATGAGAATAAACTTATGGGTTTGTTTTTAAGAAATCATGTAATACACATTTATTTGTACTTTATTTATGGTACTATATTGTTGATTAAATTCCAATTTTAACATTTGAGGACAACATTTATGTTGTAATTCTTAGATGCATAATATTACAAATAATTCTAACTACCTATACTCTTAATAATTCTGTAAATTGATAATTTACTATTTTAAACAAATAATCTTAATAAATAATGTAGAAAATAATTGCACTTTAAAATAGTGTCAATAGAAGTCTTAATTTTGAGTTTCTTTTAATAAAAAGAATAGACATTATTTTTCTATAGGAACACGAAAAACATTTATACTATGTATATTTTAGCTATAATAGCTTAAGTACACAGTTTATTATTCCTTTAGTCATAGCCCCAAAATTTAATTATTACAGTTGTAACTTAGTTATTATAAACTTAAATATTTATAAATAATGTTAATTCTTATAGTTTCTCATATGATGAATTCAATATCCAACAAATAATCTGACAGGGCACATTATTTTAATTTAAAAATATACATTACATATTACATAGTGTTCTTTTTAGACACTATTCACTATCATTAACTGCATATAATCAAACTTAATTAAATCAAAATCTTTATAATTTCACAAATGAAAGCAATTTAATAGCATTTATTACTGTACAAAGAAATATAAAATTGGTGATGATAAATTATGTACAAACAAAAAAAAAAATCTTATAATTAATTTAACCGAATAAAACATATTTTGTTCAAAAAATATAATGAATTTTTTATAAATTAAGAAGTAAAATAAATGAAATTATTTGATCATATAGTAGGTAATTTACTGTTCAAAATTTAACTTTAAAACTTTCAAATCCAAAGACGCCAGACCATATATAAACCGTATATAAATTTTAATTACGTTATAGTAAGAATATTTTTAAGATTGTAAATTAATTAACTAATGATGTAGTAAGGGTATTGGGTAAGCGCTAAATTAAAAGGTTAAATATGAGTATACTTAAACAAAAATTAGAGACTGCAAATTCAATAAATTATGCGCATAACGCAGAACAACAAGCATATACTCATGAAACATATGCCATTTGTTAAAAAAATTGTACATCTTTTATACCAAATAATTAAATTAATTTTATCTTATAGAGTCAAACATCATACCCTTTACACACAATAATAGCTCATTTTTTCCATCAAAATTAATAAGGTAAAAAATCAACATGAATCATATTATATGATGTAATCATTCATTTGTACTAATATTAAAATTTGCCTTAAGCCTTAAATTAATCCGGCACAGATTAAAGATTTATTATAATTTGTCACTTTTAAAGACAATTAAGTTTTAAAAGTCTTCCACCTAAATTAAATAATAAAGTTACTGTAGATATTTAAACATATATATAAACCATTTAATAACTACATCACAGTATTTAATACAATAGGTAAATAATTAAATTAAATTACTGTTTTATACTGTATAACTTAGTAACATGTCAAGACTGACATAGAAGATCTATATTATAGTAAGATATTAAAAACTATACTAGAAAGTGTAATAAGTGTTTTAAATTATAAATAATATGAATATATTACCTTGTTGTTTATCTAAATTATTATTGGTAACATGAAGTATATTGTCAATTGGGGAAAATGTATCACTATCTTCACTTGGACTCATTAAATTTTCTCGTGAATGTGTTAAAGAATAATTATCATCATCTTGAGCTACTCCAGGCGGCAACCTTCCATACACATTATTACTACTTCTAAAATATAAGGAGTTAAATACATAAGTTATGAAAATATAATACAATTATTACCCATCGTGTAAAGATAAATTAATTTTAGAATATTCAATATTTGATAAAGGATTGATTTTTCTATAACTTGTAGGCTCTTCCATATGGAAGGCTTGTTCAATTTCTGATTTCTTTTCCCAAACATCTTTGAAAAAAGGAGTATAAAATGAACCTTAAAAAAATTGTATATTAAATATATTATATTTTAACAATAAAAATAACTGTATTTAGAAAATGAATCACTTTTGTTCATTGTAGAATTTGTAGTAGTAACAAATTGCGCTTTTAATCGATCAGCAATAGAACTACCATCATTAAGTAATTGCTGACTTATATCACTAAGGAATGAATTTGTTCCAACTGGTTCAGTAACAGCCATTATTTGAATTGGTAAATTTGGAGTATTTGTGGAGAATGAACTACATGAAAATCCACTGGAGTAAAATGAATAACGGTTATGTTTAAATGGAATTTTTATTTTGTTTAATATTGATAATTCATTACTTAAGTGTGGCTAATGAAGCTTTACGTTTAGCATAGTAAGCTAAAATAAATCCATGGACCAATTCTTCACGAAATGCATTTGCGCCATGATATGAAGACATAATCACTTCTACTTTACGTTTCGAAGAGCCCAGAAATGTTTCTAAAATAATACTTCGATCTCCACTCAAATAACAACATTGATGACTTAATAATGGTACTAATAAACTTTCAACAGAATATGGATCATCACAGAACATACACATAATAATACTGAAAAAAATAAAAATTTATACAAATATAACAGAACAAATGCATTGTTCATAAAATATACCGTATTTCAGGGTCAGATGGATCCATAATTGATTGATATTCATTCAAAAATCCAATTCTGTGTGTTATACTTTCAACAAGTAATTTCATTGCATTAGAAATTAAATCTACATCAAACATTGACGAACCACTATCTGACACAGGCATGTCGATAAATGGACATTGTAAACTAAAACAAAATAATTGGAAAACTAATATTAATATATTTGGAAAATAATTTTTATCGGAAACACAATGTCACAAAATGACTCTATATAATACAGTCTACTTTTTGTAAACAATAAACCAGTATAAATTAATTAAAATCCTTATCTGTTTAAGACAAAACATGAGTTTAAATAGCTACAGAATATAGTTAATACAAAAATTGATATAATATAATAAATATAATAATTAATTCATTTAACATAAAAATAACTTCTTGGGTAATTTTTTACTATAATTTGAAAAACAAATATTGTCCGATGACAATTTTCACATTGAATAAAAAAAAAATAATTTATTATTTTTTCTAAATTATGATAAATTGTTCGAAATATAACTTTATAATTATGTTAGTTTTTTCACAGGATGAATTTATGTCTCACCAAAAGTATTTAACAATCATCACAAAAAATATACGCAAGAAAAAAGTATCAAATTCTCAGTTAAAACTTTGTTATTGATAGATAATTTAAAAATATAAAATAGTTATTTAAGTTAATTTTTACCTGTCCGCCAAACTTTGCCCTTCTTCTTGAAGTGTAATATCCTTTTGTTCATTATCAGACTCACTAATATATAGTAAAATTATTGGCAATCCTTGAAATGGTAATTTGTCATCTTTTTCTAAATTAGACAATAAAGTCTTCTCAAGACTGTCTCTAATATACTCAAATGATTCGGAATTTGAATAAACACAGACACAGCCTAAATCAGAAAAAGTTAATAATGCAAAATTTAAATTGGAAGTTATGGTATTTACCATTAGGTTTAAAATCAGGAGTTTGAAATGAATTTTGTGATAAATTAACATCTCCATTGATAACTCTATACTTTAGTTTATAAACTTGGTTATCTAATTCATATTCTTTATTATCACATTGTGCCTAAAACATTTCATTATTATTTATTACAAAATAGTAATATTACAGTCACAAGTTTTCTCAATAGCATTGAATTAAAGTTACTTTCAAATTTGTAGAAAACGCTTCTGCCAAACCATTAGATCCTAGTATAACTAAATGTAAATTATTGTCTGATTTTATCATCCATTGCTTATTACTACCTGATGTAGGTCTATAAAAATGCAAATTAATTAGTAAAATAATTAATAATTTCAGAAAAAAAGCAATAATTTACCTTTGAACTTTATCACTTAAAAGTTTTTCAATTAATGAATCCATACAATTTGGAAATGCTGGACAATGTTCTCGAATAGGACAATGTACAAAACCTAGATGTTGGAAAAGCATCAATTTTCTATCTTGATCCAGTCTATCTAATGCTTTGTACCTTTATAAAATTCAGTATTTTTAAAAATATTTTACAAGACAAATTTAATTAATTAGAATACATACCTAGAATCTTCTTTAAGATCATCTGTTATTTCTTTAATGTCATCTTGTGTAATTGTTCCTGTAGGTGCTATACTTTTGAAATGGTAAAAGAGATCTGCATGTTCCAGTAATAATTCCTAAGTTAAAATATATATACATTTTATTACATTTTCTATTTGATTTAAGAATCAACTATGTACTTGAAAATTGTGTTTAGCTTTTTCAATAATATTTTTTTGATGTTTATCATAAATATATTGGCAATCTTCATGTGTTAGTGCTTCAAAGCATTCACGGCCCATAAAAAGTACTCTAACTTCAGACATTGGTTTACCAGGTGTTACATAACCAGCTTCTTGTAACAATTGTTTGAATTGCTTTTTCCATCTACATTACAATTACAATTAATACAAACAATAGCACATTGTATGATTACAATTATAGTTAGTTAATATAATAACTATAATTTAAAACTTTGTAAATGACATAACTATTATAATAATGATATATTTATTAACTATGATCTATTTTATTTATGATATTTTAAGGTATTTTGATACAAAATATAATTTTCATAAATATTATTATTTTTTTATTATTTATATTAACAGTTAATTATATACATACTCTTGTCGATTTTGTTCCAATTGTAAATTATTAGCATGATTTTTAAATACTGATTCTGCCTCGCCTGTTTCTAAGACATCACATGGTATTCGTTTATCATCCCTTTCACTTCCTTCTTCTTGCATATCTAACTCACATTCTGTCCATGGTATATCGTCTGGACACTTATAAAAATAATGGTTGAAATCCGGATGTTCTTTAATGTGTTTCTGAACAGTTGGCCAATCACTAAAACAAATAGTTGAAAGTTGATTTAAAATATTTTAAGTTTTAGAAGTAAAACTATACAAATAGCATCATCTTCATAAGTAGCTAGTTAATTTTCTAACAAACTGTACAGTTGTAGTGGATATTAATTACAATACAATAACTTTAAGTTCTAAGTTTGAATAAGCAATAAAAATCTTTGTTTAATTCATAAACAAATTTGTCACAACAGTATTAACAAAAATTAATAAATTGACGTTTAGTCACAATAAGATCATTGTGGAATTGCAAAAAGAAAGACAAAGCTAGAAATACAGAACAAAAAAATTACTAATGTAACCTCTTAGGAGAAAGCCCCATAGCCACTTAGGCATTGCAGCCAATTTAATAAAAATAACCAAATTGCACTTTCTAATTTAAAAAAACACAATTCATAATTAGTAATTACTAACCCATCTTTCAAAGTTGAAATTTCAGGTACTAATTCTTGTAGTATATCTGGCAACATTTCCATATAATTTTGTACTCTTTTGGATACTTGTTCATCTTTTAACATTTTCACATGTCTTCGAAAAAGTCTTTGAGCTTTATCTGATCCAAATATTTCTCTGTACTTTATGTATTCATCACATTTTGAAATTGTTTTTGAAGTCTGACTCCATAATGCACGATAATCAGTAACCTAAAATTGGAATACATTATAGTACTAATAAATATAAAGAAGGTAAATATTGAATAAAAGCAAAAGAAAATTCCTTTTTCCACATTACATTTATTTATTTGTATCAGTACAAAATGATTTTAAAATTCCACAAAAACCAATAAAAAAAAATTTTAATTATAAGGGAAACTTTGTAAAGAAAACATTAGAACCTATAAAAATACTTCTCTTTGCTATTTTGACTTCATTATTATGAACTAGTTGTTTAAAATTAGAGATTCAGCAAAAACAGCAGTATTTATCTTAAAACTAAATGATTCAACATTATAAAATCTTAAGTAGATATATATATATATATATATATAGATAATGTGTGCAGTATAAAATAATAAAGGAAATATTTATTTATGAAAAGTATCTAATTAATTTTAATCTTTTTCAAAAATATTTGTAATAATAAAATACAATTTACTTGGGTTTGAATCAATGTTTGATATGCGTCAGTGGTATTATCTAGAACTTCTTTTCTCATACGAACAGATTCCAAATAAGGAACTATTTTTGTCCGACCTTTAAATCTGTCGATAAGATGAGCTAGAGCAATAAAAGCTGTATCAACATTAATATTCTGATGAGCAGATGTTTCCACAATTGGTATAGCTCCCTTAAATTCTTTACGGGCAACTAGTTTTTCAACTTCTCGAACATATGCTTCATTGAATTCATCATTTTTTGTAGTTACTAGTACCACAGGTTTTTTGGTTTTTATAACATTTATTAGTATATTAGTTACAGCTTCTAATTGTTTTTCTATACTACGACTAGGGACAACACTGACATCAAACACACATAAAAAACCATCAACATTGAATTTGCCATCAGGTAACACTTTTTGTTCATATTCCTTTTCAATACCTATAAAAAATAAACAGTTGTTTATACTTATTTATTTTACTTTATTAAATAATTTGCAATCTGTTTTATGGAATATGTTAACATAATGTAATATACTAATTAACTTACCTAATTGATTTTTACATATATACATTAATTTTTCAGCAGATGTGATTTTATTAGCAGCACAGCGTTTGATATATGGATCCATTTTACCGCCTTAAACACAAATATACACACATATATATATATAAATATAAAATAGTAAAGGAAACATAGTAATATAATTAAAATTATTAAAATTATAATGTCAACAAGGCCATTGTTTTTGTCGTATGAGAAGAAAGTAATGTAAAATACAAAATCAATACATATTTAAAGATTTTAGAAAATATGCTATTTTACAAACAATAATAAAAAATAGAAAAGTTTGAATTATACTTCATATTTTATCATAATAATTAGTATTACTCTTATGTATATATATATTATATATGCTAAAAAATGTAAACATAGGTGATATTATATTATATCATAATAACGCATAAGGATATAATTGTCTAATTGATTACCATAAGATTTTAGAGTCTCAATAAACTAATTCATCATTAAGTGTATCATGCACAATTTTGAATTGTAATGTAATTAAAACAAAACAAACACTATTAATAAAGACGGTTCAAATTATTTTAGATCTATTCTTACTAAAAATTATGATGGTTAGTGGTTACTAAACATTATGGTTATAAAATGACTTTTCATTCTCGCTTTACTCAGAATCTAACATGTATTCATATTTAACAATATACTTTTACTAAAAAATGAATTTATTAATTTACCTTTGAAAGGTTGAAATGATGAATCATCTATAAACTCAGTCTGTTCAATGACCTGGAAGGTGAAGTCAACACCTTCTTCAGATGTTTTTGTAACATCTCCCCAGTACAAGAAATGATCATTATTAACAACTCTTCCACTAAAATCCGACTAAAAAAAAATAAGAAAGTGAGTTTAAACTGTATTTTTTTGCTATTTTATAAATAATAATGGTTCATGAATAGTAAATATATTTACCTGGCTTAATACAGAAATGTGATCTACATTATAGTCATCTGCAAAAAATCGCATGAATCTGTTACACAGACATGATTTACCAATTCCAACAGCTCCTTTTTCTTTCTCTGTACCCGAAAGTCCCACAACAGAAACATTGATCCAGCGGGATGTATCATTTTTCTTTGCCATTTCCGAGACTTCGGATTTATTTTGGCGTTTTGTCAATGTGGCATAAATTGGCGATTGAAATGAACATTTTGTTTTAAGATTTTCTAACCGACTGTAATATAACATAAAATATAACACATCAATTAGGTTTATAGACAATGATATAAAAAAGAGCTCAAAAAATTAGTAGCTTGACCAGTAATTAAACACAAAATCTCTTGCTATCCGAATGATTGTTCTCCCACTGAATTAACCCAATGGCTTCATAATTTTGATTTTTTTCGGATTTCTTAATTTGTAGCTAACAATATTATTTAAATAAATATAAATATAAAACAATTTATACTGGGTCTAAATTAAATATAATTTAACACGACTATATTAATACAAATGGATAAATTTTAAAAACCTATAAAAAACAGACTTAGATTTATTTACAACTTAAAAGTACTTCTTATATGAAGAATAATACTTTTGTTGCAAGTGTATTTTTTTACTTATTTATAAATAAATAATTTGACACTCGCATTATAAAAATAAAAGTGGGCAAAACTTCTAGGTTAAGTGAGACTCTACTCTAATATTATATTATCCACTGTTCTCGAAAAAAAGGTTCTCAGTGATATATGTCAAGAGGATCTGATTATTTTTTTAAATCTAGTTGATTTAGCAGTAGAACCAATAAAATGCGATTATTTTTGAAATAACTAATATTGTGTAATCAAAATTTGTTGAAATACTCAATTTTGCCAAAATTAAATTTTTTAATGCCTATAAAATTTGTGATTTTTTTTTTATTGGCTACTAAGAAAATTATGAAAAATTTTGTATCCATGAAATAGAATATAATATAAATATATTATAATATAAACAAGTCAATTCTCTATATCGGTTGACATTTCTGCAATTTCTTGATACTTGAGAAAAACTGTTGAGAAATTAAAAAAATTACTACCCCAAAGTATCAACAAGACAAAATTACCTATCAGAAAAGTACCAAGTCTGTATGTATCGGAGCAATCTTTCTGGTTGAAATTGTGTACACACACACATACACACAAAAAACTATGTGGCCATTCCTCATTTCATTTGGAATATAAAAATAATTTAGCTACCTTTTAAAATTTGTTTCTTCAAATTACTGACAATTTACTTTTTTCATCTTAAATAATACAGAATACAATATTAAGAATCATAAATTTAAATTTTTACAAATTTTCAATTCTGAAAACTGCGACAATCAACAGGTTTAACATAAGAATATAGCTATAATTGATTTATATTCTAATACATAAAAGAGATAATAGGTAGCTTTATAATTTAAAAGCCTTAAATGATTACATTATCAATGTATCAGTACATAAAATAAAACTAATGAACAAAAGATTTATTTTACTGATTCTATAACTATATTTTTTTAAAGTTGTTGAAAATTTATAATTTTTTAGATGAACCTGTTAAACCAGCCAAATGTTAACATTAAGCTAAAATATACTACTATAACCTTTCATAATACTACTTGACAATGAAAATTCATGAAAAAACATTTCATAAAATTATAGGAACTCAATTTTTAATATTGACTGTACTATTTTATTTGACAAATTTTAAAGAAAACTGATTGTCAATATATGGTTTCCGAAAAGTCCTGAAGAAAAAAAAATATTAATTTCATTATTGTCAAAATCAATCAATGCCTTTTGTACTTAGAAATTCATTTTACAACAGCACCAATATTTGATTTATAAGACCAAATAATCGTATATTTTACTGCCTGAAAAATATAATTCATTAGAAACTCACATTACTGTACACATCAGTAAATAAATATGTACTAAAAAAAATTGATTAAATTTGAATGAATTGGTTGCAAATAAAATAAATTGTACTTATAAAATAAGAACATTCTAAATAAGCAAAGACAAATGTTGGGAAAAATTCTTGTTCAACATTTTTATTTTAATTTAGAATAAAGGATTTATAATTATGTTAATATTTTAAATAAAAAAAAATTGAAAAATGTTATGAAATATAAATTTCCAAGCAAAACTTTGTTTTAATTAAAATGGTACAATAAAAATAAAAGTAGTTATTATTATGTTAACTTATAAGAGAGTTCAACAAGAATTCTATGGTAAATCAATGAAAATGTTGTGGTTTTGATAAGCCCTTATTAATTTTAAATCTGTAGATTTAATTTCTTATACTACCTTAATAAGTCTTAAATAAAAAATTGAATTAATGATTTGCAATTTTAAGCTATAGGTACCATAATTCTTTTCTTAGCAATTAATATTATATTATATAATGATACATAACTAATTGAAATTTTTTTAATCAATTTTAATAATTTATACATTTTTAAAAAGAAACGTACAAAATTATCTTGCTCCCCTTATATGACCAAAATTACAATTTCTACATTTTGGAAAAATATATTGCTAAAATTCTTTAAGGCAAGTAAAAGTTAATTATAAAATATATGTGTAAGCCGTTAAAAAAAAAATGATTAGTGCTTTAAGAAGAAAATGTACATAATAATAGTTTATAATAATTTATAGCATTCAATTCCAAATATTTTAATATTAAAAAAGATTTTATAGCCTATTAAAATACTTAATGATTTTATAATGTTAGTAACTGTACACATTTAAAAAAATGTTAAAAAAAAGAAATTCAGTGTAATTACCATGCAATGTTTTTCATCATACAACTCTTATTAGATGACAAATACCACATTTAAGGACAGCAGTGCACCAATCACCAATCCTTCTCTAAAAACGTTCAATCAGTTGGTATGAAGATTAGATATTCTCTTTTTAAAAAGTCTTGAACTTTCAACTCTTAGGCCATTTAATCGAAAATTATAGTAGGAAAAAGTTGTATAAAAGTTTATTAATAACTAAGTGCAAAGTTTTCAAAAGGTCTCAGCTAAAAGTCATAGTCATTGGTTCTTACCGCTGAGGTTAAATAATATCGACTAGTGTTCAGTGAGATGGATGATTGTAGAAAGCACCAGAAAGCCACTGCAATAAAGGGATATGCTCCACCTGCAAGATATATTTACTCACACGCACACACAGGAACTGAAGCAATGAATTTCGAATTATACAAGTCAGGAAAATAATCACGACTATAATCAATATCGCCGATTTGATAAAGGCCGATTTCCGAGAAAAAGTTGAAGTGCGACTGCTGTTGGCGGACGAGGATGGGGAAAATAACGTGCCCCCTCCTCCCCACCCCTAAGGGATCGGACCCAATTCAAGTTGGGGATAATGACCGAAAACCGAGGCTGAGGAATATCAGAGGCGAGTGCCGTCCGCGGCCGACAGAAGGGCCGTCGGTTGTCCGGGGGTGGGGGGGCCACCTGAAAGCTCACCTGAAATCAATGGTTGATGATGTTGATGGCACGGCAATAAGACCGTGTCGACGTAGATCGCGGGCGCACAGGACGATCCGTTACGGGGTAATATGACCGATTGGTCGCAGAAGCGGTGGTGGAACAAGCAGCGAATTTTCGCATCGGCGGCGTCGGCAGTGGAGGCGGCGGCGCGGCGGCGGTGGCGGCGGCGGCGGTGGCGGCGGCTGCTGCTGCTCGCGAAATTGCTCGGACGGCCCGCGGCTGCCCTGTCCCGCGGCGGTAGTCCTCGGGGCGGCTTTCGGTCGGGGTCGCGCGCGTCTCAGCGGTTCTGGGATCAGCGACGTCCACGTAGCGTTACTCGCGGAACCCTGTAAGGGTTTTCGATGACGAAATATTATCAGATTCCTGCTCACGGGCATTGGCTATCAAAGCCTTTTTGCACTATTATCATTTCGTACAGGTAGCGGAGAGTGGAAAAAAATATATGGAAAGAGAAATGATATCAATATTTTTGTAGCCCCGGCACACGGTTGCCAACCGAAATATGGGCGGCGATGGTGGCGTCGGCGGCGGCGGCGGCTACGACGACTGCGGCCTGGCGAGTGCGGCGGCGGGCCGTCCGCACGCACCGAGCGACGCGAGAACGCGTTTACGATTTCGTCCGTAATCATTGTGTCTGCTCGATACACGGGCCGACCCCTTTGACGTCTTTTCGCGACGTAGTAGAAATAAATGGCAAATGCAGTCCGATATCGTCGTTGCTCCGATACATTGTTTTCTTTAGGGTTTGTTCGCATTTCAATTAGTGATTTTGAATCCGCTGAATGTAAAAAACCCTTCTCAGCAAAATGTCCGTAAGATGTTTATACATATAAGTATAAGCACCATGTTCATATATTATGTTCACGTATTCATCTGTACAATACGGATAAAACACCGGGCGGACTATGAAATAGCCGAAAATATTTCCACAGATTTTAGTATTTTAGCCGACAGTTATTTAGACTGAAACATATCTTAGTCGAAAACACTTTATTAGAAAATATTTCTACCGAATAATATTCCGACCGATAGTATTTGTTCAGAAAAATATTTCATTCGAAAATAATTTAGCAGACACATATCAATATCAAGTGTGCTTATTTTAATAATAATAAATTCTGTATACTTATTAATATTGTCTTACATTATAGGCATAACTATAGATTTTTAATTCAAATTAAATTTTACTTAATTCAGAATTATTAAACACTATACTACAAACATGTATAGAATATTTTGTTTTTACTTTTCATCGGTGATTTGCAATTATTAAGCAAACTATTTGGAGTTTCGTATAACTAATCGTCTTAAAGTACCATCTAGATTCTAGACAACATTATCTATCAGAAAGTTCTCATGATTGTCACGATTGGAGTAATCCTTCTAATCGAAATCGTGCACGCAGACACAAAAAAAATATCCAAAAAAAAAATATGCCGAAGTTGGTGTTGTTTGTCAATAACAGTGGTTTTATATAAAAATGTATGATGCGTCGTGGCGGATGACTATTGGTTATGTAATAACTAGGGTTCGGATTTATATGTATTTATGAAACCAAAATGTGTAGGTACTAAAAAACTCAAAATATGTATTTTACTAATATGATTTATTTATCATCTTGATTACAATTTATGATAACATGCATTTGCTTTGGTTGTGGCTGAATGCTATAGATGATCGTGCTTTTGGCATGATTATACTAAATTATTAAAATAAGCCAATAAATTATTGATTTTACACACTCAGAGTACACACATACGTACAACGAACACAGATTACAAACACGCACAACGCACTACGGTATGACTGTTCGTCGCTTTTTTTGTTACTGCAATTTGTATTAATATTTTAAAATTAATTAAAATGACATTACGACAAGATATCTGGTATTTCAGCCGATAAAAATGTGTCAAGAAATAGATTGATAAATGTATGTAATGATTGCCTACCACGTTTAATTGTTTATTTAGTAATATCATTGATTTTATTATAGTATACGAATACGCCAATATAGTATTGTTAACATTGATAGCGCCTATAGAAAGCTAGATTAGTTGAAAACCTATTTTTATCAAGTTGAATTCAAACGATTACACCGAAGTTTAGTGGCTGCGTGAATAACCTGTGTTTTTTAAAATAAATGGTAAAATTATTGTAATTGATACGCTAACAAGAAACTTAAAGTGCAGGAAACGGAAAAAACTCGCTATAAAATAACCGTCGATATTCGTAGAAACAAACGGTTGAATCGTAATTCAAGCTTTAAAACCTTTTAAAAATGATATGTATATTATACACTAGTACATAAATACTTTACACTTACAAATTAATATTTGTATCGTGTAGGTATGGTAGATTATCAACATAATTTATCACATACTTTAATACCTACTTATAGTTTTATCGTATTCACCATATACAGTTTTATTTTTTGTATATTTTTTAATGGATTCAAATAAGACATAACATAATATTATATTTCAATGATATAAATTTAAAAAAAAAAAAATTATCTTATCATATGAATTCGTTTTAATTATTGACAATTTTGCACTGAACAAGCAAACAAAAATAACGGCGCGTGCACAGTGCACCCATTCACATAATTTATAAATCTAAATTTGACTTTATAATGAAATAATAAACACTATAACAATTTTAAACATAAATTAACCCAATAAATATTGCGTAACTGCCAAATTAAGCTGAATCAACGAAATCATTTTGCATTAACCACTCCTTCAAATATGCTCTTATTGTGGAACGAGCTTCTGTTAACTGTGGTAAATCTGTCTCCGACGAAGGATACATATTTGCACAGTGAGATGTTCCTAAAAAACCATAGACTGTTATCTATACGATTTTTATTTTCACATTATATAACAAAAAAATTAAGCTATATTTACCATTAATAAAAATTGCAATATTATTTTTCGTTCTGGATCGAGTAATACCCAACGCATGCCATGGATCAACAGACCCATGTACAAAAATTACTCGACTCACTCTTATGTTTAGTTCACCGTACATCATATTAGTTATTTTAGTCGATTCCGATAATAGCATTGAATTATATCTAAACATGAAAAAATATTCTTAGTCATACGAGACATTTTTAAAGATCGGGGATTAGACTTCAGATAATTCCCGAACCCATTCTGTTCTTAAGCTAATACACACTAAACGCTTAGACATATTATAATAATATATTATATTATACCATAGGGATGAGAGTAAATATTTGATTTTATAATTTGTCTTATTATATTTATCGATATCCAAATAATGTAAAGTATAAGCATGATTTTATAATAAACAGTTACGCTATCCTATTGTTAAAATTGATAGCGTCCAGATGGACGCAACCACTAGACATCACTTTAGGATCGAAAAACATATACGTGAATAATCAATATAGTTTTATGGGTTCATGAATATAAAATATTCATAAAATGTTCTTTATATGAATCGATATAATACCAAGTATGTTAGTAAGTAAGTTTTATGAGCATTAAATAAAAACTTCATCATTTTGGAAAAATTTAAAATTTTTTTTTCCAAAAGTTAGAAAATTAAAAGTTCAACCAACCTTATTATAATTACTACTATATCGATCATCTTTAAAAGTATAAATTGATCCCCCCCCCGACCACTTTCACTCAGAATAGTTTTATCGAGAGCAATAACACATTGGTTTCAAGTTTGAAAGACCCATTCCTGTATCTCATTCAGCCGTAGGGTTATCATGATTTTCCCTAGAAAATGTTTTCTAAAATGTTATTAATTGGTACTTCAGAAATTTGTTTATTAATATTTTTTTATTTTTTAATTAAATTTAAATAATTTCTGGGAGCTGACGATACAGATTGAGCAGTGAACCAATATTTTACATACACACTAAGAACGAAAATATTAATATGATATAAACTAGTTTTTTCACTTCCTATTAAATAAAACTGAGAACGAAACATGTATATTCTTAGGCAATATATCAGTTTAGCTATCTATCGAGCCCTATGAAACGCTCCCGGTGTGTTAATATGTATACTTTTTTGAGACTTTTCACTACGAAAAATTAGGCAGATATCTTGATTTTTATTAAAATTTAGAATTCGAACGCATATTTATAAAAATTGTCACTTCAGATTTTTGAAATTAGAATATGAGTAAGATTGTAAGAATAATGTTCGAGAAGCATTGTATGAAAATTTCAAGATCTGAAAATCAACCAACATTTTTTCATTGACATTTTACAAAAAAAAAACTAAGATAACTTTAAAATTTCAAATAGTTATAAATAGCACCCAAAATCCAAAACCATTTTAAATTTATACCAAATCTAAAATATAACCATATAAATATTTGGTGAAAATTGCAATTCCCTACGATCTATACTTATTGAGTTACAATGAAAAGAAAAATCGAAACTGGCATCCCGTAAATGTTACAGTTTTTTTGTAATTTTTCGTCAGTTTTCCGCCATTATTGGGAAATTTAAAAAATTATATCTTTAATGCACCAACTAGTTAACATTTGAAATTGGAAACATATACTACTATTAAGAGTATATCTGGGACTTTTTGGTATCTCAGTGAAACATTGATTGGTTTAGAATTTTCCGATAGTTAAATATCTGTAAAAGAAAAAAAATTCGATGGTTTTATATCTTTACTAAAATAAGGAGTTGAAGAACCTCTAAAGCATATCAAGTTAGACGAATGCGGTATACCAAACATTGTATTAATAATTCTAAAAAACTTTTTGAAGCACTTAATTTACATTATAATTTGTTGAAAATCATCCAGGAATATGGGAAAATAACGAGGATTATAATAAAGTCAGAAGAAGAGTCATGGAGTTGAAAGTATGAAATGATACCGCAGAATGTGGAATTCATATTTTACAAAATTACAATTCTGTATTGGCTCAACACGAAGATTAGAAGCAATAACTTTTGATAATAGTCTAGAATTTAGATCCATCGTCACAGATTCTCTAATCGAAACGAATCAACTTTAGTTAATATTTTAATAACTTACTTTAATATATTTATCGATAATAATGTAAATTAATTTTTTTTTTACTAATATAAAAACTCATTGAGCTATCTTAAAAATTATTTTAAAATCCTCAAATTTACACATATATACAAAAGACATTGTACGTAAAAATAATTATGGGTTGTCACGATGATTATAATATATATTATTTGTAGTTGAATTTTGAGTGGTACCTTGTGTATACACTATACTGTATGTGTATCGTGTATGTGTTTATAAATTGAATAGTAGTTTAAATACCTACATTTAATATAATGATATTTCATTCAAGCTTAAATTGATTTAAAGGAATAAACTTACGATTTTCCAAAAATATCAGTGCATAAATCAATAAAATATTCTACCGGAAAACTATGACCAAAGACATGATCAACTTGGTCAGATGTTTGATAAAAACCAAATTCTGTGCATGTCTGGTATGTCCATGATCTACCTGTATAAATATACATTATACATATTACGTGGGTATGAGAGTAAACATGTAAATGTCGCGAAAACAAAATAATAATATTATTGAACGAATAGTAAATTTTGTGTATTATTTTTACTTATCTAATATCTGAGTAATGATTTATTGTTATCTTAGATCAAAATAATAATAATAAATTTAAATTTACATTTACAAGCCTAAAGCTTGTTGATTGTAGAACCTAGAACACGTAAGTATGGGTATTTAGTAAGCAGGTATATGAAGATTGAAGAATTAAGACGCAATACGTATCGTGTTTTCGGTGTGATAAATGCTTGATTGTTTATTATACAAATATGTTTAACTTAAGATTTCTGTCCAATACTGTATATGGATCCTAACAATCAATCATTCAAGAAAATAATAAAGTTGAAGTTTTAAAAAACTAGATGTGTAGAACAAACTATAGTTATAACTTATAACTCATTAACTTATAAGTGACTTCGATCTGGAAGATTATATTATATAGCTCATAATAGTAACCAAATACTAACCCATGGTTGCTTCATTGTTATCCCAAGTTGTATTAGAATATATATCTATCATATCCGAATAAATATGATCTAGACAACTAGAATTAGCGATGGATAATAGTTTGCTGTTGATAGCTGCATATCTATCTAACTAAAGACAAATAAATAACATTAATAAAAGTTATTATACCATTATATGGGTGGTCTATTATGTATAAATCCGCAATAAATTTGTTGTGCGGAATATGATATGGCCAGATTGGTACGTTATCTATACAATTTTTGATCATGTAGCTGCTACAGGCATTTCTTAAAAAAAATAATTTATAAATTTTTTAAATTATATTGGTTTATAATGGTTTCCGAGTACCTATACAGTGTAGACATGTTTTATGTATCTTTTACATTAATCTACGTTTTGAAAATACGTAATTATAATTTATTTTGATTTTCACCAAAAACGTTTATAGGTGTACCTATGACTGTTCTAAAATGATTATTGGATTTTTTTACAAATCATTACAAAAGCGTTTAAATTATATATAAAGGGGCAGTAGACTGTCATTATTTAACGAACCAAAAAAATTGAAAAACACTTTCCTCATAAGACTTTGAATTTAAATTTAAAATATACTTTTTTTTGCCATAATACGCATTTAGAAATTCGGTAGGTACTTTTTGTTCGTACTTAAACGTTGATCGGCCATAAATTATTATTATTAATCAAATGTTGTATTCGTGTCTAATGTCTATGTATTTCTATAGAGCAGCAAGAAATGAATAATTTTCTCATTGTTTTTACTTGAGATGACATACTTGGTGGCCCTAAGGCGGGATTTATCCCAAAATGTTTCTGGTTATAAAACTATTTAAATACTCTTCTCTGGATTAGCAATTAACAGTTATATAGTAAACATATGAGTGAGAATACGCCCAAAATATTTAATTTTTATATATATTTAATAAGTGTACAAAAAAATGTTCCCACGATTAATCTAAACACAATATTTATATATTTGATTGAATTAAGAATTATAATTTTGACTTTTTTTCAAATTAAAAATTACCTCACTAAATGAAAAACTTGAATAACGATAATTATTATTAAGATTTAAAAGAGATATTTATATTATTAGATCTTTATGAGCGTGCATGTAATTCTACAATAAATAAAATATAGGTACTTACTGACGTAGGTATTGATTTGTTAACCATTATGTCACATAAATATTCCAACGTTACAGAGGACTGTTCAGGGTTTTTATAATACCTGTTATTTTTATTATATTGTACTATTCCTGCGAAATTGTCAGCTAGAGCTTGATACAAAGTAGCTACATCTTTTTTGTTTTGTCTGTCTAGATTCTGGCATAATCTAAAATATAATACAATGAGGTAAAGTAAGGTTCATATTTTTAGTTATTAATAACAATAGCCATGAAATAATATAATGTGTATATATTATGTATAGGACACAGGTAATTATTTAGTTTAAAATTTATTTAAATTATACCTACTTGAATTTGTTTTCAATTATTTTTGCTCCGTGGTTGGTTTTAAGGAGAAGATTTATATTTCGATTGGCTTTTTTAATTTGTAAAACGCATTCTCCATTATAAGTAGCTAATGCGTTAGTGACTACATCGAAATATTCTATGAAAACAAATGATGTAGCCGTTTTAAGCATTTAATTACATAATGATTTTCAATTTATGTTTTAAAACTCGTAAGTTACTCCGTACCTTTAAAATTGACTTGTGCCAACAAAGGACTACTTGTAGAAATTGCTGCGTGTACGAGATGTGGGTATTTCATTCTCAACCAAGCAGATAATGATCCGGCATACGATCCTCCAATTGACACCCACTTAGCTGTAGATGGAATTTTGTATTTCGTTTGAATATTTACAATGAATTCTGCCAAATCAGCTAAAGCTTGTTCACTGCTCAAGTATACTAAATTCTCACTACTTGTGTCCCTTAAACATACATTTATTATGAAATAAAAATATGAGTTAATTATGAAAAAAATTAATAAATAAATAAATTTTTCATTTAATACTAGATGAGGCATTCAACACCTTATTTATAAGTGTTTAAAATTAGAATAATAATTAAATCTTCTCTTACAATGATTTAGATATACTTAGTTGGTAAATATTCATATTATTCATAGCTGACTCGGTAAATGTTGAATTTTTATAAATGATAGCTTTAGGTACGGCGTTTTCCATTAAAATAATTGCGATTAAGAGATAAAGAATTAGAGTAAAATCTATAAATTGACATTTAAGTATTTTCATAGACAACCTTTCGAAAAAAAATCAAACTCAGAAGATATCGATAAAATGTAAAAATATATTTTCTTCTTTTTTTCATTCCCTTAATGGAGGATTAGAATAAAATCCTTTCTTTTCTCACCTCTACACCATTAAATATATATGCTACTAAAGTTTAAAAACCTTAGGTCCAGCGATTTTATGAATAAGTGTATTGGACATATTCCTTTTTAAATATAGATTATTATTATTATTAATATTATTAGTTTTACTAGAGGTAAATATACATTCTTTTTATAACAAATGAGTACATGACACACAATTTACTCATATAGTAAAAAAAATATTTTTATATAAATTAATATACGTTAATAATGCAAGAATTATTTTTTTCGTGCAACAATCATTGTACAAATCACAAAATAAATGCGAATTGATCATATGATTTATGTTTATCATTTTATTTATTAGTTGTAATAACAGAAGTAACGACTGACGACATGTAGGTATTAAATTAATTTTTTTGCACAATTTATTATTCAGTTGAAATAAATTTGCAGCTTGTGATGGGGTAAATATACTAAATATAAACGATACACGTACTGATAAGATTTCTGTAGAGCTGTAAATACGAAGGAATCAATGTTTGAAGGGTAAGGTTATTTTAAATACAACTTCTTAAATTACTTATAATAATATTTATATAAATATATATAGGTTACAAAATATTTAAATTTTTAATCAGTCAATATATCGAGTGGTTACTATTTTTTTAAAATGTTGAGACGCTTTTATAATTATAATCATAATATATTGATTTACAATGAAAATCCTATTTAAATTCTAATGACAACATATAATATGAACAATTTTCGTAACTACAACGGGTACAACTGAAATATGAATGGAATATAGCTCGAAATAATCTTTTGTGTTGTAGACTTGAAGTCACTAAAAGTACCTATAGTACAGTTCTTACTTAGTCGGATGACTGTTCCCATAATACCGGTGTTCGAGTTGGAAACATAAAGCGTTTAATTCCTGAGCATACTCTATCCAAGCTCCACTGTGCATCCATCTAGATGAAATTGGACCTTCTCCTCCTATCATCAAAAATACGGGGCCATTGTTTTTATAATGATCCTGGTTGACTTGATATCTCTGTAACACGATTATATTGAATATTATTTTAGTTTAGGTGGTAAATGACAAATTTTAATCTGTAATACTCATAAACAATTTGTAAATAATAATGGTATGCTTATACGATGATAAAAGCACTCGTAATTATTTCTACCTGTCTCCAAGTTCTTGTATCAGATGAATTAAAATGATCTAATTTTTGTGTAAACCATTTGTTCTCGGGTATTTCATTTCTAGTTGTAGGTGAATCAGGTTCTCCGATGCCATTAAATTGATTTATCAGATTGTGAGCATTCGCGGTACTCCAACAAACGCAAAATGAAAACAAACAAAATAATATTGATTTCATTTTATAACAGCCTTTTTTGGATCTAAAAAAAATGTATTCATGGATAAATTGAATAAGATACAAATGAGATTATATTTAGGACGGATTTTTTTTTTATAAAATAGAACCATGCAATCATTACAAAATAGAAAAATTACTTTGAAAAAAAAGCTCGATGTACCTATTAGTTTAGCCGTTAGGGTAAAATATTTAATAAGTATTACATATATTTATAAATGAGTTTATACTAATTAATAGGATATATTGTTTAGTGCTCAGTACGCGTTTGAAGTGTTGAAGTGTAACTGTGTAATAATCTACAATGTACGAGCACGAAGTAATGTAGAACAGCTTTAAAATAGATTTTAGATATTTATGTTTAATTATAATAAGTTACATGAAGTAGTTCCCCTTCTCAATAGGTATACAATTATTTATGATAATCGTCCAGGTACTTATTTTTAATTTTATTGCATGTGTGTTTCAATTTAAGATTGTACCTATGCATAACACACGTTTTCTTTAATTTGTTTACGCTAATATTAATAATAAGTACCAAATTATTGTATGAAAATTATAAAATAATAAATTTATCGATCATCTCTTTAGTCCTCGTATCACATATTACATTTTATGTAATCTATGGTTGCATGGCACTCGAAGTCTCGGAGTAAGATAAAAACAACTTCAGTACCTAATATAATATGTGAATTGATGTTCCTTTATGGTATTATGGTATTGAGAGTTGATAAATTACAGTACATAAATATTAGTTAGTTGTTATATTGTTTATCAATTCAACATTAAAATAATTTACTCAAATATTATCGTGTCTATTGGTACTTGCACGACATGAATTCGATTGATCCAGACTACTCAAAGTCTCAAATCCAAATTATCAACAGCCAACATTCTATTTATTTATTTCATGACGCCTTGAGTACGTGAAATGATTATTTTAGCGCAGGAGCGAAGTGGTGCTGCTAGTTAGACAACAAAATTAGTCAATCTCTTTATTTACGTTTAACATAATTGATACGATAAGTGGAATAATAATGAACAATGAACATAATATATCCACTATATGTTATAAAGCCCAATGACCTGACCATTACTATTCTTAAATAGTTAGGCTAAAGGAGTCATTCAGTAAATCTCTGTCAACTTTATTACTCATTTTTCAGTGTTTGAAAAATGTTATAATATTTTGGTTTTGCCGTACACTTTTACGAATATACAAAATAAAAATTATTTTTTATTTCAGTGTTATAATTTGTTTAGATTAAAAATAAATACATAGGTGGGTACTCGACTAATGTACATTACTATTTTACATAGTGATGAAGTCGTAATTTTTTTAGTGAGTAGGTAAATGCTTAAGACGGATCGATGGTTTAGCGTGGAAGTCTTATTCAAAAAACGATGTTGTTTTATGACATTTACAATACTGCTGAATACTGTTACATTTTTTACCTTCGTCTCGGCAATCATTTCTATATTTCTATATTATAAGTAGTTATTTTTCTAGGTATTATTGAATGATAACGTTTTTAATTCTACATCAACGCTGAAATACTCGATACATTTTGCTAGAGAGTTTATTATATGAGCGCTATAAAATAGAATACGAGCTATAATTACAAATATTAAATATATTTCTTTTATTCACATAGTGCAACACGCAATAAGAATTAGTTCATGCGTAAATGATTTGTTAGTTCAATAAATTCAATTTTATCAAAGCTCTAGAATTACATACACTTTCTTAGGTACTCTAGAATGTTTTTTGTAACATTTTTTACATTCCCAATAACAAAGGTTTTCATAAACATTATTTTCATCATCAATTAATGATTTATAGTTAATTTACCCACCGTCCACAATTTTCATAATTAGTGATTTTTATAAAGAATAAATACAACTTTAACTTTAAAAAGACGCGATACCATGTATTCAACATTCTATGATTAAATAAAATGAAGTTATCTCTTCAACACGGTGGGATTTTGTACTATGAAATTTGTTTTTTAGTATATAAATCGAGGGCGTTTCATTTCTATATAAAATTACGTAACATGACAACTTTGATAAATATTATGATTCAATTTGGAGATTTCCAAATAATATGTCATTTACAAGTACAATGGGCTAATCAATGCTACGATTATAATATTAATTGTTATCGTATGTGATACATGGAGGTTAGATAATTATGATTTTATATATTCTACGCAAAAAATTTAATTTATCAATTATAAATAATTTTTCAAATTGATAGATTTATCAAAGATATGTATCCGTGAACTTATGTATCATATATTATTCTATAACCCATGTACACATTCAACTATAATAATTAATAAAAGTGGTGTATCGTGTATACTACTGTTTATATAATGTAGTAGCTATGTATTAGGCACCTAAAGCGAATAACAATGCATGCAGTCAAAAGAAAATTAACACATGTACCTAAAAATATGAAAAATATCATAAAATACTATGTTTTAACATTTTTATTTTTATAAATGAACAATGCTTTTCACATTATGTGAAATTTTTTTTCTATTATGACTGAATTATAGTTTTATACATTTATTGGAAGAAGTGATTTCAATTTCTCAATGGATATCTAATAACAAATTTCAGGTTAATTGAATTTTATAAAAGGAAATTAAACCGCTTCACCAATAAACTAGCTTTTAGGTAAGTTCTTACTAATTAGAGATAAACATAGGATATTGTAGAAATATAATTACTTAACTATTTATTTTAAACATAATGTAAGCCTAAATAAATATAAATAAATTAGTAGCCAAATAGAAAAGGTAATATTTAAAAATTGTTTAATGTAAGATGTATTTACGACTTTGTATCAAAGTGTAGTAAAAAAAAAAGTGTTGACAAAAGTAAAATAATAATTTTATTTTTTAACTTAAATCAGTATAATTCACATTTATTGCAATTATATACCTTCATATTATTTTAGTATAGGCAATGCAGAACCTACTATCTAAAAAACTAACTTATATGTTTAAAAAAATAATAAAATAACATAAACAACCAATATGATAACATGGTTGATGAAACTAAATGTAAATTATTATACTAATTTTTATAGTTTTGATTTAATAATAAAAGCTTTTAGTTCTTTTCGTAATATTTTACCACTTGGACTCTTGGGAATGGTATTCAAAAATTGAACACCTCCTCTAAGAAAATATTCTTTTATTACTTTGTCTAAAAAAACATAACAGCTATTAATATGTAATTCAAAGATGAGTATTAAAAATAAAATCAGATTACTCAACTGTTAACACAATTGTTAACAAAATTAACAATATCATATTTGGTAATAGATGAATTCAAAGACTTGACAACAAATGCCATTGGAATCTCTCCCACTTCCATATTAGGAAGTCCTGTAACAGCTGCGTCGTCTATTTCGGGATGAGTTAACAATATTGATTCTAAATATGCTGGTGAAACCTACAATCGAATGAAAAAAAAAGTGAAATTAACAGGAAAACATTGCACATTTAAGTAAACCAAAAATATTTTTACCTGATAGCCATTACAATTGATAAGATCTTTGAGTCTACCAATAACATAAAAATAATGATCTTCATCATAGTACCCAAAATCTCCTGTATGGAGCCATCTTTCAGCATCAATTTTAGCAAAGGTTTCTTCAGGATTGTCATAATAACCTTCCATGATCATGGGTCCTTTGAAACACAGTTCACCACATTGATTCGCTCTTAAAGGTTTACCATTTTTTAAATCAATCACCTATAATTCATAAAAAAACAATGTATGAGTCAGTTTAAATTAAAAATTTAACTATCATAGAAGAAGACTAACTTTTCCTGACATGCCGCTTATCAATTTACCCACAGACCAATTCATAGGTATATTATTATCTTCATCATGTAAAGTAGCCAAAATACATGATTCAGTCATTCCATACCCTTGACGTAAAATTAAGGGTTTGCCTCTACCTATCTTTTTAGCAATGTCATATTGAATGTTTAGAGACAATGGTGCTGCTCCAAAGCATATAGCTTTTAAACTTGTTAAATTGTAATTTTTTACTGTGGGCTGTTTGGCGAGCAATACCATCATTGGTGGAACAACGAGTAAAACTGTAATCTAAATAAAATGGAACATATAATATTGTGTAGTTCAATTAAAGTTAATAAATAAATAAAATGCATGAATACTTTTTGAATTTCAATAGATTTTAAAAATAAATCCAAACCAAAATATCTAAACACTACGAGTTTACTGCCAATTGACATACACATACACATGGACAGTAATCCATAACCATGAAACATAGGTACTACACCCGACAAGGTGTCAGAAGAATCCACAAATGTATGAGTATAACAGGTACTATAACAGTAAAAAGATAAATCATAAATTAAAAATAAAATTTAAAAATGATTTGTAGGTCCATAATGGTATAAAATATTAAAAATATTTTATCATTGAGAGGAATTAAATTTGTTACAGATAAGTGTATACATGACTATGAATTGTAAAATTATAGACATAAGTCAATAAAAATTATTAAAATATTTGAATAATTTAATTTTGTAAATTATACCATATCGGTGAAAAATTTTAATTTAAAATTTTACATTAGAAGTGATTAATGTAATTTAAACAAGTATGTAATTTATAAGCATGTTACAAGATAGTAATATGGAACTAAATTTACAACCTGTAAACAAAATTAAAATAATATAAAATTGTACTGTAAAACTTCCTAAAATTAACATGTTGTAATCATCTATAAATTAACAAAGACCAATTTGTTTCCAATATGTATTACAAAAAGTGAACTATATCAAAACATTCCATATTTTCTTTGGTTAGTTTTGTTTAACCAATAAATTATTATTATTTTTTAACTAATTTAATTACTATAAATCATACTCACTTCAAAATATTCATGCAGAGGTATAAAGCTTTATGAGTTAACTTTACTCCTTTTGGCAAACCAGTTGTTCCACCAGAAAATAGTATCACAGAAGTCTGGCTGTTGTCATATTTTACTGGTATAAAACTATTATTTTCTTCCAAAGTTTTAGGGTTGCAAATTAAATAGAATGGACATACATGTACACGCAATAAAAAATCCCAATTTTTGGCAGCACTTTTGATACCATTTAGACCAATGTTGCATGCAAATGTAACTTTTGGTCTACATATGTTGAACACATGTACCAATTCCTCTGGTTAAAACATAAATATGGCATAAAGTTAAAAATACATAGGTATTTTATATTAGTTCAGTTTTGATTCTACATACAAGCATATGCACTTAAACAGTCAATATAGAAAGCTACAAATGAACACACATTTTAAGTACATTATACAAATATATTTATGATAAAAAGGACAGTGAAGAGGAAAGAATACTTTGTTAGGTGACATAAGAAATATAGGTTTTTAAAAAATAGTATAGTAAAAATATAATTATTAAGAAAATAATCAAAAAAATTAGTCACCTATTTCAGTAGCTGGGCACGATAAGAAATACAAGTACCTACATAATATGTATGTAATTAAAATAAATACATTTTTCAAACTTACTTTCATTATACAGTGGATTGAATAATGCACAAACACCTCCGACATGCCATATACCCAAAAGAAGAGATGGATACCAAATAGTGTTTTCACAGGATATTCCAATAATATCACCTTTCTGAATTCCACATTTATATTTTAACCATTCAGCAATATTGTAACTTGCATTTAAAATATTATCAAAAGTAAATGCTGATCCATTGTGAACGTCAATCTGTTCATACAATAACAATTACTTTATGTCCAAGTACACAAAAGTAACAATAATATTTTAAACATTTCAATTAATATTACATGGTTAGTATGAAATGTAGTTTTCTGATGGGACTATAATCATAGGAAATTTTTAATTTCAAATAATAATTGAAATGAATGTTATAATTTTTAGTTATAAGACCATCTAACCAGAATTTAACTAGACCATAAAGTTGTCAAACTTGCTGATGACTGCAATTTTATTATGGTAAATCAATAGAGGTAGGTGTTACGCCTCTATTAAAATTGGTTTTATTATTTATAATTGGATTTCTGTATGAACGTTCATTAAAATGTATTGCTAAGATTACTAGTTTAATATACAATATACCATTGCAGTCCCTTTTCCATATTCATTGAGAAATCGAGTGAAGAACTGACTTAAATTTGTCTTGCTATCTAAGAAGTATCTAGGAATCTCATCCGTGTGTATAATGTTTTCTTCAGTACTAGCCATTGCTTATTAATTCTATGGAACAAACAAAAGTAAAACTATTATTATTATTAAGCAACAACAATGGATCACAAAATAATTAAGACATAAATATGGACATAGAATATGGGTAATACCACTGAAAGAATAATTTTTGAACCAACACATATGTCTCCAATTATTACAAAATAAATAAACACTCCTTACTTGTTCTATAAAATTGGATTCTCAAAAATGTCTTTTAAATTCTAATGAGATCCTAACCTCGATTAAGTTGATCGGACACTTTAAACAATAGTTTTTTTTACTAAATCACTGTGTTAAATGATTGGATATCAAGTGTTTCATTAAATTAGTTAAATATCGAAATAAATTATATTAAATTTTGATGCTAAATGGTTTTTTTTTTCAAAGAGTCATGGCCGCCTGATGGTTCGAACATTTATATACGAATAACGTGTCTATACTTCTATAGGTTAGCTGTCAGAAAAGTGTTAAAAATCCGAATACAATTTTTTTGGTATAAACGATGCTGCCAACTTAATATAAAAAATATATCAATTCGGTATGTTAGTTTTGAATAACATGTTATAATATTGTACATTCATTTTCATATTTTATTGTTTATATATTCAGAATTGACTTCACTCAATGAAATCTAAGATTTTAAACATGAAGACTAGATAATTTATGGAAACCAAACCATTCTAATGGCCGCCTAGGACCTGTTATAAAAGTTACCCGACAAAAAGCGTACGGTTAATCTGCCACCAGGAGTGCGTTGTTCGAGAGGAGGGCTGTTTTACCATGTAGTATAATGTACCATAATTGTACCATAATACAGTACCATGTACCATAATTTAAGCATTAGACAAAAAAAAAATGTTATATAAAAAGTAGAAGCTTCCTTCCCTCAAATCGAAAAAATATTAAATTATGTTATTCCTGTTGGCTGTTAGTTATCTTTAATACTCAAACTGAATAAGTTTTTATTTTTATTGGAGCATTGAGATAAAATAATACAATATTATAGTTACTATAATGCTACTAATTATAGTGATACTATATTGATAGGTACAACTATTAGTAGTATCAATATAAATGTGTTTTTAAATTTAGATTCTAAGAGAAAGAGAAAAAAAAGCCCATTCATTTTAATGATTCCATATTAATTACTTCAACAATTTCAGGATCTGAATTAGTTAATCTGTAAGTTACTGTTACAGAAATTATATTTATTATAGGATATTAGACTCCATAACTGTAAATTTAAAAAAAATTTTCCTCATAAAGTTTAAAATTAGATGTTTTTGTGGATGATCTCATAAAACTTCAATATTATTAAGGAAGTTTAATAATTTAATATTTATGTTATACCTATTCAATAATTTTTTTTATAATTTTTTTTTTTCAATTTAGAAATACTGCATGTTTACAATTAATCTCGACAATAATTTGTACATATTATGGGTGATTATATATGCATCTCAGAATTTAGAAAGAACAGTATGGTGGCGATAATGACAGTAACTTGACAGATTGAGAGGGAAGTATCTGGCGAGTATCGGGTGTGTGTTGAGAGAATGAAGTGAATGGAGTGAAATGGAGTGAAAATAAATGAGAATGCTCTGAGGACAGGAAAGGGCAAATAAACATAATATGATTTATATAAGAGACTGCTGGGGTATGAGGAAAAATACAAAGAGGCTAGTCGTTTGAAGATAATTTAAAGGAATGTGAAGAAAGTAAGATGATTTTTATAGTTTGCATTGATATTTATATTTATATTGTACCTAAAGGTCATGTATTAAACATTAATAACTAATTTTTGAAGAAATTACTGTTGCTAAAAATTTGGTTAAATAAAGGTAACAAAATCCATAGCTATTCATAATTAGCTCAAATCCAAACTCACCCCATTGATGTTATTACCCTTAGACTATTAAATTGACCTCATTGGTATTGAGGTCTGAAAACAGACTCCCAATTTTCACTAAAAATATTGTTTAGCTACATTCCTAGCAATTCCAATATTTCTACCCATCTTTGACTTTGATACATACAACTCCTTACTATGTGGCGACTTCAACGCATTTTATCCCGCTTAGGGCCCCAACACAGTCTTTAGTCGTGGAAATTTGATCTATGACACAATCAATTCACTAGGCCTATAAATATTAAATGACGGTAGTCCTATACATATTGGGTGTTAAAATTCAACGGACTCTGTAATTGATTTATCTTTCTGTTTTTCTAACTGTATATGGACATTTCTTGACGAACTCTAAGTGAGCCCAATGGTAGCGACTATATTCCAATCATACTAAAAGCTCTCTCCAGTCATCACACGCAATTGTCAAATCTCCACCTTGATTCTATCTTAAATCATCCGATTCATTACAATTTTAATCGAGCAAACTGGGCATCTTTTTCTCTCCAAATTCAATACTCAATTTCCTTCCTCCAGAACGACCTAATCTCAACAATGTCCTATACAACTCACTAAACACTAATATTATAAATAACGTAGCCAAATCAACAATACCCATCAAAAGACTAAATGTACAACCCTTTACACTATCTCCTCCATGATGGAACTATATTTCTACCAATTCTGTTAAAAATGGATGCTTACTTTTTAGGGCTTTTCGAATCTCAGATTCGGTATACTACTTTCATTCGTATCGTAACACATGCGCTCTTACAACTCAGGTTCTTAAAAATGAAAAAGTTGGAAACGCTTTTGCTCAAACTTGAATCCATCAAACTTTTAATCTGTGGTCCACGGTCGTACATTTCAAAAACTGTAAATCCTTCCTCACGTCCAGACAACGACGAATGGTTCGAAGCTTTTTGCTCTAAAATCACCCCATGTTATGTCTAGACAGAATCATCTAACATCTGAAACATCTAATTACGCTAGGTCACAATTGTCTCATATATGCCGACGGTATAATCATCTTCACCTCTAATAAATTGCTAAATCTAGCTGCTTTACAACTCAACTTGGCCCTCGATGATTTAAAATATATCCTATACATAAAATATAGATAAAATTTCATTTTAAATTGCCCTAGAGAAATGAAATCCGTTATCTTCGCCGCCGCAGATATGTTGACGTTTCCTACGTAGTTTGTGATAATAAAATCATCTCCTATATCTCTAGTGCCACTTGTTAGGGCATCACATTAGAATGCAAATTTCGATGGAAATCACATATTATATCACCCTCAGCAGTCGTCTCTAATTGTCTAACTTCCTAAGGACAGTAACTAATACCCGGTGGGGCTCTCACCATTTAAGCCGATTAGTTATTTACAAATCCCTGATACGGTCTAAACTCAATTACGGATGCTTTGTCTTCGGCTCCGCCTCCTTCTCTAATTGGAAGGTTATTAATTTATAAACAAACTACAAATTTCCTGCCTTAGAAACATAATGGGTTACAAAAGAGCTGCCCCATGTCCTGTCATCAAAGTAAAATCCAACTGCGCGTCTTTCAATATTATGCCGGTGGTTAGCTGGAACATTTCTTCTAAAATCATTGTATCTCTTGAATCATTTAATCTTTGATAATATGTACTATTCGTTATTTTTGAGTTTGCATTATGTCCCCAAATCAATGACTATCTTTTCAGTTACAGCTAATTCTCTCACAATCATACGTATACAAATCCCTTATATTTGTACTTATTGTTCGAAAAAATAATGTTTCATACCTGTCACTTAATGAACTTAAATGAATGTCTATACCCATTGTTAACTAATTAATTTTTATACCTAAAAAATTATAACTATGATCTAAATTTACTGGGTCCATTATAATAATAAAAATCAGTAAATAAAAAATAGGTAAAATCAGCTTTTACTCAGCAATAATGGCTTATACAAAATAATATGTAGACAGAATGACTATATTTGATTGGAATTTTATTCAAGAAAATATGAGCTATAATTATAACTTATTTTGTTTATTGATTAAACATGTGTAGAAATGTTTAGAACAAGTCGTTGTCTCACTGTCTTTCTACTCGTATCTATTGGTTGAAGGTGTATATCCATCTCATTCACCTCTTTCTGTAGTTGAATCCCATCTCTGCTCTGTTGAAAAAATATTGTCAAACAACAAGTTATTTATTTTATGCAGTGACAATAATATTCATCACATTAAATGGTCAGCTGATGAGTTAGGACCTTCTCCTTCAGGTGATTTTAATCCTATTTCCCACTCTATTGTTGATTTACTATCTTATTTCAATTCTTCTAGCTTAACTTTCTTTCAAATAATTGTTGTAGTATTCTAGATCTCATTTTCTACAACTCCAGTTAAGTTTCAGTATGTTTAGGTACTGAATCTCTTGTTATACCAGACCCCTACCACTCTGCTTTACACATAAAGTTTCTCTTCTAATCTATCAACGGAACTTTAAGCACTCATGCATATAGTGACTTTAAATCTGCTAACTTCCTTGCCATATAACAATATTTAACTTTTATGACTAGGAAGTTACTCAATGGATGGCGCGTCCACCTTTATTAACGATGTCCTACTTCAATCCACTGATTTGTTTGTTCCTACAAAGAATTTTAAATAACCTCAATTCTCTCACTGGACTTCTACTACCCATAAAAAACGTGTACATACAGCATTTCAATGTTCCTAGTCACCAAGTGACAACACTACCTTTTCTGAACTTAAAGCAAAATGTAAGCTATTATCTAAGATAGACTATGAGGCTTGTATTAAAAATGCAGAGGAAATGCTGTCACTAAATCCCTCCTCCTTCTGGATATTTAATAAAAAATGTATTATTAAATACTATATATTTCTATACATCTATTGAAATATATATATTTTGGTGTATCATTCTTATAGTAAGAAATTTAAAATTTTTTTAATAAAGAAAACTTTTGGGGATTAAAAACTCCCATCAGTGAACATAAGTGAAAGATATTTTTGAGAAAAAAGGGTGTTAATTTGTGTACCTATAACGCCAAAATCATAAATACACCTCTGCTAAAGGTAATATCTTAAATCATGATATGTTGACGAAAAAGTGTTAATAAATTATACGTAGGTCTGGGTATATCAGTAGTGTATTTAGGTATAACTTATAGAGGGTATCACTCGTAAATATGTCACTAAGGTTTATCAATGGATTTTTATGTAATGCAATCAGTATAAAACATATTTGTCATTAACTAAGTAATTAATTCCTAATTGTATCGACTTTGCCAATAACCTTTTCTGAAATAGGCCATTTACAGAATATAAATATCTAGGACTATAGAAATTCACCAATGTTATATTATGTTATTTATTGGTCATTAAATAATCAATTCCTAATCATTGGTTAAACCGATGGGTATAAGTTAGTGACCAAGTTAATATAATATTAAAAAATTGTGTAATATAAGATGTGTCAGTGGCTGTACATTGTAGTATAGTAAAAAAAAGTATTACACAAGTAAAATAATAATTTTTATTTACTTAATCCAATAAAATGCACATTTTTTGAGATACGATACCTTCATATTATTTTAGTGTAAGCAATGAAAAACCTACTACCTATACAACCCCACTTACCTATTTCAAAACAATCATAAACGACATACAAATCCACTATAAAGACAATATGAATAAATATAGATGATTATACTAATTTTTATAGTTTTGATTTAATCATTAAAGTTTTTAGTTCTCTTCGTAATATTTTCCCACTTGGATTCTTGGGAATGGCATCCAAAAATTTAACACCTCCTCTAAGACGCTTTTGTGCTGATACTTTATCTAAAACACATCACAGCTAGTAACATGTAATTAAATGATGAGTATAAAAAATAAAATCAGATTACTCAACTGTTAACAAAATTAACAACATCTTTTTCGGTGATAGTTGAATTCAAAGACTTGACAACAAATGCCATAGGAAGTTCTCCAGCTTCCTCATTAGGAAGTCCAGCAACAGCAGCGTCATCTATTTCGGGATGTGTTAACAATACTGATTCTAATTCTGCTGGTGCAACCTACATTCAAATAAATATCAAAAGAAAATTAACAGGAAAACAATGTAAAATAAGGTAAAACAAAAATTTTTTTACCTGGTAGCCTTTATACTTTATAAGTTCTTTGAGTCTATCAACAATATAAAAAAAATTATTTTCATCATAGTATCCTACATCTCCTGTATGGAGCCATCCTTCAACATCAATTGTAGCAAATGTTTCTTTGGGATTTTCATAATAACCTTTCATGATCATAGGTCCTTTGAAACACAGTTCACCACTTTGATTTACTCCTAAAGGGTTACCATTTTTTAAATCAATTACCTATATTTATAAAAAAAAACAGAATGGTGTCAGTTTAAATTAATAATTTAAATATAATTGAATAAGACTAACTTTTCCTGACATGCCACGCATCAATTTACCCACAGAACTATTTACGGGTACATCTTCACTGTGTAATGTAGCCAAAATACATGATTCAGTCATTCCATACCCTTGTTGTACTGTTAATGGTTTACCACAACTTATCCTTTTAACAATTTCATTTTGAATGTCTAGAGACAATGGTGCTGCTCCAGAGTATATAGCTTTCAAACTTGTTAAATTGTATTTATCTACTAAGGGATGTTTGGCAAGAAATACCATCAAAGGTGGAACAGCAAGTAAAACAGTAATCTAAATAAAAATGAACATATAATCCTGTGCAGTTTAATTATAATTAATAAGTAAAAAAATGCCTGAATACTTTTTGAATTTCAATAGATTTCAAAAATAAATCTCCATCAAAATATTTTAACACAATGACTTTACTGCCAAATGACATACACATACACATGACCAGTAATCCATAACCATGAAACATAGGTACTAGACCCATCAAGGTATCAGAAGAATTCACAAATGTATGAGTGTAACAGTCACTATAATAGTAAAAAGAAAAATATATAAATTAAAATTCACATTTTTAAATATTATTGTAGGGTAATAATGGTTTAATAATATAATGATAATTTTGTTAATAATGTTTTAAACTATTTAAAATATTTTATCATTGAGTTGAATTTAATATGTCTTAAGTAGGTTTGTAGACATGATTATGAATTATAAAAAGATTGACATATATTGTATTCAATAAAATTATAAAATATAACAAGAATAATTGAATTTAATAGGTTGCAAATGGGTGAATAAATTATTTTTTTTTATTTATGATTTAAATTGTAATTTAAAATTTAATGATACAAGTGATTAATGCAATTTGAACAAGTAAGTAGTTTATAAGAATATAACAAGATAGTAATATGGTACTACATTTATAACCTGTAAACAAAATTACAATACTAAAAAATTGTATTATAAAACTTCCTACAATGAACATGTTTTGATCATTTAAAAATTAACAAAGTCCTATTTGTTTCCAATTTGTAATACAAAAAGTGAACTATGTATATCAAAATAATTTATTTTTTCATTGGTTAGTTTAGTTTAACCAATATATAATTATTGTTATACAGTTAACTAATTAAACTATAAACCATACTAACTTCAAAATATTTATGCAGAGGTATAAAGATTTATGTGTTAACTCAACTCCTTTTGGCAAACCAGTTGTTCCACTAGAAAACAGTATCACAGAAGTCTGACTGTTATCATACTTAGTTGGTACAAAAGTATTATTTTCTTTCAAAGTTCTAGGGTTGCAAAGTATATCAAGTGGAAATACATATGAATATTTTAATAAATCACATTTTTTGGCAGCATCTCTTACAACATTTAAAGCCATGTCGGATGCAATCATAATTTTTGGTTTACATATGTTCAACACATGTATCAATTCCTCTAGTTAAAATAGAAAATACGACATACAGTTAAAAATACAATAAGTTTTTAAGTTAGTTCAGTTTTGACTGTACATATAACTATACAAGCATATGAAGTTAGATAGGTAATATAGAAAGTAACAAATTAACATACATTTTAAGTACATGATAAGAATGTATTAATGATTAAAACGACAGTTTAGAAGAAATAATACTTTGTTAGGTGACAAGAGATTAATATAAGTTGTTAAAAAATAATGTTGTAAAAATATTATAACTATTAAAAAAATAATCAAAAAAATTAGTCACCTATTTCAGTAGCTGGGCACAATAAGAAATACAAGTACCTACATAATATGCATTTAATTAAAATAAATAAATTTTTCAAACTTACTTTTATTATACATTGGATTGAATAGTGCACAAATACCTCCGACATGCCATATACCCAAAAGAAGAGATGGATACCAAATAGTGTTTTCACTGGATATTCCAATAATATCACCTTTCTTGATTCCCCATTCATACTTTAAAGAATCAGCAATATTGTAACTTGCATTTAAAATGTTATTGAAAGTAAATGCTGATCCATTGTGAACGTCAATCTGTTCATACAATAACAATTACATAAAAGTAACAATAAAATAGTGTATTATGAACATTTCAATATACATCACATGTTTAATACGAAATATTTAATTGCAAGTTATAATTTTACAGAATTTTATAATTTTTAGTTTTCAAGTCATCTAAACAGTATTGACCCGGACAACCAGAATATAAAATTGTCAAAATTGTTGATGAACGCAATTTTCATATGGTAAATCGATAGAGGTAGGTTAGGTGTTACGCATTTATGTAAATTGGCTTTATAATTTATGAGTGAATTTCTGCATGAATGTTCAGTAAAATGTATTGCTAAGATTACTAGTTTAACATACCATTGCAGTCGCATTTCTTCGTTCACTGAGCAATCGAATGAAGTACTGACTAAGATTTGACTTGCTATCTAACAAGTATTTAGGAATCGCAGCTGTGTGTAAAATGTTTTCTTCCATACTGGACATTGTTTATTAACTATAAAATATATGAAACAAAAAAATAACTAATTTCACTACAAAGATGGATCATAACAAAATTAAAATATAAATATGTACTAAGAATATAGGTCCCACTACTGCATGACTATAAAGAACTTTTTAACTGAGCACAACAGAGGAATAATTTTATTTTAAATTAAAGAAATACTCCTTACTTGTTCGTTAAAATTGGATTTTCAAAAATGTCTTTTGAGTTCTGACGAGATCCTAATTTCGATTAATTCGATCGGAATCTTTTAACAGTAATACTAAATCACCATGTCAAAATACTGGATACCTAGTGGCTCATTTTATTAGTAAATTACAGAATAAATATTTTCAATATAAAATGCTAAACACTTTTTTCATTCGAAAAGAGTCGTGGCCGCCTAATGGTAATGAATATTCAATTACGTAGAACGAGTTACGTCGATTCTCTCGGCTCTCGTTGATTTTGTTTTCATTACTAATTTGACCAAATCAATAATCACAGGATATTATCAAATCGTTCCTGTCGTTTTATCATTTAAACAGATAAGGTTATCACGACATTTCGTAAACTTTCAGGTTCAATTATTAACATTTTCGATTTCGATTTGTACAACAATAATTTTCTCTTATATACAAATATATAATCGTTCGATTGTCGATCACGTTTTACAAATATTTCAATTAAAAATTAAAAAAAAAAAACTCTCTCGCTTTTGCTATAATATTATATCTTCTACTTGCACTGTCAAATTGGTTTTGAATTGCATACTATTAGGTACTATACATCTATACTATTATATTTTTTACAAGTGAATGAATGCATATGCACTTACCTTGTTGTTTAAGAATCTTCGAAAAAAATTATACTCCTAAAAGAACGATATTAATTTTTTTTATTTCGAAAAGGAATGCTTCAAGTTTACGTAGTGATATGTATCAAATATATTTTTGGTAATTTCAATAGATTTTAAAAATAAATCCAAACCAAAATATCTAAACACTACGAGTTTACTGCCAATTGACATACACATACACATGGACAGTAATCCATAACCATGAAACATAGGTACTACACCCGACAAGGTGTCAGAAGAATCCACAAATGTATGAGTATAACAGGTACTATAACAGTAAAAAGATAAATCATAAATTAAAAATAAAATTTAAAAATGATTTGTAGGTCCATAATGGTATAAAATATTAAAAATATTTTATCACTGAGAGGAATTAAATTTGTTACAGATAAGTGTATACATGACTATGAATTGTAAAATTATAGACATAAGTCAATAAAAATTATTAAAATATTTGAATAATTTAATTTTGTAAATTATACCATATCGGTGAAAAATTTTAATTTAAAATTTTACATTAGAAGTGATTAATGTAATTTAAACAAGTATGTAATTTATAAGCATGTTACAAGATAGTAATATGGAACTAAATTTACAACCTGTAAACAAAATTAAAATAATATAAAATTGTACTGTAAAACTTCCTAAAATTAACATGTTGTAATCATCTATAAATTAACAAAGACCAATTTGTTTCCAATATGTATTACAAAAAGTGAACTATATCAAAACATTCCATATTTTCTTTGGTTAGTTTTGTTTAACCAATAAATTATTATTATTTTTTAACTAATTTAATTACTATAAATCATACTCACTTCAAAATATTCATGCAGAGGTATAAAGCTTTATGAGTTAACTTTACTCCTTTTGGCAAACCAGTTGTTCCACCAGAAAATAGTATCACAGAAGTCTGGCTGTTGTCATATTTTACTGGTATAAAACTATTATTTTCTTCCAAAGTTTTAGGGTTGCAAATTAAATAGAATGGACATACATGTACACGCAATAAAAAATCCCAATTTTTGGCAGCACTTTTGATACCATTTAGACCAATGTTGCATGCAAATGTAACTTTTGGTCTACATATGTTGAACACATGTACCAATTCCTCTGGTTAAAACATAAATATGGCATAAAGTTAAAAATACATAGGTATTTTATATTAGTTCAGTTTTGATTCTACATACAAGCATATGCACTTAAACAGTCAATATAGAAAGCAACAAATGAACACACATTTTAAGTACATTATACAAATATATTTATGATAAAAAGGACAGTGAAGAGGAAAGAATACTTTGTTAGGTGACATAAGAAATATAGGTTTTTAAAAAATAGTATAGTAAAAATATAATTATTAAGAAAATAATCAAAAAAATTAGTCACCTATTTCAGTAGCTGGGCACGATAAGAAATACAAGTACCCACATAATATGTATGTAATTAAAATAAATACATTTTTCAAACTTACTTTCATTATACAGTGGATTGAATAATGCACAAACACCTCCGACATGCCATATACCCAAAAGAAGAGATGGATACTGTTACAGAAATTATATTTATTATAGGATATTAGACTCCATAACTGTAAATTTAAAAAAAATTTTCCTCATAAAGTTTAAAATTAGATGTTTTTGTGGATGATCTCATAAAACTTCAATATTATTAAGGAAGTTTAATAATTTAATATTTATGTTATACCTATTCAATAATTTTTTTTATAATTTTTTTTTTTCAATTTAGAAATACTGCATGTTTACAATTAATCTCGACAATAATTTGTACATATTATGGGTGATTATATATGCATCTCAGAATTTAGAAAGAACAGTATGGTGGCGATAATGACAGTAACTTGACAGATTGAGAGGGAAGTATCTGGCGAGTATCGGGTGTGTGTTGAGAGAATGAAGTGAATGGAGTGAAATGGAGTGAAAATAAATGAGAATGCTCTGAGGACAGGAAAGGGCAAATAAACATAATATGATTTATATAAGAGACTGCTGGGGTATGAGGAAAAATACAAAGAGGCTAGTCGTTTGAAGATAATTTAAAGGAATGTGAAGAAAGTAAGATGATTTTTATAGTTTGCATTGATATTTATATTTATATTGTACCTAAAGGTCATGTATTAAACATTAATAACTAATTTTTGAAGAAATTACTGTTGCTAAAAATTTGGTTAAATAAAGGTAACAAAATCCATAGCTATTCATAATTAGCTCAAATCCAAACTCACCCCATTGATGTTATTACCCTTAGACTATTAAATTGACCTCATTGGTATTGAGGTCTGAAAACAGACTCCCAATTTTCACTAAAAATATTGTTTAGCTACATTCCTAGCAATTCCAATATTTCTACCCATCTTTGACTTTGATACATACAACTCCTTACTATGTGGCGACTTCAACGCATTTTATCCCGCTTAGGGCCCCAACACAGTCTTTAGTCGTGGAAATTTGATCTATGACACAATCAATTCACTAGGCCTATAAATATTAAATGACGGTAGTCCTATACATATTGGGTGTTAAAATTCAACGGACTCTGTAATTGATTTATCTTTCTGTTTTTCTAACTGTATATGGACATTTCTTGACGAACTCTAAGTGAGCCCAATGGTAGCGACTATATTCCAATCATACTAAAAGCTCTCTCCAGTCATCACACGCAATTGTCAAATCTCCACCTTGATTCTATCTTAAATCATCCGATTCATTACAATTTTAATCGAGCAAACTGGGCATCTTTTTCTCTCCAAATTCAATACTCAATTTCCTTCCTCCAGAACGACCTAATCTCAACAATGTCCTATACAACTCACTAAACACTAATATTATAAATAACGTAGCCAAATCAACAATACCCATCAAAAGACTAAATGTACAACCCTTTACACTATCTCCTCCATGGTGGAACTATATTTCTACCAATTCTGTTAAAAATGGATGCTTACTTTTTAGGGCTTTTCGAATCTCAGATTCGGTATACTACTTTCATTCGTATCGTAACACATGCGCTCTTACAACTCAGGTTCTTAAAAATGAAAAAGTTGGAAACGCTTTTGCTCAAACTTGAATCCATCAAACTTTTAATCTGTGGTCCACGGTCGTACATTTCAAAAACTGTAAATCCTTCCTCACGTCCAGACAACGACGAATGGTTCGAAGCTTTTTGCTCTAAAATCACCCCATGTTATGTCTAGACAGAATCATCTAACATCTGAAACATCTAATTACGCTAGGTCACAATTGTCTCATATATGCCGACGGTATAATCATCTTCACCTCTAATAAATTGCTAAATCTAGCTGCTTTACAACTCAACTTGGCCCTCGATGATTTAAAATATATCCTATACATAAAATATAGATAAAATTTCATTTTAAATTGCCCTAGAGAAATGAAATCCGTTATCTTCGCCGCCGCAGATATGTTGACGTTTCCTACGTAGTTTGTGATAATAAAATCATCTCCTATATCTCTAGTGCCACTTGTTAGGGCATCACATTAGAATGCAAATTTCGATGGAAATCACATATTATATCACCCTCAGCAGTCGTCTCTAATTGTCTAACTTCCTAAGGACAGTAACTAATACCCGGTGGGGCTCTCACCATTTAAGCCGATTAGTTATTTACAAATCCCTGATACGGTCTAAACTCAATTACGGATGCTTTGTCTTCGGCTCCGCCTCCTTCTCTAATTGGAAGGTTATTAATTTATAAACAAACTACAAATTTCCTGCCTTAGAAACATAATGGGTTACAAAAGAGCTGCCCCATGTCCTGTCATCAAAGTAAAATCCAACTGCGCGTCTTTCAATATTATGCCGGTGGTTAGCTGGAACATTTCTTCTAAAATCATTGTATCTCTTGAATCATTTAATCTTTGATAATATGTACTATTCGTTATTTTTGAGTTTGCATTATGTCCCCAAATCAATGACTATCTTTTCAGTTACAGCTAATTCTCTCACAATCATACGTATACAAATCCCTTATATTTGTACTTATTGTTCGAAAAAATAATGTTTCATACCTGTCACTTAATGAACTTAAATGAATGTCTATACCCATTGTTAACTAATTAATTTTTATACCTAAAAAATTATAACTATGATCTAAATTTACTGGGTCCATTATAATAATAAAAATCAGTAAATAAAAAATAGGTAAAATCAGCTTTTACTCAGCAATAATGGCTTATACAAAATAATATGTAGACAGAATGACTATATTTGATTGGAATTTTATTCAAGAAAATATGAGCTATAATTATAACTTATTTTGTTTATTGATTAAACATGTGTAGAAATGTTTAGAACAAGTCGTTGTCTCACTGTCTTTCTACTCGTATCTATTGGTTGAAGGTGTATATCCATCTCATTCACCTCTTTCTGTAGTTGAATCCCATCTCTGCTCTGTTGAAAAAATATTGTCAAACAACAAGTTATTTATTTTATGCAGTGACAATAATATTCATCACATTAAATGGTCAGCTGATGAGTTAGGACCTTCTCCTTCAGGTGATTTTAATCCTATTTCCCACTCTATTGTTGATTTACTATCTTATTTCAATTCTTCTAGCTTAACTTTCTTTCAAATAATTGTTGTAGTATTCTAGATCTCATTTTCTACAACTCCAGTTAAGTTTCAGTATGTTTAGGTACTGAATCTCTTGTTATACCAGACCCCTACCACTCTGCTTTACACATAAAGTTTCTCTTCTAATCTATCAACGGAACTTTAAGCACTCATGCATATAGTGACTTTAAATCTGCTAACTTCCTTGCCATATAACAATATTTAACTTTTATGACTAGGAAGTTACTCAATGGATGGCGCGTCCACCTTTATTAACGATGTCCTACTTCAATCCACTGATTTGTTTGTTCCTACAAAGAATTTTAAATAACCTCAATTCTCTCACTGGACTTCTACTACCCATAAAAAACGTGTACATACAGCATTTCAATGTTCCTAGTCACCAAGTGACAACACTACCTTTTCTGAACTTAAAGCAAAATGTAAGCTATTATCTAAGATAGACTATGAGGCTTGTATTAAAAATGCAGAGGAAATGCTGTCACTAAATCCCTCCTCCTTCTGGATATTTAATAAAAAATGTATTATTAAATACTATATATTTCTATACATCTATTGAAATATATATATTTTGGTGTATCATTCTTATAGTAAGAAATTTAAAATTTTTTTAATAAAGAAAACTTTTGGGGATTAAAAACTCCCATCAGTGAACATAAGTGAAAGATATTTTTGAGAAAAAAGGGTGTTAATTTGTGTACCTATAACGCCAAAATCATAAATACACCTCTGCTAAAGGTAATATCTTAAATCATGATATGTTGACGAAAAAGTGTTAATAAATTATACGTAGGTCTGGGTATATCAGTAGTGTATTTAGGTATAACTTATAGAGGGTATCACTCGTAAATATGTCACTAAGGTTTATCAATGGATTTTTATGTAATGCAATCAGTATAAAACATATTTGTCATTAACTAAGTAATTAATTCCTAATTGTATCGACTTTGCCAATAACCTTTTCTGAAATAGGCCATTTACAGAATATAAATATCTAGGACTATAGAAATTCACCAATGTTATATTATGTTATTTATTGGTCATTAAATAATCAATTCCTAATCATTGGTTAAACCGATGGGTATAAGTTAGTGACCAAGTTAATATAATATTAAAAAATTGTGTAATATAAGATGTGTCAGTGGCTGTACATTGTAGTATAGTAAAAAAAAGTATTACACAAGTAAAATAATAATTTTTATTTACTTAATCCAATAAAATGCACATTTTTTGAGATACGATACCTTCATATTATTTTAGTGTAAGCAATGAAAAACCTACTACCTATACAACCCCACTTACCTATTTCAAAACAATCATAAACGACATACAAATCCACTATAAAGACAATATGAATAAATATAGATGATTATACTAATTTTTATAGTTTTGATTTAATCATTAAAGTTTTTAGTTCTCTTCGTAATATTTTCCCACTTGGATTCTTGGGAATGGCATCCAAAAATTTAACACCTCCTCTAAGACGCTTTTGTGCTGATACTTTATCTAAAACACATCACAGCTAGTAACATGTAATTAAATGATGAGTATAAAAAATAAAATCAGATTACTCAACTGTTAACAAAATTAACAACATCTTTTTCGGTGATAGTTGAATTCAAAGACTTGACAACAAATGCCATAGGAAGTTCTCCAGCTTCCTCATTAGGAAGTCCAGCAACAGCAGCGTCATCTATTTCGGGATGTGTTAACAATACTGATTCTAATTCTGCTGGTGCAACCTACATTCAAATAAATATCAAAAGAAAATTAACAGGAAAACAATGTAAAATAAGGTAAAACAAAAATTTTTTTACCTGGTAGCCTTTATACTTTATAAGTTCTTTGAGTCTATCAACAATATAAAAAAAATTATTTTCATCATAGTATCCTACATCTCCTGTATGGAGCCATCCTTCAACATCAATTGTAGCAAATGTTTCTTTGGGATTTTCATAATAACCTTTCATGATCATAGGTCCTTTGAAACACAGTTCACCACTTTGATTTACTCCTAAAGGGTTACCATTTTTTAAATCAATTACCTATATTTATAAAAAAAAACAGAATGGTGTCAGTTTAAATTAATAATTTAAATATAATTGAATAAGACTAACTTTTCCTGACATGCCACGCATCAATTTACCCACAGAACTATTTACGGGTACATCTTCACTGTGTAATGTAGCCAAAATACATGATTCAGTCATTCCATACCCTTGTTGTACTGTTAATGGTTTACCACAACTTATCCTTTTAACAATTTCATTTTGAATGTCTAGAGACAATGGTGCTGCTCCAGAGTATATAGCTTTCAAACTTGTTAAATTGTATTTATCTACTAAGGGATGTTTGGCAAGAAATACCATCAAAGGTGGAACAGCAAGTAAAACAGTAATCTAAATAAAAATGAACATATAATCCTGTGCAGTTTAATTATAATTAATAAGTAAAAAAATGCCTGAATACTTTTTGAATTTCAATAGATTTCAAAAATAAATCTCCATCAAAATATTTTAACACAATGACTTTACTGCCAAATGACATACACATACACATGACCAGTAATCCATAACCATGAAACATAGGTACTAGACCCATCAAGGTATCAGAAGAATTCACAAATGTATGAGTGTAACAGTCACTATAATAGTAAAAAGAAAAATATATAAATTAAAATTCACATTTTTAAATATTATTGTAGGGTAATAATGGTTTAATAATATAATGATAATTTTGTTAATAATGTTTTAAACTATTTAAAATATTTTATCATTGAGTTGAATTTAATATGTCTTAAGTAGGTTTGTAGACATGATTATGAATTATAAAAAGATTGACATATATTGTATTCAATAAAATTATAAAATATAACAAGAATAATTGAATTTAATAGGTTGCAAATGGGTGAATAAATTATTTTTTTTTATTTATGATTTAAATTGTAATTTAAAATTTAATGATACAAGTGATTAATGCAATTTGAACAAGTAAGTAGTTTATAAGAATATAACAAGATAGTAATATGGTACTACATTTATAACCTGTAAACAAAATTACAATACTAAAAAATTGTATTATAAAACTTCCTACAATGAACATGTTTTGATCATTTAAAAATTAACAAAGTCCTATTTGTTTCCAATTTGTAATACAAAAAGTGAACTATGTATATCAAAATAATTTATTTTTTCATTGGTTAGTTTAGTTTAACCAATATATAATTATTGTTATACAGTTAACTAATTAAACTATAAACCATACTAACTTCAAAATATTTATGCAGAGGTATAAAGATTTATGTGTTAACTCAACTCCTTTTGGCAAACCAGTTGTTCCACTAGAAAACAGTATCACAGAAGTCTGACTGTTATCATACTTAGTTGGTACAAAAGTATTATTTTCTTTCAAAGTTCTAGGGTTGCAAAGTATATCAAGTGGAAATACATATGAATATTTTAATAAATCACATTTTTTGGCAGCATCTCTTACAACATTTAAAGCCATGTCGGATGCAATCATAATTTTTGGTTTACATATGTTCAACACATGTATCAATTCCTCTAGTTAAAATAGAAAATACGACATACAGTTAAAAATACAATAAGTTTTTAAGTTAGTTCAGTTTTGACTGTACATATAACTATACAAGCATATGAAGTTAGATAGGTAATATAGAAAGTAACAAATTAACATACATTTTAAGTACATGATAAGAATGTATTAATGATTAAAACGACAGTTTAGAAGAAATAATACTTTGTTAGGTGACAAGAGATTAATATAAGTTGTTAAAAAATAATGTTGTAAAAATATTATAACTATTAAAAAAATAATCAAAAAAATTAGTCACCTATTTCAGTAGCTGGGCACAATAAGAAATACAAGTACCTACATAATATGCATTTAATTAAAATAAATAAATTTTTCAAACTTACTTTTATTATACATTGGATTGAATAGTGCACAAATACCTCCGACATGCCATATACCCAAAAGAAGAGATGGATACCAAATAGTGTTTTCACTGGATATTCCAATAATATCACCTTTCTTGATTCCCCATTCATACTTTAAAGAATCAGCAATATTGTAACTTGCATTTAAAATGTTATTGAAAGTAAATGCTGATCCATTGTGAACGTCAATCTGTTCATACAATAACAATTACATAAAAGTAACAATAAAATAGTGTATTATGAACATTTCAATATACATCACATGTTTAATACGAAATATTTAATTGCAAGTTATAATTTTACAGAATTTTATAATTTTTAGTTTTCAAGTCATCTAAACAGTATTGACCCGGACAACCAGAATATAAAATTGTCAAAATTGTTGATGAACGCAATTTTCATATGGTAAATCGATAGAGGTAGGTTAGGTGTTACGCATTTATGTAAATTGGCTTTATAATTTATGAGTGAATTTCTGCATGAATGTTCAGTAAAATGTATTGCTAAGATTACTAGTTTAACATACCATTGCAGTCGCATTTCTTCGTTCACTGAGCAATCGAATGAAGTACTGACTAAGATTTGACTTGCTATCTAACAAGTATTTAGGAATCGCAGCTGTGTGTAAAATGTTTTCTTCCATACTGGACATTGTTTATTAACTATAAAATATATGAAACAAAAAAATAACTAATTTCACTACAAAGATGGATCATAACAAAATTAAAATATAAATATGTACTAAGAATATAGGTCCCACTACTGCATGACTATAAAGAACTTTTTAACTGAGCACAACAGAGGAATAATTTTATTTTAAATTAAAGAAATACTCCTTACTTGTTCGTTAAAATTGGATTTTCAAAAATGTCTTTTGAGTTCTGACGAGATCCTAATTTCGATTAATTCGATCGGAATCTTTTAACAGTAATACTAAATCACCATGTCAAAATACTGGATACCTAGTGGCTCATTTTATTAGTAAATTACAGAATAAATATTTTCAATATAAAATGCTAAACACTTTTTTCATTCGAAAAGAGTCGTGGCCGCCTAATGGTAATGAATATTCAATTACGTAGAACGAGTTACGTCGATTCTCTCGGCTCTCGTTGATTTTGTTTTCATTACTAATTTGACCAAATCAATAATCACAGGATATTATCAAATCGTTCCTGTCGTTTTATCATTTAAACAGATAAGGTTATCACGACATTTCGTAAACTTTCAGGTTCAATTATTAACATTTTCGATTTCGATTTGTACAACAATAATTTTCTCTTATATACAAATATATAATCGTTCGATTGTCGATCACGTTTTACAAATATTTCAATTAAAAATTAAAAAAAAAAAACTCTCTCGCTTTTGCTATAATATTATATCTTCTACTTGCACTGTCAAATTGGTTTTGAATTGCATACTATTAGGTACTATACATCTATACTATTATATTTTTTACAAGTGAATGAATGCATATGCACTTACCTTGTTGTTTAAGAATCTTCGAAAAAAATTATACTCCTAAAAGAACGATATTAATTTTTTTTATTTCGAAAAGGAATGCTTCAAGTTTACGTAGTGATATGTATCAAATATATTTTTGGTAATTTCAATAGATTTTAAAAATAAATCCAAACCAAAATATCTAAACACTACGAGTTTACTGCCAATTGACATACACATACACATGGACAGTAATCCATAACCATGAAACATAGGTACTACACCCGACAAGGTGTCAGAAGAATCCACAAATGTATGAGTATAACAGGTACTATAACAGTAAAAAGATAAATCATAAATTAAAAATAAAATTTAAAAATGATTTGTAGGTCCATAATGGTATAAAATATTAAAAATATTTTATCACTGAGAGGAATTAAATTTGTTACAGATAAGTGTATACATGACTATGAATTGTAAAATTATAGACATAAGTCAATAAAAATTATTAAAATATTTGAATAATTTAATTTTGTAAATTATACCATATCGGTGAAAAATTTTAATTTAAAATTTTACATTAGAAGTGATTAATGTAATTTAAACAAGTATGTAATTTATAAGCATGTTACAAGATAGTAATATGGAACTAAATTTACAACCTGTAAACAAAATTAAAATAATATAAAATTGTACTGTAAAACTTTCTAAAATTAACATGTTGTAATCATCTATAAATTAACAAAGACCAATTTGTTTCCAATATGTATTACAAAAAGTGAACTATATCAAAACATTCCATATTTTCTTTGGTTAGTTTTGTTTAACCAATAAATTATTATTATTTTTTAACTAATTTAATTACTATAAATCATACTCACTTCAAAATATTCATGCAGAGGTATAAAGCTTTATGAGTTAACTTTACTCCTTTTGGCAAACCAGTTGTTCCACCAGAAAATAGTATCACAGAAGTCTGGCTGTTGTCATATTTTACTGGTATAAAACTATTATTTTCTTCCAAAGTTTTAGGGTTGCAAATTAAATAGAATGGACATACATGTACACGCAATAAAAAATCCCAATTTTTGGCAGCACTTTTGATACCATTTAGACCAATGTTGCATGCAAATGTAACTTTTGGTCTACATATGTTGAACACATGTACCAATTCCTCTGGTTAAAACATAAATATGGCATAAAGTTAAAAATACATAGGTATTTTATATTAGTTCAGTTTTGATTCTACATACAAGCATATGCACTTAAACAGTCAATATAGAAAGCAACAAATGAACACACATTTTAAGTACATTATACAAATATATTTATGATAAAAAGGACAGTGAAGAGGAAAGAATACTTTGTTAGGTGACATAAGAAATATAGGTTTTTAAAAAATAGTATAGTAAAAATATAATTATTAAGAAAATAATCAAAAAAATTAGTCACCTATTTCAGTAGCTGGGCACGATAAGAAATACAAGTACCCACATAATATGTATGTAATTAAAATAAATACATTTTTCAAACTTACTTTCATTATACAGTGGATTGAATAATGCACAAACACCTCCGACATGCCATATACCCAAAAGAAGAGATGGATACTGTTACAGAAATTATATTTATTATAGGATATTAGACTCCATAACTGTAAATTTAAAAAAAATTTTCCTCATAAAGTTTAAAATTAGATGTTTTTGTGGATGATCTCATAAAACTTCAATATTATTAAGGAAGTTTAATAATTTAATATTTATGTTATACCTATTCAATAATTTTTTTTATAATTTTTTTTTTTCAATTTAGAAATACTGCATGTTTACAATTAATCTCGACAATAATTTGTACATATTATGGGTGATTATATATGCATCTCAGAATTTAGAAAGAACAGTATGGTGGCGATAATGACAGTAACTTGACAGATTGAGAGGGAAGTATCTGGCGAGTATCGGGTGTGTGTTGAGAGAATGAAGTGAATGGAGTGAAATGGAGTGAAAATAAATGAGAATGCTCTGAGGACAGGAAAGGGCAAATAAACATAATATGATTTATATAAGAGACTGCTGGGGTATGAGGAAAAATACAAAGAGGCTAGTCGTTTGAAGATAATTTAAAGGAATGTGAAGAAAGTAAGATGATTTTTATAGTTTGCATTGATATTTATATTTATATTGTACCTAAAGGTCATGTATTAAACATTAATAACTAATTTTTGAAGAAATTACTGTTGCTAAAAATTTGGTTAAATAAAGGTAACAAAATCCATAGCTATTCATAATTAGCTCAAATCCAAACTCACCCCATTGATGTTATTACCCTTAGACTATTAAATTGACCTCATTGGTATTGAGGTCTGAAAACAGACTCCCAATTTTCACTAAAAATATTGTTTAGCTACATTCCTAGCAATTCCAATATTTCTACCCATCTTTGACTTTGATACATACAACTCCTTACTATGTGGCGACTTCAACGCATTTTATCCCGCTTAGGGCCCCAACACAGTCTTTAGTCGTGGAAATTTGATCTATGACACAATCAATTCACTAGGCCTATAAATATTAAATGACGGTAGTCCTATACATATTGGGTGTTAAAATTCAACGGACTCTGTAATTGATTTATCTTTCTGTTTTTCTAACTGTATATGGACATTTCTTGACGAACTCTAAGTGAGCCCAATGGTAGCGACTATATTCCAATCATACTAAAAGCTCTCTCCAGTCATCACACGCAATTGTCAAATCTCCACCTTGATTCTATCTTAAATCATCCGATTCATTACAATTTTAATCGAGCAAACTGGGCATCTTTTTCTCTCCAAATTCAATACTCAATTTCCTTCCTCCAGAACGACCTAATCTCAACAATGTCCTATACAACTCACTAAACACTAATATTATAAATAACGTAGCCAAATCAACAATACCCATCAAAAGACTAAATGTACAACCCTTTACACTATCTCCTCCATGGTGGAACTATATTTCTACCAATTCTGTTAAAAATGGATGCTTACTTTTTAGGGCTTTTCGAATCTCAGATTCGGTATACTACTTTCATTCGTATCGTAACACATGCGCTCTTACAACTCAGGTTCTTAAAAATGAAAAAGTTGGAAACGCTTTTGCTCAAACTTGAATCCATCAAACTTTTAATCTGTGGTCCACGGTCGTACATTTCAAAAACTGTAAATCCTTCCTCACGTCCAGACAACGACGAATGGTTCGAAGCTTTTTGCTCTAAAATCACCCCATGTTATGTCTAGACAGAATCATCTAACATCTGAAACATCTAATTACGCTAGGTCACAATTGTCTCATATATGCCGACGGTATAATCATCTTCACCTCTAATAAATTGCTAAATCTAGCTGCTTTACAACTCAACTTGGCCCTCGATGATTTAAAATATATCCTATACATAAAATATAGATAAAATTTCATTTTAAATTGCCCTAGAGAAATGAAATCCGTTATCTTCGCCGCCGCAGATATGTTGACGTTTCCTACGTAGTTTGTGATAATAAAATCATCTCCTATATCTCTAGTGCCACTTGTTAGGGCATCACATTAGAATGCAAATTTCGATGGAAATCACATATTATATCACCCTCAGCAGTCGTCTCTAATTGTCTAACTTCCTAAGGACAGTAACTAATACCCGGTGGGGCTCTCACCATTTAAGCCGATTAGTTATTTACAAATCCCTGATACGGTCTAAACTCAATTACGGATGCTTTGTCTTCGGCTCCGCCTCCTTCTCTAATTGGAAGGTTATTAATTTATAAACAAACTACAAATTTCCTGCCTTAGAAACATAATGGGTTACAAAAGAGCTGCCCCATGTCCTGTCATCAAAGTAAAATCCAACTGCGCGTCTTTCAATATTATGCCGGTGGTTAGCTGGAACATTTCTTCTAAAATCATTGTATCTCTTGAATCATTTAATCTTTGATAATATGTACTATTCGTTATTTTTGAGTTTGCATTATGTCCCCAAATCAATGACTATCTTTTCAGTTACAGCTAATTCTCTCACAATCATACGTATACAAATCCCTTATATTTGTACTTATTGTTCGAAAAAATAATGTTTCATACCTGTCACTTAATGAACTTAAATGAATGTCTATACCCATTGTTAACTAATTAATTTTTATACCTAAAAAATTATAACTATGATCTAAATTTACTGGGTCCATTATAATAATAAAAATCAGTAAATAAAAAATAGGTAAAATCAGCTTTTACTCAGCAATAATGGCTTATACAAAATAATATGTAGACAGAATGACTATATTTGATTGGAATTTTATTCAAGAAAATATGAGCTATAATTATAACTTATTTTGTTTATTGATTAAACATGTGTAGAAATGTTTAGAACAAGTCGTTGTCTCACTGTCTTTCTACTCGTATCTATTGGTTGAAGGTGTATATCCATCTCATTCACCTCTTTCTGTAGTTGAATCCCATCTCTGCTCTGTTGAAAAAATATTGTCAAACAACAAGTTATTTATTTTATGCAGTGACAATAATATTCATCACATTAAATGGTCAGCTGATGAGTTAGGACCTTCTCCTTCAGGTGATTTTAATCCTATTTCCCACTCTATTGTTGATTTACTATCTTATTTCAATTCTTCTAGCTTAACTTTCTTTCAAATAATTGTTGTAGTATTCTAGATCTCATTTTCTACAACTCCAGTTAAGTTTCAGTATGTTTAGGTACTGAATCTCTTGTTATACCAGACCCCTACCACTCTGCTTTACACATAAAGTTTCTCTTCTAATCTATCAACGGAACTTTAAGCACTCATGCATATAGTGACTTTAAATCTGCTAACTTCCTTGCCATATAACAATATTTAACTTTTATGACTAGGAAGTTACTCAATGGATGGCGCGTCCACCTTTATTAACGATGTCCTACTTCAATCCACTGATTTGTTTGTTCCTACAAAGAATTTTAAATAACCTCAATTCTCTCACTGGACTTCTACTACCCATAAAAAACGTGTACATACAGCATTTCAATGTTCCTAGTCACCAAGTGACAACACTACCTTTTCTGAACTTAAAGCAAAATGTAAGCTATTATCTAAGATAGACTATGAGGCTTGTATTAAAAATGCAGAGGAAATGCTGTCACTAAATCCCTCCTCCTTCTGGATATTTAATAAAAAATGTATTATTAAATACTATATATTTCTATACATCTATTGAAATATATATATTTTGGTGTATCATTCTTATAGTAAGAAATTTAAAATTTTTTTAATAAAGAAAACTTTTGGGGATTAAAAACTCCCATCAGTGAACATAAGTGAAAGATATTTTTGAGAAAAAAGGGTGTTAATTTGTGTACCTATAACGCCAAAATCATAAATACACCTCTGCTAAAGGTAATATCTTAAATCATGATATGTTGACGAAAAAGTGTTAATAAATTATACGTAGGTCTGGGTATATCAGTAGTGTATTTAGGTATAACTTATAGAGGGTATCACTCGTAAATATGTCACTAAGGTTTATCAATGGATTTTTATGTAATGCAATCAGTATAAAACATATTTGTCATTAACTAAGTAATTAATTCCTAATTGTATCGACTTTGCCAATAACCTTTTCTGAAATAGGCCATTTACAGAATATAAATATCTAGGACTATAGAAATTCACCAATGTTATATTATGTTATTTATTGGTCATTAAATAATCAATTCCTAATCATTGGTTAAACCGATGGGTATAAGTTAGTGACCAAGTTAATATAATATTAAAAAATTGTGTAATATAAGATGTGTCAGTGGCTGTACATTGTAGTATAGTAAAAAAAAGTATTACACAAGTAAAATAATAATTTTTATTTACTTAATCCAATAAAATGCACATTTTTTGAGATACGATACCTTCATATTATTTTAGTGTAAGCAATGAAAAACCTACTACCTATACAACCCCACTTACCTATTTCAAAACAATCATAAACGACATACAAATCCACTATAAAGACAATATGAATAAATATAGATGATTATACTAATTTTTATAGTTTTGATTTAATCATTAAAGTTTTTAGTTCTCTTCGTAATATTTTCCCACTTGGATTCTTGGGAATGGCATCCAAAAATTTAACACCTCCTCTAAGACGCTTTTGTGCTGATACTTTATCTAAAACACATCACAGCTAGTAACATGTAATTAAATGATGAGTATAAAAAATAAAATCAGATTACTCAACTGTTAACAAAATTAACAACATCTTTTTCGGTGATAGTTGAATTCAAAGACTTGACAACAAATGCCATAGGAAGTTCTCCAGCTTCCTCATTAGGAAGTCCAGCAACAGCAGCGTCATCTATTTCGGGATGTGTTAACAATACTGATTCTAATTCTGCTGGTGCAACCTACATTCAAATAAATATCAAAAGAAAATTAACAGGAAAACAATGTAAAATAAGGTAAAACAAAAATTTTTTTACCTGGTAGCCTTTATACTTTATAAGTTCTTTGAGTCTATCAACAATATAAAAAAAATTATTTTCATCATAGTATCCTACATCTCCTGTATGGAGCCATCCTTCAACATCAATTGTAGCAAATGTTTCTTTGGGATTTTCATAATAACCTTTCATGATCATAGGTCCTTTGAAACACAGTTCACCACTTTGATTTACTCCTAAAGGGTTACCATTTTTTAAATCAATTACCTATATTTATAAAAAAAAACAGAATGGTGTCAGTTTAAATTAATAATTTAAATATAATTGAATAAGACTAACTTTTCCTGACATGCCACGCATCAATTTACCCACAGAACTATTTACGGGTACATCTTCACTGTGTAATGTAGCCAAAATACATGATTCAGTCATTCCATACCCTTGTTGTACTGTTAATGGTTTACCACAACTTATCCTTTTAACAATTTCATTTTGAATGTCTAGAGACAATGGTGCTGCTCCAGAGTATATAGCTTTCAAACTTGTTAAATTGTATTTATCTACTAAGGGATGTTTGGCAAGAAATACCATCAAAGGTGGAACAGCAAGTAAAACAGTAATCTAAATAAAAATGAACATATAATCCTGTGCAGTTTAATTATAATTAATAAGTAAAAAAATGCCTGAATACTTTTTGAATTTCAATAGATTTCAAAAATAAATCTCCATCAAAATATTTTAACACAATGACTTTACTGCCAAATGACATACACATACACATGACCAGTAATCCATAACCATGAAACATAGGTACTAGACCCATCAAGGTATCAGAAGAATTCACAAATGTATGAGTGTAACAGTCACTATAATAGTAAAAAGAAAAATATATAAATTAAAATTCACATTTTTAAATATTATTGTAGGGTAATAATGGTTTAATAATATAATGATAATTTTGTTAATAATGTTTTAAACTATTTAAAATATTTTATCATTGAGTTGAATTTAATATGTCTTAAGTAGGTTTGTAGACATGATTATGAATTATAAAAAGATTGACATATATTGTATTCAATAAAATTATAAAATATAACAAGAATAATTGAATTTAATAGGTTGCAAATGGGTGAATAAATTATTTTTTTTTATTTATGATTTAAATTGTAATTTAAAATTTAATGATACAAGTGATTAATGCAATTTGAACAAGTAAGTAGTTTATAAGAATATAACAAGATAGTAATATGGTACTACATTTATAACCTGTAAACAAAATTACAATACTAAAAAATTGTATTATAAAACTTCCTACAATGAACATGTTTTGATCATTTAAAAATTAACAAAGTCCTATTTGTTTCCAATTTGTAATACAAAAAGTGAACTATGTATATCAAAATAATTTATTTTTTCATTGGTTAGTTTAGTTTAACCAATATATAATTATTGTTATACAGTTAACTAATTAAACTATAAACCATACTAACTTCAAAATATTTATGCAGAGGTATAAAGATTTATGTGTTAACTCAACTCCTTTTGGCAAACCAGTTGTTCCACTAGAAAACAGTATCACAGAAGTCTGACTGTTATCATACTTAGTTGGTACAAAAGTATTATTTTCTTTCAAAGTTCTAGGGTTGCAAAGTATATCAAGTGGAAATACATATGAATATTTTAATAAATCACATTTTTTGGCAGCATCTCTTACAACATTTAAAGCCATGTCGGATGCAATCATAATTTTTGGTTTACATATGTTCAACACATGTATCAATTCCTCTAGTTAAAATAGAAAATACGACATACAGTTAAAAATACAATAAGTTTTTAAGTTAGTTCAGTTTTGACTGTACATATAACTATACAAGCATATGAAGTTAGATAGGTAATATAGAAAGTAACAAATTAACATACATTTTAAGTACATGATAAGAATGTATTAATGATTAAAACGACAGTTTAGAAGAAATAATACTTTGTTAGGTGACAAGAGATTAATATAAGTTGTTAAAAAATAATGTTGTAAAAATATTATAACTATTAAAAAAATAATCAAAAAAATTAGTCACCTATTTCAGTAGCTGGGCACAATAAGAAATACAAGTACCTACATAATATGCATTTAATTAAAATAAATAAATTTTTCAAACTTACTTTTATTATACATTGGATTGAATAGTGCACAAATACCTCCGACATGCCATATACCCAAAAGAAGAGATGGATACCAAATAGTGTTTTCACTGGATATTCCAATAATATCACCTTTCTTGATTCCCCATTCATACTTTAAAGAATCAGCAATATTGTAACTTGCATTTAAAATGTTATTGAAAGTAAATGCTGATCCATTGTGAACGTCAATCTGTTCATACAATAACAATTACATAAAAGTAACAATAAAATAGTGTATTATGAACATTTCAATATACATCACATGTTTAATACGAAATATTTAATTGCAAGTTATAATTTTACAGAATTTTATAATTTTTAGTTTTCAAGTCATCTAAACAGTATTGACCCGGACAACCAGAATATAAAATTGTCAAAATTGTTGATGAACGCAATTTTCATATGGTAAATCGATAGAGGTAGGTTAGGTGTTACGCATTTATGTAAATTGGCTTTATAATTTATGAGTGAATTTCTGCATGAATGTTCAGTAAAATGTATTGCTAAGATTACTAGTTTAACATACCATTGCAGTCGCATTTCTTCGTTCACTGAGCAATCGAATGAAGTACTGACTAAGATTTGACTTGCTATCTAACAAGTATTTAGGAATCGCAGCTGTGTGTAAAATGTTTTCTTCCATACTGGACATTGTTTATTAACTATAAAATATATGAAACAAAAAAATAACTAATTTCACTACAAAGATGGATCATAACAAAATTAAAATATAAATATGTACTAAGAATATAGGTCCCACTACTGCATGACTATAAAGAACTTTTTAACTGAGCACAACAGAGGAATAATTTTATTTTAAATTAAAGAAATACTCCTTACTTGTTCGTTAAAATTGGATTTTCAAAAATGTCTTTTGAGTTCTGACGAGATCCTAATTTCGATTAATTCGATCGGAATCTTTTAACAGTAATACTAAATCACCATGTCAAAATACTGGATACCTAGTGGCTCATTTTATTAGTAAATTACAGAATAAATATTTTCAATATAAAATGCTAAACACTTTTTTCATTCGAAAAGAGTCGTGGCCGCCTAATGGTAATGAATATTCAATTACGTAGAACGAGTTACGTCGATTCTCTCGGCTCTCGTTGATTTTGTTTTCATTACTAATTTGACCAAATCAATAATCACAGGATATTATCAAATCGTTCCTGTCGTTTTATCATTTAAACAGATAAGGTTATCACGACATTTCGTAAACTTCCAGGTTCAATTATTAACATTTTCGATTTCGATTTGTACAACAATAATTTTCTCTTATATACAAATATATAATCGTTCGATTGTCGATCACGTTTTACAAATATTTCAATTAAAAATTAAAAAAAAAAAACTCTCTCGCTTTTGCTATAATATTATATCTTCTACTTGCACTGTCAAATTGGTTTTGAATTGCATACTATTAGGTACTATACATCTATACTATTATATTTTTTACAAGTGAATGAATGCATATGCACTTACCTTGTTGTTTAAGAATCTTCGAAAAAAATTATACTCCTAAAAGAACGATATTAATTTTTTTTATTTCGAAAAGGAATGCTTCAAGTTTACGTAGTGATATGTATCAAATATATTTTTGGTAATTTCAATAGATTTTAAAAATAAATCCAAACCAAAATATCTAAACACTACGAGTTTACTGCCAATTGACATACACATACACATGGACAGTAATCCATAACCATGAAACATAGGTACTACACCCGACAAGGTGTCAGAAGAATCCACAAATGTATGAGTATAACAGGTACTATAACAGTAAAAAGATAAATCATAAATTAAAAATAAAATTTAAAAATGATTTGTAGGTCCATAATGGTATAAAATATTAAAAATATTTTATCACTGAGAGGAATTAAATTTGTTACAGATAAGTGTATACATGACTATGAATTGTAAAATTATAGACATAAGTCAATAAAAATTATTAAAATATTTGAATAATTTAATTTTGTAAATTATACCATATCGGTGAAAAATTTTAATTTAAAATTTTACATTAGAAGTGATTAATGTAATTTAAACAAGTATGTAATTTATAAGCATGTTACAAGATAGTAATATGGAACTAAATTTACAACCTGTAAACAAAATTAAAATAATATAAAATTGTACTGTAAAACTTTCTAAAATTAACATGTTGTAATCATCTATAAATTAACAAAGACCAATTTGTTTCCAATATGTATTACAAAAAGTGAACTATATCAAAACATTCCATATTTTCTTTGGTTAGTTTTGTTTAACCAATAAATTATTATTATTTTTTAACTAATTTAATTACTATAAATCATACTCACTTCAAAATATTCATGCAGAGGTATAAAGCTTTATGAGTTAACTTTACTCCTTTTGGCAAACCAGTTGTTCCACCAGAAAATAGTATCACAGAAGTCTGGCTGTTGTCATATTTTACTGGTATAAAACTATTATTTTCTTCCAAAGTTTTAGGGTTGCAAATTAAATAGAATGGACATACATGTACACGCAATAAAAAATCCCAATTTTTGGCAGCACTTTTGATACCATTTAGACCAATGTTGCATGCAAATGTAACTTTTGGTCTACATATGTTGAACACATGTACCAATTCCTCTGGTTAAAACATAAATATGGCATAAAGTTAAAAATACATAGGTATTTTATATTAGTTCAGTTTTGATTCTACATACAAGCATATGCACTTAAACAGTCAATATAGAAAGCAACAAATGAACACACATTTTAAGTACATTATACAAATATATTTATGATAAAAAGGACAGTGAAGAGGAAAGAATACTTTGTTAGGTGACATAAGAAATATAGGTTTTTAAAAAATAGTATAGTAAAAATATAATTATTAAGAAAATAATCAAAAAAATTAGTCACCTATTTCAGTAGCTGGGCACGATAAGAAATACAAGTACCCACATAATATGTATGTAATTAAAATAAATACATTTTTCAAACTTACTTTCATTATACAGTGGATTGAATAATGCACAAACACCTCCGACATGCCATATACCCAAAAGAAGAGATGGATACTGTTACAGAAATTATATTTATTATAGGATATTAGACTCCATAACTGTAAATTTAAAAAAAATTTTCCTCATAAAGTTTAAAATTAGATGTTTTTGTGGATGATCTCATAAAACTTCAATATTATTAAGGAAGTTTAATAATTTAATATTTATGTTATACCTATTCAATAATTTTTTTTATAATTTTTTTTTTTCAATTTAGAAATACTGCATGTTTACAATTAATCTCGACAATAATTTGTACATATTATGGGTGATTATATATGCATCTCAGAATTTAGAAAGAACAGTATGGTGGCGATAATGACAGTAACTTGACAGATTGAGAGGGAAGTATCTGGCGAGTATCGGGTGTGTGTTGAGAGAATGAAGTGAATGGAGTGAAATGGAGTGAAAATAAATGAGAATGCTCTGAGGACAGGAAAGGGCAAATAAACATAATATGATTTATATAAGAGACTGCTGGGGTATGAGGAAAAATACAAAGAGGCTAGTCGTTTGAAGATAATTTAAAGGAATGTGAAGAAAGTAAGATGATTTTTATAGTTTGCATTGATATTTATATTTATATTGTACCTAAAGGTCATGTATTAAACATTAATAACTAATTTTTGAAGAAATTACTGTTGCTAAAAATTTGGTTAAATAAAGGTAACAAAATCCATAGCTATTCATAATTAGCTCAAATCCAAACTCACCCCATTGATGTTATTACCCTTAGACTATTAAATTGACCTCATTGGTATTGAGGTCTGAAAACAGACTCCCAATTTTCACTAAAAATATTGTTTAGCTACATTCCTAGCAATTCCAATATTTCTACCCATCTTTGACTTTGATACATACAACTCCTTACTATGTGGCGACTTCAACGCATTTTATCCCGCTTAGGGCCCCAACACAGTCTTTAGTCGTGGAAATTTGATCTATGACACAATCAATTCACTAGGCCTATAAATATTAAATGACGGTAGTCCTATACATATTGGGTGTTAAAATTCAACGGACTCTGTAATTGATTTATCTTTCTGTTTTTCTAACTGTATATGGACATTTCTTGACGAACTCTAAGTGAGCCCAATGGTAGCGACTATATTCCAATCATACTAAAAGCTCTCTCCAGTCATCACACGCAATTGTCAAATCTCCACCTTGATTCTATCTTAAATCATCCGATTCATTACAATTTTAATCGAGCAAACTGGGCATCTTTTTCTCTCCAAATTCAATACTCAATTTCCTTCCTCCAGAACGACCTAATCTCAACAATGTCCTATACAACTCACTAAACACTAATATTATAAATAACGTAGCCAAATCAACAATACCCATCAAAAGACTAAATGTACAACCCTTTACACTATCTCCTCCATGGTGGAACTATATTTCTACCAATTCTGTTAAAAATGGATGCTTACTTTTTAGGGCTTTTCGAATCTCAGATTCGGTATACTACTTTCATTCGTATCGTAACACATGCGCTCTTACAACTCAGGTTCTTAAAAATGAAAAAGTTGGAAACGCTTTTGCTCAAACTTGAATCCATCAAACTTTTAATCTGTGGTCCACGGTCGTACATTTCAAAAACTGTAAATCCTTCCTCACGTCCAGACAACGACGAATGGTTCGAAGCTTTTTGCTCTAAAATCACCCCATGTTATGTCTAGACAGAATCATCTAACATCTGAAACATCTAATTACGCTAGGTCACAATTGTCTCATATATGCCGACGGTATAATCATCTTCACCTCTAATAAATTGCTAAATCTAGCTGCTTTACAACTCAACTTGGCCCTCGATGATTTAAAATATATCCTATACATAAAATATAGATAAAATTTCATTTTAAATTGCCCTAGAGAAATGAAATCCGTTATCTTCGCCGCCGCAGATATGTTGACGTTTCCTACGTAGTTTGTGATAATAAAATCATCTCCTATATCTCTAGTGCCACTTGTTAGGGCATCACATTAGAATGCAAATTTCGATGGAAATCACATATTATATCACCCTCAGCAGTCGTCTCTAATTGTCTAACTTCCTAAGGACAGTAACTAATACCCGGTGGGGCTCTCACCATTTAAGCCGATTAGTTATTTACAAATCCCTGATACGGTCTAAACTCAATTACGGATGCTTTGTCTTCGGCTCCGCCTCCTTCTCTAATTGGAAGGTTATTAATTTATAAACAAACTACAAATTTCCTGCCTTAGAAACATAATGGGTTACAAAAGAGCTGCCCCATGTCCTGTCATCAAAGTAAAATCCAACTGCGCGTCTTTCAATATTATGCCGGTGGTTAGCTGGAACATTTCTTCTAAAATCATTGTATCTCTTGAATCATTTAATCTTTGATAATATGTACTATTCGTTATTTTTGAGTTTGCATTATGTCCCCAAATCAATGACTATCTTTTCAGTTACAGCTAATTCTCTCACAATCATACGTATACAAATCCCTTATATTTGTACTTATTGTTCGAAAAAATAATGTTTCATACCTGTCACTTAATGAACTTAAATGAATGTCTATACCCATTGTTAACTAATTAATTTTTATACCTAAAAAATTATAACTATGATCTAAATTTACTGGGTCCATTATAATAATAAAAATCAGTAAATAAAAAATAGGTAAAATCAGCTTTTACTCAGCAATAATGGCTTATACAAAATAATATGTAGACAGAATGACTATATTTGATTGGAATTTTATTCAAGAAAATATGAGCTATAATTATAACTTATTTTGTTTATTGATTAAACATGTGTAGAAATGTTTAGAACAAGTCGTTGTCTCACTGTCTTTCTACTCGTATCTATTGGTTGAAGGTGTATATCCATCTCATTCACCTCTTTCTGTAGTTGAATCCCATCTCTGCTCTGTTGAAAAAATATTGTCAAACAACAAGTTATTTATTTTATGCAGTGACAATAATATTCATCACATTAAATGGTCAGCTGATGAGTTAGGACCTTCTCCTTCAGGTGATTTTAATCCTATTTCCCACTCTATTGTTGATTTACTATCTTATTTCAATTCTTCTAGCTTAACTTTCTTTCAAATAATTGTTGTAGTATTCTAGATCTCATTTTCTACAACTCCAGTTAAGTTTCAGTATGTTTAGGTACTGAATCTCTTGTTATACCAGACCCCTACCACTCTGCTTTACACATAAAGTTTCTCTTCTAATCTATCAACGGAACTTTAAGCACTCATGCATATAGTGACTTTAAATCTGCTAACTTCCTTGCCATATAACAATATTTAACTTTTATGACTAGGAAGTTACTCAATGGATGGCGCGTCCACCTTTATTAACGATGTCCTACTTCAATCCACTGATTTGTTTGTTCCTACAAAGAATTTTAAATAACCTCAATTCTCTCACTGGACTTCTACTACCCATAAAAAACGTGTACATACAGCATTTCAATGTTCCTAGTCACCAAGTGACAACACTACCTTTTCTGAACTTAAAGCAAAATGTAAGCTATTATCTAAGATAGACTATGAGGCTTGTATTAAAAATGCAGAGGAAATGCTGTCACTAAATCCCTCCTCCTTCTGGATATTTAATAAAAAATGTATTATTAAATACTATATATTTCTATACATCTATTGAAATATATATATTTTGGTGTATCATTCTTATAGTAAGAAATTTAAAATTTTTTTAATAAAGAAAACTTTTGGGGATTAAAAACTCCCATCAGTGAACATAAGTGAAAGATATTTTTGAGAAAAAAGGGTGTTAATTTGTGTACCTATAACGCCAAAATCATAAATACACCTCTGCTAAAGGTAATATCTTAAATCATGATATGTTGACGAAAAAGTGTTAATAAATTATACGTAGGTCTGGGTATATCAGTAGTGTATTTAGGTATAACTTATAGAGGGTATCACTCGTAAATATGTCACTAAGGTTTATCAATGGATTTTTATGTAATGCAATCAGTATAAAACATATTTGTCATTAACTAAGTAATTAATTCCTAATTGTATCGACTTTGCCAATAACCTTTTCTGAAATAGGCCATTTACAGAATATAAATATCTAGGACTATAGAAATTCACCAATGTTATATTATGTTATTTATTGGTCATTAAATAATCAATTCCTAATCATTGGTTAAACCGATGGGTATAAGTTAGTGACCAAGTTAATATAATATTAAAAAATTGTGTAATATAAGATGTGTCAGTGGCTGTACATTGTAGTATAGTAAAAAAAAGTATTACACAAGTAAAATAATAATTTTTATTTACTTAATCCAATAAAATGCACATTTTTTGAGATACGATACCTTCATATTATTTTAGTGTAAGCAATGAAAAACCTACTACCTATACAACCCCACTTACCTATTTCAAAACAATCATAAACGACATACAAATCCACTATAAAGACAATATGAATAAATATAGATGATTATACTAATTTTTATAGTTTTGATTTAATCATTAAAGTTTTTAGTTCTCTTCGTAATATTTTCCCACTTGGATTCTTGGGAATGGCATCCAAAAATTTAACACCTCCTCTAAGACGCTTTTGTGCTGATACTTTATCTAAAACACATCACAGCTAGTAACATGTAATTAAATGATGAGTATAAAAAATAAAATCAGATTACTCAACTGTTAACAAAATTAACAACATCTTTTTCGGTGATAGTTGAATTCAAAGACTTGACAACAAATGCCATAGGAAGTTCTCCAGCTTCCTCATTAGGAAGTCCAGCAACAGCAGCGTCATCTATTTCGGGATGTGTTAACAATACTGATTCTAATTCTGCTGGTGCAACCTACATTCAAATAAATATCAAAAGAAAATTAACAGGAAAACAATGTAAAATAAGGTAAAACAAAAATTTTTTTACCTGGTAGCCTTTATACTTTATAAGTTCTTTGAGTCTATCAACAATATAAAAAAAATTATTTTCATCATAGTATCCTACATCTCCTGTATGGAGCCATCCTTCAACATCAATTGTAGCAAATGTTTCTTTGGGATTTTCATAATAACCTTTCATGATCATAGGTCCTTTGAAACACAGTTCACCACTTTGATTTACTCCTAAAGGGTTACCATTTTTTAAATCAATTACCTATATTTATAAAAAAAAACAGAATGGTGTCAGTTTAAATTAATAATTTAAATATAATTGAATAAGACTAACTTTTCCTGACATGCCACGCATCAATTTACCCACAGAACTATTTACGGGTACATCTTCACTGTGTAATGTAGCCAAAATACATGATTCAGTCATTCCATACCCTTGTTGTACTGTTAATGGTTTACCACAACTTATCCTTTTAACAATTTCATTTTGAATGTCTAGAGACAATGGTGCTGCTCCAGAGTATATAGCTTTCAAACTTGTTAAATTGTATTTATCTACTAAGGGATGTTTGGCAAGAAATACCATCAAAGGTGGAACAGCAAGTAAAACAGTAATCTAAATAAAAATGAACATATAATCCTGTGCAGTTTAATTATAATTAATAAGTAAAAAAATGCCTGAATACTTTTTGAATTTCAATAGATTTCAAAAATAAATCTCCATCAAAATATTTTAACACAATGACTTTACTGCCAAATGACATACACATACACATGACCAGTAATCCATAACCATGAAACATAGGTACTAGACCCATCAAGGTATCAGAAGAATTCACAAATGTATGAGTGTAACAGTCACTATAATAGTAAAAAGAAAAATATATAAATTAAAATTCACATTTTTAAATATTATTGTAGGGTAATAATGGTTTAATAATATAATGATAATTTTGTTAATAATGTTTTAAACTATTTAAAATATTTTATCATTGAGTTGAATTTAATATGTCTTAAGTAGGTTTGTAGACATGATTATGAATTATAAAAAGATTGACATATATTGTATTCAATAAAATTATAAAATATAACAAGAATAATTGAATTTAATAGGTTGCAAATGGGTGAATAAATTATTTTTTTTTATTTATGATTTAAATTGTAATTTAAAATTTAATGATACAAGTGATTAATGCAATTTGAACAAGTAAGTAGTTTATAAGAATATAACAAGATAGTAATATGGTACTACATTTATAACCTGTAAACAAAATTACAATACTAAAAAATTGTATTATAAAACTTCCTACAATGAACATGTTTTGATCATTTAAAAATTAACAAAGTCCTATTTGTTTCCAATTTGTAATACAAAAAGTGAACTATGTATATCAAAATAATTTATTTTTTCATTGGTTAGTTTAGTTTAACCAATATATAATTATTGTTATACAGTTAACTAATTAAACTATAAACCATACTAACTTCAAAATATTTATGCAGAGGTATAAAGATTTATGTGTTAACTCAACTCCTTTTGGCAAACCAGTTGTTCCACTAGAAAACAGTATCACAGAAGTCTGACTGTTATCATACTTAGTTGGTACAAAAGTATTATTTTCTTTCAAAGTTCTAGGGTTGCAAAGTATATCAAGTGGAAATACATATGAATATTTTAATAAATCACATTTTTTGGCAGCATCTCTTACAACATTTAAAGCCATGTCGGATGCAATCATAATTTTTGGTTTACATATGTTCAACACATGTATCAATTCCTCTAGTTAAAATAGAAAATACGACATACAGTTAAAAATACAATAAGTTTTTAAGTTAGTTCAGTTTTGACTGTACATATAACTATACAAGCATATGAAGTTAGATAGGTAATATAGAAAGTAACAAATTAACATACATTTTAAGTACATGATAAGAATGTATTAATGATTAAAACGACAGTTTAGAAGAAATAATACTTTGTTAGGTGACAAGAGATTAATATAAGTTGTTAAAAAATAATGTTGTAAAAATATTATAACTATTAAAAAAATAATCAAAAAAATTAGTCACCTATTTCAGTAGCTGGGCACAATAAGAAATACAAGTACCTACATAATATGCATTTAATTAAAATAAATAAATTTTTCAAACTTACTTTTATTATACATTGGATTGAATAGTGCACAAATACCTCCGACATGCCATATACCCAAAAGAAGAGATGGATACCAAATAGTGTTTTCACTGGATATTCCAATAATATCACCTTTCTTGATTCCCCATTCATACTTTAAAGAATCAGCAATATTGTAACTTGCATTTAAAATGTTATTGAAAGTAAATGCTGATCCATTGTGAACGTCAATCTGTTCATACAATAACAATTACATAAAAGTAACAATAAAATAGTGTATTATGAACATTTCAATATACATCACATGTTTAATACGAAATATTTAATTGCAAGTTATAATTTTACAGAATTTTATAATTTTTAGTTTTCAAGTCATCTAAACAGTATTGACCCGGACAACCAGAATATAAAATTGTCAAAATTGTTGATGAACGCAATTTTCATATGGTAAATCGATAGAGGTAGGTTAGGTGTTACGCATTTATGTAAATTGGCTTTATAATTTATGAGTGAATTTCTGCATGAATGTTCAGTAAAATGTATTGCTAAGATTACTAGTTTAACATACCATTGCAGTCGCATTTCTTCGTTCACTGAGCAATCGAATGAAGTACTGACTAAGATTTGACTTGCTATCTAACAAGTATTTAGGAATCGCAGCTGTGTGTAAAATGTTTTCTTCCATACTGGACATTGTTTATTAACTATAAAATATATGAAACAAAAAAATAACTAATTTCACTACAAAGATGGATCATAACAAAATTAAAATATAAATATGTACTAAGAATATAGGTCCCACTACTGCATGACTATAAAGAACTTTTTAACTGAGCACAACAGAGGAATAATTTTATTTTAAATTAAAGAAATACTCCTTACTTGTTCGTTAAAATTGGATTTTCAAAAATGTCTTTTGAGTTCTGACGAGATCCTAATTTCGATTAATTCGATCGGAATCTTTTAACAGTAATACTAAATCACCATGTCAAAATACTGGATACCTAGTGGCTCATTTTATTAGTAAATTACAGAATAAATATTTTCAATATAAAATGCTAAACACTTTTTTCATTCGAAAAGAGTCGTGGCCGCCTAATGGTAATGAATATTCAATTACGTAGAACGAGTTACGTCGATTCTCTCGGCTCTCGTTGATTTTGTTTTCATTACTAATTTGACCAAATCAATAATCACAGGATATTATCAAATCGTTCCTGTCGTTTTATCATTTAAACAGATAAGGTTATCACGACATTTCGTAAACTTCCAGGTTCAATTATTAACATTTTCGATTTCGATTTGTACAACAATAATTTTCTCTTATATACAAATATATAATCGTTCGATTGTCGATCACGTTTTACAAATATTTCAATTAAAAATTAAAAAAAAAAAACTCTCTCGCTTTTGCTATAATATTATATCTTCTACTTGCACTGTCAAATTGGTTTTGAATTGCATACTATTAGGTACTATACATCTATACTATTATATTTTTTACAAGTGAATGAATGCATATGCACTTACCTTGTTGTTTAAGAATCTTCGAAAAAAATTATACTCCTAAAAGAACGATATTAATTTTTTTTATTTCGAAAAGGAATGCTTCAAGTTTACGTAGTGATATGTATCAAATATATTTTTGGTAATTTTAATTTATTTGTTTTTCAGATTTTTTCTAGTGTAAGGTTACTGAAAAACATACAATTGAAGTTTTATTTGATGGACCTAGCTTGTAATTTTAACTAGATACCTAGTTATAAATTACTTTTACTAGTTGATAAATGACACCACACATATTAAAAATGTAATTATTATACCAATAATCCATTTATTACACCTAACAATTAATATAAAATGTTGATATTATAATCATTATATTTTAAAAATAAATATTATATTGGTACCTATTACTTACATTAATATCCAATGAAATTCTAAATAAAAAATTGGGTTTTCAATGAAAAATTGATTGAACAAATTCAACTAGCCACAAATAACAATTTAGTCATCAATATGTCTTTAGCAGTAATGAATTCAGGGGCTCAGATAGTAATCTTATTATTATAGGTCATTGTTGTCTACACAAATTATTAATTATTACCCAAAATTAAATGAACGTAGTTATCATATTCAATCATTACTGTAAACTTTATTTGACTCCTAACAAATCTGGGTACTCATGTACTTTTATAATGCACCCTACCAGTAAATTGTTACCTATCAGAAAACATGATTTAAAAAATAATTTTTCCATACAATCTTATAATTATTTTTCTCAATGTTGATTTTATTGATATTTTTATACTTTTACTCTTATTTTGTTTTATTACGGAAAATCTGTAATTATGTAAAACAAAGTCTATAACATGTATAGACATATGTATTATATTTGATATACTAACCTTTTACCAGATATTTCGAATAAATAAAAATTAGTAAAAAAAATTGTAAAAACACAACATCAAACAACCAATTTGTGAATTTAATTTCAGTCAATGACTTATCATTTGAGTTACATAATTATAACATATAATATTAAATTAATCAATAATCTTTATATTGATAACACATGTTTAAACAAGTTAAGAGTTGTACTTAACATTTTTGATGATAAAAAGTATCATAAAATTATTTATATTGTATCAGACCTTATACATTATACATTAGAATTACTATTTTAATTAATTCAAGAATTAAATTTTTCTCACAAGTTCAATTTTATTGAAGTTTAGACACAATATAGTATGTTACAATAATTTATCATATATTAAAATTGTCCAATACATTTAGGTATTACTTATGGGGTTATATTATAAACCAAGATTATATTTAGAAAACACTTAAGTTTATTTGTTACACAAACAATTTGAATAATATATTTTTTATAATTAAAACATTAATTTTCATGTGATATATAATATATAATCATAGGTCTTAGAGAACCTAATTTGACTGTAAAAAATAAAAATAAGACTTAAATAAAAATTAAATAGAATGATTGCACAACATAATAATTCTAATTATTTATATGACCTATATTATAATTACATTTAAGTACAATATGCATTTATGTTAAATAATACTGTTATGTTTCTAGTAATACTGCTTAATTAAAGAGCTATTCTTAACATTAAACAAGTAAAATATCATGATAAATATGTTGTTAACTCAATGTATCAATGGCAAGTTATTATGATGCACACATATGCATCTTATTACTTATATCAATTATAAATATTAACTTTAATTCTAATTCGAAGAAAAAATGAACATAGTTAATTGTTTTCTAATACTATTGGGTAGTATAAACAGGGAATGCAATAGTAATTATGTAAATAAAAGTTCGATACAAAAACAAGTTGATAAAATATAATAACTAAAAGAAGAGATATTGTGGAAGTTTACCCAGATTATTATAGTCATAATTTGGCAGTTCTCAACATTTTGATAAAACTAATAAAAATGTCCTAGAAAAAGATATGCGTTCATATACATACAATAGGTCAACGGACATGTTTGAATTATGTAAAAATTACTTTTAGTAGGTGGGTATGTACAGTTATGATTTACTTAAGAATAAATCTAATGTGAAATTGACCACGACGTAAGTAACCATTACCAAAACCAAAAGAACAGAAATGTTCAAACCTAAAATTTAAGTATTATTTGAATCACAGAGAGTTTATGCGTGACGGACATGACCGTGTCTAAATCACTTCTTCTGGTAATTCCTCTGGGCTCTGATCACCATTGACACCGTTGCAGTGTTCAGGACTGCTGAGCATGTAGGCGCCGGCCTTTTGCTCATAGCGCTCGGCGAAACCTGCATCCGCGGAACGAATGCCCGTCAGGAAGCTCTCTTTGTCGTCGTCCGACCATGTCTGTACCCATTCGGTGAACAGCTTAATGCGGCACTTGAACAGGCTGAGCGGACGACTGTCCTCTTTGGCCAGGCCGTCCGCGTCGGGCAGCAGGCCGTTGACGACGCCGCTCTTGGCGCCGAACCCGTGCACCAGCGCCGGCAGGAAGTCGCCGCGTTCCATCTCGCTCCACTCACCGAACCACTGCAACAGGTAACGGATCTGCGCCACGACGGTCGGCGTGTACGCGTTAGCGCCGCTCTCGTTGGCCACCACCATGGTCGACGGCTTGACGTGGTGGTCCCCGACGAGTGTCGACTGCGAACAATAAAAAACGTCGAAACGCCCGTTATTACAGAAGGACGGGGCCGAACGGTTCCCGGCGCGGCGTCGTTATAGCCCGCGGTACTGACGAAACCACGAAACGGTCGTCGCGTTCAGAACACCATGGCAACGGCTGGCGGCTTGTCAACGGTTCGCGACCAACAACAACAACAATTATTAATTATTATTATTAGAGCCGGTGATCGGTACAATAGGCGTGCGCGCTCGAGACGCTAACAATCATTAGTGCACGGTCGCGTTATCGTCGGTGGTCGCGAACCAGTGATAAGCGGTCACGCGTTAATGACGGCGGGCGGGGAGCGAGGGAATGTGCCGCGATCGATAAGACTCGCGATTACCGTTAGCGTACGGCGGCCCCTGAGCGTACGTGCTAGACGTCCGTCGAGATGCACGCGAGACCGAGTCATTGCTCGCGTCACCTAGACGTGGCGCGAAAAGGCGCAAAGCTCGAGCGCGGCGCGGGCACTACCACGGGTTTTTGCTCACAAACCGTTTTCCGACCCTCCCCGATAACCCACAGCGACCATCGAGCCGCCGATTCAATAACGGAGCGTACGCCAAATCCGGTCGCGCGCTCCGAAGACGTTTTAAAACATTACAATATTATCATTATGATTTGTTTTTTTTACTTGTTGTGCCGATCGGACGACGGTGACGAGATTGATCGACGATGCTGCTGTCGACGACGGTTATGGGTACTTCGACGTGTACGAAATGACGAACTCACGAACTGTACGGCCGGACGAAGGATATCGAACGATAATATTATTCTAACGACGCGACGGGCCGTGCGAGGTTCGCACCGCGTCCAGGTCAATTAGACGAAACGTGTTTTCCACCGGTACCCGCGGGGAGGGGGAGACTACCTGTGCCGCCGCCGGTTGCTGCTGCTGCTGCTGCCGGATGTGGGTCGCGTTGTACAATGTCTAGCGAGTATTATTTTACGTAGGTATCGTCGTTGAAGTCACCGGATCGGGTTCGCGGAGGAGAAAAGACCGGCGTCGACAACGGTGCAGCTCCCCGCCGAATATCCTCGTGATACATGGCGGTGCAAGCTCCGTTCAACAACCCCTCCCCTCCACAACCATAAATATCTCAAAATCAGAATAAAAAAATAACCATAACCATAGCCAAACTTTATTTTAGCTTATATTGCCATATAAAATAAGTACTAATACGTGTACGTTATTATGTCGATATCGATCCGAATCAAGGTAAATTCTCAATATCATTCCCAACTATACATCCTACCCCTTATGGCTATGATAATCCTGTTGATTGTGGACGTAACAGGCTAGATAACAATAATATTTTGATTCGTTTAATTCGACTTATGATCACCGAGAGGATAGTTGTTTACTAGTATCTAGGTACCTATAGTTATTAATTATTATATTATTCGTATGATTGTACCATACACCCTTCTCCACCGCAGTTAGCTGTCCAACATTTGTATACTCAAACTGCCTCTGAGTCGCATCTGCAGGGCTCCAGTATATCTACCCCACCCCCACACGTGCCTACACATGCTTTGTTTTTGTTTTCCGTGCGTGTTTATTAGCCTCCGGTCGACTCGCTTTCGAGAGCCCCGAGACAAATAATGTCAAACGAAATCACTGGAAATCCGTTTTTTTTTCAACGTTGTTCCCTGTCGGCCCTATTCACGCGCGGGTGCTGCACAACGATCGTGCATTCCGACCGCTGTTTTTTTTCTATCGCAGCCATAATTACAGTTACACGTATTAACGTACCCGTAGAAGTTCTTAACGCTCGTTGAACACGAACGGGATTTCGACGCATTTTAATCGCACTGCATATACTTTCGACTTAAAACTTATTGTGTTCCGACGTTTATACCTACGTCGTCTGACACAAATATAATTACATTTAATCACACGCCGTAAATTGATTCGGAATTTGCAGGTCTTAGTTTTTTTTTATTGTTTGCGATACGAAAACGCGTTGGCGTTGTGCTTTGTCGATCTGCAGCGTCCTAGTTCAATCATGTTGTTATATACATGTATATTATGTATTTATTGTATTATATGTAGGAACATCAAAATCTTTGAAATTGTTAGACATTTTAATAATAATAAAAACCACTTAAACACTGCAGGTCCGTACTAATGTGGGAGAAACGAGACGACAAGTGTACCTACCTCGGTAGTCGAATGCCATAGCAACACACATACATAGTCTCCGCTTAACTTCCTCGTATACCTCGTTTTTTTATTTTCGTTTTGGAACGACTTTATTATCGGCACAAGAAAATGATTATTTTGATTTCACGATTTTTTTCACACATCTATTCGAACTCTTGACTTTTCTCGTTCTTGAATCGTTTTGCTGAGTAAACGAATAATTATAATTATGCATTTTATTTGCTTACATACCAAAACATTTTATTCGACCGCCTCAAAATTAATCGATATGGACGGTCATTTTGAGACTTGAAAGCATGTAATGTTACTCGTAGTAATTACCAATAAATTAGGGGAGCGTGTTTGTGGCGTGTAATAATACGCCATATTGTCTTTAATTATTATTCCTTTTTATATAATATATTGCATGATGTAATAATGTAATAGTATAACTAATTGGTTATCCGATAGAAAATCGAATAACGATGTATACGATCAGTGTGATACGACGATATATTTCTAACATTTTGGACTAAGTAAACTCAAGAAGTTAACGTAGTTCTTATACAGATGAGCGTATTCCGAGATAAATAGTTTTATAAGCTGTTTTAAGACTTAAATCATTTATTATGTTTAATTTGAGAATAAATAAACGCATGGAAGAATACCTTTAGTAAAACTGAGATAAAAAAAACTACTACATCGCAAAGATTCCAACGTTTAGCTTTATATGGGCTATGGCAGTATCGAACGGTCGAGGATGGAAAGATAATTATTTCAAGCAGGTCTTCGATAAAACTAATGTGATGTGAAGTGATGAGTTTTTGCATTATCTAGAGTTATAATTCCTATTAAATTATAATAAGTATCATTTAATTAAGTTAAAAATAATTGATTAAATAATTTTATTATAAACATAATATTATTGTAATAGACAATTTTGATTTTTCATTAAAAACGAACATACGTTGTGAGAAATATCTTCATTCTTCACGCTTAGTTATATTATAAACTACTACTAGATAGTATTATGTTAAAGGGGTAGTGAAATCGGTGGAGTCATTTGAATTGCATATTAAAATAAGATAATATTTCAAATTAAAACAACCTAGTGCTAAAATAAATTACTAGGTACCTCTCCGCGGGTGTAATACAGAATTGTGTTGCAAATTACTCGAGAATCAAGTGAAGCGACGGTTCTTAACTTTTATTACATGTTTAATGTATCATTTTCAATCCAATTTCAGTATTTTAATTTAATTATTTTTATTTATAATATACATATTCGTTTGTATCTCCAACGAACATATAAGTTAAATAATATTATGAAATGTTCATAAAAAAAAACTATTAAATTATTTCCAAGTGTATACTTTATGTACTCGTATATAACAGCTAGTCCTTTTTCGGTAGGTGCATACGAGTGTGCTTGTATTTTAAACTCTGTAGGAGTATATAATATACATTATAATAATTATTATGAATATTATATATATATTATAATATAATATATATATATATTATATATTCCTATGTATACGTATATTGTACGATAACAATAGTTCAACGGGACGTGGAAAACAGAATATTTCGGAGACTATAATGTCGATTCCGTCCGGGGATTGCGTGCGAAAATAGAGATTCCGGTCAAATATGTAACATGCAACAGTTTTTGTGGGTAGGTATGTTCCAATTGAATCCCAAACCTTTAAAATATAAGCGTCCTAGTCGCATGCGAGATTTTCGCATTGCGAGATAAATAAATAAATAAATCCAAATTGTATTCCTTAATTGAGTGAAATATCTCGCTCGACGGATTCAGTAAATTCTTCTTTCAGAAGGTCGTAAGGCGTTTGAGTTTTTCTGTAGTTCACAGAATTTAAATATTATATTTATATTGAACTTTTTACTAATGAATATAGGTATATCTGCGGATGTGCTTGCAGGGCTTATTTTAATTTTTGTTAACTGTTTTTTTTTACGGCCAATATATAGAATATGGATCCTTAAAATGAATGTAAGATAAATTAGTATACCTTCCGATCGTGTCTTATTGTCCTAGTGTCTGTATTTATTTTTCGATTTAATAACGATGCACGGATATTACTTTATGTCCTTTATTTTCAATTATTTCTAGATTTCTTGAAAATGTATTTAATATGAGTGGAAATTAATGTTAACACAGTTCCCGCCCAGTCCTCGGTTAAAAACGCAAAAATATGAACTTACAGTTATTTTATGAACATACACGTTTGTACTGAACACAAAAAATGTAATGTTGTGATGTTATTTGACTGTTCTTGTGAAAATAATGTTGTCATACATCAATATAGAAACCGACCAAATACTATGATACAGGTGCACTGTTAAAACTTTTCAAGTGCGTGTAGAATAATATTATATTGAAAGAATAAATAGACGAAATTAACTTATAATTGTACTGATTAATCGGTATTTATCAATATGGTATAAATTGAATGAATAAAATAACAATTTATTGAATGTTAAATACTGAATATACAATGTATACCAACCTATAATATTATTAAATTATGATACGACAAACGATTTTGTGGGTACAATGAAATATAAACGCGTGATAAAAGCTCGTAGATTAAACCTTAGGATTAACGATTTTTTTTTTCATATTGTTACTGGAATAATCCCGAGTGAAAATTTATTATTAATTATAGGCGGGAATTGTATGGAAACGTCACTCAAAAAGACAGTCCTTAATATTTCTTCGTACCTACACCACAATGATGACACGCGAACGTTAAACCGATTTTAGGTGCCAGGTAAACGGATAATAATAATATGATAACGGATCTCGCTTGAATGGTGCAACATAGCTACACGAAAAACAATTACAAAGCGACGATAATTTTATTTAGGACGTCACAATAATTGGCTGCTATAAAATATAAATAAATATTTATTTCTAGATTACATTGCTAAAAAAAGTATAAGACTTTCCAATTTCAGAGATTTAAAAATGTTGAGGAGGCGAAAAATGTGTAAAGAATTCGGATAATGTGGCGAGAGAAAAATAAGATACATCATAATTCAATTTGTTGTACTGTTATAATATAGGTCACTATGATGACACATGATGATAGTATTGTATTTCAGCGACAGAACTAATTTTGTTTTTTTAAGTAAAACATTAAAATTTTGCCATTGTTTTGAGCATGGATGTGTATGTTACCCATTGCACACCCTTATGAGTGTTCCCGTAAGAGTTTGCATTTTTTGCGATATATGTGCCAACTCTTGTGGAAATGACGTATAATTTATTCTATATATGATGTACACCAATAATTAAGCTTATTTATTTTAGCTACTTCACTTTATACAATATTATATCATAAGAACAAATTGTTTGTAAGCTATGAACGCAAGCAGGATGCTTTAATTTTGTTATTATAATCTATCACGATCATCTTCAATGATTTTTTTCGTGTTAGTTATAACTAAAATAGATTAAAGACAACTTAACGTGAAATAAGGGCAGTCGTTCGTAGATATTAATAATAACTGTGTATGTTTTTAAATACGCGCGTTACGTTTGAACTATAATTTACCTCTAGATATAACAAACAAGCTGCACGGAATTTAATATAATATAATTTGGTATTGATATATAGATATACAGATTCATTATAAAAAGTGACTCTACATTTTTAACCTCTGATGATACTTATATATTTTAATTACGTAGTATACTGGTCTACGATAGTGGCGACATCAGAACTTTTTGTCCGAGTAGGCCCAGGGAGGGCCAGTGGCATAAAGATAATTATCTTATAAAGTATTATTTCAACTATTTTATACCATTTTATTCAATTTCAAATAATTTTATTGATTTCTTAATAATTTTTAATTCCGAGAAAAGTGTTTCAACATCCTAGAAAATATTTGAGTTTAAATCTATAAAACCAAACATTATAGGTACCAAAATCGGTGGAGTTTTGGCTCAATGGAAATTTTAATACATAGCATTCGTTTTAAAACATTTAGAACAGATTCAATTTTTCTTTGGTTTTTCTTTCTTGTCATATTCCATAAGTGAATATTTAATATATTATAGTACAATAGTACATTTTATGAATTAATTATCTCCTACAACTCAGCTCATCGAGACACCGGTGTTCGGTTCTATATCAGATTTACATATATCTAGTAACTGGGATATTTGATGTAATATGGCATACCATAAAATATAATACTGCTGTTTCTGGGTTGGTGAGTCGGGGGCAGGTATTTCGATGAATCTCTATATATACGATGGAATTTTAAGAAAACAGTTTTTCTAAGTATATATCTAAGTATATAGGAAACAATTTGGAGATGAATAGTACAGCTGAGGACCTTAGAATACTTTGTACCCTAAGTGGAGTAGACGGTCCTGTAACACGAATGTTGAGATGGCATTGGTTCTTGGAATGTGCATCATTATGTTTTCAACTGCCGTTAGAAAAAAAAGTGAAGTATAAATAACCGACGAGCATAAGTGTATATAAAATAAAATAAATATAAACAACATAAGATATTTAGGTAGCTGAGATTAATAATCTTGTTATGTTTTTCTTTCATTAAAAAAAAAAATAAAACAATAATAAAGCAGTATTTAGCATTTTTTTTATAATATAGATGAATTAAAGTGTTTACGTAAAAAACATTGTTTTAATGATGTTTATTTACTATAATTCACCGTTGAAAATATACATTTATTTAATGATAAAATGAACAATTATGATAGTTTGATCATTAAAGTATAAAGATCCGTCATGTACTCGTATAGTATTCGAATGTAATTGTATGTATAATGTATATACTTTCTATAATCTATTAAATAGTACATAATATAAGGTACAATAGTACGTTTATTCAATCATGTTTATTTTCTAAACTAATTAGGCCAGTTGAAAAAAATCTCCAGCAACATATTGGGAATAATAAATTTGTTGTGTCATCTGAGTTATTTGTCTGGCGTTCAGTTTTAAAACAAAATAAATATAGACCACTTTCAAATTTTACCATTCCTTTATTGTTTAAAAAAAATGTGCTCATTATGGTTTTCATATTTGATATTTTAAAATTTTGACATGAAAGAACGAAGATAGAAAGCACCTACGGGTATAATTGGTATAACTATTGAACTCAAAATAAAAATACTTTTTTAAGTCACCAAATAAACGTAGTAAAATAGTTGAATCAAATTCAAACGACTAAGTATTCCAAATATGAAATTAATGATAACGATTAATAAACAGAACACTTTTTTGATTTATGTTCTTAGAATCTTGGAAATGTTTGTCGAAATTTAGAATGACTGATTGATTTTTTTATCTTTTGTTCACTATTGAATTAGTGTTACCGAGTTATAGATGTTCTACAAAATTTAATACATTTAAGGTAGATCTAAAAATGTGAAGTAAAAAAAAAATAAAGAAAATACTAGTCTTAAAAGAATATGAAAGTAAATTGTAAAACATCATAGAATTTGTTAGTATGAAGAAAAAACCGTTGAGATATTTTCTATTAAAATTTGTTTTTGGTTACACAGTCTTAGAATAGATAAAATTTAAATACAAATTGTAGAGGTAAGAGTTTGTTTCCATTGAAACATTTTAGACTAGTTAAAATATTTTTACTACACTTTGGGGGTACAAATTATTTTACCCGCCTCCCTCTGTTGAAACAGTCTATTGAAATAGTATTATTAGTCTATCAAACTGCGGTTATTTAACGATTTTTTATTATTTTATATCACAATAGTTTTGAAATAAATCCGTCATACCAGCAGATATACTCGTATTAGTACTAAATGATTTGAATAAAATTAAAACTTGAAATTCACTTCGACTTCAATATTAATGAAACTTTAAGTTTATTATCCGTAGCACAATCGTATGAAAACTTTATGACGTCTCGGTTATTATTAACATTGCATACTTTTATAAATACACAACTCGACATGTAATATACTTATGTAATGGTATAATATTATCATAAGAGTTACTTAAATTGAATGTATGCGTACATCAAATAAAAACTAAAACGTTGCTAAGCAATAATTTTCAATCTGTTCATAGAATCTGAATATTTGATTAGATTTATTTGAAGATCAAAATAAAAAGGATGGTGCAAAAGTAGAGTATAAAATAAATATATCAAACTATAAGAATAATAATTATTGTTACTAACCGTAATACGAATGATATTGTATTGTTGTGCCACAAATTTCAGTGACAGGTTCCTGTACAGGTGTAGTACTGTAGTTGTTATACATTATTTTTAATGAAATGTTTAAAAAGGTCTAAAGAGGTAAAACATTGTTCGATTTGTTAGATTTGTTGATCGTGCCTTTCAGTTGAATATCAATAAAATAGTAACGGCGACTAATAGATTAACGTTGAGTTTTCAAACTATAGGTAAAAATAAAACAGAGGATAGTTGAGAGCGATCGCGATTCACTAGTGCATAAACACTAACATTAGTACCAAATGGCCCACAAATTCGTTTAATAAAAATTCTATAGGTATTCGCGTCTTTGGTACCTATCAGGCCGATAAAATTGGATTTTATTGTAAAATGTTTAAAAAACATTTTAAAGAGCCTAATAAACGTGCGTTATCAGTATGATGCATATTATGTTAAATTTTTACCTATAGGGTTGAAAAATAAACAGGTCCGTTATAGTCATATATTTTGACGTTTCCGTGTCCCCATCATCGTATGTGTTTCGCGTCCGAATACTATGGTTCTATACGCTAACCATTTTTCGCGTTTTTTTTTCATTACGACTCGTGCACTCCTATTATACTTCACGTCGTGTTTGACTTTTTAAACTCGGGCGCGGTGAAAAACGCGTTAACATCGAGCTAAGTTAATTATTTTTGAACAGCACATCTACATGCAATAATATAATGTATATAGAAAGTATAGACTTTACGTGTACACATACGCTCCTATACGTCGCAACTTGTTATCGGCTGTTTGCGCCAAAAGAAAGCTCAAGGGGTTAACTGAAATATTTGGTTTACTCGTGCGGCCGAGAAAAAACATCGTCGCTTATACGAGTATACTGCGAGAAAATATGCGTAGAGAGGTACCTATACCTAATACGCGTGCGTACTTAACCCGTGTGCTATATTAAACAAAACTGTGGGTAGAACACTTTAAGGTGATTGTGAGCATTTCAAAATATTGGCGGTACCTTTGCTTTCACGGAATTACTTTTATTATTTCCTTGTTGTCGTGTTTCGCTCGAGTATATATTATGTACTCAGTGTTATACATAATTCCCGAGATAGCTTTGTCATTCAGAAAGGGGGAAAAATATAGGTGTGACAAAAAAAAAAAAAATGAAAAGACCTATGGTGTATAGCCCATCCAGATGACGTATTTTGTTATTTTTATGAGCGTTACTTGATATTACATATCATTTATATATGCCCACGAAGTCGATCTATTTTCTCGAAGATTTTGAAAGTCGTTTGAAATCAATCATATTTGTCATACATTTTATTCACTAGTACGTTAAGATGTTACATAGCAAGTGAAATGATTTAAGTGTTTCGATTAATTTTATTTCATCTACAAGTACAGACACGATAAGAAAAATCTACAAGTACAGTAATTCTCTGATCTCTACCGTAACAAATATAGACCAACAATCAATCAAATGGTTAAACATTTTAATTGGATTTATCCCATTTACTACGTAGGTATAAAACTTATATTTTTGAATTTAGTTCTTAGGTATTTAATTTATTAACTTGTTAAATATTTATCGTATACACATGGTTATTTTCAGGAGAAAATAGTTAGAAAATAATTTTGATATTACAGTTTCTACCAAAATAATCTAAGGATACAGCTTAAAACTTGACATTGTACCAACTTATTTTCATCTCATAACTATTTCTTTATTCAACGCGTATTTTTTTGTTGTAATTAAAATTAATTTCTCAAACTTACAACCAACATTCATAAAATATTAAGCGTTTAAGCTTTAGAAATAATGTAACAAATTATAATTTTCACCGGACAAATTTATAATACCTTTACAAAATATTTATACTATTAAATACTTAAATGTTTAAAATTGTTTTAGTAAACTATTCTAACTGCAGTTTTAATAGCGAAGCGAATATTTTGACACTTTTGATAAAATTATCGGAATGTTATAAATATGGTTTTGAATTTATTTAGGTATGGAATTGTTTAACTATTGTAACTTGTAACTTAACTAAAACGATCAGACACTATGATAAAATGATCAGTTATTTATTGTTCCACATAACTATTATACATACAATTATTATAATCATTTATTGATCATACTTATCATTTTGTAGACTCAATAAATTCTGCATAAAACTTAAAATAATACGATAGTTTTTGTTTTTGTCAAATTCAATTAAACATTTTTGGTTGGTTTACTTCAAGCTCATAAAACTTATTTCGTGAATAAATATATTTGAAAAAAAAAACGGGTAGTGTACAATATTTATACATTTGTTAAGTTTTTAACTCATTCAGTTTTTAGGCACATTGTAAGTGGAATGAATATGAATTACTTAAAATTGAAAATGATTAAAAAAGTGATTAATAACTGCTTTTTAAAGAGCGAAAAAATTAAAATTTAACTCTTAAAATTGCATGGCATGGCATGTCTTACATTTATATTTGTCAAAAATAGCATTAGAGTCCTAATAAAATTACTACCTAGTACCTATAGAATGGTGAAGATATTATAAGAAGTGAATAAAAAAAATTATTATAAGGTTACATTGAAAATCATTATTTAAGTATAAAAAATTTATAAAATTGTGTGTTCGAGGTGGATTTTTTAAAAGATATTGTGTTCCGGAATATTAAGATTTCAGAAATTCATGTCCCTGCATCGAATGCCTATCTCATAAAAAATAATTAATTTTACACGAATTCATATTTCATTTGTTTTAATGTAAAACCGTTCATAAACGCTACATCGTACTCGTTCACGAGTCTTGTTTTCAATATTTTTATTTAATTGAAACAGCGCGTGTTGTTTATATAGGTTCTACTTATAAAATGTAAACTTTAACCAAAAACAAGTTAAAATGTTATTGAATATGTTTCCGTCTTATTATGTTATTTTTATAGATACATAAAATAAATAAATTATTGATAATTACCTAAAATGAACTATGCTAATCTATACAATGCTTTCTATTTCAGTGTATGGTTTGGCCATGCTGGTGTACACCATATCCTGAGTCGGGACCGATTTGTGGTTTGGATATACTACAAATGATTCACATATCTTTTGTTGATTACTATTCCGCGTCCGTGGTGTGAATCTGACATTATTTTTGTCGTTCACACGGCCTTCCATCTGGAAAAAAATAACAGCAATAATAATAACAATACGAAAGGAATAAATTAATATTTTTAAATGTACTTAAAGTAATAATTATTTAGGTTATCATGATAATTATTAGGTAAGTTCTAAACTACATACTTAGAGCGATGTAATTATTTCGTGCAACTATACTTTACACCGACATTTTTTTTTATATGAAGCGAGTGTTATCACTTAAACTGTAAGAGTTAATTACCTACTCGAATTTCGAGACTTTTAAGATTCGAGAATTAAATTGTTTTACGCCCAACAACTGCAGAATTGGAGTTCAAATTTATGTAGTATAAACTGTTAATTAATATAAATGGTTTAAATATATTGTTGAGATTATGATGTACGATATAATGAAATAAGTATAGAGCTTTAATAAATCTATGTTCGATAATTTTTGAATGTTGATTACGTATTTTAAATATTTATAATTTACAAACAAGTTATTTTATCAATAAATATTCATTTATTTTTCTAAGGTTTATTTCAATTTTGTAATATAAATGATATATTACTTGTATAATTTGTAGACAATTTGAGTTAAAATGTTATTAATGGCTTTAAATACATTGATTTTTATGCTTTAAACTAAAATGCAATATTTCATTTTATATAAATAATAGTAAAATACAAAATTGTATTAAACTATTTCAAGTTGTAATTTATGATTTGAAACATTTAAAGAAGCTATTGGTTATACATTTTGGATGGATTTTACTTCTTGTTTTACTTTTTATTATTTTTACTGTGCGATAAATAATTAAAAATCATACTTTTGGTAGGTCGAAATAACGGAGAAATCATCAAAAAAAGATTAGACCATTGGATTTATTAAAAATGTCGTTTAGTAGATATTAAATAATTTATATAATTTAAGATGTATGAAATATTATATTTATTAGACATATTTATTTTTTATAGAATCAAACTGGTTTGAGTCATATAGTTGGTTTTATTAAGAAAAATAGGAATTTATATTTTAAAATCATGTGTGACTACACTTAATAATATTTTTACAGGATATCTAAAAATTCTAAAAGTCGTATACTAAAAATATTTAGCTTAACGTTTTTGACACTAAATGAGTTTTGTTCGAAATAATTTTTAAATTGCGTTAATTTATCATATTTTGCATTAAAAAACAATTATTAAACCCGTTCTAAGTGGTTTATCCATAACAACGGTTTTATATTATACGGCCTATATTTCAAAAGTAAAGTGGGCACCTTTTAGTATGTTTTGAAATTTAAATCCACAATTATCAGTAAATTAATCATAATTTACTAGTGATTTATAATGATAATATTTTCGTTAACATTATAATACTAACCTGTGACGAATGTGAAGTATTTTGGTTTTGTATTGCTATTACCGAATACGACGATTCTGAAGCAATTTCGTTGCATTGTCCATTTTGTAGAGGTTCGTGAATTTTAATTTGTATTTTCGACCCAATTGGAATTCCACTTTCATCTTCTGAAAATACAATGGAAGAGTTATTAATTATTTTTACCTACCAAACTTATACGGATTTATATGGAAATAAGTTATAACCAAGCGATAATTTCACGTGAACAAATACAATTTCAATTTACTTTTATGTAAGAAATGGGATTTTACGAGATTGTATAATGCCTGTTACACTTATTCTGTAAAACCAATTTCTACAATAGTTGTGTGTTAAATTATTAGTATAAGTTATTTATAGTTTCAAATAAATTATTCATATTATTTTTTTTCCAACGACAATATCATACGAGTTTACTTGTATAATTGTTAAATCATTTTCCCATTGATAAAGTGTTATAGTATATAGTATATTAGTATATTAGTATATTAGTATATTATGTTATTCAGTTTTAGGATTGCCTTGGATTTTTACTTGTGTCTTGTGTTACCTACTACCTTGGCGCACGTTTTATTCAATACCTACATTTATTATTAAATTACTGATAACTCGATACGTACAGTAATATCTATCACTTTATCAAAACTGTATGGTTTTTATAAAAATTGTAAAATTTTTATCATCATTATTTATTACGCTTTCAATTATGCGGAAAACAAGAGTTTGTAATTATGTAATACTACACTTAGAATAAAATCTTTAAAACTGTGTTTTAAATAATTTTTAATTATTAATTAAATAATTTTTATGTTTTTTTTCTTGCAATACATATAAGCAGGGTTGGGATTTTATAGCACTTAAAATTGCTTAAATATGCGCTATAATATGACCTTAACTATCGCTAAATATGCGTTAAAAATATGCAATAAAACAACAAAACATGAAAAAAAAGGAAATTTATTAATTAATCGCTTACAAATTTGAAATTATTATAGGTAGTTACTTGTAATACAACGTTGATAATCGGCGATTAATAATCGCAGTAGAAATCGAAAAAAAAAAACCCAACAATTTAAGCAGATAACAAAAATTAGAACCAAATACCTAATACGATATTATCGTAGTATTATATTATACTTATATATTAACGCTGTACGGCGTTGCATCATCGTAAACGGCCTATTTACTTAATCTATAGGTACATTTACAATTTATTTGATAATTCAATTGACTAAAATCTAAAAACACGTTTACTAAAATATAATTTCATAAAATGTTAACAGATTTTGATTCAAAAACAGGTAAAAATGCAAAAAAGGCTCAAAAAACCCCAAAAAAGCAGTAAAAACTAAAATATCGTAAAATATGCAAAAAAAAAGCAAAATAAAATTTTTAATTTGAGTTCTCTGTATCATGAAACACATTTTAAGCTTACTCTGTTTTTTTTAAGCATCTCATAAGAAATATGCAAATGCTATAAAATCCCAACCCTGCATATAAGTAATGAACATTTTGAAATTTGTATGGGATCGAACATTTCAAATAATTATAATTGCTGTATAATTTACTAGCGACGACAATTATTTACACCAAATATAAATAGCTGAAGTCTGAAAGAATCTTAAAAACTGCTGAACGTTTCGGAGGATTTATCAGACATGCATTTGATATTATGCTAAATTAAATTGATTCTCTTCTTCGACTTAAATATAATTAAAATGTTAACAACGTTTGCTTTGTACAACTGTCTAAGTAGTTGGTGCCTGTAGAATATTGAGTATTTTATCTCGCAATCCGCATTGTAAACGAGTAAACAATTAGGAAATATAAATATATAATCCAGGTCGAGGACAGGTCATGATACCTTAGCGAGTACTTAAATTAATGGTAATTAATAATCCGTAGTGTAATAGAGAAAGATTTTCAATTTTGATTTATGAAGTTACACATTGCTTAATGATTCGTGTACTTGTTATTCCATGTATTATTTAACTGTGGATATTTTTTATTTTAATATTATTGCATTTTTTTTTAAATGTTTAAATTAAAATTAACGTGTGTATAAGCCGATGGTGGTTTTATGACCACATTTTGTTACTTCAGAACTTTTATGAAATAAAAAAATACTGATGTTCTAGTGGTAGATGAGCGGTTTTAGTTAAGCATGGTTTTTTTTTACGAACTAATATTCTTTAAGAAATTATTATCCTATAGTAAATTATTTATATATTTATTTTTTATGAGTGATATAAAAACACATCAACAACAAAGGTTATTTGTTTTGATTTGTTTAAGTATGAATTATTTACAATGTGAGTTTTTTTTTCAAATTATTAAATTATATAAAAATTAATTATATATATATATATATACATATATATACATGATATGAACAATAATGACATAAAACTATGTTGAATTTATTATATTTTATTATATAGGTATATTTTTCTGAGAAATTTTATTATTATTTTTATTGAATGTTGTGAATGTTATAAACCAAATAAGTAATTTGTGTTCTAAATTCTTTACATATACCTTATACAGAGCTCACGGTTTTTGCCACATCATATAATTTGTAATAGAGTATTATATATTGTATCACATACATTGCAGACTTAACGTAGTTATGTTACATTTTGACTACTCTAAAAAGGTTTGTAATATTCGAGTATGCTACGTTACACAGGATATACAAATATCTTATATATGGCTATATATTTAATATTATATTTATATAACAGATATTATGTGTTTATACAAAACTTTTAAGTTCGAAACTATCATTTGAAAACATTTTTAAAAACGGAATAAATAAATACGATTATAAATATCTACATTATATTGGGTATGCACATTTTCGGTATGAATACTAAAACGCCAAAAAAACGTCAATTTATACTAATAAGATTTATACCACCAAATTTAAAATATTATATCCTTATACAAATATAATTAAACAGATTTTTAAATGTTTACCCTCAAATTAAAATTATACTTAATTGGCAAATTTAAATATTTTTTTGTTATTTTTTATATTGAAAAAAAAAACTTGGAAAATATATTATGTATTACGACATTTCTAAATTAACATACATACCTTATAGGTCTAATGAGGTATTATTAAATGATTATGCTCGAGTTATTCAATTTTAAATTTGATGAGATAATGTAGATTTATTTTCTGAATGTGTCAACAGAAAAAAAAAAAATTATAATGAATAATCATTAATATCAGCTCTATTCTTAGGATTCAAACTAGGAAAAATTGGTTTCGTAGATTTAATTGTTATCACAAACTATAATAATTATTTTATATGTTTTCAGAATTTATATTATATTATTAAGGTTTAGATAAAAAGTTGAATTACGATGAAATATGTCCGAAATATTATGTATCTATGTATTGCTTTTTGGACAGATGACAGCGATATGGTTCTTGCGGTCTTGTGTGCATATTAACAGATTTTGGAGTCTGAGGGATAAAAAGGCAATTGCAATAATTTCGAAACTATGTTTATGTTTGTGATTAAGTTCTCGAGTGGAATAACTGCATAAAATTGGATCAGAAATTGGATTTTTAAGGTACCATAGATACGTCATTTTTCAACTGTTGTTTTTCCATTTGTATGAAAAACTTGGAAACGAATTACAAATGTATAGTAAATGGTCTAATTTATTAGCATTAATTTTGTATTTCATGTAAAATGTTTTTCATGTTAATCAATAGTTAAACGGCTATCTTACAAACCATAACATCGATTACTTCCTGTTTTTATTTTTAATACATACAGATACAATAACAGTTCCGCGGTTTCGTTTCCAAATTTCTAGTATGTTTAATCTAAACAGGATGAATCGGTTTAAGATTTTTTAATCAAATTTTTGGAAAACCACAATTGCGTCAAATATTTTGATTTCATAGGTTTTGTTCAATATAAAAGGGCGATATCTGAGAGGCTACATCAATAGTTTTCTTTTGTCAATTGCTGAAGCTTCACTTATACTCCCATACTGGTAAAAATCTTAAATCTATTAATTTTTTTATTATATTTTCATATCGCTTTTAATAAAATATACCACGATTTTTAAATTGTCACCAACTCATATTTAATAAACGTATAGTACTCGAATTTAGACGTGTATTTATATAATTACATTTTTTTCCATATTCGAAAAAAAATAGATTGTTATAATATTGTTAAATATGCATAATTAGCTGAAACTTAATAATCTATACCTATTATAAGGATTAATTTTTCACCGAGTAAATAATGTTATCGAGCGAAAAAATGTATTTATTTTATTCTTCAAAAACAAAGTTACTGCAGTGAACAATAAATGCTTATAAATAAAACAAAAATTTAGATTTTAAGTAACTAACATTAGTATTGATAGTTCACTTATATAGCTTCTACTAGGTACAGTGTTAAATAAATGTTGATGATTATATATGCGTTTCATATTAATTATAAGCTAATTGATTTCAATTAGCGGAAACCGATAAAAAACAATGATAGGTGTTTAATACTGTGGATACAAATTAAAAAGTAAATGCACAATGCTTTTATTTTATTATTTCAAAATATATTCAAAAGCATAAATTATCGCAGTTACTCGTATTAAACACAAGTAGTAATAATTTCAAAGAATCTTATCAAACTTCATTCTAATTTTACTTGTTCAAAAGTTCTCAGGTATAATATTTAATTTAACTATAACATTACGCAATTATTTTTATCAAAACCAATTGTTTCAATGATTCGTATGGAAATAATGTAGATTGTTGAATATTGAATGTTATTTAGATTTGTTTTTAATTAATTTAAAATTTATAAACTTTTCTACATTAAACCATTTTAAAAAGTTTACTTCATATTATTTATGCTGTTATTATTCAAATAAGAATAAGAATGCGGAAACCAATAATAATATAATTTAAATTAAATGCTTAGACTAAACAGATAACAATAAATTATAATGTACTCGTATTATACAATTTTAATTATGTTCAGAAAACCAATAGAGACATGCATTTTAATGATCTCCTCAAATAGTTCCGAATGTCGGAAATAAATTTCGATAAATTACGTATTGGAATTTTAACTATGTACTCGTATATCCTTTATTATTTATTATATTATTATAAGGTGTCGATTATCTAGTTTATGTGTGCAGTACAGATAGGCAAACACCATGACGGACAAAAATAATCTCTTATACTTGTTCGATCGTCCTACCGAACCATTGTTCATCGGAAAAGGTGAAGATAATGTTTCCTTCGAGGTGCCCACTGAATATTGGGTGAGTTTTAAAAGATTTTATGACTAGCACGATTATAATGCAAAATCGAGTCGTATATTTCAATCAAGTAGTGTATCTTTAAGCTCACAGTACGTATACAAATATTATGTAAATGTCTAACTCATGTATGTTTAATACCGTTTATGGCAAAACATGAGTTGTAATACGAAATCTGTTGTAAAGGTCGTGTTTTTTTTTTTTTTATGCAACCAGACGGACAAGTATAAGCCACTAGCGCCCGAAATTCAAAATCGTTTTCCTGGTGTCAAAACTGTCCACATCAATAAGTTGAGCAGCATTCCCGATTTGACCCTTCCGCTGTCGCTTAACAGAAACTTGCCGTTTTCGGTGTTTAACTCGAACCACTGCGAAAAGGCTTCGAAACTTATTGAAGCTTTGATGGGTCGGTACATAGTTATATATGTGGCTTTGTGCGAGATAGGATAATGCCATATTTTGATAATGTTCAGGAATTACAAAGAAAAACACAATGGTCAATTTTTTACGTTAACATTTTAAAATTAAAGTAGGGACTAAATATGCAGTTACCTAATTAAATTTGTATCCATTTAATTGTACGACTCTCATTTTTTTTTTAACTATAAACGTGTAAGTTTTATTTAGATAACAATTAAAATCTTAGTCTTCAGTTGGCCACGCTGGCCAAACATGTTGGAAAAAATCAACATAGGTCCAAAAATCTCAACTTCGTCAAAACGTGAAATATTGGCTTTTCTTGCACCAATCAACTGATATGTGTTGTAACACATGCGTGTTGCACACTGAGGGCGTTTATTCGAGTAGTAGTGATCCAATGGTTTTTTGGACATTAATAGTGCTCGAAAAATGTTCGTCGTACACGAAGTCGACGCGCGGATTTAACGTTCAACCTCGTTTTTACGTTTCACAGCCACGAAGAATATCGACGAGCTCATGTCGCTGTCCGTGTACTGCCGCGACCGAATGAACCCGTACATGTTCGTTTACGCGTTGTCCGTAGTCATGTTACACAAACCGGAAACGCGTAATATGCGGCTGCCGTCGCACGCCGAGATGTTCCCGAACCTGTACATGAACCCGGTCGTGTTCTCTCGGGCCAGGGAAGAAGCGGAAGTCATCGAACCCGGTTCCAGGGTAAGCGTATTGGGCACGGGTCAACTTCGCAGTGGCGTGCGCTAGGGGGCGGTGGTGGGTTTTCGAGACTTAAAGCGCTCGAGCGAAATGATTTCGTTTTGTCAAAAATAAATTATCGCGTACCACCGGTGGTGTTACGGACACCTGTAGTATATGCCTACCGTGGTACATCGGAGTGAATTTTCTCCGACGTCGTGCGCCGTACATTATTGTTAACACGGCATTGGAAATTAATCATTATTTGTTCGCGAACTTGGGGCACCGATTTTGTAGACTAGATTTTCGTTCTCTACAGATTAATCACTTAGGTGCTGCGCCGCTGCGATAACTCAACAACAGAGATTCGCTCGTTATGCTAAATTTTGTGCTTGCGTAATAGACTCCAATCGAAATACCACGTGATTATACTGCCACCAATCTAGAACCGGAGAACAGGATCGCCTATTTCCGCGAGGACATTGGCTTGAATCTCCACCATTGGCATTGGCACGTCGTGTACCCGTACAGAGGACCACGTAATATTGTCAATAAAGATAGACGCGGGGAATTGTTTTATTACATGCATCAACAGTCCGTGGCCAGGTGAGTCGATCGAGAAATCAATGATATGTTTGTAAAAAAAATGTACACCGATGTTTATTACTCTAGCAGTGATAATAGTGATTACGTCGAAATAACCCGTTTACCCATGACTTCTGTAACACATTTTTTCGAAAAAAATAACATTTCCAACCGACGACTTTTGAATATTGGATTTCAAATTTTTCAGTCATTACATATTATCGTCTTAGATATTTGAATCGATTTTATGCTTTTACTCAGGTATAATATGGAACGTTTGAGCAACGATATGAATAGAGTAGTTCGCCTGACCCATTGGAATGAGCCGATCGAGGAGGGTTATTTTCCGAAATTAGACAACATTTTAGCCAACGGCACATGGCCGTCAAGAGCTGCATTCTCAAGACTTAGAGTAATACAAAATTAAATCTGTTATCTAATTCAATGCTAATTGTTTTTATTGGTTTTTTTTATTTTAAAAAGAATGTCAACAGAGAAACGGAGCAATTGTCATTTGACATTGAAGACCTTGAACGTTGGAGGGACCGTTTGTTTAACGCTATTCATTCCGGATTTGTTATAAACGTAATGTTTAATAAAAAAAATAAAACTTTTCATTATCTTTTTTTGCGTCGATCGACGACCAAAAATATAACTTTAATATTTGTGTTTCACATTAGGCGTCTGGTGAACAAGTTCCATTGACCGAATTCGAAGGGATTGACATCCTAGGGAATCTTGTCGAATCTAGTATACTGAGTGTTAATCCAAATCTGTACGGGGATCTTCACAACCAAGGCCACAATGCAATTGCCTTTATCCATGACCCTGATAATAGATATTTGGTATAATTTACTTCGGCACTTGTCCTATTTTTTTTTTCTTCGATACATCGAACGAAATGTTTATCACTCTGTTTATATTTAGGAAAACCAAGGTGTTATGGGAGAGCCGTCTACAGCTATGCGTGATCCGATATTTTTCCGTTGGCACGCGTATATTGACGATTTGTTCCAAGAGTTTAAAGCTACAATACCTAGATATGACGTACAAAATGTAGGAAATTGTAAATATTTTCAAAATGATTTTTCGTTAAAACAAAAATCTCATGTTTTTTCTAGTTGACCTTCGACAACGTAAAAGTACAAAGTGTAGAAGTAGTAGCCATTGGAATACCGCGTAACGAGTTCTCAACGTTCTGGCAACAAAGCGACGTCGAATTATCCAGAGGTTTGGACTTTTTGCCACGTGGATCTGTTTTCGCTCGATTTACTCATTTACAACATGCTCCGTTCAGCTATAAAATTGTCGTGAGTATATTTTCTTCAGATTATATTTCTATTTTCCATTTCAATACTAATACGAGTAGTCGAGTTGTAAACGGTTAAAACCATTTGTTTGGTGTAAACATCTAAAATGTATAATTATTTATTCATAAAATGAACACGACGTATGACTTTGATTTAGGTTGAGAACAATGGAAATCAACGCACTGGAAGAGTTCGCATATTTATCGCTCCTAAGTTTGACGAGCGTGGTTTACCACTGATATTTAGAGAACAGAGACGACTATTCGTGGAACTCGACAAATTTAGTGTATCACGTAAGAGCTTTGAAAAGAGATAGTCAACAATTTGTAACTCAATTCATTTTTATTGGTGACCGAAGAAAAAATATTATTTCTTTCGAAAGCCGATTTACTTTAGCCTATTCGTTTCCTCTCATCGACTTTTCGATTTGAAAACATTTTTACTAATGATTATTGAAATGCGAGCGATCGAAATGAATACACATTATTTTAATACACATAAATTATGCATTAAGTGCTTGTAATCATTTGATAGTTTCAATATCCGGTTAATAATGGTTTGTATACGGTTATGTGTGCAGTGAAGAGAGGGAAAAATGAAATCGTTCGTTTGTCCACCGAGTCGTCGGTAACCGTACCGCATGAAGTAACTTATCGGAACTTGGACAACAACAGAGCTCCAGATAACACTGAAGAATCGGAGGCATTCAATTTCTGCGGCTGCGGATGGCCACAAAACCTTTTGATTGCAAAAGGGTCGCCGGAAGGGTTCCCGTGTCAACTGTTCGTCATGGTGTCTAACGGCACAAACGATCAGGTTCGGATAATGTACATGGAACTTAGCGTTCAAATGAGTCGGTTACATAACTTTAATTTTAAACTTTAAAACACCATAAATGTATGAGTCGTATATATCAAAATATTAATATACGCGATATATTTAATATAAAGATAGTAGTACATAATACAATTGTTTCCACAAATTTTAAAACAAAGTCCAAAGGGCAGAGGTATGCGCATTAACAAAATCGATCTGGAGGCGAGAAAGAATTGTCACCAATCAGTCGGTAACAGTCGATAAACAAAATTAAAAAAAATGAGATAAAATCACGTGATAAGTGATTCATTTAATCAATGTTTATGTATTTTATAATACAATATGCTACATGATAAATGTACAATATCATACATTATAAAAGCTGATTTTGGGAAAATATTCATCAAATTTTAGGTTTTAAATAGGTTTTCTACAGTATCGAATAAATTATTTACATATTATTATTCGCGTCTGGGGGAGGTTTACGAGCACCATATCCCCTCCGTAAATATGCCACTGATTTACAATACTACGCATGCTAATTAAAATCCTGCAGGTGGAAAACTCTAAGGGAGCCGGGCAGCAGTGCGACGACGCGTCCAGCTATTGCGGCTTGCAAAATGCTAAGTATCCGGACGCCAGATCCATGGGTTATCCATTCGACCGTAATCCTCGTGAGGGCGTGACGACCCTGCAACAGTTTCTCACCCCTAACATGGTTACGCAGGACGTGCGTATACGTTTCTCGAACCGTATCGTAGCGCCGTTCCAGAACCCCGGCAAACCGAACAAGCAACGTAAAAAACCATGATGAAAACGGCCAAGAATAAATGTAAATAGCAAAATATAAATTAAATACCACACCAAATTTTTATTATCGGACTACGTGTCGATTACGATGTTCGAATATTACACTAAGTTATCGACAAATGTAAGATAATGTAAGGTAATGTAGAATATCGTTTTGGCCCTTTGGATCTTATTACGATTAAAACTATTCACTATATTATATGCTGAGTCTGTTAAAGGTCTTAATTCAATAGTTCACAAGTGTAATTATTTATTGTTTTTGTTTAAGGTTTCAGATTAATTCGGAGGAATACGAATCAAGTGTAATGGACCATGAATATCATTATCTATATAACTTTTAGTATATTATAATTTATAACTTTTAACATTATTATTTAATCGTAAAAACATTTAGATAAAGTATTTTATCTTTTACAATATCATCTTATGAGTCGATTTATTTATTCAAAATATAATATTCGTACGTGTGTATTCACTAAATTATGTATCTTAAGTCTATTTATTTTTTCTATGCTATACCTAGTTTTTCAATTGAAAAGTTATGTTTATCGGTAGGCATAAATTCTACGATATACCACGAAGCAAGTAAAATATTACGTTGAACATAGGTTAAAAAAAGTTTTAATATAATTTCTGTGTTTTGCCAAGAGTAAGATGAGCTTTACCTAATGTGTAGTCTATAATGCTATGACGAGGTTATAGTATTGATTTAGTCAAGGAAGTATTGGGACTACCTTTTTGAGCATCCTTTTCCTAATTCTTAAAAGTGTATTCATAAAAAAATGGACACACGATTATTAATTTAAAAAAATTGTTCAAATAGTATCCGTCTGAACATAATTTAACTGCAGATCAATGTGGCATTTTAAATGTAAAATAATTATTATTTTATCCATGTTGAATGTGACTTATGTTTAAATATGTAATAAATAGTATATACATTTCTATATACTAAATAATTTTCATCATTTTAAATTATGACTACATTTTTATATTCGGGCTCCCTTGGCTTAGCCAACCTAATTGTGATCGGTGGCGTTTGCCCGCATTATCCACCAAGAATTATGACTAATATATTAAATACGTATGCGCTCGTGTTAATTTTTTGAGCGTGGGAATGATTAATTACAAATCATAATTAAAAATATTATTTTTATGTAAAAAAAATGTATAAAAAAATAAGAACAAAATAAAAATAGATGAACATTTTACAATTAAACATCCGTTCAAAACTTACTTTAATGCGGCTCAACATTTCTACAATAAATAATAAAACCATTATTATTACATAATATTAATGATTTTATTAAATGAAGGTTTATGCCTAATTAATGACACGCGTCTATGTATTTTTATAATTTGTTTAATATTTTGATGAACATTTTTAGAGTGCATTTAATAGTGGAGTTTTAGTTCCAGTTTTTATAAATTATGAGGTTCTTCTTGTTTTGTCAACGGCGGAAATCGTCCTTTAAGAACCTGTTATTTTAAATGAATAAGAAATATAATGTCATACCGTTCTATATTTTGACGCTTATCTGATCTCACCAACCCATAACTTAATTTAACTTTTTTGAAAATTTTCAACGATAAAAATATTGTTTTCCTGGAAAGACCACGGTGTCGATACTCAATTCTAATCTAATCCATTGGAATAAAATACGATAAGACTATTTTAAATCAATTTTCGGTGGTAAGTGTTTTAAATCTTCGTTTCAATATTTTTTTTCGATCAACATAAAAGTGACGTGTGATAGACTGTATCAGTTGAGGTACAGTAGCTATTCAGTGACGGCTAATCTTCAAAGCTATATATAGATACATTGATAATGTTTAAATTAATTATTGTAATAAATGTTTTCATGCTGCGTTATATAAAAATGTATAGTTGGACATTTTTATATTAAATTAATTTTTAAGCATATTTGAACAGGAATGAATTGAATTATATCAAAAAATGCGCAATGGACAATTAGCTTAAATTTTAAAATGAACAACGGTTATAAAATAGCAATTTGTTCCGAATGAATAATATAATTTGGGGTTTATTTATTTATTACACGCTACAGAGAGAAAAATAACTGCGGCATTTTATAAAAATTAACAAAGAAAATATAAACGAAGAAATTAGCAAAAATCACTAAGAGTTACACTAGAAAATACAACGTACTATTAAAAAATTATTAAATTATGGTATAAAAAAAAAAAATTTGAAATGATTTATTATGATGTAACAATAAATTATCATTTACAGCATTGTTAATTTACTGATTTAAATTCATACATACCGTGAGAATTAATCAAAGAATACGTTCATTTTAAAAGAAATGTCTCATATATTTTATTATTTAAGAGTCTACTCAAAAAGCACTACTTATTAATTTATACTTAATAATAATAGGCTATGGGTCTTTATGGGCTCATTGAATACTCATCAAAGTGGTATATACTATTAACTAACAGTATTAAATATACATAAGTAATTTAGCTGGAAATATTTACAAGAATCTTCATTTTATTCCTTCTAACACATTTACTAATTCAACGCTATCAAATGGTAACACATGAATAAATAAATCGGATTTCAAATTTGCAATTATTATTTTTTACGGAATGCTAAATTTTAAAATTTTTCTTTAATTATTTTAGCAAATACATTTTACATTATTAAAAAATGTTAACATACATAATATTAATTGTTGTAAACAAAATTAGTTTATATATTTTAAAAAACACATTTATTCTTTACACATTTTTATCATTTTTATTCTTTAAAAAATCTATATTTTTTGGCATATTTTAATTACTTTTATAAAAAGGAATTTATTACAGAACAATTAATTGTTCATGCATAGAAATTAACTGTCATTTATATGTTTTATGCAGTAATTTCTTAAAGATGTTATCTAATATTTGTGCATAGTGTATTTATATATTTTAAAATAAAAATTTTAGTTTGAATCGTATTTCATAAGTTTCTTTTTAGACGATGGAGTTATGATTCTACTGAAAAGTTTTGCTTAACCTATTTATGAATATTAGATTGGTTATTCAAATTTTTATATTTTCTTATTTTATAAAAATCAGTATCTAATTTATGTGTGCCCAGAAGACTGGCAAATACTATGGTGGAACAAAAAATAATATTTTATACTTGTTCGAACGTCCTACCGAACCATATTTTTGATCGAAAAAGGTGAAGATAATGTTTTCTTTAAGGTGCTTATTGAATAATATTGGGTGAGTTTCATAATCATAAAATTGTATAACTTATACCACTTATAAAAAATTGAGTCGTATGTTTAAATCAAGTAAAGGCTTTGAATAAACTGTGCACGAACGATTTCAGTCTATAATATATAACTCGTCATAATGCGAGATTTTTTTTTTAAAATTTTTTCTGGTATGATGAAACAAGGTACAGAAAGAAATGGTTATGAGTTTTTTATGTACTTATTTAGAATGACCGGTATAAGCCGCTGGCTTCAGAAACTCAAAATCGTTATCTTGGCGGTAAAACAGTCATCGTCAAGAGGTTAGACCAGGGGTCGGCAATAGGCGGCCCGCGGGCCAAGTCCGGCGGAAGCGGAGCGGAAATAACTGGACCGCCAAAAGTATTTTTCAATTTTATCATTCTCCAAAATGAAGTTTTTAAATATCGTTTAAGATTAAATGCTCTCCGCCTTGAAAACACTCAGCACATTAGTTCTTCACCAAGAGTAGCTAATTTTAAAAAACTGGCTCAAGACAAAAAATGTAATTTTCCTCATTAAACTTTTAACAATAAAATTGTGAAATTATTATTATTATATTACATTTTTTATGGCCCGCGAACATTTTTTTTTCAAATTATCTGGACCGCCATAGAAATTAATTGCTGACCCTTGGGTTAGACAATATTCACGACTTATATCCCTTCCACTGCCACTCATCCGAAATACGCTATTTTCACTTTTTTTACTCAAACTGCAGTACAATATTGCTACAAAACGCTTCAAAATACAATATTAAAAATCGAGATGTTAACGATTAAAACCATTATGCTATTTGTTTATAAAATAGACACGGTATATGATAATAATTTAGGTTTATAGTAATGGAAATAAATGCATCGGAAGACCTCGCATATTCATCGCTTCTAAGTTTGATGAATGCGGCTTGCCGCTGGTATTCAGAGAACAAAGGAGTCTATTCGTAGAACTCAACAGATTTAGCGTACCACGTAAGAGTTCTGAACTGAGGTAATCGAAAGATTTTTACCCAATTGGATTTTTATGGATCAAAGTAAAAACATTATTTCTTTTGAAAGCCGACTGTAAAAAAAAATAAAAAAAAATATTGGCAGATTAATTTCCTTTTATTGACGGTTCTATTCGAAAACATTTTTACCAACGATTATTGAAATGTGAGGGATCGATATGAATATACTTACGTATGATTATGTATTTAAAATACAATTTTTTATACTCGTAATACTTTGATAGTTTCGATTTCCGGTTAATAACTGTTTGTACCCGATTATCTGTGTATAGTGAAGAGAGGGGAAAACGAGAACGTCAGTTTGTCTACAGAACCGTCGGTAACCGTACTACACGAAGTAACTTATCGAAAATGAGACAAAAGCAGAGCTCCAGATATCACTGAAACATTGGATACGTTCAATTTCTGTGGCTGTGGTTGGTGATAAGACCTCTTGATAGCGAATTGATCGCTGTGTCAGAGGTTCGAGAATTTTCCCTGGTGCTACATAATACACAATAATGTTGGAAATTTGCGTATGCGTTTTGATTAAACTACTCATTTGACCCCCATTTACCTCCCGTAATTACGGGATCTACAAGATGACGTTTTGGTGGAAATCCTGTAGATAGCGCTCGGATGACCGGGCAGCAGTGCGACGACCCTTTGAGCTATTACGACTTGTAAACGTTCGATATCCGGATGCCAGATCAATGGGCTATCCGTTCGACCAGACTTCCCACCACGATCCTGCAACAGTTCCTCGCCCCTAACACGGTAGCGCAGGACGTGTGCATACGTTTCTCGAACCACACCGTAGAATCGTTCCAGAACTTCGGTAAATCGTCTGAAGCCGCAGCAACGTGAAAATACTATGATAGAAACAAAGTCCCAAGCGAAATAAAACCGCGAACATACTGCAGGTAAACGTAGACCGGGTGTACTTGCGTTATACGTTTGAAAATTATATGAACTAACTCAACGGCCACGGTGTGCAGCTAAGGTTGGTTTTTGCTATCGAGACCAATAGATCTGTGGGATTAAACATGGACTGCTCACGGTTTTAATTCGATAATTTACTATATTATTGTTTTATATGATACGGATTACTTTGGTACTTTGGAGGAATATGAATCGAGTTTAATGGACCGTAAATATTAATATCCATTATTTCTAAACCGGCAGTAGAGCTGTATATTGTTTATCATATTGTAACGGTAAACAACTAAAATACTTTGTTATGAATAAAATTATTTATTACACCGCTGTCTCTATTATACTATGATCGTTTAAACTACAATTTGATTTATTTAAAGTGCAACAACAAATCGACTATGTTATATTTACATTCTACATATTATTTTACTTGGCCCATCATGTCTTTAAAATGTAAAAATAAATTGTAAAATTACATTTACACTTTTAATGGTCCTCTAGAAGGTTGTAAATCGTTACATAAGAAAGAAAAACATTAGAAATAATTATAAATTTGCGTGCGTTTTAATAAAACTACTTCATTCATTTTTCGAACTAGTTATTACTATATAAAAATTATATTAATACTATTGCGGTGGTATAATGTTAATTACCGTTATTTTTAGTTGTTTTCATAATATGACTTCTATGTATGTACTTCGACGATTAATGCGACTTAAATTTTTCATTCGAAAATTTTTGGTCACGTGTTATTATTATTTAGATTTTTTAACATTCAAGTCGTTTTTTTATTATTTGTTTCCTACATTCTTATATTCAAACACCGAATAACATAATATACATTATAACAACTTAAAATTATTAGGAAAAAAGATAAAATGTTCGGAAATGCATTAAAATGTTTTCATTTATGTTTTCAAACTCTGCTTACATGTGTTGTTTCGGTTATCGACCAAGAAACTATTAGCTTGACAGTGTTAAATTAGTATTTGGTCACGACGCGCGACGTGTTAAAAATTTAAAACCGTACGTATAATGTGTAAGTGTATAAAAAAAAGAGAATAAAAAAATCAATTCAGGTCAACATAATCTATCGTGGACGGTTCTGGAGATAGTTTTTTAAATTGAATATTTCACGACTACAGGGACCTGTTTTACTCCCCTCCATTATTATTTTCACTAACTTGTGACAACTGGACGTTCGTCCACACCCTTGGACCCTGTAAATCGAATTTCTTCGCCGTTTTGGATCCTGACAGTTTGCCGTTCTCGGAATACTGATCGTCCGCGGACATTGGCCGCCAGTCGCTTGGCGTATACCACCGCCATTGCACATACTGCCACAAAGCAACATCCAAGCAACAAAATACCGATGTGTGCTGCGTCCGAGAACCGGGTAGCGGTGCTGGTCGAATCACCTAGGATCGAATGAAAAACAAAACAAAATAGTAATAGTTTTAATAGTATAATATAATTATCGTAATATATAATATTATATTCTTGAGCATACTGAAAATATTCTTATCGAATTTGAATAGTGAACGAAACATTAAACATTATTTTTGCTCCGTGTAATTGTAGTACTTGTGAATTGTTAACAAGTCGATGTATTTGCTATTAGTTAAGTAAACTCATGATTATGTTATTTGTATTTTGAAAAAAAGCTTTAAAATTAATGTCACTGGGGTTAAATTCTCCCACTTGAAAAATTAAATATTTCACTATTAATATTAATAATTGGGTAATAAAGGGTATACAATACCTAATGTTTGGTTCGTATTGAATGGCATTAAATACTGAAAACAGATAACGAGCTACTTTCAAAGTCTGTAAGGAATCGTCTTATAAATTGGTAGGTACAGTTTTTTTTTTATAACCTTGGATTGTAATAAATATAGTCAATTCAAGCTCTTATGTTTAATATACGTAACATTGAAAATAATTCTTCGATAAGACGTTTTAATAATTGTGTACGTAAAAATTGAAAGTACAAAGTTTCAATAAAATTATTTGGTCTTTTGAATAACTGTCTAAGTCGACGAATCTCAATTTCAAACTTTGTTTGATTTTAATATTACACAAATACGTTTGGACGTTAATGTAAAATATCAAAATTTTTTTTATCGAGCGCTCCGAAGTGTTTTGGAAAAACTTTCAGAAAGGTTGAGAACCATGTCTTTGAATCTACAACCAAAGACAACAATTACAATATATATATATATTTGAGGGGAAAAAAATAAACTGAAAAGCCGAAAGGTAATGAAGAAATGGAAAGGAAAAGTTCTTACGTGACTAGAATTATGTGTGTAAAAATGTTCGGCACTCTTTCACTTAACGATAAATGCGTTACGTTTCACTAATGACTGAGACATTACTTTCACACCTATAAAATGAGTGTGCAGATATTGTGTTATGTTTTCAATGTTTGTTTTGATTATTAGTAAGGGCAACGTAAGGATATCTATAATCACGTTATTTTATTAAAAATCACATTGCTCATGTTACAGGTTAAATACAGTATAATTTTTATATCTACCGAAATAAAATGATCTTGTACAGCAAGTGCTGCATGGTTGATAAGAAAAAAATCAGAACATCGTAGATACTGGATAATTAATTAATTAAATATTTATAATATATTATTATTCTTTCATCATTTAAAAGTTGATTTTTTAGACGTTCAAAAAAATACATCTGATTAATCTACAATGTTTAATTTTAATAAATAAAAACTTGACGGTGAAAGAATTATGCCAAATTATAAAAAAAAAAAAATCATAAACGGTCGAAAAAATGGGAAATGTTTGACGTTATGAATAGGAAAATTATATTTGAAAGTATATTAATATTTGTGATGCGTCACAATACACCCGAGAGTAGCGGCATCAATGTTTTGTGTTTTACTTTATTAATATTTTCAGTATCGTTACGACCTCGTAACTGCGTACATATGCGTACATATTTTTTATCGACCCACACCGATGAGTTTTCATTTGAAATACTCCGTACACAGGGGAAAACGTCGTTTGAAACACGTCGTACACAGGGGAAAACGGTCCTAGGCGGATCGCGTACGGGACCAAAATCACGCCCTCATTATAGATTAAGTTTTGGGCTGATGATAAGACTTCTAACCCGGACACCTACCTCCATATGAATGTGACGGTATTGAGTGATAAAACCTTGACCAACGGCAACTACACGATTCTTAGAGCTACCACGTAGGTCGTAGGTACTCGTGGCACTGCGAAACGTGGTACACCAAGGAATATATTATTAAACAAATTATTATTAAATCAGGAAGGAAACTCAGTGAAACTCCCAGTAGAGGTACTTCACCGGTATAGCAGTAACTCGTTTGCACAATTACAGTTTCACATTTATTATTCCTTCATATTCAGACACGGGCAGGTCACGACACAACCTTTTTTTTTTTTAGTGTCTTTTGAGGATTGCTCGGAACAGCTGCAGATGAGAGTCGAGTTATAAGTGGATTGGAGGTGGTGATTTAGTCGGGTATTATAGCGCCCATACGTAATGCAGTTTGGCTAATTCAGAATCGGGTAATTGGCTGCGGCATTTTTATACTGTAATCCACGTAAACTGTAACTCAGTTTCCAGGCTCCAACTCGAACGGAAACGTGAAAAGCGTTTTCAGTCGTTCAGTAAACGCCGAAGTGTCCCCCGCGTACGAAATCCTCCCCTCCCCTACTTCGCCCCTCTGCGGGAGCATCGGCCCGTCGCGTGCATGCACAGTATTATCATCACTAACCGGCGACACGTGGGTCCTTGGGGTTGGGAGCCGTCTCGACGTACACGCGCACGTTGCCCGGGCTCGAGCCTTTCGCGTTGGTCGCGTACACCGTGGCCACGTACTGCGTGGACGGCCGCAGCCCGGTGACCTCGACGGCCGAGTGGCCGGCCCGGCCGTGGTAGCTGGTCTCCGCGGCGTCCGGTTGGTCGCCCGCCGTGGTCCGCACCGTGCACGCGAAGTGCTGCGGAAGTCCGCCGCCGTATCCGGGCTCGCAGTGCACCGTGAACCGGGTGCTCGTCACGTTGACCGGCAAACAGTTCCTGGGCGGATCCGGCCTCCCTGCGGCACACGACACGAAACAATAGGATTACGTTCATTTCGATTATCGCGAGACGGGCGTGAAACCCAACTCGTGAGACTCGCACGCGTCAATTGCGTTGAGTCAAACACTAGACGGTACAGCACCATTACGTATTGAAGTATAACACGGCTAAAAGTATAAACACAATTCGATACGCGATTAGAACATTTATGCCTTGTTTACACGTGACGAATACTCGGCCGAGAGAGTCAACTCGGCCGAGCACTGTGTCCCGTGTGAGCTCAAGGAAACAGTACTCGGCCTAGTACTCGGACGAGTGAATAGAAACCGTTTATATTCACTGGGCCGAGCGACTACCCCCACTGCCAAAATTGGCTGTACTCGGGGTGTCTAAAACTCTAAGCCGCCAGCCGAGTGTCGTGTAACGAGTAGTTCAGTATTAGTTGTGGCGTCTTAACCTGTAGTTGTATTTTTTTCAAACAAAGTGTACGAATTCACAACTACTACGTTGCACTCGGTTATCCGTTTAGACACGCCGAGTACAGTAGAATCTTGGTAGTGGAGGTAGTCACTCGGCCAAGCAAATACAATGGGTGACTAAACGCTTGACTCGGTCAATTCCGGTACTAGACCGAGCAGCATACCGAGTGACACGGCCGAGTACTCGTCACGTGTAAACAAGGCATTAAGTTCAATAGCGAACGACGATGGGATCCGCGTTGTCGTTCGACATAACTGTTCGTCGTCGTGGTTCTATTTGCCACAAGTAATATTGCGGTAGCGGCGCGTCGGGGCACGTGACAATGATAGCAGTGTAGGCGAGTGATATCACCCTTCAACAACTCAGCGAGAAACCTAGCGCTAGCAGCTCTTCTACGTCAATCATGATGCTCACGGGGGATATCGAGGCGATTACTAACCTAAGAAATTTCCGTCGCGATACAATAGTATATTATAATAACAATGTCGTCGATATAATATTCGCAGACGCCAGACACAAGAGAGAGAGAGAGAGAGAGAGAGAGAGAGAGAGAGAGAGAGAGAGAGAGAGACCGAGTGTGTGTAAACGTGGTGAAAAACATTTCCCCTCCCTCGCTGTGCCTAAAATCACGAGCGCATCGCATTATCGTGTTTCGTCGAAATACAAAACTTTTATTTTGCGTGTCCGTCGCGTGTTCGTCGAACTCGTTTCATTTTCGGCGCACGCTTAAATGTAATATCAAACATAATACATAGTTCTGTTTTTTACATTTACATTAATTACTATTATAACAACGTAATAACGTCATATTCATTTAAATTATCAGTACCGAGGCAGTCAAATGCATTAAAATGTTCAAAACTGTTTAGAGACTGGAATACGATAGGAAATGGTTCCAAACAATCACTGAGATCGAACACAGTTTTTAATAATTTTTTCGGTGAGTTTTTCTTCTAATTACGGCACACTTTATTGTTTAAATTGTACATTTTATTCTATCCTAACTATCGTATGCGGTATGTAACTGATACAAACAGATGTTAGATATTAACAGACAATAATAATTAGTATAGCTGTAAAAATAATGATGGCTACACGTTAAAATGCGCGTAAATATTTTCACAGCCGGTACCAATGTTGCGAAACAATAATATGCTCGTGGCACACAAAACGAATTTTCCAAAACGATGTTATAATTAATTACTCTCTGCGATATGTTTTCCCATTGCAGTTATTTTCAAATTCAATAACAGATTACTTAGAAAAAGTTCACTCTCGCCTACGTCAAAAATGTAATTAACTATTACAATTTCATTCATCGGATGACATCAAGTTAAATTTTTTTTTTTTAATCGAATTATTATGATATATTATAAAACAGTTTCATTCTAATTTAAAATTTTAAACGTAATGATAGACTGTTGTAAACGATAACGTTAAATGAATAGTTATTGATTGTTGATAAAGTATTAATTTGAAAATCACATAGTCAATCCCAATTATTACAGATGATATAATACGTTATACATAAATGTTTATACATTTCGACGTAAAATAGTTGAATAAATAATTGTGTCAAAAGTTTTAATAAAAAATGATAAGAAGTTAACAATATTTCATTATTTTTTAATGCACGAATTAAAACAGTTTATTTTTTGGACGGTTTATTGAAAGTATCCTTTCATAATATTATAAAATTTAACAATAGGTATACTGCGAATAGTTGAATACATTTTTTAGTAAGAAAATGCTAATAGCCTAAAACTATTATTGAATCGATATAGTTTACATCTTAAATAAATTGTTTGGAAGCTAAAGTTATTGTTCAAGAAGGAAATCTTAGAGGAGGAATTTGTTATTTTCACACCCAAAATGTCATTTGGAAAGCATTCCAATTCGTTTGGCATACCACACGCGAAAATTCAATTACGGAAACAATGTAATAAGGTGTTAAAAGAACAGAAACAAACACGTTACAAATATTTAATATTCTTATAAAAACTTTGATTTTCGTTACCCTGAGAAATCAATTCACTTGAAAGATGTTGAGTTGAAAGAAGTTATAATAAAAGGTATCAAAAATACACTATTTACCTACTGTGTAAGTTGACAAACAAACTTGTTAGTAAATGTACTCGTATCTTGTTGATCAGAAACTTACAAATTCAAGTGGGGCATATATGGTGTGTAGAAAGTTAAGACGAGTATGTACATCACATATATTTTCGGTGCACGACAAAGCGTAATTTACTTTGAATGTTAGTACCTACATATTTTAAGGTCCTTATTTTGTGTGCACCACGACGTATGGCCATAAGTAATTGCATAAAAATGTATTATACAACGCTGCGGATTTGCAGATTACGTATTATAATATAATTTGAATTATTGGGTATACTATTTACATACAAGTTATTATTTAAAAATTCATTTTTATCGAGAGGAATAATTGAATTCCGACAGTGTTAGGTAAATGTGTAGCATGAGTTTTGGCCAAAATAAAATTTTAAAGCTATTAAAAAGATGGATCTAAATGTTGTTATACTTTTATGTATACATTTATTTGTTATATAGTTAGAAAAAGTTGAACTGAAGGTTAATCTGAACTTGAGCAGTTGCCAGTAGACTTTTTATCTTAAATTAAAAATTTTATTCAAAGAGGAAAGTTATTCAAGTATTGAGTTTTTATTTCGCTTCACATGTCTTCATCAAAATTTAATTCTGTGGGGATTAAGCTTTAGATAGGATACTTAAGTTAGTGTGAATAAGACGTGTGGTCCTTCTAAAATCTGAAAGTGATTAATCATTAGCTGTTGTCTGCTGAAAAGGATATCGAACAAAATAAATCAGGGTGTGTGTCTAGTAGGTTTGTAAATATAGCAACATTTAGCTTGTGAATATGTTTATGTTTTGCAGTTCTTACGAATAAAAGGAATGTTTTAAATGTTTAATTTAAACTTGGCTGTCAATAAAATCTCAATAGAATTGATTGTACTGAAATTTATCAATATAGATAGCAATATTTTCGAGTCTGTTGGTGAAACGAAATTTTGAAAACTAATAAAATAATAATCTCATTATTTTTTATACGAATTTATTATGTAAAATGATTGATTAAAGAACCGGTAATTAATAATATAATTAATGTCAGCCAATTGCCATTACTGTCGTAACGTGTTTAATTAAATAGAATTAATTTTTTTTTTAAATATATAATATATATAAAATTCTTACATTTAGTGTTATAACTTAAAAATGTAGTTTTTTTTTTTGTAAAACCCTAGGTAAATTGTTACATAAAGTGTTATAAGATCGAATAAGTATATGTATAGACTTAATGAAATAGAATATTTATGGTTCACGTAGAATGCACATCATTTTAGTATGAAACAATAAAAACCAATACGTTATCAATTAAGGTGTGAATCAGTATGAGGATTATGAAGTTTATCAATCCTTTCAGAATCATACTCGGTCCAGACCCATGAGCGATAAAAATGTATTTACGTTTTTAAAAACCACCATTCAATATAACTGTACATATTTAGTAACAATTATTCGTTAGTATTGATAGTTATTATTAGATATTGTTGTTATCATGAGTTCTATTAATGCCTGTTATTATTATTTACTGTGAATTGTGGCCACAACAACCGTGGCTTAGACAAAATAAAATCAAAATACTTATATTTTAGTTTCGATGATGAATTAATTATTTAAAAAAGTTTTGTTACACGTTGTAGAAATTAATTTATCAAGTTAGAAATAGCTGATGGGGGGCACACTTTACGTGCGCTTGCGAAAATATCGAGTTTCGTTTCAACACGCGATCCATATATGAGTGTAATGTACGAAATATAACCAATAATTGTCATTATTTTCGAAAAGAGTTGCAACACGTTTAAAACTAACATAACTCACGGCGAACTGCGCGTTTTTTAAACGTGACAGTTATACACGGACGCTGCCTGCATGTGAAACCCAATAGATGTGCGTAATAATCGTAAAGATTTAATTATTATTTTCATGTCGGCAAAACAAAGTTTATATGAATCGCTGGCGCAGTAAGAGCACGTCATGTTTAACGTTATCAGTTTTAACGAGGAACTATAAACGGGTCACGTCATCCACTGCAGGATTCGTGTTATTTATTTTTACGTTTAGAAAATAAGGAAAGTCGCGGGACAATTATTACAAAATGACTAGCAATTCTTTGTAATATTAACACGTGGCGTAGGACGGTCAAAATAGGTTTAGGGGTGTAGAGATATCGAACTGGAAGTTTTCCGACCGGAGTGACGATATCGATTGGCTTGATTAAGAATTCGTTCATGATAACCTATAAGCATCGGGAATTTTTTTAAAAGTACACGATACGGTAAAATACACGGCCCGGTGTGTGTACTCGTAGTATGAACGCGGCTGCATTTATGGCATTCGTTAAGTGTGCGGTCGACGGTGTACCTAGATTGTCTAAGCAAAGCGCCGTATAAAATGGAATTCAACATTTTAATCGTAAAAAAAAAAATAATAAGACGCGTCTTATCCACGAGATATTTACACAATAATAATTATTGTATCATATATCTCACGTTTCCGTATGACATTAAACAACCAACCCCAGAGCGTTAAGTTTAAAAATGTATGGAGACTCAAACACGCCCTCAAAAAGAGCCTGCGTCTGAAAATAACTGCAATAAAATTAGTATCATATGAGTAATATTTGATTTCGAATTGGAAAATGGGTGGGTTGGGTTAGGTGATAAGATGGGTTCTGCAAGTGGTTGGTTTAGATATGCGTGGTTTATTTGAATGATATGGTGTATATTATTTTCACGATCAGATCAACATGGTTAGTGGATCAAAAAACCTCTTACCCGCTGGCACGATGTGATAGACGCACGGACGCGCCTGCGTGGTCAATGAGTTGGTGGCCCAGCACAGGAGCGTGCCGAAGTCCGTCACCCTGAACTTGATCACGTCCAAGGTCCTGTCCGAGTTGGCCACGTTGATCAGACCGGATACGGAGTTGTTGAACGCCCAGCGGAACGACGTCGGGCTCGGGTTGCTGTTGACGTGGCACTTGACCCACGCGGTCTCGCCCTTGTGCGCTCCGTACACGTGTTGTTGGTCGGTCTTGCAAGACGGCTCGTCTGTAAGCGAGAAAAAATAAGAAAAAAATAAAAACGAAAAATCGCAGCGAAACGCGTACGTCCGCGATCAGCACCGGAATAAATAATTTACAAGTAGACTGCAACTACCGCACGCATAGGTTTAAAATGTTTGTTTTTTAATTTTCGTTTTTAACACACGTTTTGTGTCCACGAAAGTTTTCGACATTTTTTTTAGAAGATAAAAATTCACGGTTTTTCTTATTACCCTTCGTCCACCGTATAATATGATGTACCTAAATATACCGGTCCTACCGGGACTTTAATCGGTTCGAAAATATCGAAAAATCAAGTTCGTCAAAACGTTTCCCGAATTTTTTGTTAATATTTTGAACATCTCACGTCGTTGTTTTTTATGGAATGTGGAACGTTTGTAGATAAGTCGATAATAATAAGCGCTGTAAAATATGGCCATCGAGGTGATTTAGAACAGTCGATTGCGGTTTTACCATAGAATTTCACCATGCGAAGTATACTTAGCTACCTCGGTATTCACATCTCACGTTGGTATGATAACATTGGTTTTAGAATATGCAGAAACTGGTTTTAAACTATAGAAAACTATTGTTTGTTCAACTGTTGAGAACCTCTGTTTATAATTAGGGTTGAATGCAAACGCTTACAGCGACGTGTTGTAGCTGCGTTCACGTAAAGACGTGTCTGTTTTATTCATGAATCAACAAAAATATGTTGTATGGCTGTCGATTTGCATCTTCTTTTCTACACTTATTTTACTTATGTACACATTTCGATATTACCTATATTTTATTGTGTGTCAGGTTTTTGGCGAAGCGAGAAAGCTATCAGTTTCACGTTTCTAAAAGATACACTACTTTTTTACGTGCCGTCAAATAAACTCAACAAGTTCTAACTTTGTAAATTGGCACTTGAACATAGATTGTATTAAAGCCTATGTTATTTCTCCTATTTTCGAGCAATCTTGTAAATAAACGACGAAAACATTCAAGCAAGGATTGACAAGATCAATGGAAAATCGACAATTTGGCTAGTTTATGAATATTTAATATTTTTATACTTATTTTCTTATTTTCTTACATGTAATACAAAAAGTTTTAAATATTTTCAAATTATTATTAAACCACTCGAAGTTTATTATTAAAACGGTCAAAGGACTATGACAATATATTTTAACAGTGTACATGAATACTTGTGGTAAATATATAGGTACAAAAGCTGTAGAGTTGTCAATCCAATTGGAGTGGCTCTTACGTTTCATGTAATAAATTTCATAATAATATTTTCTAATAAAATGTTATGTTATACATTTCATATTCCAGTTTATGATAGGTTAACCATTTTTTGTGACATAAAATAATAAAATATTAAATTATAACATTTTAAATTTAAAATACTTCATTGTGTATAAATTACATTTAAAAGTTGTTTGATCTTACTTACATTTCATTCGGTACAAATGTTTTTGTTCTTTGAAAAAAAAAATCGTTACGATTTTAATTTATTTGACTGAAAAAAATTATTGATTATTTTTTATAAAGAGTAATTAAAGCAGTAGTACCTATATGGCTATATGTATTTAAATGAACTCAAAGCATAGTAGGTTACTACTTGCCATGGAATTAACTAGATTATAGCCTTTAGGCTACATAAAAAAGAGGACTTAGAAAGTAAAAATTAACTCATATTTGTGCTACGCGAATTTAATCCATAAAAATGATTTAAGTTTAAACATAGTTTTTACAAAATAATTCGAAATATTTTTGAATTTTCACACTTAAATACTCTGTTCATTCGTTATTCGTTTCGCAGTGTAAAAGTTTTGAGATTAATAATTTAAAATTAATTTATACACAACGAAAACTGTGTTTCTTTGACACAATTCTGATTCGACTCCGTTACTAAAATATTGTTGTGAATGTCGTGTTGTTATTATTGGATTTGTAAAATAACAATTATTATACTGGGATAGAAGTTTTGTAATGATAAAAAGTTATTTTAGTGAGCATATAATATATGCATTTGAAAGACGTCTGAAAATCATGGAAAAACTTATAAGTACACTCTACACATATTAAATATGTATATATATATATATATATATATATATATATATATATGTGTGAGATTAATGTGCTTTATTAATTTTGATTTATATTCCAATTGTTGTTAAACTAAAGTTTCGTGTCTTAAATAATACTACAATGTAAACTTGTATTATTTACTCTTTGGTGGTAATAATTAATTATATAAATGTACGAGTAAGTGAAAAATGTATTTAAGTTATGATTTTATAAATTACCATATGAATCATCAAGCTTTGTCCAAAACTCAAAGATACATTTTTATAAATCTACGTTTGCTGTCAATACGTAGTTGATACTCACAATTAGGCATGCTTAGACAGAGATTCCATAGGTAATGTAGACATAGAATTTGTATAAATAAATTAAGTCATTATTTAGTAAAACCAAAGCACGTATATCATTCAGTCAAACTAATTTTGGAAGTATATTAGATCTCATAAAAATTAAATTCTACAATTTTAAATACGAAGAATAACATTTTGTATAGAAAGGTGGGCCTGAATTAGTTTTGTTTGACGTAAGAGAAGTGCATTCAAGATGATGGACTCCTTACCTCTTCGCCATTAAACGAATTAATATAGACAAAAGTCACCAAGTCTTGGGGAGCTAACGATTCGCTGTATATATCTGTGGAAAACGTGTACTATTGCAACGTCAGAAAAGAAGTAAACCCAATATTGTCCAAACATAAGGAGCGTCTCAAAATCATATATATATATAACCTATGACGCTTCTCGGGTTTCAATAAATTATTGAAATATTTTATTGTTGAGATCGGTAAGGCAGTTTTGAATTTTAGCTCAAAGATACATTAAGTCATGCGTCCGACTTAATTTATTGGTATAGTCGGTATCGATACAGATTGCTGTAAATTCTGATTGAACCGCATGTTATATTAAATAAAAACTAGTCGATATCAGACAGTCTATGGTAAAAATAAATACTCATAGGCTATGGTAGTAAAAAAAATGTTTTCGTGATTTCTGACAATTCATTTTAGTAGACATTTTACTTATATTTATCAAAAAAATAACTTCGATTCTGTATCTATATTCTATATAACATGTTTTTTTTACCATCGTAGTTTTAAACATAAATAACCACCAGTTAGTTAATCTCACCATCTTAAAATTACTGTATAACTCTGACAGCTTTTCAGCATTTCAAGTTCAAGATGAAAATTGAGCGCAGAATAATTATTAGGCTACGAAAAAAATCGACGTGCCATGGTTGAGTAATTAAAAATATGTAGTGTAAAAATGTACAATGTACAATTGTATTTGGGTTGAAAATAAATTAAAAACAATAGTACCTACTACAGTAAAAAAAGATTTCGTTGTTTATTTATACCATGTTATGACTTTAAACTCATTTCCTATTGTTCTGGTTTCAAATTAAAAATATTTTTATTTTTTTTTGATTCCAAACGAACTGTATTAATTTAACTATAGATAGAATCATTGTCTAAGTGCTGTACAATCATTGATCACTATTTATTAACAATTTTCCAAATTTACTTATGTGGTGGTTTTATTTTAGTGATTCAGTTTGAATATTCAATACATTCCACTTATTTCGTGTGATAAAAAATGGATGTTGTTATATTTATTTTCATAAAAATGTCAGTAATTCGTTGTAATTGATTGACTAATATTTAATTATAGTTTGGTGTTCACCTATTTATTTTTTTTTATATTTAAATTTTTGTCACTGTTTAATTCATAGACGTAAGTATACTTTGATCATCAATTTATCATACAGCCAATATAGCAGCTTGTTATTAGTTTATTACATATTATTATATCATAACACTGTTAATTACGGCTTATTGTCAGTATAATACCGTTCGTATTAGTATTTTATTAAACGTACACAATACAGTGTAATATTTTGTAATTTTAAACCGATTATTGTTTTAATATCTCTCCCCATTATTTAAATATTATTACATGATTTTTAATAATTGATTATTTAATAAATTGATTCTAAATGTTGGTAAGCACCTATATTTCTAATGTATTCAACGTGGTTATCATTGGTGCGCGTTTTTAAAAATAGCAAAGATTGAACTTACATTTAACGTCAAGTTGATAGGCATCACTAATCGATTTTCCTCTGGCATTTGAGGCCATACACCGATAACTTCCCGAACCTTTGCGTGTAATTGATTGTAATACTAACGTTTGATTGCTTAAAATTGTTTTTCGGCTTTCGAGTCGTCCAACACTCGTCCCCTACAAATAATATTTGAAAAAAATAAGCTGATATTCCAAAATGTATTTATTTTTTATTTTTTTCTACGACTGGCCGTGTTAAATGTTACTCGTAATAAACGTCTTTTAAACAAATTACATTTTGAATTTATCTCGAATTTGAATACTCACGTTATGGTCCCAATCAATTCTGGTTATAGCCGGAGAAGCCTTGATAGTGCATTCGAAGTACACGTCGGAACTTTCTTTAATGTTGGAAACGTCAAGGTTCCTACCAAGACTTATTTGCAGCCTCGGTGGATCTAAGTACAAACAAAGTGAAATCAAACACTGCGCGTAACCTATGCTATTATAAACATCGTACAATGAACGTTAAGTATTATTTGCTGTTCTTTTGAGTCGTTCGGGAAATATATGTTGCTCGCAACGCATCTTATAATACTTTGATTATCGTCATCATTTGGTGTTAATTTTAAAGTGCTCCATGTCATATTATTATTTTCAACCACCTGAAAATTAATTGTAAAAATTCAATGAGAACGAGTGCGAAAGAGTTTCTGGTTTGTTTTTAACGTTATGCTTGCTATGATAATAACATTTTTTTTATGAAAAATAATTATTAACTTTTTTTTATTAAAAAATGAAATCCGATTGAATGAAATTGAAATAATGTGCTTTAAACAGTATTATTTAACTGTAAAAACGAATTGTCTATAAATACTATAAAATTACTTTTTTATTTGAGTTTTGGATTACTAAATGTAGTAAAGAAATTATTTTTTGATACAACTAAGTTCAATTTTTCACTGTTATTTGTACTCGGTAGTACTTGAGTATAAATGAAAGGTAAGACGGAAAGGGAGTTTAAAATATAACTGTAAATTACAAAAATAAATAAAAAAAAAAACCATTCTCATTTAACGATAATCATATATTTTCGAAAAAATAAACGAATTTAGAATAGGTCATTATAAAAAAGTTTTCTCCAACAGAATAATATAGTAAATTTCATTTAAATGTATAAAATAAATAACAGTGAATATGCGTACAATAAACCATATTATTATTTTCAATGCTCCATCGCTATGGCTAAATGTATTAACTTTTATTTCCGTTAAGAGATAAACGATTTAAATTATAAATACATGTATAATTATTATTCAAGCGTATATAATTTAATTTGCGTTGTATTTTGTGGAAATATAATTATTGAAATTAAATTTTTATAAAATTATTCATGAAACAGCGCAATAATTCCGTTCCGGGGCGTCGTGCATATTGATTATGTTTCCACAATCGACTGGAAAGGCCCTATTGACACCAATAGACCATTCTGTATAGAAGCGGTTAAAATCATTTACAATCAATTTCGGTCGTTAAGTTTGGTAAATGACCCTAACCCATTACTGCACGTGAAAGAAAAACAAAAGAAAGCTGGATAAGTCCTTTTAGTCCCCGGTCGACCTTTCGAGGACCGAAAATACTTTGATCCCTTCACCATTTCGGAGGCATTATACTCGCAGCGAACCGGGCGAAATTAATTCGATTGATTCATACGTACGCCGGACCATTCATTCGCGTACGTCGCTGTTTGCGGTATATTAAACCTTATGGTTATTATAAACATATTATTGTGTATATATGAAGTAATAATATTGGGTGTGTGTAGTACCTTTATCCTGTCTGTTTCGTACTCGATGACCCGTCCGTAGTGATACCACGTGATGTTAGCTGCCGGCCTCGAGCCATACGAAACGCAATCGAGACTGCTGGGCTCGCCGGATAGAAAGGGGTGTTCGGCTCCGGTGATTACTGCACTAAGTGGTTTTACTGAAAAATATTTCCAAACAAAATAAAATATTCGTGCAAATACGTTTTGATGTTTTAACGAGCGTTCTTTCTCAAAGAAAGACGCGTCGTATTATTATTTAATATTTTTTCTTTTTTCTTTTTAGTTCCTGAACGAAAAATTGCATTGAGTTAGTGTGTCAACACGATGTTAAACGTAACACGAGGAAGTACTGATTGAAGAAAATGCTCACACTTCATGGAACCTTTTGTTATCATATACAATTTAATTGTATTACTGTTTGAGTAACTGTACGTTTAGGGACAGGATGGAAAAAAAATACATCAAGAATTATTTATAATGTACCTACTACCTACACTATTGTTTCATTATCTTTCATTATATATCTTGTTATATATTATATCTTTCATTATATATTATATTGTTTCATTATTGATATTATTTAAAATTGTACGTATCTCAAGGTTAGTTTGACACCAGGTATTACATTGCACATTTTTTTGCCCCAATAAAAGCTCCTAATTGTTTATGACATTTATATTGGAATATTCTTGACCAGTTTCAAAAGGTGGATCGTAAAGTAGTTTTTTTTTATCAGTTTCTTTTAGTAGTGCACTTTCATGACACACTTAAACGTATAGCGGGCGATGGGAATATACCTATAAAATAACCGCTTCAAATAGGAATTATATATTTTTCTTTGGATTTTAGGTTATTTATCATTTAATATTTATTTCATAGAATAACGTCGAAGAACACTCTTACTATTACATAGATTACTGTTTGAAGAGTATTAATAAATATTTTATATCACGTTTACATTTAACGTTATATATATAATATAATATATAGGCTTTTTCTCTGAAACATTTTAAAATGGTTTTAGTCCGTAAATTATTCGTATAATTTGAATTGCATTTCTTAGATTTAAACTTTATACTTGTATGATCTCTTAAATTTCAAAAGTGACATTAACATTACAGCTGTAAGCAGAGTTCCATCAGAAACATTATTCGAACGTAATATGTTGCGTCGTGTATCGTAATAAAATGATAAACAACTTCGATTAATTTAAAATATAAATGGACTGTATTCAATCGGAACACACAACACAACATGAGGATAAATAATAACAATTAATACATAATGATGTCCTTAATAATAATATACATAAATATCATTGGGATGTAGGCGCCCACCTACTATATAATATAAAGGGTAAACCAATTACTCGTGACCGTTTGCCGCCGACCGCTGCGACTGCCCTCGTGACCATAACCTCCAATGCCTGCTTGCCCGCTTCGGATCCCACGACCCACCGGTACCGCTGATGGCGTTGGACCGAGTCCGCTTGGTGTTCCTTTATATCACGTGTCCCGCGACACTCCGTGCGCACAAGCCCGAATGCTTACGCGCACACTCCGACCCGGTGGAATCGCACCCGCGCACGATCACTACCAGATTAAATCAAGGCTTACAGCCGCCTTGCCCGTTACTGTCTTAAAAGCACCCGCGTACGTTAAGCAGTAACGCCGACAAAATAGCCATTAAAGAGTCGCCCGTCCGTAGTCAGTATAATTGCGGAACGAAAATGCCACCGATGGCACACGAACCACACCGTGTTTGAGTCCGTACTCCAAAAATCACGTATACCGAAAAAGGCGAAAACCGTATATATATATTTCGAACCGCGACGACGACGATGGGCACGGAACGACCGACAGCGACTACTACGATGGGCACGGGCCACAATTCGTGAGAGCCGGTTCACGCTATAGGGCGGCAGGGGGTAGGAGCCTTCTCGAATGTTCTCGATGCCGTTATCGGCGTAAAAACCCGAGACCGAAATAGCTCTTATCGCCGTCGTGATTGAGACAGAACATTCTCCCGCCTTTGAAAGCGTCGGGCTTTCAAACTTCCTTGTCCTTTACTTGGTGATTTTCGGCGCGGTCAGCAGGCATTATGATTTTAACAATATTAAGACAATTACTGATTATATAAATTTAAACAACTATAACATATACAAGAACATATATACATATATACATAAATCAACCGTGCTAGTGGGTGTTTAAGACAAATAATACAAAAAAATACATATGGGTTGATAATAAGGCAAGGATATGGGACGTCCATACGCACCAGTACCAAGCGATCATCATATCATACAGGCAGTTTGGTAACCTTAACAACCGGTCGCTTGAGAAGACCGTCAGTTGTTCGAATCGTTACGACGCGGATGACTTTATCTGGACCTGGATGCACTTCCGTAATACGTCCGAGTGGCCATGTCATAGGGGGGTGATTGGGTGTATGGACTGCTACTAAATCCCCTACAACCAGGTTCTCCGTTTGTTTGAACCACTTTTTACGCCCTTGTAAAGTTTGCAAATATTCATGGCTCCAGCGACGCCAGAATGATTGAAGCGCCTGACGAATCAGTTGCCATCGTCTTAACCGGTTGGTGGCAACGTCGGTGACATTTTCGTCGGGAATAGCTAAGAGTGGCTGTCCAATTAGAAAATGTCCCGGTGTGAGAGCTTCTAGATCGTTGGGGTCACTCGACAAAGGTTGTAGTGGCCGAGAATTTAAAACACCTTCAATTCTTACCACTAGTGTTGTCAATTCTTCAACGGTATATGTTTGTGCTCCTACGACCTTCTTCAAGTGAGTTTTTGCGCTCTTAATTGCGGATTCCCATAAGCCACCAAAATGGGGCGCGGCCGGTGGGTTGAAGTGCCATTCACATTGGATCCGAGAAGAGACAGCTTGTCGAGCATTATCCGTTTCAAGCAAGGTCTTAATCTGCTTGGCGGCACCTACATAATTCGTGCCACAATCCGTGTAGATGTTAGCTGGAATTCCGCGACGTGAGGTAAATCGGTCCAACGCCGCGAGGAATGATTCCGTTGATAAATCCGATACGATTTCTAAATGTACCGCCTTCACTGCCATGCATACAAACAGTGCCAAATATGCCTTTTGAGTCCGCGCTCCACGCCGGCGGCTCTCCTTCACGATGAATGGACCCCCATAGTCCATACCCACGTTATAAAATGGTCGATTAGCGGTGACTCTGGAAACAGGCAAGTCCGCCATAAAAGGTTGAGGGGCACTGGCCCGATATTTTGAACATGGAATACATGAGTAAATTGTTCGACGTACAGCCGCCCGACCGGACATTATCCAATATCGTCGGCTTATCATTGAAAGTACTACTCTCGCTCCACCGTGTAATAATAACTGATGATAATGCCGAATGATCAACTCCGAGAGATGGCAACGTTGTGGAAGCAGTATAGGGTGTTTCGCGCCATCATCCAATGTCGAATGTTTCAAACGTCCTCCGACTCGAATCAATCCCGCATGATCTACATAAGGAGCCAGCTGCGCTAAAGTGACTGGTATGATGTTTTGGTGGGCTGCGATTTGCTTGTATAAATCGAAGTAATACATTTGTTGGGTATATTTGATGATTCTATGCAAAGCCTGGTATTGTTCTGCGAGCGATATAGCTCCAGTCGACGTAGAGCGCCCTCGCGAACGATTGGCGAATCGGAGGCAATATCCTACCACACGTTGCATCCGAGATATGGAAGAAAAACGCTTCGTCCAGTGGCCATCCTCTTCATGGATGTGCAGTATAACTTGTACTGAATTTTTAAGTTCCGGTAAGTTTTCCAATGACGCCGTAACCTTGGTAGACGGCACCAATGGCCATCGGGAGGAATCCTGACGCAGAAAGTCCGGCCCTGATAAGTGCTTGGAACAAGATAACAGCTCCCCAGGGAGCATACCTCTGGACGCCGGGTCTGCCGGATTTTCCGCTGTCCTCACGTGAGCCCACTCACAATTAGGCACCAACGCTCGTATCTTGGCCACACGATTTGTCACGAAGATTTTAAATTGACTCTGTTCTCGCGTAAGCCATGCTAACACCACTGTGGAATCTGTCCACGCTCGGACTTTGTCGATGGTGATTATGGTTTTTAATAACTTATAATGGTGCGACAAAAGTTTGGCTAGAAGTAGAGCCGCACACAACTCAAGCCTAGGAATTGTCAGAGTGTTATCAGTTTGCGATCCCTTCAATGGTGCTATCTTGGTTTTGCAAGTGATAAAATAAACATGGAAGTGACCCAAGTTGTCAGCTAACCATAAAAATACTAGTGCTGCATATCCACGTTGTGATGCATCAGCAAAACCCACGATCTGTACTTCCTTGACTTGGCGGATATCAATGTGACGAGGTAAACATACACGGGACAGCAGCGGTAACTCGTCCAGGAACTGACGCCATTTCACCATTAATGGTGTAGGTACTGGCGAGTCCCAACCAATTTTCTCGAGCCATAGCTCTTGTATTAATCCTTTGGCCCACAACAGAACCGGACCTAGAACGCCAATTGGGTCGTACAGCCGTGCGATGGTAGATAACACGGTCCTCTTAGTAATCGACCTTTCGTCGGTGTTTCCGTGATACCCAAAAGTATCAGTTGTAGGATCCCAATGCACTCCTAACACTTTCAAAGCCATATCTTCAGTTGGTGTAAAAGTTGGTTCCACAGCCTGATCCTCGATCGGTACGCACCCCAGCACGGCGTCGCAATTGCTGGCCCACTTTTTTAATTCGAATTCCCCTCGTTGTAATAAATTAACGAGGTCTTTCTGTATGGCCAACAGGTCCTTTACGCTGTTGGCGCCAGCGACTATGTCGTCAACATAAGTATTATTGGTTAACAGGCCCTTCGCCTTGGGGAATTCTGTCCCATCCTCTAGGTCCAGTTGACGCAGACACCGCAGCGCGAGATATGGAGCCGAGTTCACACCATAAGTGACAGTTAGCAACTGATACTCCTGCACCTCTTCCTCCGGCGACCTACGCCACAGAATATGTTGATAAACACAATCCTCTTCGCGTACTCTGATTTGGCGATACATCTTCGCAATATCAGCGACGAAAACGTATCTGTAGAATCTGCTACGAAGTAGTACGTCACTAATTTCGGTCTGTAATTTTGGACCGGTACATAGACAGTCATTCAACGACTTTCCTGATGTGGATTTCGCAGAGGCATCAAAAACCACCCGAATCTTAAGTCCCTTTTCTTCATGCTTAACCACAGCATGATGTGGAATAAAGTATTTTCCCGGCACCGATGCCGGTTTCATATGACCTAAAATTAGATAATCCTCCATAAATTTACGATAGGCGGTGTATAACTCCGCATCTTTTGCCAGACGCCGTTCGAGATTATAAAGACGGTTCAACGCTAAACAGCGTGATGAGCCTAAATCTTCCGAGCTCCCGCCTTGGGCTCCCGCCATCGGAATCGTTAATGGTTCCGCTAGAGCACACCCAGTCGACCGAAACGGCAACGATACCACAAACCGTCCAGATGCGTCCCTGGTCGTTGACTTCTTGAACCATATCTCACATTGTTCATCCTCTGTTGTTAGGATATCCGGCATATTTGGCTCTTCTACAGTCCAAAACTTTCGTAATAATCCTTCTATCTCTGGTGTCGATCTGACTGATAGTGAAACCATAAGCGACGATGGTGATTCCTCCAATGCTCCCACCACAATCCATCCTAAATGAGTGCTTATAGCGGACGGCAGACCCGTACTGTGAATAATATCTGCCTTAGATTGTAACATGTGTGGGTACAAGTCGCTTCCTATTAACATGTCGATCGGCCCAGGTACATCAAATTCCGGATCAGCCAACACCAAATGCTGATAGCGCTCACGTACTGCCGTAGGTAGTCTCTCACTAGGTAATTGCATCGTTATATGTGTAAGAATGATGACGCTCGAAGCACAGAATTGTGGGCCTTCCGCATGAAGTGGCATGAACTGACATTGAGTGACCCCTTTCACTTTAGTTACTGGTTGTTGCGACAGTCCTGTCACTTCTATTCTGCTTTTTACACGTTTTAATCCGAGTCGAATAGCACATTCTGACGTGATCGCAGAAACTTGAGAGCCACTGTCCAACAGAACTCGTACAGTTTGTAATTTGCCCAAGCTATCGCGAATGCGTACAATGGCAGTGCCTAAAATTACCGTTGTTTCTGTACGCGCAGTGCCGGAGAACTTTGTTGTACTGTCAGTAGCAGTTGTCTTACTTTCCGCTGACTTTACTTTATCCATTGAGCATTCGGCGTCACCGGACGGTGCTGGCTTCACATTTTCCAGATGTAACAGTGTACTATGCTTGCCACCACAGGTTCGGCATTTAAACGCAGACGTACAAGACTTAGCTACATGTCCTAACTTTAAACAAATAAAACACACATTGTTGTTGCTGACAAACTTTCTTCTTACCGCGACCGGTTTCTGTTTAAATGCAAAGCAACGGTATAGTGGATGATCCTGTTCACAAAAAACGCACTTCGCGCCATTTGAAATCGCAGCTAACGAATATTTCCCGGGTGTACCACCCTTGCCCTTCTTCGCTACGCTCTTAATATTTTGTTCCACCTTTTCCGCAATAGTACCGATGTTTTCCAATATTTTACATCGTTGGGAAACAAAATCCAACAGGCTATCCAATGATGGTATTTCTGATTGCGGTATACTGGCTTCGTACAGTCTTCTGGTTTCGACATCAATCACCCGCGCGCCGATGTAAAATAATAAAAATCCAGAAATGTCCTCTATACCTAACGCCTTGATTGCTGCAACGTTCTCACGGAATGTATTGACAAATGTAGCTAGTGCGGCCGAAGATTCCTTTTTGAGAGGAGAAAGGGCGAATAATCGATCAATATGCGCCGTCGCTACTAACCGATTATTTTCGAACGATTTTTGAAGAGCATTCCACGCGATGTTGTAATTGTTAGCCGTTAATGGAATGGACTTAATAACTGCCAAAGCTGGACCCAATAGCGACGATTTTAAAACATGAAATCGCTCAATGTCCGAATATAGCTGGTTGTTATGCACAAGCGAACAGAACAAATCCCGGAATGAACACCATTGAACTACGTCCCCGTCAAACTTTGGTAACTCAATCTTGGGCAACGCTATAGCAGCCCCTGAAAGGCCTCCACTTTCTTGACGCGTCATCTGACTTGTTGCATTCGACATTGGTCGTATTGTTTCCGCAATCATTCGGATACGTCCAACTAGTTCTTCAACCTCGTCCGTGACTAGCAGGTCTATGTCATTGAAGTTGTCCTGTTGTCCCGAATCCAACATAATATTCAACACCTCCTGTTGCTGTGCCTCGAATTGATCCACGTACTTTACGAGTGATACGTAGCGTGCCAAAAACGTCAGTTGTATTTTCACCTCAGTTTGCGCCTCCTGAGCTAACGTATCTAAATTACGAATTTTTCGTACCACCATGTCGCGAGAAGCGCGCGACCGTAATAACAAATCCGGCTCCGAATTCACGGAGACTGATTTACGTGTTGGACGACCCATACTAAAGGATATGACGTAGGGAATGAACAATAACAATAATAATAATAATCCGAAAGTACCTACCTACTTGTTACCGAAATACAATAAGTACGTAAAATAATATTAGTATTTAGAAATATAAAATAATATAACTAATCCAATCCGGTTCGAGGGACCAAAATGTTGCGTCGTGTATCGTAATAAAATGATAAACAACTTCGATTAATTTAAAATATAAATGGACTGTATTCAATCGGAACACACAACACAACATGAGGATAAATAATAACAATTAATACATAATGATGTCCTTAATAATAATATACATAAATATCATTGGGATGTAGGCGCCCACCTACTATATAATATAAAGGGTAAACCAATTACTCGTGACCGTTTGCCGCCGACCGCTGCGACTGCCCTCGTGACCATAACCTCCAATGCCTGCTTGCCCGCTTCGGATCCCACGACCCACCGGTACCGCTGATGGCGTTGGACCGAGTCCGCTTGGTGTTCCTTTATATCACGTGTCCCGCGACACTCCGTGCGCACAAGCCCGAATGCTTACGCGCACACTCCGACCCGGTGGAATCGCACCCGCGCACGATCACTACCAGATTAAATCAAGGCTTACAGCCGCCTTGCCCGTTACTGTCTTAAAAGCACCCGCGTACGTTAAGCAGTAACGCCGACAAAATAGCCATTAAAGAGTCGCCCGTCCGTAGTCAGTATAATTGCGGAACGAAAATGTCACCGATGGCACACGAACCACACCGTGTTTGAGTCCGTACTCCAAAAATCACGTATACCGAAAAAGGCGAAAACCGTATATATATATTTCGAACCGCGACGACGACGATGGGCACGGAACGACCGACAGCGACTACTACGATGGGCACGGGCCACAATTCGTGAGAGCCGGTTCACGCTATAGGGCGGCAGGGGGTAGGAGCCTTCTCGAATGTTCTCGATGCCGTTATCGGCGTAAAAACCCGAGACCGAAATAGCTCTTATCGCCGTCGTGATTGAGACAGAACATAATAATTTATGACAAAGATCTTCAATCTTATATTATACTTGTACATATCTTAATAAAATAAATATTGGCCTACCAAGTTCTACTGGGCCTAACATTGAACACCATCAACATATATTTGATATTAAACAGATGGTTTATATTAATAGCTATAAATATTTTAAAGTTTTAAGTTATAATAAACAAACAGAGATAAGAAACTTCTGCGATTGCCGCACACAAAACTAAACGTCAAAACTCCAAGTAATTTCATATTAGCTAGTAAATAAAATATGCTTTGTATTAAGTTTATATAAATCAACACTTTTAGGAAAATATACTTCCAAGTTCCTATATAAATAAACATTTGTCATTTAAATAAGTACCACCAAAGTGTTCTTATTGGTTACGAATTAAGAGAAAAGAATTTAAAACACAAAATATTTTCCAATATTTGTAGAATGCGAATACTCAAGCATTTATCTTCGTCCAATCATGCATTACCTATATTAGGAGAGAATCCATACAATCTGAATTATACATTTCTTCGGATACTATTAAAAAAAGAATATACGTATTCTTTAAGATTTATTTAGAAAATACTGCGAACAAATAAAACATGGATTGGTTTAGAATAATATAATTTTCAGCAGGAGAAAAAGCAGAATTAAATAGATCCACAATTAGTGTTTTACCATTAGGTAAACATGAAAAGTAAATTTAAATGATGTATATTATATCGGCATAATATTTTATTTTATTTAAATTAATTATTTTGCCACGAAAACGTTTCATTCTTGAGAGCAGAGTTCATCAAAAATAAAATTCTTATTTAAGAATTATCAATATCTCGTTTGATGTATTGAACTTTGATATGTAACTAAATTACTCGTGTAACGTATTGGTCCTTAGCCAACTTTTAGTTTTTTACCATGTAAACGGAGGAAAACGACGCCGGTCACAGCTGAACATTAATTTTTACAGTAATTGGTAATATAACGTAGTACATAAGTTGCAACATGTGTTTTTCTATTATTTCTCGTGTGTTACCGGGGTCAAAATCATTATTGGTTTACAAACAGTTTTTTCCTTAATTATTTTTTACTTTAAGCCGTTGGTATTTCAATTTATTCCATCTAAAAATACATATTCAAAACCGTTCTTTCCATACAGTTAAATATTGGGATAAATTCTATCAAATGTTTAAATATGTGCACTTTGTGCTTCACAATTTAAAAACCATTTTCAAAGCTTGATATAATAAGCATAATATATCATCTACACAGGATGTAATTTTTTTGGTGTTCTAATAACTGTACGTGGTGCTGAAAAAATGACTAACCACAATAATTTTATCATCGTTTAAATTATCAGTACCAATAAGTAAAAATAGTTTTTGCAAAACAAAAATCAAATTTTACGTTGCAAAGAACATATCTTGATGCGTTTCCATACGCATTTACTGATTACTGAAAATAATATTTCTTATGTATTTTAATTAGTTACCATTTCAAAATGGAAAATAAGAATATATTTTGCTAAGTGATAACTGATAATTCTGTAATACAATGCACACCCTATATTAAACAGTGAATCCCAGTTCATTCAGGTTTCCTTCGAGAAGATTCCAATAATTATTTAAAAAAATTCTGAGAACTCCATCTCAGAGAATTAAGGTTAGCATTTGACTGTTAAATAATAAGCCCGAAACATAACTATAATTATTTGCTAATTACAAAGTCCTTTGTACCCTTTTCCAACCCCTTAGGAAACATTGCAATTGATGGAGATGGCAAACTTAGTACTCACTACAAACTTTGGATTTTTTCATTAGATTTTTATATTTTCAAAAGGATTCAGTGAATTCGCATGAAGTATACTTTTGAAAAAGGTGAGACACAAGTATATTAAGGGAAGGTCTACTATGATGGATCGTGGATGTCTTTTAATTTGTAAGTTATGATAAATCATGACATTAAAAAAATATTTTTAATGAAGTAAGGTTAATTGTTGTTAAACAATTTTAAGTGTTCGTTTTACGAATAATTAGTTAAAACTTTTAAAAGTAATAGTTAGAATAATGATTGAAGTATTGTGCCCTTTTAATTAGGTAACGTAAAATACACAACTTCTTATCAATTTAATGACCTAAACATGTACATTCGGAATTTATAATAAACAATCATGACGTAAACGTAAAAAAATGTGAAGATATTTCGACATTAAAATTAAAATCGAAACATAACTTGTGTATTGTAAATGAGCCGTGACTGAGAAATGCATTGGTTTCACAATAATGAGTACCTATACATTAATGTTTATTTTTAATTGTATCTTAATGAATAAATAATAATTTATAGTTATACCAAAAATATTTACAAATAAGTACATTGAATTAATTAAAATACATTAAAACGAAAACAAAATTCCTTTGTATCTCTTTCGTCACTAAAAAGAAAGAATACATATATAATACTCAGGTTGAATTTATAAAGACAATATTGATAAATATTCAAAGATCACACAAAAATAACGAACATTTATATGTGTGTACTTAGCTAGTCTTCTCCATGCTTAATCAAAATTATTTTATATTCTGTGCCCTAGTAAGGTATACCATAGAGCGAAACCCGTCTCGTATAAAATGTAAATTTTTAACAACTATAAACTGTCATATAGTTATTAGTAGTTTTTATGATTGAAAATCGAAAGGGATATTATCATACGATTATATTATAAAACACGTCAAGCTATAAAACATAGTAAATGTGTAATGAAATTGCTAATTTAAGTAACAAATTAATCTTAAATAAAATATCAGGTACCTTTTAATTAGTACTACTTGTTAAGTGTTAAGCATACACATTTTATAGTTTTAATGGTTTATGCAGAAACACAAAGTTAAACATTGTAATTAATTTCATGGTTTTAAACGTTTAAATTGCCAATTTTATAAAGTATAAAAAAAAAACAGTTCAAAGCTTTTTAGTTTTTAGGTTTTGTATAGAGCTTTAAACATTGTTGTGTTTGAAAATATGTATAGGTATATAAACTAATTTTCATTTCACTGAGTTAAGAAGTAAGTAACAATTTCAGATCAACTACATTATTCTTTGTGTTGATAAAAATTTTACGAAAAGGCCGTTGTGTTTTTTATGTTGTGATTTACAAAAGTTATTACTTTATCTGATTTTCATTTTGAATATAACTCCTTCAATTATATAATATTTGTAAATTTATTAGTTTTAATAAGCAGACAAAAATAACTCGTTCCACCAGTCCCCACCGATACATTTGTAAAAAAAATATAACTTATCAGTTATCATTATAAAATCAATAAACATTTTCTTGGCTTCATTAAAGTCCAACCAACAATATACTAGTAGTTTTTAAATTTATAAATAAAAAACCATGACATTCAAAATTTGGTTGATTTCAGATAGTATGTAATGTATACAAGTATACTAGTATTCACACAACTTCATACTAGTATAAATGTATAATATATGTTACAAAAATAAAATATTGGAGAAATTAAATATTATGTAAATAATTATAAACTAATAACACTCAGGAACAAGTATTTCTTTGATAAAAGTCTTGACACACAAATTTTTTGATTTTTTTACTTCACAGTTTTAGAAACTGAGCTTTTTTTTCTCAATTAACAAATACGATATGAATGTTAGGTACACTAAATCTGCTATAATTTATATTTCCCAAATTTTTTACAATTTTTTTTTACCCAATTATTTTGCAATGTTATATAAACATCAGCGTCATTAAAAATTCGATGTACACTAATATGAGTTTACCGGCTACATTTTATTTCGTATATTATTAAATATTATGATATTGTAAGTTTATCAAATAATCGCGCAAATAATACAAATTTTTTCAATTAATAACCATTTTCAACTAACAATTAAATTCAAAACGATTATTGTTCTATGAAGTTCAAAATTTTTGTTTTTTACGATGTGCGAAATTCTTTTGTCTATGCCGTTATTGTATGATTAACTAATTTTTACCTTTGAGCGGAACAAGAATTGACTTAATATTATATTACTGTTACATCATATAATATTATATCAACATTTGTTTTTTAAAGTTAACAATATTTAAAATTTCCAAGTAGGCCAAATAGTAAAATATTTAATAATTTGAAATTGCTTTATTTTTTGTTTATTTGAAAGCTGTTATGAACAATTTATTCGTTAATAATAAAAAGAATAATTATAAATGCATCGTCGTTAAAACAGTTCATAGAAAATGTTTTAATGTAATAAATTGCGTACAAACATGTTATTGTATATCCCGGGAATTAACATGGGTACATTTTATTGGAAAACTTACTAGATATTGTGATTGAATATATTGGTGATATAATTTACTTCTGGTGCAATTCTCAGTTTCTTATTTACTATTTAGGTATTATTATTATTTAATATTATTAATTATTAAAAATTATTTTTATAACTTTATTTTTATATCATTCAAATTTAACCATGCTAATGATCGAAATATGTCAAATTTCCACCCTCGTTAATATTGATCAATCAATATTATTGTAATCTGTAGGGATGTGTTTTTTGTTAGATATCAAAACGAGCGAGCTACTAATACATATATATGTTTTGCAATTATATGTGTAAATATTTAATGCTTTTGTTTGTTTTGTCTGTTATCGCATATTCAAGTTTTGTTTTCGGGTCGGTATAGAAATGCTCTACAAGTGGATGTACCCACGTATGTTGTTCTGTCAATAAATCGGAAATTGGACACATACTAAACTTTGGGTATCTACACTGAATAGTCTCACATCGACTCAATTTCGATTTCCCTATTATATTGTGACTTACGATACCGAACGTACGTATAATGCAATTTTACAATTTAATATAATATTTTCACACGTGTACTACACGTCATGTTCATTTCATGACTGTGCATCACATAGTGTCTGTATCCATTTTTATGTGTTCTCATTTTAGCCGTCATGAACGAATTCAGTCTCATTTCTGTGCGCGCACACCGCATGGTGATTTGTTGTGCCGTGTTGTGCGCTGTGTCTTATTGCAATCGTACACGTGCCTACCTTGTAATCCAACGAACCGCCAGCTCTCGTGTGTAATGCAACTACATTGAAAAGTATTTTTTTATTTTATTCCGTCAGACATATTTTGCACTAGCTCGTTATTTAACACTGGTGTCAATTGTCAGTACGACCTCCGCAGAAGTTTCTTTCGCAACGTCTCGACGCGTACGGTGTTTTATTTTGCGTTTCGTTTGGTAATCTGGTCTTTGTTTAGCATCAGATTATCTCCAGAGATTTGTGTACCCATTTTCTTGTCACACAATCTCGTATGCAGGTGTTAAATCGACAAACGTTGTTGTAGTTTTTACTTATTCCTCGTAATGTTATTCCCGGTAAAGAGGCGAAGAGTTTTTTTTTTCTTCTTTATATTTATTCGTAGAATGCACTCGTGTAGGTAGATACCCAGCAATACACGATCTATCGTTTTAACTTGAACTACGCTAGTTAAAAGTTGGAATAGTCTTTGGCGCATCGCGCGTTCCACCATTGCTTTTACGTAGATTTTTGTGAACTTGTTTAAAGTACCGTTTGTGTTACATTTTCTACCAACTGATGACAAATTATTATGATGCCTGCAAAAATTGTAAGAAGCACATTTTCCCCCCGGGTGTACATTGGTTTTAAGCATTCATACATCTTGGTCAAATTGGAACACTTCTGGCTCAGCTCGGAACCAAAAAAATTAAAACTGTATTATGTAAGTGGAGGGCAGTACGTATATTGTATACCATACTGGAAATTGTTTAATATTTTTATTGAAAACAAAAATATTGTTAATGCGTTTTTCATGTATAACATTTATATTTTAGATTTTGAGCGTCGAAAGAAATGTATTGATTTTACAATTATGGTTTTTTTTTCTGATAACACTTTTTTCGGGTAGAAAATCTATGCTGTGTAAAGTACCTCATTTAATATGAAATTGGAACAGGATGGTGTTTTGGAAAGGTTATTTGAGATTTTTTCAATTATTTTTCCAATATTAACAAAAGAAAATGAAAATATTATGCGATTACGTAAAGTAAGCGCTAACGTTAATAATAATATTTTTTTAAATAAAATATGCTTTAAAGCATAGTAAAAGGCTGAACAGTACATTATCAGATGATTTTACTTGGGCCATTATTTTATTATTTTATTTTCATGTTTTAAATATAACACAATTCATTTTTCAATGACTCATTATGCTACTCACGTTTTCAATTATTGTGGTTTTCGTTTTTAATATTCTTCGATACAATAGGTACCAAATATATGATATTCAATACATATGAAAGTACTTTCAATATTTATATACATCTGAAAACGTTGCTCACAGTAGTATTTTTAATGAAATAATAATACTAGTCTACAGGATTTTTAAAATATTTACCATGAAACTTAATTAGGTGATTTAGGTTTACTAATCATGTCTTATAGTTTATACTGATATACGTATAAATACTTTTTAACGATTGAAATGCTTTCTTATTTTCTTAGGCACCAAACCTGTTTCACCCGGTAAATAATGTCAACTAGTATGTTGTCAGTAAAATCGTATTGATGGTTGTTTGATATTGTACAGAATTCACAGAAATATATTTAAAAATAGATTTCTCGGAGTTATCACTTATGGATAAAGCAATAAAATATTCTACTACATAAATTGTACATTTTACGCGGTACAATATATTTATATATACAGTGTGATATATATATATATATATATATAAATATATTATGTATCTATAACATACTGTATGTGCGTACAAATATAACGATAAAAAATCTCATCTTTCAGACGGTGCATTAAAATTTAAAGCAAACCATAACCCGCGTCAGGCACTGCAGATTCAGGTCGACATTTGCATAACTTGTGATACACAATAGTGTACACCAGTGAAATGACACGAAGGGTTTATACATATGAATTACGTGATTTGTAAAATAAATAAAATTTTCCATTTTGAGCTATTAGTTATTACCAGCAAGGTTTCTCAACAACAACAAAAAAAAAAACAGTAAACATATCAAGTCTCTTAGTGTAGGAAGTATAGCTATAATACAAGCAGTAGTAGTTCCATTAAAAACACTATTGACTTTGTGTGATCAAATACAGTTTCTTGGGGTGTGTGAAATATGTTTATTGGACCGGTCAATGCGTATGAAATATTAACCGTAGATCAATAATAGTAATAAAAATAAAAATATTCACGTTTATTTTTGGACGTTGGTTATAGTCTGATAAAAAGTCACGTGTGACCTATCATCTCTGTGGTGTAAAATAATTTTAGTGACAAATATGGTAATAGACAGTTGACCTCTAATAGACAATTGAGAGAATCTCTAATTAGTTTCCACTCATTCTTAAGTACACCTCTCACATTATTTTTTCACAGTATTTGATTGAAATTCATTAAAAAAAATAATAATAGTTCATTACCAATTCGGAATAAAGTGAATTTTATTATTTATTTATAATTTCATTTTTATCTTTATAAAGCTACTGCGGTGTAAATATCACAAATGCCTAGTGTACTAAATTTGAAAGTTTTCTATATGGAAAACTTGATTTTTACATAATTTAGTCATTAATTGTAATACTATTTCACCTAATAAAGTAATTTTCACATCTACTGCTACTACTGTTACTAAACATTTTGTGGATCTGCTCAATACTCGCACACTTTTTACTTGCCCGCTGAGTAAACCCAATAAAGACATTGGACGTGCCACGTACATACACATGTAAAAATAATAATTTTTTTTCAGTAAAAATTGTTAAATAATGTAGTTTCTCAGTTTTTTTTTCTTATTGAAAAATTTGAATCACATCGAATTTTAAAAACTCTATTTATAAGTATATTGATAGCGTATAATATTATAATTATAAGTACTTAGTGCATTTTTAATTCTAGTATATTTAGAATTATATTATTGCGTGATACATTTAACTTATAATATTACATTTGATAAAATATTCAACAGTTATATATCATATTACATCAAACTTCGTTCAGAATCAATTTTGGTGATCATGATCAATATTTGCTTTTAAACGGGACAAAATACTATGGCTTCATAATACACGTCAAAAATTATCTCCTTGGATTTTTGATAATGATTTTGCTGTTTTGGATTTATGTCAATAAAGTCATAATTCACTGGTTCAAAATATTTTTATTTAGTTATTTATTTTTATTTTTAGTTCTTAAGTTTTGAAGACTTAATGTAATTTTCTCACCAGTAAATGAGATTTATTTTTAATAAAGTACACCACTGATTTGTCGTCCTAAAAAAATGTAAAGTTGCAAACCTTTTCAAAAAAGAAACTTATTATAGTAGCTCACTAAAAATAGTGGTTCTCAATACGTGAAAAGTAGATTAGGAGTTTTTTTAAACGTGTTTTGTCGTAGATATATAACTTAGGGCTTGGATTGTAATTTCATAAATTAAAGTTCTTTTCATTATAGTTTCGAAATTTATTGAATACGTTTTATTTTCAAGGCACGTATAAGAAAACGTTAATAATCCCAATACGCCGTTCTTTTTCATTAATTGGTACTAATCTCAGGAATACAATTTATACCATTGAAAATATGATTATTATGTATTTGTATAGTTCTAAACACGCTTAAAACGATTTTTTCTTAAGCGTTCCAATTATTATGTAAAATAAAAATCAAAAAGTGCCAGACTGCTAGAATTAGTCTGTTTTTACTCACTTACATTCGTAAATAATATATTTTTTTAATAACTATCTGAAAATATAAATTTTAAAATACATGGGAAATTAATTGTTAATTAGTTCTTCTAACGAAGCTCGATATCTGAGTTTAAAACATAACTTTTAAATATTTTAATTATTCATTTAGTGTAAATACGATTTTTCAAAATTTAAATTGTTAAACAAATATAAGAAAAAAATATTTGTTGAAGTTGCTTAAAGTGTTCCAAATAATATTTCCCGACAGAAATAATTCTAATTGTAAAATTGTAGGTTTTATGATCAACGTTTTAAATGGGCTTATGAATTTTTCGCACATTTTGTTTTAAGATTAGCTAAATAGGAAAAATATTTTCAACGATAAAATATCATTTTTTTTTGCTTTATACTTTGTTTTCTATTTTTCAGAATTATCTCATGATTCGTAAGTGTAAACATACTGTTGGATTTAAAATTTTAAAAATTATAAAAATTATAAAATAAGATTAAACCAATCAATATCAATATGAAGACATTCATACGTTTGAAATTTTCTAACATTATTTACTTACGTACATTAAGTAATAAAATTGTAGTTGTTGTAGACATGTTAAGTTAACATTAAGTTTTTATTTTTAAAATTATTTTAGGACATATTTCACAGACGATTGGAGGTGTTCAAAAACTGCTGTATAATCGACGTGCTTACTGAATCCACTCTAGTCTCAACATAATTGTACGACGTGTTACGGATATGTCGAAACACTCGAATTTTCCCTAAAAAAGTGTGTTTATTCTGCATATAATATTTTATCTGAAATGAATCATTTTTGTGAAGTATGCAAGTGTGCTTAAGCGATCACTTCATTCAAATTCATAATAAATAGTAAGCGTTAAATAATTTATTCACTTAACTTTGTTTACACTTACGCCTCTACATATATTTTACAGTTAATCTTTAAACATGTTTAAATTTCTTCGTGTAAGCGGCAATACTGTTTCATCAATATTTTCGGGATAAAATGTTCTTTTAATTCTAAAACTCAAATAAAATTAACGGATCGTGAAGTTTTTATTATGCAATCAAATAAGTTCTGAGTATAAATAATTTGGATCGGGAAAAATATAAAAAATTGTTTGCATTAAAAAGCTTGAAACATAAAATAAACTAAAAATAACGGTTAGAAGAGTGTATTATTTTTAGAGAAAATCATATATTTTGTTAAGACTGAGATTATAAAACTACCCATGTAATGTTTATGAAACATAATTAATAAATATCAGAAAACGAACATTAAAAATGACTTATAACGTTAAAAAATGTATAAATATAGTAGATTCAAAGGAAATTACTCTGCCGTTAAAATATATTTCTTAATGAGTCTAAATATATTACCAACATTTTATATCAAGTAAGACTCTTGGGAGTAATTTCATTGGACTCTCCTTACCGGGAAATAATCTTTGATTGTGTGTTCAAGTTTATGTCGAAAATAAATAATTAGCTGAATTGGCGAAAAGTTTTTTCCGTTCTGTTCTTTAAATATATATTGTTAAATAATTAATTTGGTTTTCCCCGTCATACTGTTTTATGCTCACACTTTGTCTAATCATAGAATGTACTGTTTCGTTGAACCAATTAAAGAATAAAATTGTGTAAGGTCCACCGTGCATTGTTATGAATTATTTTTATTCGAGCAAATTCGCTTTTCTTTAAACGCGTGTAAAATGCAACGTAAATTGAACTAAAAATGCTTTAAGTTGAATCGTAAATTAATCAGCTCGGTACAACTATATTCTAAATGATGTATACTAGTACGTGCCTTCGAGTGCGGAAATAGCTTTTAAATAAAGTAATTTTGTATTCAAATGCACGTGTTATCGTTCAATATAATGTGTTGGTTTATAGTGAACAATATTGTAATTTGTAACTATGCGGAATTATTAAAAAAAAAAAAATGTCTTTGAAAAATTCCCCCCCCCCTCATCGTAAATGGTGAATCCCTTAATGTTGAGTGTTCATTAAGAATACATTTTTTCCTCGGTAAATGTTATGATTTTCTTTACTCACGGTAAACATTCATGATAACCGACGTTGTCAACTGAATGGTGTTTTTCATGTTGGACGCTTCGCAAACGAGTTTTCTTCCTAGGCTTTCCCGGTGGACGCGATCGATTCGTAACACGTTGGCAACCGTATTCTCGTCCGTGTTGTATGTGTATTCTACGTTTTCTCCCCGTACATTCCACATGACTCGCGGTAAAGGACTCCCTGCGAGAACAAAAAAAAAAAAAATTCATTCATATATTATAATTAGGGCTAGGAAAATGATGCACTAAAAACCTACAATAAAGACATTAAAAAATTGCCAATAATGCTCCAAAAAAAGCATTTTAACCAGTTAGATGCAACAAACGATTAAATACTTGTCGGCATAACGTATTAACGACAACTGATGTGAGGATGTGACTCATGGGCCATAGCTCCACTATAAATAACAATACTCCGTACGTTAGCACGCGAACATAAACCCCCATGGAAACTCCTATAATTGGTGAATGCTAAATAATATTATTGTAATTTTAGACATAGTAAACAAGTCAATAAATATCGTTTTCATTGCGTCTGAAGTCCAGATAGTCAACGTAACCACAACTCCCCACTCGGTAATCACTTTGACAAAATTTAAAAAAGAATAAAAAAAGAATTTATTTTCAGAAATATTTTCCGATAAGGTGAAGCCACGAAATATATATAGTAATGAAAATAAATTGATAAAGAATAATTTAGATAAATAAGTACGTAAATGTTCTAATAATATCAAATATGCGTATAATTTACAAAAACTAAATAAAAAGCTAATAAACTGACACTAAAGTACCAAAAAAGCATTTATTTACAAATATCATAAGAAAATGCAAAAAAAGCAAAATCAAAATTGTAAATTTGAACTCTGTGATGTATGAATCGAATTTTGTTTTTGATTAGCTATGTCCTGGAGTACTAAGAAAGAAAATGCAAATGCTACAAAATCCTAGCCCTAATTATAATATATACGTTATTAACGCGGAATAAGTTCGAATTGTTTGACGCCTGAAAATGAAAAAAAATCGGTCGACAGGAACAACAACAACTATATTGTAGGCCATGAGCATAAATATTTTAGACGGCGATCGCTTAACACAATACAAGATTCATCTACAACTTTCTATTGATAGATAACGGGCCTTCAAGACCATCCCTATATTTATCAGTTAGTCTTCAACAGTTTTCCGGTCCAACTCTGCAAACGTCACAAGTCCCCGCTGTTTATTAACGTCCGTTAATGTTCAAACCTATCATTGTAAGTATTACTCTTTGTACGCTTTATTGTTTTTGTGTACACTTTGTATACAGTGTTTTGTCGATACGTACAATGAGTACGCCTACATACGGGTGTAGATACCGCGTGCTGTAGAAAAGAAGTTTGGCTGATTTGAAGAATATAATATAATACATAACAAGACCATTAAGTGAGAAAAATAGTTTTATTTTTCATAATAGATATTGGTTTCGAATTGAACATTTGCGAATGTATGTCACATTTTATTACGTTTCGCCATCATCGCATGTGCCGCATAACAGTGTGTATATTCTGTAAAATTATTTTTCGATGAAAATTGTCTTATACTCGTATTACTTAGTTATAGATTTATTTTAAACACAGTTATTGTCGTAAGCGAATAGGTTTTCATATCGGTTCGATTCTTACCAGTAATAACGATTCATAAATAATGATAATAATGATATTCCACGTGTGCGATTACGATACACACAACGTATATATTGTTATTACATTTTTTTTTTTTTAATCCTATCATCATTTTCTTTTATCGAGAGTACCATAACGTTTTATCTTTGATGTTAATTATTACTACCAAGAACACATTTTGGCCTAATAATACCGTTGAATACATAATATAGCATGACGCTCACGATGATTAACGTTTATTATATAAAACCCGAGCTATAAGATCATAGATTAGTCTGCGGCATCGAGATCGTGGTGGCGATAAGCAAGCATGGGTACACGGGTTTAGGGGAGGTTTGAAATTAACAGGCTTGGTAATTATTTTCATTTTAACCGTTTTCCGGAAAGGGTAGGGGTTCGAAATTAGTACTTTTGTCAAGGACGTGACAACTTCTCGTGTACAATATCCCTGGTGTACGGTGTGAAATGGTATCTGAGACATAACGTTGAAACATGTGACGTTGTGGTACGCAAAAATCCCGAGACTGAGTAAAAATAAAGCGCTTTATGCGCACCGTTGTAAAATATAATTGTGTAACACTTTTATAAATCAACGGTTTATGTACGTACACATAAAATGTGTACGTTGTGCATCGGGTCCCGTTACTATTTATTACATATTTAGCATAATATAAAATGAAAAGATGAGTTACAGGATTCGGGTAGGCCACTAGAGGTTATAGTGTCATTGGATTTGAAAGCTTTGATAAATCATCGCATTTGAAAAACGGTTCCGAAAAGAGCTCGGTTTAACGGTCCTAACACATTTTAAGTGCTCATAAAAATTGTTAGCCGAGACTTTAGGGTTATTGAAGTAATAGTCAAAGAATTATTGAGTTTGTGTGTATAACTTTTGATTCGCTGTAAGAACAAAACGGTTTGTTTTATCAAAATAAATAAATGAAATCTCCATAAATAGAAAATTATTATCAGCTTTGAATATAAAGTTGGTACGAATATTTTATGATTTTTAGAAGTTAATTTTCCAGGTTTTTGAGTTCATATTAATAAGTTAAATGTATTATATTCTATCAGTGATTATAGTATAAATTATTATTTATTCTATAACCAATAGTCCTATGTATTGTAAAAATGCTAATTTTTATTTTGAAATTCCATTAAAAATGAATGGATTTTAGGTATAAACTATAAAATATAGGTCCAATGAAAATTCATTATATTTACGTGGTGGGAGTAAAATAATATTTCTACTTTGAAATTAGTAATTAACGAGACTTCCTTATAGAATAAAATATAAAATGGTAATTTTTATCTTATTTATATTATTTTATTGTATTAAAAATAATTCAACATATTTCATATTATAACAGGACGTCTGATATTATTTTAGTACACATGTACATAATATTTACAAATTTATTAGTGTTAAACGTGTGATATTAATTAAAAGTGTATTCATGTGAATATAATATTGAACATGATAAAAGACAGAATTAGTGCGTTATACGTATAGTTATATATTTTTTTTTGTCAGTGTCACAACTCATAATATAAGTTTACGCCTTATGGCATCCGAGATCACAAACGTCTGTTTTTGGTTCAAAACGTTTAATACTTTAATATTGCATACATTCGAGTACAGATTTTTTTTGTTAATGTACCTATTCCATTAGCCCGGACACAATTAGATGAAGAAGAAAATAAATTATTACAAAAGTGTCAATACAGTACTCGAGTACAGGATGTTCATTAAAGTAATACTTATAGAGTTAAATTATGTTCGATGTTAAACGAGTTGTTTTTTTTTCGATTTTTTTTCAATAAAAATTATAAAATGCAAATTAATATCATTTATTTTTTGTGAGTACACGCAGTCCAGTAGTTTTATTGGTACCTTACCCACTTCAAGTATTATATTCATAGCATCATATTCAACAATTGATTCTCCATACATTAGTAGGTACGTGAAATTATATTGCATACCTATGTTACTTGAACAAGGAAATTATAAAATAAAATAAATTAAATATGCACTCGCGACTCTAATGTAACGATTATTTTTATTTAGAACGTTAGAAGAAGCAAAACATATAATATTATTATCAAGACGTGGAGAATTAATGTGCTTTTTGCTAGAAAAAAATTACTAAATATTGACCCTGGGAGAATATTAAAAAAACTCTCTTATGTTGGAGGGAGAGTAGAATTTAATCTGATGGTTATGATGAAATCACATCGAAATTTTGAATTTGCGTCTTGCACAGTATATGGATCGCAAAAGACATTTGTAGTTTGAAAGTACAATATTCTTGTCCTTAGGATAACAATTAAATTTGGATTACGTGGAAGGAATTGCTTTGATCATTATAAATTTTGAGTTCACTTTTATGTCTTACAAGTTATGGTGTACGGATACGGACGTTTGTGAAAAACCGTATTCTATTAACGTAAACAGACCGGTGATGCAACATTAGAAATTGTGTTAAGCTAAATTAATTGTAGTATACATGGATTATATAAAACGTTAAGTGTATTGAAGTTACAAAAACAATTTTAAAAATTCAACAAGAATTCGCTTTACTGTTATAGCTTATATTATGTGCAAGGTATGTTCGTCATAACGAGTCATAGGTATCTCGTAGGTTGATTTTTTTTGTGTCGTACACCGGATATTATCTAGGAAAAATGTCATTTTTAAAACTTTTTTTTTACTTTAGAGAAATTACTATTTTTTTTAATGATCATTTATTTTTATCACCCTCTCTTAGTTTATAGAATAGTAAATATTAATTCTTAATTCTAAAGCCAACATGAAGTTTTAATATTTAAATTTTGATGATGAAAATATCTTTTTTGTTATGTACATATTATTAGATATTTTTTTATAATACGAGTATATAATTATTTGAAGTTTAAAATAAAGGAAGTGTAAAACCATCTTACTTATACATATTAAGATTTCCTATAATACTTTTCTACTAACTCTACTTCTCTTGTTCACACTTTGAGTTCCTAGTTATAACTTATAACCATTGATTTTATAATATATGGATTTGCCATTCTATCGTTAAAATTGGTAGAGCCACTATACCTACGTCGCTGTAATCGTTTAAATCTAACCTGTTAAAAACAGTTTCTCAACATTAGGATTACATAAACAGTTCTTGTTTCTGTTGTCAAAAAAAAATATTTTTATCAAGTAGAATGCATACGATTAAGCGACGTATAGTGGCCATATCCAAGTATGTGTTTTAAAAATATGATGATATTATAAGACATAATGATGATTTATATAAATCATCATTTTCAGAATAGTCTTATCTCATCCTATTTGGAACAATGATTATTGCATCTAGATGATATTTATTTTTTCCAACAGTAGTCCCAAACCTATCATGGTTATGAATAAGTAAGAAACTAAAAAAAGACAAAACATAAAATAAGATTGGTGTGTAAAAAATAACATGAAACTGTTGTATTATCTTATCGTTCTATCGTTATTATTGGTTTCCTGAAGAAATTGGTAAAATACATTTTTACACATTCAGTACAACAAACAATTTTTCAACCATTTAAGAAAAGCTGGTCTTGTTCATGTGGTTGAACGGATAAGATATACTATATAAGTGTAGTAGCCTGCAGTAGGTACATAATAAATTAAGGCGAGAGTATACAGGTATGGTAAACTAAACAACTGTCTAGGACGCAAATCGTTTAGTGCTGCGGAGTTATACCACTGTTTTTATTTAATATGTATAGTTTATAAACATTAAGCTTATAAAAATGACTGTTTTTTTTTCTTTCCAGGATAGTCGGATACAACATTATATTTTGGGTCCCGGGTCTCGGGGAGGTGGGGGGTACTCGAAACATTGTAGCTAAATGACTCCACCCTCTTGCGATACAAATTATGATAGCCCGTAAAACTAAGACGTTTTCTAGTAATATAAAATAATAATATTTTGTAGAATAACTAAACAATTTTGGTATTTCGCTCGCGTATTTATTCATTTTAAGTAATGCGATTTCATATATTTTAATGTGTATTGGATAATATGATCGAAATACTATAAGTTTTCTTCGGTGCAACGCTTTGTTATGTTATGGTGAAGATGCTAAACGAATTATTACAACTTTGAATAATAAGCATGGGATAATTTAAATGGAAACTGTCGTAATTAATAATGACATTATAGTGGTGCAACAAGGATTTATAAGCTATTCCCAAGCTATAGATAATATTTTATACAAGTTGTGTAAGTATTATTTATACATTTCAACAATACGATGAACAAGTTTCTTTTGAAAAGTTTTCAGAAAGTTCGAGTTACGTTGTACAATATTAATTTTTATAAAATGTAGGCGCAGACAACGGCATTTCTAACGCATGGAAAATCTGATCGAACTCATAACTTTGTCAAAGCCGAAAGAGAAAAAAAACACTCAGCTGCCGCTACTGCTGTAGAAGAATTTCAAGTGTTCGAGATTCAAACATGGATAATTATGTACTGCAAATCGTGGTTATGATCAATATTTAAACAATAATATTGGATTGTTGTGATTGTCGCTCATTTCTACAGAGCGTATTTTGTAGTATTAAATTAATTTTTTCGATGATCTATAGCTAAAATGACTGGTTGCTCAAACTATCAATAAAAATGGTTCAACAAGCTGTGATAACGGTTCGATAAAAAATCGGATAAATATCATAATAAATCCCCTAAACTGTTTGACCGTTGCACAAACAGTTCCTAAACGTTGTAAAGGTTAATCCTCTAACCGATGTTTTGATACCTGGATTACAATAAAATTATCATTCAGTCATATACTTTGACTGTTAATTGTTTTCACTTTTAGTTTTTATGTCACTTACTTTTTGTCTGTTTGTAATCAGGATATAAAATGTTTTGAATCAAAAAAAATAATTAGGAATGTTTCTGATACTGAGAAAGAAATTCTAATTGATCACATAAGACCGAAACTTGCCATCATAGAAAATATTAAGGTGTGTATTGTAATTTATATTTTTACAAAATATTACGTTATATTATTTATTAGCTCAGAATAATATTTTTAACTAAAAAATCAACCTACTAAACATACACCGTTTTATTTTAGATTGATTTTAACGCTGTACTTCGTTCACAACACTCGATAATACCAATAACAAGTACTCAACATATGATTATTATAATGCTGTAATTACACCAGAAAAATTAAAATTTGTTTGTTAAAATGTTTTGTTCCCGGCTAATGACTTTAATGTTGAAGCCGTATCAATAAATAAAAAAAAAAAATTAAAATAATCAGAATTTATAATCTATAAAATATTTTTTTGATGTTTAAATTGTTTTCAGTGGATATACATAAAAAGAACTAGTTTTATATAAAATAACTAAAAGTTAACGTTTCGATAAAAGAAAAATAATATTTTATCGACCACCGTTTGAAGTTATATATACTACAACTTCAAATCAATAAACACATATATGTGTACATATGTTTGTTATTAATCGTAAAAACTATTTGCAGAACTTATTGTATGTATAACATATACAATATTTGCATAATTTCCATTTTAAAGATGTAAAGATGTAAGCTAAAATGTTAATACCGGATGTTTAGAAATTATAACAGACTATACCTGCTAGAGATATTTGAATTTAATTAAATTTCATTATATGGTACATCTGGAAACCCTTTCAAACAATAACTAACAATTCTATAGTTCTCGATAGTTAGATTATAAATGCACAGACCTTTTTTATTTTTGATACATAGTGTAGTCTAAATATATTGTAACGTTTATTAATTAAAACAGTGTACCTGAATAGTAATACTATCACGACACGATAGAGTATAAATTATAACGGTTATAATACCACGATTGTTGTTTTATACTTATTTAATTAAATTTTTATTAATGCGTAAGTCTATAAAAAAAATAATACAAATAATACAAATTTATTATTGACGTGAATTTATTAAGAAAAATATAATAAGAATTTTTTTCAAAAACCAACAATAAATAACATTTCTAATAATGAAAATAATACACCATATACATCATCTGTGGTCGATGGGTTAACTTGCGCTGTTAAGTGGTCGTTTCATGCCTTCGAACGCACATAAATTTTATCTGCGTGAAATAATGGTAACGAAGCTAGTAATAATTATTAAAAGAGCCTGTGCGCTTAACGTGATATTATTTTTAATCTCAATTTTTCCGACACTAAAATAAAAACCATATTACTCTTTCCTATATAAAACGAAACCAACTCATTTATTGATAATTTTTTCTCTTGCACGCTTTACGTCGTTCAATATAACTTTTATAATACATTTAATTATAATCAAAAATTAAAATATAGGTACTAATATTTTATCTTATCAACATCAATAATCGGTTAATGTTGCCGACGTTAGCTTGCTTGGCTTCATACTTTTAAACAGAAAATGAGAATTAATAGAATTAATATCGAATTTGAGACAGTTAAGTAGTTTAATACACTGATAGATAAAAGGCATAGGACGTTTTTTTTTTTTAGTTTTTGTTTTATTTAATGAGATTCTTAATTTCCAACCAATTTTTATTTTATTTTTCATTATTTATTGTTTATTTTTATTTATAAAAAATTTATTTTTTACAAAGTAAACTGTATTTAAAATGTAATAATACATAAATAATCCGCACCAAAAAAAAAAAGGGGGGAAAATGCTTAGTACATAACTTACCCAAAATGTTCGGTGTTAACCGGGTCATACATTTGAAATATAAACAAAGGAAGTAAGTTAAAAAAATAAAACTAAGCAAAATATTATTTTAAATCAATATTCATTTCTTCTTTCGCAAAAAAACATGCAAGGACAATAATCATTACGAGCCATTAACAACAGTCAATAATAATTAGTTTGATCTGATGTCGGCATTCAATGTAAATTATAAAAGTAAGATGGTAATGACATTAACATCGACGACAATGCATTAAAAACTATTGTTATTTATATCGTTATAATTTTAATGTCTTTCCCATTTTTTCCTTTTATTTTATTTGTAGTACTGTCAGACTTTATACATAGTAAATTAAATAAAATTAGATGTTCAATTAATCAATTTGGGTTATGATCATAAATATTGACCGGCATTATATTATACAATAAAAATGTGTTAAATATGATGCAATAGTGCAATATTAAGTAGCCAAAATATGAATTTATAGGTACTTGAAATTTGCACCAATTTCAAAAATAATTAAATATATTATTAAGTACATAATTCAGGTTCAAAAAGATTAATAAGTTTAGATTTTTATTGAGTATATAAAATAAGCACAAACAATATACGTTGAGAGCAAAATAAAATTTGTTATATAAAATCAGTTTGTTTCAAACGCTGATGTTTTAAACACTCATGTTGATAATACATGATTATCAATCAATATATATACACGAAAATACATAAAAATGTTGGTTTGAAATCAAAAACAAATAGCTTCGACAAAATCGACACTGTAATTCTAACATGTAATTAAACTAAATATTTGGAATAATTATTATTTTAACTATAGCGTGAAACATGTTAGTTGCAAATTTTCTTAATGATTTTTCCGAAAAATAATATGATATATTGTTATTATTAATACATTTTAAATACATTTTAATTTTTTATAAAAATGTATTTATTAGTGGAATGTGGTGTTGATAAATTGAGGAAAAACGTATTGGAATAAATTGATCTTCAGAAGAAAAAAAATAGTAAATGATTTAAATGAATAATAACAATAAGTATTTGGAAATATAGGGTATAGGTAGGTACGTTTTTTCTTTTTTTTTTCCGCGAGATTTGAACACGACGAGCGAATATGTTTAAATATTAATGGAATTCATGATACATTAATAAACTAATTTGAATACGAATATGAATTTAATTTTTAACAACTTTTATATGTACCCACTGATCGTAAAAACAAACCAATTGGAAGTTTTAATATTATTATCAGTATTTTTTTCCTAAACAACTAAGCTATAAAATTTGTGATGTGTAAAAATGTAATCACACACCTAAAGTCAACTGGCTACATAAATCGTCATCTATTAATAATTGATATTCAAAAATTCAACAAAAACTTTACATGTTATACGAGACATTCGCAAACCATGTGTATTATAATTTAATAATAAAATTAAAAATTGAGTGATTTTACAAAAAAAAAAAACTGGATTTCAAACAGAAAGCTTAAAAAACGAACATTTTAAAACAGAATATTTTATACGTTTGTTTATGAATATCAAATTATCTTATTTAATTGGTTTATATTTGAATTTTAACACTATATGAATCGAAAACATTTAATTAATAAAGAACATATTAATTAATAAAGAACATATTAATTAACATTACGTTATAATTTTATACCAATTTATTTTTTATGAAAAGTACTCGTTAAATACTATATTTTTGTTTGAGTTGATGATGTTATACATTCATAATAAAGAAACCATGATCAAAAGGTGCAGTTAAATATTGAAAACAACAAATATTTTGTGCAGTTTCTTATTTCGTTCCGCAATCGGTGAGTTTGTACGCCATAAGTGGCTATTTTTTTTTTAAATTCACAGTAAAATCTCATCAAGTCCAAACTTTTGAACATTACTACGTGCGGTAATTCAAATATTCCAAACGTTGTCCTGAGAATATTAACAAAACGACGTGGACCGTCTGTAGACGTATAATTATATAAGTGCTCAGGCGTTTCGAGGAATGTACAAAACACACGTTGTTATGACGGTTCGATTGTCTAACGTACATTCGGTACGGTATGCGAATCTATGGCAATGTTTACTTTCTATCCCGGGGAGGGGGAGGGTTGTACATTTAGAAGGGGGGTATAAAAAACAACAATTCATTTGGTACCTATTCATTATTTTAATAAAAAAAAATAAACGCTTTCTGGTATCTTACCCAAATAGAGGAAAAAAGGTAACCATTAGTATTCATAGTATTCATAGAATTGGAAATATTTTTATAGAATTAAGATTATGAAATTGGCTATAGAAATATTTCACTTTATTATTAATATATTATATTGTATCAATTATTATTTTTGGAAAAACATTGGGTTACAATTTTATAATAATACTAGCTGACCCGGCAAACGTTGTTTTGCCCTATAAATTATTTCTAGGGAATTTCTAGTGTAGAAAAAATATAACTAACTTATTGTAAGTGTGTAAGGATGTGGTAAATGAGTGAAAGAGGCATGGAGCGCTGTGAACGATGAGGGAATATAAATTATTTTAATATTTAATAATTGTAAGTAAAAAAAAAAAATGTGCGATAGGATTAAAAATTTCATTGTTCCACCGTGGAATTATTTCTTCGGCGGTGAAGTGTAATGTACTACGTACAACTTTTATGTAATGACACAAATGTAATACGCACTACTTTTAATGAAACAAATGTTAAACATAACTATATATAAATCCGACTGTAATAATTGAGAAAAAATTCAAATAAAGGTATTCCTGAAGCCGATATCAAATTACAAGACTTCGGGCCATAAAACAACAAATTTTGCACTAAACTGTCTTGGCAGGAGATCAGCCCAAGCAGCATATATAACAGCTCCGAATCGAAACTAATGACAGCCGTATTCAGCCATCCAGTACAGAAGCTCTGCCAAAGTTATCATCGTCAAACGTCTTATTATTACCAATTGTTTTTCTATGTTGATTTAATTATAAAAGTGTTAATAGAGCGTAATACTACATAAGTACTCGTATAATATATTAATTATTATAAAAAAAAGTGGGTGTGCCTGGTTAACAATCACCTTGTAAACCCAAATATATCTTAAGTAATTACTAAATATGTTATGATTTTACTTGTAAAATGCATATATGTATATTTATTTATAAATAGGTATGCAATTATGGAATATATTTTTTAAACAAATTGAAGTTTGAAGAAGTTATACAAATTTATTTTTTAATGTAAAAGAAAAATAATAACAAATATAGATTTATTATTGAAAATCAACGAAATGATAATAATAAGCATTAGAAATGTTATCAGCTTAAAAGATTATTATTTGTACTCTTAATTTTTTAATAAATAAAATATATGATAATTTATTAAAAAAAAAAATGAAAAACGTCTGATGATTAAACAAGGAATGTTACCAGGAAATCTGCAGGAAAGAGCCGACGTAAAAATGTTATAAATCGAAAACACTTTTGAAATAATAAATTCATATGTTTTTAATGTTTATTCAACCACAGTTTTACGCAAAATGACGCTTGACGGATTACTAGATTCTGAAAAATTAGATCCAAGATCTTCCTGGGAGGGTCTATGTGCTCTTAGAGTTTATGTCGTATGTGCATAATATCGGATTGAATGGTGCGTGTCGTGACAGCAGACGATTTTGCAAAACCAATAAGTGCGAATGTGTGAATAATCAATTTAGTGACGGTATAATGCAAGTATTTTTTAGCAATATATTTTATCCGTTACAAGCATAAATTTGTACACGACGCGTTTAGAATGGTCCACCGAACAGGACATCGCACTGGCATTTCGTTCTTCGTAAATGCGGACCAACGCGGATCGGCGTCGTGGGTTTAACGTTTTCCGTTTCGCCGGAAACACTGCGGATTACTTAGAGGGTGAAACATGTTTGAGTGGTAGACGGTCTAGCAACGGGGCGTAACTGCCGGAGCTGAAGTAAGGGATGAAACTGTTGCTTCTCATTCGCGTGCGCGCCTCGAGCACGAGGCCGTCGTCGCGTTTCCGTCCCGCGGGTGCCGCCGTCAGCCCGGCGGCCGGAACGCGGGCCCGAGTGACGGGCTCGTTGCACTGCCGCCGTCCGCGCGCCACCATCATCGCCGCCACGCTGTCCGCGGCGCTGGGCACGTTCACGCGGACGGCGAGTTTGCCGGGCCCGGCACCCTGATCCCGCGGCGGCACCTCACCGGCGGCACGGTCGCCGCGGGACGCGTTGCGCAAAGCGTTCACGACGAGACCGTAGTCGGCGCGCGCCGACGCGTTCGTGAACGTACGGGACCGCAACAGCGCCGGCACCGCGTCCCGGGGTTCGACCCGGGTCGCGGGGAACCGCACTTTAAGCCACTCGAAGGCGCCGGCCGCGACCCTCGGTGCCGGGACGACGCGGCCACCGCGGCCGTCGCCGTCCACGACCCGCGGTGCCGGCTCGACGCGGCCACCGCGGCCGTCGCCGTCCGCGAACAGTGCGACCACGTGTTTCGCGTCGCGGCTCTCGTGTACCGCGAGCACGCGGCCCGCCTCCCGGTCGCGTCGCAGCTCCTCGGCGAACCCGCGGCCGTACAGCCCGAAGCCCGTCATGTCGCGCTTGACAACGAAACACTGCACGGCCGCGTCCCTGCGACCTTGGCGCGACCCAAACAGCCCCGCGGTCGCGGGCGCCGCGCTATCGTTCCAGCCGAACGCCGCGACCTCCGCGTCCTGCGACCTTGGCGGCGTGACGAGGCCGTACAAGCGGACCGCGTCCGCGCTCGCCACGACGCGCCCGGAGTCCGGCAACCGCAGCTCGACTTCGCGGCCGTCCGCGGACACCGACAAGACACCGGTGACGCTGATCGACGGGCACCCGTCGGGGCCGCGGCCGTACGCCACCGTCCGGTACGCGGGATGCGAGTGCTCGTGCCCGGTTACGGCCAGACACACCCAGCCCGGTTCGTCCTGCACCTCGCGCACGTCCGTCGAGATCCTCGTGCCGTCCGCGAACTCCACCGTTCTCCTGGTCCCGTCGTCCGAATAGTTCTCGGCGAGTGACGACTCGCCGACGTCCTCGGCGATCCTGATTTTCGATCCCGCCGCCGAGTTTGCTCTGTGCCGCGAATCGCTGTCCATTTTTCTGCTCATTATCTCGTCGTTGCGAGTTCCCTCATTGCTGTTGCGCGTTTCCACGTTGCTTTTCGTTGTAGCAATGCTCGTTTTGTTCGTTTTTATGACGCTCACGCGTTTCCTCACGTGCGGTGATACACTCCTATCTGAAACTACGCTGCTTGTGGAAATCCCTTCGCGTATACCGGTGATCGTTACCTTCCCGGACGCCCAATACGTCTTGGAAGTGTTGTCCGAATACTCGACTGTCACGCGCTGGGGCTCGTAACGACGGGCCTTCTCTACCCGGTGCAGCCCACCGTCCGCCCTGGATTTCGAGACCGATTGCCGCAGCACGTAAGTCGTATCGCTGTTATCCGAAAATATCTTCGCACCGTCCGCCGTGTTACTGACGAAACCAATGGCGTCGTCGTCGCGGGACTTGAAGACGCAGTGTTCGCATCCCGTACTGGTATAGATTCTAAATAGGTCGTCGTCCCCGCCAACGTTCTTGACGATTTTAAATCGGTTCGACTTGTATACCAAACACACCGTGTCCAGTTCTTCAAGCGTCCATTTCCTCTTGGTTACCGTCAGGCAATCACCGTTTTGGAATTGCGTTTCTTCCATTTGTTCGTTGTACGCTGAACACGGCGAGTACTCGGCATCGGGCCGTTCCGGTTGCATCGCGTAAAAATATTCAGGCATTGTCTTTCCGTGAAAATAATCGAAATAGTCTCTCGCGTAGACCGGTCGCTGCCACGTGGCAAAACCGAAAGTAGATTTACGGGTAGGTTTGACTTGTTGCGCGAAATCGTAAAATCCTATCAACACTACGTCTTCGGGTTCGAAGTATGCATAACTAATTTTATTGTGCCATTCCGATTCCTTTTCCAACATTTGCACCATCGTCGCACAGCCGACCGGCTCGATCAAAACCGGTTGGAACGTGACGTTGGTCATACCTTGAAGTCCCGTTAAGTCCATGGTTTCGCCCCTGAACACGTCCAAGTTACTCTGCAATCGATTCAATCCCAGTACGCAGAGTTGCATATCAACATCGTAGTCAGCTGGACATTCACGTTTAATACAGGAAATAATCTTTTCGTACCCGTCCTCGATATTTAACGCCACCAGTGGACGTGAAGCCCACAGCAGTGTTTTCCATCTGGTGTTCATTATGCTTACGGACGATTTCAAATAGTCCGTATGGCGCAAATCGTATTTTTTCACCGTCTGAGCACATTCGTTTCCGTATTGCACGCAAATCGGATAATTCATACAGCCATCATTGCTTTCATCTCTCAACGCGTTGAAAAAAGTCTCTACCCAGTCTTCTGTGGTATGTTGATTCGGTTCGAGCGCTTTCATCATTGCGTCTAAAATGATGGGTATGGTTAATACTTGCTCTGGATATACGTCTAAATTTTTCTTGTAGCACTCATAATAATGCGTATGATCGCCATCTACGGGCAACGAATACGTAGGGTTATCGGATTTGATGTATTTTTCGAAGTCAACCCGGACATTAAATATTAAGCTCTGCACTTTGTTCATTTCGCGCACTACGTATGTTCTCGACATGGAGACGATTTTGTTAAAATTTGGTGGCTCGTAATGGGCGTTGTATTCGGACTCGTAAGGATAAACCACAACGTCTTTAAACACCGACGCGACGTTCAGCCCGTTATGAAAATCCTGCCAAAACTGCTGAATAACTTTATCCGCCATGAATCGTTTATTTCTTGATGCTTTCGAAACAAAACGATCCCTGATCTGAGCAATTTTTCCACAATTCAACTTGACGATAGCGTCCACTTTTATTTTAGTACTGACGAGCTCGGTCATAAGCGCCAGATCAAAGAAATTGATAAGAACTATATTAACAAACTTGGGCTGAAATGGGCTGTTATCGATTTTGTCGTCGTCCTCTTTTTCTGGGTTACTGCACACCTGACGCGTTGACTCAAGAGCAATAACAATGGATTGACGCACAAGTTGAACCATTAGGTTTGTAGATATGTTACCGTTCTCGAGAAAGAATTTTCTGTTTTGTTCGTGTAGCAGTGTGTAAGTGTCGTCTTCCCCGTCGGCACACGTATTATCTAACGAATCAACAAGTTGATAGTAGTCAATAAGAATCGTATTACGGCATTCTAACAGATCTCCGGTACCGTGACTCATGGCGTCTTTATATATATCTATGTACCTGGTACTATCCGATGTGCTTTCCATCAAAAATATTAATTGATATGGGCCCAATAGTTCCGATTCCAAAACATCTTGCACCACCTCCACAGAAGCTTCTGTTTCTTCTACCGGTTTTTTACGAGTATTACGCTGATTGGATCGAACTTTTCGATTGGCCATGGTTAGGTCAGGTGTATAATATGTTCAATAATCTAGAAATATTGCTACTTCCCTATGATAACAATAATTGTATACACCTCTACCCCAGTACAAACATACGTGTACCATTTCGAACACTTATATTATAATGTTGTAATGTTTATTCGTATTTCGTATAACTAAGCAACGTTATATTGGATCGTTCGACCCACCGGCCAGCGGAATAATTGTATTCGATACATCCTCGTTTAGGTCTATACCTTGACTAGTCGGCCATTTTTACTTGTATTGTATAATATTTTTTTATAATTATTTATATTTATTCTTCTTCCGTTTATTCTTTCCGTTTTTTTTTGATGGCGCTTTGAGTTTTCAGGAGTATTGCATTAGGTATTTCCTTTTATCATCTGTAGGTGTATGCAATGATGTCGAAGCTATTACCGAGTTGTAGCGCAAAAACAAAAGTTGCCAAGCCCGGACAACTCGGCCGGTTTGCGACGAAAATCTGAACAGAAACAATTGAGACCACCCCTACTGTACATGGGGCAAGTGAACATACGAGTATGACTTGTACACGGGTGACGGCTGGTCGGATAGGTAAACGCCAGTGGAATCCGTCTGCAACACGTGCGCGAATACGTACGGTCGGAACAAACGCTTTTTTTCCGCTACAACATTCGGCCGAGCCGTTCTGGCACGGGTGTGTCTGACTCCGAGACGGGCGATCAATCATCGCGTTCGGAAAAACGGTCGCAGACCTCGGACGGTTTTCGCGTGGTTGCCCGAGAGCGTTTAAAAATAAATTACGTTCGTCTTCGGATTTTCGGGGCTAATACGTTTTAGCAATGTGATCGAATCAACCAATCGTGTAAGCGGTAAGCACACGTCGAGAGCGTTGAAACTCGATACCTCACCGTATTTATTATAAAGTATCGCGTGGAAACTATAGAAATAAATACCATCGGGTTTTCGTCAATAATGTTTTATGCAAGTCGACTTTTTATAATGATTGTTCTGCCATTTTAATTCGTGATATGATACGCGTATTCGAATATTACCTTCAGTCTTGAAAAATTGGAAACCGCCTACTATAAGTATAAAATAAATAAAGTATAAATTACTTTTTTTTTTTTATTATATCGTATTATATCGAAATGATCCACATTTGGTATTGTGCATCAAATTTTCGATAAAAATGGGCTATAAATATACAGCTATTTACGACTTCACAAAATATAGCCTTGTTCTCGTAAAAAATAGTTTACTATTTATATGGCTTATTGAAACTTTTACGATTTTTTCGTGGAGTTTCGTATTGTTACATATATTTTAGTAATTTTGGTTTGGTCGTATACGGACGACGGATATATTTACCGATTACCAGTAAATAAACTGTCATAAAGGGGTGTCTAGTTAAACGCCGACCTTTTGACATAATCGCTTGAAATCAATGAAACAAGTACCATCTATACCATTGACTATCAACCTGTTTTATTCGGCGGGCCACATTAGTAAAATATTGTATTCGTGTGGACCGCTTATACTTTACTATATACAATATAGATAACTACATTGTACCTGATTGTCGTACACTCATAATATGGTGTACAGTGTAAATTTTACATAGTACTCAATGTACACTTTCCAATGCAATATCTAATTTTTATTTTATTTCGTACCAACTGATAATCAATTGAAAAATCTGTATGTAAATAGATGTTTTGTAGCACGAACCTAACAATTACTCAAATAATAGATCGAGATGATCGTCTGAACTCACCTTTAAGAAATGGTACAATGAAAATCCAACCAGATGTCTTCGCATGATTGACCAACGAAATTCAACCGCAAATTTCACAATAAATTGTATATTGGGTTATTATATGATATATTTCTACATAAATATTACATTTTTGTACATGATTGAATTTCTTTTTAACTAATCAACAGGTCGTGGTCCACTACTAAGGCTAAGTGGATCACATGTAGCCCGTGGGCCATGGGTTGGACATCGCTGATCTATTATACTATAGGTCTGTTGGCGAAAAATTCTATAATTTTCGGGATAGCGCCTCAATGTCTGTTAGGAAAACGTAAATCAGTTAAATATTATAGGTACGTTATGTTAAATATTTATTTCATCATACGAACAGTGTTATTGTCAACCAGATTATCGAATCTTAAGTTATATCAAATATTTTAGCTTTGTATATTATGCTAACCGTAATTAAATTATTATACTCCGAATTTTCAATAGCCGGTTCGAGGACCTTACTATGAATGGAATATACACTGTACGATTCGATCGATATTATTACGCTGTTATAATATTCGCTATTTTGTGTTCCATTTTCGCACTTTGTGTTTATAAATAATTTATATGTATGCGCTTAAACCGATTGAACGTCATTTGATATTGCGCTATTGCACGGCTCAAAAGTTTGAACCATTTTAAATATTTATTGTTTGTTAATAAATTACAACAACCTTCAATTTATTTGTATTACCATCGTGTATTATATAATATACATTTGTTAGAATATGTTATTTGCTATATGGATACAGTTAACTCCAGTGCACGAATAAGTGGGTTTGCATAAATCACATCTATATCACGTCCAATTACATTTTAAGATTATTTAAATAAGAAAAGACTGTAATTTCAATCACTATCTTATAAAAGTCCGTAAAAGAAATTAATATTCTTGTAGAACAATCTAAACATTTAAAAACGATAATTACTGTTATGTTATAAATCCATTTAGCAACGTTATGTCATGCTTTTAATTTACATGAATTTCTAGGAATTTTAATGTAACATACTCGTATTGTATTTATTGTATATTTATTATTGAGGATACATTTTTACAATGAAAGTCATCAAAATGAGTTTAAAGTATATTTTACAAAATACATTAAACAAAATATTTAAAAGATTAAGTTACCATAGCCATAATAGATATTTTTTTTCATATTAATACAAAGTTTTAAACAAAAAAATAGAAATATTACGTTTGATTATACTAATCAACCGTATAGCGTTTCATAGTATGCTAAGTAAATCTTTTTCAACAAAACGTGAGAAAGAACGAAAATATTCTTTGATCGTTTTGTTTGATGTTATGCTATCGACTAGTATTTAACTTTTAATCGACTTATATTTAATAAATTTTCTATGGTGCAATATAGCATAATGTTTCGTAATGATACAAAGAAGATATAAAATGATAACTGTACTATCTTTATTATAATCGTTAACTGTTGAGATTATGTATTAACTATTGATTATATTGTGTTTACAAACTATAACTGTATGATATCTAATTCAAGACAAATAAAGACTTATATTAGTAAATCATGCGCTGTTTCTAATGATATGTGATTCTGTTTTAGTGATTATAGCGTTTAAAGGATGAAATGCCATTTAAATGAACTATTATTTAATTGGTGTATAATATTTGACGAAAAAGCGATGTACTAAAAAAGCGATCGTATCTCAGAACGACAACGATGCTATTCTGTATTCGTTCAAAAATCTGTCTATAATCTCATATGTACATTTTTTACATTCTTAATATTCGAGATGTCTGCTGATGCACTACGAATTCAGACAAGTTTTCCTCATTAAATCTTCATTATTATTATATAATTATATTAGTGATGAGACGTAACTAATTGACATTCCGCGTCCAACACACATCGGTAAACAGATTCATAAAGAAACAGCCCTATGGTTTACAACGAGCAACGTTTGTACGATGTACGTACACGTCATCATCACCACGAAGTGTAATACGAAACGCGTAAAAAAAGTTTATCGTTGGTTGTGGTGACGTGGTGTATACATGATAAGTTTAATAAAGTATTCCAAATGCTCCACAAATAGATTTAGGATAGTGAGTTTGTATAGTGTCTGCCATAAGCGAACCCACGTATGATATTCACAAACATGTACGAATAGTAGTTCTTAAATATAAATTGTAAAACTATTTTGATCCAGTAACTCAAACAAGAGAAGTTTGAAATATTAATGTAGTTAATGCATGAAATATGATACGAGTAAATATATTATGTATGATGATACTAATGTAAGTTCTAAATACCATAATCTAAAAGATGTTCAATATGTATACAAAATGTGTGTGCACGAAAAAAAAATGGAATTCAATACTCTTATTCATGATAAATTGATAATATGTTGACTGGACAAATATTATGTTTATACATTGTATAGATGCCTATGGTCTAGGGCACGCACTATTCACAAAACTATCATAAGGTATATCATAAGGTATATACGATTATTTTCTATAATATTGTGCAAAACTGAATTTTTCATTTAATTAGTATATGTATTAAATAATATAAAATTATAATGATTTGTATTAAATAAATATTCAATTAAAATGTTTTATGGGGTATGAGATAGTTAAAATTTGATTGTTTATTACGAGTATGTTCAAAAAGTCACTAATTTCCCAGTATTTTTGGCATCAACAAAAGTGTACACAAAAGTAAAATCAAATTAAAAAAATATGACAACTTTTTACTCGGCTAATCTACACCATATTATATTTGTATTTCATTCATCTATATAATCCATTAGGGTCCACTGTGATCCTACGGTTAAATCAAACGTTGAGTGTTTCTATAGAATGATTTTCATCCTACATAATCTTTGAGTCCATAATATTTTGATAATATTAATGAATATTGGACTTGTTATAACTAAACATTTTAATACTCAATTGTCCGTACCATGGCTTATTATAATATTTAATCAAAAACACAAACTATTTTTTAGCGAGATCAAAGGTCATGTTGTTGACTAATTTTTTGTCCACGATTCATAAAAACGTCGAGTATAAAATATTTAGCACACGAGTATAGAGAGTAAAATTGGAAATCCGCAAGACTACAAAAACATTTCTCCATATTATTTCGGCTGAAATATCTTCCGTTTTCGCTTCAGCTTTTAGAAAGAGACATTTTTTATCAATCGGCGAAATAATCATTTTCTACGTTCCTATGTACGGGCAAACAGTACGAATTTGCGCGTTGCCCCCGAGCGGCGACGAATAAACTAAGAAAAAAAAAATGTGTAATGGGAAGTATTTGATAAGATAACAATAAGGCACACGAGCCAAATACGTTGTTGCTGTGCTTGTACTTTTATTATATAACAATTGCAGCTCCGACTGTTTATACTTGTTTGTATATTTTATATTATACATATATATAAATACATAAAAAAACCATACGAAAACATTATTTTATTTATTCGAAACCTCTTTGCAAACCCCCCACGAGGGGGAATTTTACGTGTACAATATGTAGATTATATTTTAAAATCTGTTGTTAATATTATCGTCTCGAGCACGACGCGCAGTTTAAGATTCTGAGTGAACTGCGCATAGTACACGGAGTCTCGCAAAGATTTTTTTTCTCTCTACGTACCTATTCTCATCAAATGTTTGTACCCATTTTGTTTTTTTTCCCGCAGCAGAAGTACACCAAAAGTTTCGCGTGGACCGGCTATCAATCGATCGGAAATTCTATCTGGCCGGCACTTTAGATAGGGCGTTTTAACATTTCCCCGTCGTTCAAAACAATTTCCCTACCCCATCCCTTCCACCCAAACATTAAAATAGTTCTCAAAACGATTTTGATCCGATGAGCGACGCGTTGCGCGCACTCGGTTCAACACCTGCAGTGACGTTTGGCTATACTGCAGGTGTGCTCGCTACATGAAACGTCACGTCACGCCCGCGCAGTCTAACGAAACGCAAGCATTTTCTGTTAAAAAAAAAACCTTAATATCCTCTATGCTCGCGAGTTAAGCTTAGCACGAAGACCACCGTTTCCACGTACAAACGCCGAGGACATCGTTTTGATTATTTAGGTTTTTTTTTATACTATATTAAAACAGTTTTTCCCTCGTCGGAACACAATAGTATTGGTGGTTTTTATTTAATTATTTCTTATTATACGACACACAACCGGAAACCGCTTAGCATTTGTTAATCAAATGTACCCGGTTTCTCAATACTCGTCACTAAAAATACGTTCATTGCATTTCTTCGTACTTTATTGTTAACCGAATACATTTAATATACCGATATAAATTTTGAAGAAAGTCTTATTTTTTTTTTCCGGAGCAACGAAACCAATCGTATACTTTGGTGATGTTTGAATTAAATGCGATGTCTTTTTTCTCGGCGTTTTTATTTTCAATTTAAATTGTCTTTCCAGCGACGAGTTATTTTTATCACTTACAATGATAATAAAAAACGGGCTCCATAATATTTTAACAATAATTAAAATACAAACTTTCATTCAATATTAGATAATGCTAAATAGCTAGGTTTATGTGTGCAAGTTAAAATTATAAATGCATTCTATACGTTCTAACATTCTAAGCACATAATTTACTATATACAACTCTAGTATTAGGTATTTTCACAACAAGATTAACGCATTGACAAAAGTTTGTAAACGGCAATAGTGTTTAGTTAACTTTACCTACATTAAAATTAAAGCCATCTTGGGAATAATTTTATTATTATCATACGACAATTTAATTAATGTCTTAGGAATTCAAGTTACTTACGTTTCTATCATTTAAACCAATAAGCTTTAGCCTTTATACTGGTTAAGATACACATTAGTAATATGTATTAGAAGAACAATATAATTTGGAAAAATTATTATATTACAAATTAGAAGACAATAAAAATAATAATTTTATTTTATAAGACTTAAGTTCCACATCAACTGTTTAATTTTAATTTTTTATAAATTATTCAGTCGATGCAAGTCGTAATACTATAGGCATAAATGAGACCTAATTCAGTATAAAGAAATATCGTTGAAAATGCTGCCCATTGATGACACTCCAGACACTAAATTATAATATGTTATTTTTTATTTTATCAGTTTTTTTTTCGGACGGAATGTTTCAATAATATAATTTAAACATGTTTTATTTTATTTTTTGAAACAGTATAATTAGTGTAGTAGTAGGCCTAGTAACAATAGGCGTGCTTCAGTAACATTTTACATTTTTTTATCTCTTGGTGGCCATTTTTGTTTTAAATTGTACAATGGAAGTTCGAATATCATTCAAGGGCTATATTAATTTCTAATTAATTTTTATCCGCTTAAACAATAAACTATACATATCATATATTTTAACGTCAAAGTGAGACTTAGATTATTTTTCAAAGTAAAAGTAGTATTGTGAATATGTATATATTATATATATTATAATGAAACATGTTGAAAAAACCAATTATGCATTCCTTTTTTTGTGATACATTAGTATACTTTCATCGTTTATTTCTATTAGTTTAAAGATAATGATTATAATATGTTTACGTAGTATTAGCATTTAGACGAAAAGTTCACTCTAAGTGAAGTTATTGTTTGATAGTTGGTTTCTTAAACACATACGCTTTGATATGAAATAAAATTAGTTGAAGTAGATTAATTGGTTTACTTATCATAAGCTAGAAAGTTTATAGTTTTTATAAAACTAGAATATCGAAAATTAGCAAATAATAATCAGATTGATCTATGAATATTATGACTTTTTAATAAATTATGAATTTTGATCCTAAGAGTAGACATAACTAGCTATATGAGTATATATATAAATACCGAGTGTCACACCGGGATTTTCATAGATCGATATCACCCATGTTAATATAGATGGTCAAATTCTGTTATTTTTAGCATCCCTGAAAAAAGGCGATTTTGTTGTATATAGTTTGATTAATATAAGTGTATAGGTATGATCAAAAGAGTTAAGACATTAACTTTTAATTTTATCATTTTTGTGAAATTTGAAGATTGCCATTGTGTAGGGCTGATTTTTTTGAAAATATTGACGGTTCAACTTTCGATTTTCACTAACTAATTGATTTTTAATAATTTTTCTAGCTTACAAGAAAATGGTATACTATAATCACAATTGTAAATAATAATAACATCATTAGCAATCTTACTGGAAAAATGACAATTGATAATAATTTACATTATTTCTTTGTAAACTTAAAAAATTATTAAAAATCATGAATCTAATGAAAAGTGAAAGTTGAACCATCGAAATTTTCAGAAAAATAATACCTATAAAATTCGAACTTAACAAAAATTATAAAATAAAAAGTAAATTTATTTATTTCTTTTATTATACGCTTATAATTATCAAACTATATAGTCACTAAAATTGCCTTTGCCCGGGGATGCTCATAAAAAAAAAAAGAGTATCTCTATTAAGATGTCAAATACTACTCTGTGTAAATTCTGGTGGGAACTCTGTATATTAAAATAGATTAATTTATTTTGTTTGAAATACAACTCAAATTTACAAACGCAATAATTTTCAAATGTTTGAATATACCACAGAATTAATAAAATTTTATTTTTAACGTGATACGACTCCAAGCTATTTATTGATTTTTCATTTTAGTGAAACGAAATATGCAATTGTTGTTATTCTACTACAGGTTATTTGAAAAATAAAATGTCAATAACACAGGAGTACTATATAAATACTTTTATTCATATACCATATCATAGATTTTCTAGTTAAAATAATTAATTTTGTAATTAACACGATAATATAATCCAATATATGTAATATGTTTGTTATTTGTTAATCGTTTTACATAACCTGTAGCTGTATGATTAATATTTTTCTTCTTACGATACATTAAATTCATTTTGTTTAGATATTTTTCCATTATTTTTTAAACACAATCTACGATTTATTGAGAATACTTTTTATTTGAATATAATTTAATGATCTTTTTCATTTATGTTTTAAATTTTTTTTAGAGTAAGATAACACAGAAACTTAAGTGTATTTAAATATTGTTCATTTAGATTTTTTGAAAACAAGCTTCTTAAGTATTATGTTTGTTTATGATGTTCAATATCTTAAAATGATTTAGCATTAATCAATTTGTAGATTATTAAATAGAAAAAAAAAGTTAATTTTTTTATATTTATGTACCAAGGGATATGCATTTTATACGAATGTTAGTAAAAATTAATCTTGTAGCCTCAAGAAAAATGCTAATAATTTTTTGTAAATTACAATTATTTCTAATAATTGTTTAATTTATAAAGCTACAACAGTATAAAAAATAATTTTCAAATGTATGCAAATTGTGTAATTGAATTTTTTTTCTTGAACGTATTATTTAAAAAAATCTGTGTTATAGTTAAAATTTTAAGAGTGACGGTTATCTAACGAGTTAAAGCGTTAATATATTTTTATTCCTTAGATTATATTAAAAATAAAAATAGTTCTCAAGTTATTTTGAAATATTATTATATTTTTACTCAATTTTACCTAAATTTGAAAAACATTATTTTTAATATTCAATAATTATGAAACGTTGGTTTGTTTTTAAATATATTTATAGGTATATATTCTTATTCCCAGCATATTTGAATGTAATATACATCATACAATTATATATACTCCTTTTAAATTAAAAGTTAATGCTTTTTTATGAATGTATACATCGGAACGAGTTTGGTTTTAAATGATTACATTTTACACGATACATTTTTAAAAAAAAAAAAAAACCGGTAATATTTAAGTCTATAAGGGTTAAGACAAATTAAAATCGACTATTTTTTAGAAATAATTACACTCTTCTGTATTATAATCAAGTCGGTGGATTAATCGTTATACAAGCATACAATGTTAGATACCTTAAGCCTTATAATTATTATATTTTATACGTTAAGAATATTACATAGGTAAATGTATTTCGTGACTCGCGTTCCGCCGCTTGCAATTACCCAACTCTAAACGCTATAATATTATATGACTATCTAATTACGACTAGGCTATTTTTAAACAGAACGCTTATACCTATATCGTATTTTTTCTATTTTTCAAATTTAAATAACTGTGCATACGTACCGTCGTATGCTTTACATGTAACCTCCAACGGTCGATTTTCCATAACCGGCGGTAACGTGGAATTCCATACGACATTATTTTCGTTGTCTAAAATTTCCAATCTGCTCGGTGGTACTGCGTGAAAAATAATAAATTATATTTTATTAAAATAGCCACTATACATTATATATAAATATATTGGATACGACACTTTGTGATAAATGTCTCTATAACGGTGTTTTGTAGTATTTACGCGAACAAAGCCATGGGTTTTAAACTTCACCGTTACATTGTCTCGGCAAATTGTGGAAAAAGCAAACATTTTCAATAACCTGTAATTTATTGTCAATCTCGTACTGATTATAATCTTTTAGTAAAAATCGATAACGTTTGATGTAGTATCTATTTGTATTAACTTATGTTTTTAACTGCGTTGTATGTGCCGACAAAAACTATAAAAATTGGAATACTGGTTTTGAGAAAAGTCTATTTTTTTTTTTTACATTTAAGTTGTTGAAAATATGTTTTTGTCTTATAAAGTGTATCATCTGTAATTTTTGTTTGGGTATTTGTTCTGGTAGTTGATATTTAATTCGAGTTGTTTAGACTTTTAGAATTGAAATCTAAGTGATCAACTAAAGGTCGATCCCTTTTCACAACGATTTATCCATCTAAACATTTTTTTTTTTTTTTAGGATTTACGTATAAATAAATGATTTTGTGTGTTAAGGACAATAGAAGTATCAGAATTACATTATACATTTTAGGTTATCAGCTATTTACAATATTAAAAGAGATATTTCTGCTAAACATATATCACTATGCCAGTAAAATGTCAATAACCGCAGCTCGGAGATTTATAAAGATATGATACACGAAGAACGGCAGTCGTTGCGATGAGTCCGTCGAGTCGGCACTATGTTATCCAATTCAACGTATTTTAATTTATATATAATTATGAATATAATTTTGTAAAATATGTCTTAGAAGTCATTAAAGTCAATTGGTACTTAAGTTATTTAGTGTTTAGTAGGTCGTTGGTATAGTAGGTTGTTCGTCATTTTTTTTATGTAAATAGCGTTTTAACATTTAAACCATAATTTTTAAAATAAGTAAGTATTAGCTTGGTCTTCATTTTAAAATTAAAGTTCAAATAAATAAGCTCTAGTTATGATACGAATTAAAATTTAAGATATTAAATTATACTAGTAATAACGTTGCTGATTTTTCGAACACAGATGGGTGGCACAACATTGAACATTGAACAACATCGTAAAACAAAAATTCGAAAATATAATTTAATTATGTATATAAATATAGTTTTATTTATAAAATACGTAGAACAAAAGTATCTCTTTTAGAATTTTTAATATTTAAAAAACCAAGCGTTGTATTAAAATGCTGATACTTCTATCGTCATTCACATATAAAATCACGCATTTATATGTAAATCAATCGTCAAAAATAAAATGTTTATGCTGGTAAGTCATTTTGTAAAGATAACAACTATTACACGTATAAGACAGACTATTTCGACAAGGCGGGCCCAATGACGTCATGCGTCTTATTTCAATTCCTCATAACTCATTCAATAATGTGATTTGAAACATAAGACCTACACAATTTTTTTTTAGAATTGAACACTCTTCCAAATGAATATCACTTATTTTTCGTGTTTTGTGCTCCTTTAAGTTATTGAATTTGTTAAAAGTCATTAAGGATTATTATTACAGAACCATTGTTGTTTCATGCTTTTAAGGATGCAATGAAATTATCGTCAATGAAAGTTTTTTTGTTGTTTGATCACATTACACTATAGACTATAGGGTATGAAAAGTTTAAAAGGTATAACATATTAATACCATGTTATATAAATACTAGTATTCTTTAGACTTGCAGAACATGAGACCGAGTTTAGCGATAATTTTTGACGAATTACTCTGTGCATCGCCATTTTTTTTTATCAAAGCACAATAATATAATATCGCATAATCTATACTATGTACTTACTTATTATGTCAAGCAGAATGAAATTGTTGCGCGTAGGAGAATACTTAAAGTCCTCCCGGCACCTGTACTGACCGCCATCCGATGCACGCACGTCTTCTATAATTAAGACGTTGAATCCTTTGTTTTCAGTATTATAAATTCTTTCGTCCAGGGTATGGTCCGACCAATGTTTGCTCAACGTACGTTCCCGTTGATCCACGCTATTCGTATATAATGTACAAAAAGTGTTTAGTGTAATGTTACAATATTATCCACACGGTCATCCCGTTAAAACTGTTTAAAAGGAATTCTCGTCGAACGCGGGAGTTGTTATTTTCATAAATCTTAAATTAATTGTGATTTCGTAATGGCGCAAATTAGAAAAACTCCTAGGGGAACTTGGACCCCCCAGTGTGATTCTTGTTTTAAATTATATTGTTACAAGCACTCGAGACATTTTAGATATTAATTTGAAAAGCTTCTCTAAGAAAATAAACTACATTAATGGTTATAAGTTTAACCAAAACCTTGAAAATATATTAGGATGAAAACTCAATGTTTATTTATGCTTTTTATATTATTTTTTCCATAGTTATACATGTTTTCGTTTTTTTTTTAAATATATACTTTTCAAATGTATAAGAAATATTATACTGTCTACAGTGCAGTAGTTAGTTATTCATGGTGATTACTGTCACTATTTCATCTATCTTTAATATATTACGTATTATTGTTATTTATCTCATAATATTTTAACACGAAAATCGCTTTTTACGTCGAATTCATATTTCATTTTACATTTTAATAAACTTTTATTGTATACATTACGAATTTCTCTCTCTCTCTTTCTCTTGTTTCTACATTAAAAATTCTACACATTGTTAAAGATTTATCTCAGGATTTAGCCGTCATTGGCTCTGATATGTAATTGAAAATAACAAGCATATTTCTGACGTCTTCTTACAACCTGCTGTCTGGAACATTCGTACATGATTGACTGAACTATGTACACTTAACTTGTTGTATGCCTATTATGCTAACCAAGACCATGCATGCCTATAGCCCTAAAGTCTAAGTCATGTTAATTGAAGTAACGCACGGCGCGTATGAATTAATTGTTTGAAAAATTTCAGTGTAGGTATTTGCAAAGATTTATGACATAATTTCCTAACAAACGAAGTACATTTTGTGCGCCTATACGTATCCCATATTATAATTACATTATATTTTTATGATCACCCAAACAAAAATTCCGATGAAGCAGATATTCTGTCAAGTAAAAAGCTTATTTTTAAAAAACCTTATTAATTATTATCCGTATAAATATACTTTCATTTATAATTATTTACCACATAATAAGTACTACATCATGTAACCTACATATTATCATACATAGTACCTAATGCTTTTCAATGATATAAATTAGTTATTAAATACTTGCGTATACCTGTAAATGGGATAATCTTGTCCTCTATACCAAATTATTAAAATAGGCCACTCTGTTGAATTCTTGATATTTTGAACGTCACATGGCAGTTCAGCCTTATCTCCCAAGACTGCATCAATGTGTCTTACATTATCTGTAATTCAGAAAAAAAACGTAGAAATAACAATTTCCATTTTTAATATCAAAACTTATTTACTAAATAGAATAATAAATCAAACATAATGTTCCACTGACAGATAATTTGTACAATCTTATGTATTTTATTAACAGTTTTATAAGTATTTTGCTTTTGATAAATAATAAATAATGCCTTATGAGTATACTTAGTTCAATTATTATTAATTTATATTTGAAATATTTATCAGAATAAGTGCATATAAGTTCTGTGCAGTATCATTTTCCTAGATTTATTTCGATAATTTTTCATTTTCAGGCACCTTACCTTTAGTATATTTGATAAAATATCGACTACACATTTTTATACTTTGTACGTTATAGTAATTAAAAATATTTGATATTTTAAAGGGGTTCGAAAATCTCACATCACTCAACTCCGTGATTATGAATTATTTATAAAAACTATCATATTCTAATTATTGCCAGCACTTATAATTATCATTTTATATTCGCAATTTCAAAATTATAATTTTTCCTCGGAATTCACGGTTTCAGTTCACATTACCTATTCGTCAAACTTAGTAACTACACCGAGATGCGTCTCAAATCGTAATACTGATAATATGGATTCTCACGAAATTCGTAGACCTAAATTAGATTTCAATTTCTTATACATTTAATTAACAATAATGTTGATTGTCCTGAATTTTTACATAAATTAAACTTCAATGTTCCAGCCTATGCTACTAGATCTAAAACCACTTTTCTTTTTTTTGTGTCAGAGATATAATTACGGTTTTAATAGCGTAGCATGCAATCGATTAATGTGTTCTGTCAACGAATTATATATCGACATTTTTGCATTTAATCCACTACAATGTTATTTTTAAAAAACAATGTGTCTCTCAGTTGATACGTTGAAAACGTTGTATCGCACTACTTACTGTTAATATAATTTCTATATTCTGCATCTATATTCTATAAATATAAATTATTCAACCGCATTGATATATTTTTGATATTTTTCATTGTTTTTCGCGTAATTATTACCGATATTGTGCTCGATCCGTCGAAATGAATAAATGATACGTTCGCCTTCGTGCGGGTCGGCACTTTACAAGGTGTTTCCTTTGGTAAATAATGTCTAAAAAAATTCGTACACACGGAACACGTGTAGAGAGCTTTACGTGGACGGTTTTCGACGAAAGATTTTTTCGTGCAAGTTCATTTCAAACGTACACACCGCGTCGCAGTAATTCGATACGGTTACACACACTTAAAGTACGCAAACATAATAGGTACGATCACGTTGTAATTATATAGGCACCTAGTTCGCAGTCAAAATAATATCCCGCCGCTCTCGTGGTTATTTTTACAGTCGACAAAATTTAATAACGAGCAGTAGTGCTTAATAAGCCAGATAAAATATTTTATATTATATGCAATATTGTATTGTACACACTTTATAATATTGTATATACCGTATTATACTTGGGAAACCTACTTGATAATTATTTTGAGTAAATGCATGCGTGTAATAAAAATATGAATAATACGTTGTTACGGGGACTAAAGTACATAACATTTTCAAGCACACACTTCGGTCTACGCCCAGCTCTCACCCTCGCGCATAATAATAATACCCCAATATTACCCACTGAGCTGGATCCACGAGTTGAAAAATATTATACAGCCATGTGAAATATACGCATTTTAATAACCTTTTTGACATTTGACGCGAGAGCTGTTTCTATGTAGGTAGTTACAAAAAAAAAAAAAAATCCACCCGGGATTCGCTCCATATAATATATACGTATCTTTTTCCTTTGTGTATTCACGAGGAAGTGCAAATTAATTTTTTAAAACAATTGACGTGTGTATCTACTTTAAACTGACTGGATTGACAAAAGTACAGGAAAACCTCGCGGAACCCGTATTAGACGGAAATCTTCTTATCACAATCCTGTTTAAAATGCATAACAAAATGACCTCTTTTGAAGGGAATCTCCACTAACCGGAAACGGAAACATTATGTTTTCGACGAAAACAAAAAAGTCTCCGTACCACTAAACGTTTTTAAATAATAGTATGACATACGCTTATATAATACAGTAAAATGTTCAAATAATTAATATAGCTTCTTTATTACGGAAAATTCAATTGATTCTGTTAAAAGGGGTTTGACTGTATAGTATATACATTGATTTAAAGTATGCACATAGGCCATCCTGATGGTATAATTGGTAGAGCCTATGTGGATGGTGTCACTGGACGTCGTTGTAATCGTAAGCTTGATCAAAACAGGTTTTCAACAATATAAACACAGAATAAAATGTTTTTCTATTGCCCTGAATGCAAACCGTTACAGCGTCGTCTAATGGCTGCATCCACGGAGACGCTTCCAATTTTAACAATATATAGTATAGCGCATATGAATATTCTAAAATCAATAGTACCTAGTATGTGCTATTATAGCTGGGGTGTACCGTGGATTAAATACAGGCTATCTTGCGGATCGATGACTATACGTGCGAAATTATATACACTTACATTATAAATGCGCACGCACAATACTATATAATCAGTAGTGTGTGCAATGAATATCCAGAAAACGCACTTCGATATGCTGCACGCGTGCCTAATATTTTATGTAAGTCTTATACAATATGTCCACCACCGTTGCACAACGATACATTTACGTATGTCGTAAACCGAATTATACCATATTACATATGTAATAGGTACAGTAAATAATAGCTTCTTTATAACGGAACAATTAGTCGGTCCCGAGCGGTTCCGTTATAAGGGCTGTAGTGTTAGGCAATAATATGTTAGTATGTTTAATTAATATTCTAAGCAGGTCACCTTTTAATGTTAACTATAATAAATTTATGTTAACATACACATAATACATTTTAGTCATTTTATTCTTTAGCAAATTGTGCTGATATACACATGGTAATGTTCGTATCAATCAAGCAATGTTAAAACCATAAGTAATATAAATAATATTTTAGTCTAGTAAGTAATTTGAAGTAGGGAAATTACGTATAAAAAGGAGAAGAAAAATAATAACAGGGGCTCTTCTGCGGTGGTCGTATGACTCGACGACTGTAGTGAGAGATTTATATTAATTCTAGTATAAACTTATTTTGTGTGTTCGTGCTTATACGTTCGATTTGATCGGCGTATACGACAGGGCCGTAATACGATAGTTTACCTAGGAATATGGAGAACGATTGGGAACCTACGTTTAGGTACACATTTTTTTTTGACACCAAAAATGGATAAAACGTTTGGGTACATCACATTTTTAAAATAATTTTACAATGTTCTTGTCTTATAAGTTTGTTTGTTTTCGCATTCAAATCTGTAGTTGCCTTCCTTTTTAATACTGATATTACTATTTTTTCGGTAACTATTTCTGCTTGAAGAGATCCATGATTGTAGTGTCCATTTATAGAAATTACGAATTTTAAATAATGATATACTTTCGCTATTATTTTATAGTTACGTTACATTATTAGTATAACGAAAAATGTTGCTTTCATCATTATTCTTTCTAAATTCTCTATACTTAAAATTTTAAATTGTGACGCACTTTTTACCACTGCGGGTTTCAAAAATTTCAGAAATGTTCACATTCTGTTTTCCCAAACGTTTAACGCCCGTTATAAGGAGATTTCACGTATGACTTTTGACTTTAGAGTTTAGACCACATAGGTACGCCATATTATTCTTAAAATTGGGTATAGCGCCAATGTGGACGCAGCCATTAGAGTACGCGTCGTACAGTTTTAATGCGTTAATTATTATATTTTGTTCTATAAACTAATCGTTCACAAAATTTACTAAAACGATCTGACTTGTAGACAATAATAGCGTACGATAAAAAAAGAAAAGGTTATCTAAATAAAACGTATGTTACGGCTTAGACAAATATGTAGTGACAAAATAACATTATTCGCGAACTTCAAATCAATAGTTAGGTTATCGAATTGTCGTGATCAATAAACAACGATTATAATGGCAATAAGCTGTGTATTATATAATTTACTACACTTGTTATGTAAGTGCAGTGTATCCTTTTCCCTGTAATGCAATGATTGACGAAAGGACTTACAATAACATGTTATTCTTCGAATAATAAATATCAATTTCAAAGAAACGTTTTTCTCCATAAAAATGAAACCCAGCAGGAAGTTTATTACAGGTTTACAAAAATTTTAAATATTGTCAAAAATGATAATATTTAAAAAAAAATAATTTGATAACTTTCCGTCGGTGCGTTGTAATTCATTTGCGTATTGCTGTTGATTTCATAAAATAATTAATGTCTAATAATCTTATTTTTAAGAATAACTCAGCTCGTTCTATCCCCAGGAAAGTTCGTGTTTTAAAATGCATGAACTGTTGACTTTTGTAATTTATCAAATTAGCTGGGTTCATTCATTATTTTTTTAACTTAATTAAAAAAAAAAAAATTCACCTGATAGAATTACACCGACCACTTTCTATGTTATAATTTAATACGGAACTGTAGAACAACAATGAAATGCAAAACAAAATATGAGCAACGAATATATAGTATACCTATTTATTATGTATAGCTATGTTGAAAAAAAACACATGCAATTAAATATATATAGGTAATTTTTAATGAATGAGCTTACCTTATAGTTTATTTGTTTCGAAAGACATAATATTAGTATTTTTAATTTTAAAATTTAAATTCAGCTAATATTCTTTATTTGAATGAGTATTTGAATCGGCATTAATTTGGGTGTCATTATAGTTTTACGAGTGTACTCAATATAAAAAAAAAATTTTTTCTACCCTTTACAATACTTACTGAGGGATTTGAAATGAATTTTTGTCCTCGGTTAAATTTGAGAATGTTTTAATCATGCTTGAAATTATTTAGTCATCATAATGAAAATAATAAATTTCTAAATTTCTCTTAATTATTGGAAAATATGATATGCAGGGAGATTCCTTATGTAGGTATGCTCAATTTTTTAAGTTAGGAAAACCCGCACTCTACGAGCGTACCAAATTATTGGTTTCCAAACATATTTTAAATAATTTACTATGATTTCTTATACAATTTATAAATAATTTAGTACGTTGTACGTGCACTTATGTGTAGTTATTGAACATCTTTATTTTTGTAAATATAGTATGAATATTTTGGTATCTGTTTTCTAATATTGACTAGTGTGAATCTATATTTAGTACTGGTATTTTGAATTTTTTAATGCTGGCTAGTATGAATTAAATTCAATATCTTAATATCAACAGTCCTAACTATTATATGTACTGATAGCGAACGGACGGACGAATGGACGGACACAGCGGGGATACAAGAAACTTATAACCAATCCTCGTGTTCAATTGGTTTATGGAGAACCAACGTAAATACCGACTTCCAGATCGTTCTTATTAGCACGATGTTTTAATCAGTCTTAGTAGAGATATACACGCATTCATCCTTCAGTCTTCGTACAGCACAAACTTTAAATGTTTGTGCAGTGAAATGACCTTCTATACATCATCATTAAGTTTTGGGACGCACATAAATAAACGTATGTATTTTACTTTAGTTTATTGAAATTCTCGAACGTGCAGATTTAATTTGCAACACGAATTAGCTACGAGTAAGTGTTGCGAATATTTCATAACATATTTATGATACAATTAACTATGAATACGAAATCGTATACTGCGAGCTAAGTTCCGGTTCGCCCAGACTTTAAAGACATATATGGTAAAAAATAAAATGTAAATTTAATATTAAGGTTCTTAAGTAGGGTTGTTTAGTTTATAGTTTAACTAAAAGTCGAAGGTTACTTGAATATTGTACATCGAGTTAGAAACCCTCAACATGATGTTTTTAAAGTAAACACTTCGAATATAATGTACCCTCATCAAACAGTTTTACGATACGTGAAAAATATTATCAACGGCATTTTGTTTTCTATATAGTTATGTAATATGCACACAGAACACCACTGTTAACACGCGTTGACGTTACGAGTTTATTTACTAAGTATTCTTCATTCAAGATCAAAATACACGTTTCATAAATTCCTTTTTGAGATGGCTTGTGCAATATTTCGTTCGGATAAACGTATTAACATTTCAAATAAATTATTAAAGTGGTATGAAAAATATACTGCAGGATTTTCAACCCATATCTCTTGGATCAAAAAATGTATTATAATATTAAGGTAAAATTATTTTTACGTTTGCTAAGCATTTTATTAAAAACACTTTGTTAATGTTTATTTATTCAAGTTTAGTCTAGTCGATGGTTTTTGCAAAGTGAATAATTATATTGTTTTCCAGTTTTAAAACACCCACCTTAACTGGTTACCTTACTTCTGCAAATCATCAGACATCCTTTTTTGAGCAATTTGAAATTTCAATCAGAAAAAAGTTATGGTTGGTAAAATATTAGTTTTCATCATACTTGTTGGAACAATTTCATGGGACTTTTAAAAAAAAAGGTATTTTAAACTTGGTTATGTTTTGTAAGTAAGAATTTGACCTTTTTGTTATGATGATGAATATTGTGTTTAAACTTTCCGTACAATCGTTAACGATGCGTAAAATTATAACATTACTTTTAGGTTTTTAATTTATTTAGAGAAATAAAGCACTGAACTTGCGTTATATAGTTACCTATTGGACTGTTTTAAACATAATAACCAGGATGATATAGAATGAACATAAAATAGGTAAACTTTAATTTGTATAAAACGTGCTAAAATACATTTATCAAGGGTGTATTGGTTAATTAAGTATCATACGTTATTCAGCATAATATAAAATAATATTTTAATGAACAAAAAATGTCACCATGTTCTTTTTGGGTTTTCGTTAATTTTTTGAATTTGTGTTAAATTGCCAATCGATCGATAGCGATGCATGGATTTTTTGTTGCGCTATTTTATCTAAAAAAGGGTACCTACCTACTTACCTACCATACATTTTACACAAATAAAAACATAATATCATTATAGTACCCTTCCCTTTGAATATCTCATAACCATATTACTGAAAACAAAAAATATAAAATCGTCTAAGTGCTATCAATTTAGAGACAAAAAATGCTTTTATACATTTTACGTTTAGTTTTTTTTTTTTTGTAGTATTGTGATGAATACATTATTATATTACATATTGATAGAGGTACTGTACATTTTATAAGATTTACATTTTACCATACGATTATTAAAGTACGTAATTCGAAAGTAAAAAACGGGTCAGAGGAAATTTTGTTTGGACGAACACTTGCTTTTGGAAATGTTGAAACGCCCTAATTATAATACATATAGTTATGAATTTATAAAATAAGAAATAATAAATAGATTAAATTAAAAGTTTACTACAATAATTATGAGATAACTTTTTCGTATCCATGGATAATTACGAATATGTTATCATGATTTCATAATATTATATTATAATAGCACAGTAGTATATGACTATGGTTTTGTTTAATTATGATAATTCTTATCACGGTACACATTACTACATTCTTTATGACCTGGGGAAAAAAATGTATAATATTAAAGTTGCGTGAGGGATTCCTTCCGCAAGACGTTGCAGCTTTTCTACAATTAGCACATTTTACTTCATCCGTAGAAATTACTTAAATATGCCGCAGACGACGCATAAAGCCCATCTGTTGACTTTTTGATACAACCATAAAGAGCTGTATACAATTCGAGACAAATTAAATAAATACTGAATGTGTTTAGTACAATATATCTATACCGAATGCAATTACCACTCGTCTTGCAGTCGTCTGACCTAATTAAATATGCGATTATGAATAAAACAATACGTATATATTATGCATTATAAGGTATGCATAGTAAAATTGTTATGTTCAATAATAATTTATAAAGGTTAAAAAAAAAATAATAAAAAATAAAAGAAAAACATTAAATAATATTTATTCGTCAAATATGTTCAACTGAGTGTATCGTACTGAGTTGTAGATGCATTTTCATCATTAAAGTAGAAACGGTATACTGTAAAAGTCATTAGACCGTTAACTATAAAAAAGCAACTTCACTTTCCATCATCGTAATAATGACACTTATTTATCGATGTCGGAAAAATTTGTTCGAAATGGTTTACGATACCAACGATGATTTGAAATGTTCATTTATTTATGGTAAACGATATCTCCTTCGCGTCATCTCTAAAGCTACATTCTATGTTTCCAATAATGCCTTTCACTGTGACTTCAATTTACTCACCATCACTGAATTAGACAAGCTCTACTATAAACGATTCAACAACAAGCTAACTCTTTGTTCCAACCTCATTATCGTCCAACTATCATTTGCAACTATTCCAGGAAATCCACACAAAAGACTAAAACGGCAATGGTATCGTGACCTGCATATCTAATAAATAAAATATATAAAAAAGATCTATGATCTTTATTGTTCATAACTATTAGGTATTTATTGTACTCTATTATTATTATTTTTTAGGATGAATACCTTAAATTTTTACTCACGTTGAAATGCCATTAATGGGAGGTCTCTTCCCTCTGTCTGTTTTGTTTTTATCTATTATCACTAAAGCTTATTATTCAATAATTGTAACAGATGGCTTAATATAGAATTTTGTTAAAACAAATAAATCGATATCACTAGTCGCAAGCGAGAAATATATCGAACGAAATGAGCGTTTAAGTAAGTAAGTAAGTTTAAGTAATACGGCCCAGATGATAGACAATTAAATCGTATTACAACTGAAGATATTACATTTATCCTTAAATAATTACGCCTACGTTGTGTAAGACGATAATTTTCGTAATTACTAAGAAATACTTATATGGGTGTTGAATCCAACCCTTTTGATCGTGGTAACTATAATTTAACTTTTACAATCACTTGGATGTTAGCATTGTTAAACTGACATAAATAAGACAATTACCTGTAGAAGTGTAAATAATCAGTGTGGGTATGACTGATGATTGGTACCTTGGCTCAGTGATTTTCAATAGGCGCACACAAGATATTAATTGCATCAGTAAATACCATACAAGTATAACAAAATATTTTATTTAAACCATTCCAAAGAAACAACAGTTTGCTCATACATTTTTTTTCTTTAGCATTTTATAATCCTGCTTATATGTATAAGTTGTATTATTATTTATTCTTCTTGTTCTTTTTTTCGGAAATGGTGCTTCCAATATTGAAAAATATCCAAAAGCCCACGGTGATCGCCACATAACCCGCGGGTGGGCAGAGCGAAACTGCCGGAAAGTAATATTATGCCGGCATCAACGTCAATATGGTATATGAATACGGAGGGAGAGGAATTACTAGAAATGAGATCGTTGAGCAAATCCTATACGTATATATATATATATATATACTCATCCCCAAACTGCCCAAAAGTTATGTCTTATAATTACGACATTGACGAGTAGTAGTAAGAAGATGAAGAGGAGGGGGTAGGGGTGGATAAAGAGTTGAAGACGAAGAAGAAGATGAAGAAGAAAAAGAAGAAGAAGTTGAAATACATTTAAGTCAAACAAATATTACACGTATTAATATGGTTCTGCTATATAAAGCCAATCTCAATGTGACACTTTAGGAGGAAAGCTAGCAAGCCTAAGTTCTTTACTTTAAACCTGACAAACCGTTTGGATGAATAGAGTTGTGGCTCATTCGGAATGGAAATTAGTTTTCGTATTTGCACAGAGGTAAAACCCCATCAATCGAACAACAGCGAGAGCGAGATGCGTAGGTACACACAATGGTATTATGGGAAAATCATCAACTATTTTATTCGGATTTTTAACTTTTATACAATATAACAGTATGTTCCCGCGATGTGGAAACGCGAAACTACGGTCGGCGGTGAAAACACATTTATAGTGAAAGCTTGCATTCCGGAATATTATTATTATTGTTATTTGCCGTCGGTATAATAAAATAAATTGCATATGTCGTATCATACGTGTACGCCAGTGCGGCAACAAGCGTATGGAAATATATAAATCTACATGCACGTGTATGTGTGTGTGTGTGTGTGTGCGTGAGCGGGCGTATCCGTATGTATATGTAATTTTTCCTTATTGTGTTTGTTAAACAGTGGGATGCGATGGTTTACGTGACCGTGTGCAGTTATTTTTCGAATACGCAAGTCAGCAGCATTACCTTTGCCAAAGGCACTCACCGAAAAACATGCTTGGGTGAGAAGGGCTTGGGCGAGTGGGGCCCGAGTCAGTCGTACATGTTGTTACGTAGGAGACTTGTGTAAAGTACGGTTGAATCGAGTGCGACCATGCGCTCGCAGTTCTGACCCTGTATTAGGAACATTTCCCCTCCTCTCCACACGGATCTGTTTCGCGGATTAAAGCACAACCAGTTCGTCGCTGTGGAACGAATTTTTTATGTACTCATGCGTTTGGGGAGGAGAGGGGGGGTATAGGAAAGGTGAACCGAATATCTAGAAAAAAAGATTTATTTCACGGTCTACTGAAAGTATTATAACAATACTCGTACTTAGGAAATGTTTTTACGGTTATTATTATAACTTATTTTACGCAAGCCTAACACGCGTCTTGTCTGTCTTCAGCTGAATCGGTTGGAATATCGATTACAATACTCTGCGGCAGGGGGAGAGACATATCACCCCGTCAACGGTCGATGATCACGTGCGCAGTATTAGTTGACATATTATTATCATCTGAGCGCAAGCAGCTTATAACTTAGTTCTTATAGCTATATCGGGTCCGCTCGTGTGTGTTTGATCTCCGCATGACGTTCGGACAGTCGCATTGATCCACGCTGGAGTCTGAATATCAGACGTGGACTTTTAATCACCATTTATAATATTAATAGCAAACAAACGTCGCTGTGTTGTTCGTTTGATAATAACTATATATTTTATGATATCGACGAGCCCCTGGAAGGCTATAAATATTAATCGGGGAACTTTAGAGAATCTAGTGCAGAGATGGTCTAGCCAGCTATTTCCTGAGGATTTTACTAGGAAACTATATACTCAGCCGTATTACGGTAAAGTCTACCAGCGAATAGTCATTATACAATGTTTACTATATAGCTTTTATTAATTTGTTTTTTTTTTTTTTCATTATTTTCCGCGATGAGACTGCCGGTAGGTAAATCTGCTCTCAATAAGCAGCTTTACGCGGTGTACTTCTAAACACAAGAAATGGTTGGACGCGGAAGGGTGGTAAAATTATCTTGGAGAAGTGGTTTTTCTGTTTTTTTTTTTTTTTCGTTCGTTTTGCCTAATCCGCCCGAGTAAACCACCCGAAAGCGAAACGAAAAATTCATAACATCATATTGAAATGTTTAATTTATGATAGCAGAAATTGAGGGGTGGTAAAAATCGCTGTTTCCTCCGAAATCATTGCTTACGTATACCTAATTATTATACACGCCATATGTGGAATTCCTTGGGAAAAAAAAACCGCGACTGATACGAAGGTGGTGAGGACTGGCATGGTTTCGACTGTTAAATTATACACCGTGTGTGTATTATGTATGGTGTATTGTGCGAATTCCCTGCGCGTTTCGAACCGTCGGTCGTCCACGTTTAAAACTTCTCGCCCGCCGACGACGATATCGTATAGTTTATTGGTATATAATGTATAATGCATAGACAATTTCCGAATAACCTTGATGGTGAAAACGAAATTAGCTGACAATAATATTATACGCACGTTTTAACGGTCATGCGCCCCGATTCTCTATGGGGTGTGCACATTTTTTGTCAGTTTCGCGAGACGGACTAATCTGACATGGTCGCTTGTATACCATACGCTTCTGTCATAATAACTTATTTCGCTCGCCAAGGAGTACAGTAGAAATAATCGACGCCAAAAATAATTAAGGCCAAACTTTTTTGTTGCATCGCGTTTAACAGCTGTCTCGGCCTTGCCGTGTTATTTCCATTTCAATTTCACCTGTCGCGTACAACATATGTATTTGAAACCTCCCAGTTCATGATTAATTATTTATATTTATTTTAATATTTTAAAAAAATGTACATGTTTCTATATTACAATCATTAGTTTCAGTATATCGGTGGAATCGAAGAAAGAAAAATTGACAGCTTTAAAGTAAAACGTATAATTTTAAAAATGTAAAGTTTTCATTTTCTTTCAAATCGTAAGTCTTAAAAGTCTTAAAAGTTGATTATAAGAAACATCGTGATAAACTTAAGTTTGACCAAGTATAGAACCATTTATCATATATTTAAAGCATAAAGTTACTTGTTTTGTTCAAAATAGTTTGTCCACCCTGCTACAGACAGAGTCTCTCCTAAAATCTATTTTCGTCCAGATTTTTTTCTCATTCATTCCACTTTTTAACTATTATAAATACCAAGAAAAGTTGCTTTAAAGTTCTTTGTGAACAGTTTTGAACGTTTATAAATATGAGACTGATACATCAGGTAATCTTGATTTTTAAATATTTACTAAATGGTGTTATCAATTTCAAAACCAAAAAATAAATAAATAATTTGTGTAAGCGTAATTCTTATTATTGAATTATTTAACTGTTGGGGTTTTGAACATCTTTTCGGTTAATGTTGGACATATGCAATTTTGCAATTTGATATTCTGGCTTAATGATTCATTCATTTTCTCATTAAATCGTATCATCAGATTTAGATTGACTTTAACATTTTGTTTAGAAATGTACTGTCAGTCAAAATACAGCAAGGCTAATTTATTTGTATAGTCAATTAATTCAATATATGTATTAGGATTTGATTATTAAATTTGATAACTGTGTGAGTGTTATATTTTAAACATTTTTAGCTCATAACTTTTACGGATGATAATTTTAATCGACATTCTATGAGTTAAAAGTATAATTATTTCATTAAAAATTGACGTTAAATGTAGCTTTTATTTTATTAATAATAATAATAATAATAATAACTTATTATAGTACGGATTATATTATTCATTTTTTATGTATGAAGTTGTATTAATCTGCAAAAAGTTATAGTTGAGTGTAGTCTATAAAATCGTATAGTTCTAAAACTAACAAAAAATTGCACTATTCATGAATCAAGTAGCGTTTTATAGCAGTCCGGCTCGTATAATGGACACATTTTTGTCCACTTCATGCATTTTGTAGGCTACTTGCTCATTTTGTGAAATACAAGGATTCGTAAAATATTCACATCCAGGTATATATGAAGCTTTATTCGTTGTATGAGTATAATTCAAAAAAAAAATGGAAGCGGAAATTTGGTTGGGAAATATGTATAGATCTATAAAACGTTAAAATTAAAACGTGTACACTGTTCAGTATAATATTGCAGTTTTGTATTTTTAGTTTTCGCGTTTGAATTATATTTTGCTGTTATAACGTCAAAGTTAAAAATAATTGATTCATATTATACACATATTATACCTATGCATATAAAATATGAAGGGAGTCAAAATCTACTTTAAAGCCACTTTCTTGTTGTCGTGGTCCGAAAATCGAATATTTTGATGTTTTATTCTTAAAATGAGACATTGCTCTTCGTATATCTTATATAGGGGCAGATTAAAAAATGGATGACATTAAATAAGATGAACGTACGAGTATATATTATATTCTATAGCTTTTTTGCAAATAAATAATGTATTCGACGTGCATGTATGGGATAATGAAAACATGAAATAAGATAATCGCCCGGAGCGAAGACCCACTCAAAATCTCTGTTTTACAAAGTTCTGGAATCATATATCCATTTTGTTTCTGCAATTTCGGTAAATATTTAACGTTAAGCAATTTGAAATTAGTTTCGAAATGTATATTAAATTAACATTAACAAAATACACGATGAACATCACATTATTCTTTGAGCATAATAAATGTAAACTGTATACCTAATCATCCTTTTCTCAAAACGTATACGGTACCGAACGTACTATAGGAATCAGTTTCTACCGGATCGCCGTGATATCACTCGCAATCGTGCCTATTTTACACGGAAAATCAAAATATTTTCGAACGTCGCCCATGACCTCGGACGGCTGACGGGCGGATATAACGTGATAATTATTGTGATGGTTTTCACTACGCCAGTAAAAACTACAAACGCTCGTGCACGTGCGACGTCTGTATATTGTGTGCTAACTGTTGCGTTTGCAGAGCGCAGCAATAACATTATATTATATAACTACAATTAGTGTGCACTGATTCTCTGCGGCACTGATGCGCACCGAGCAAACATACCTATTGCGCGCGGACGGACCAAACACGAAATTTACTGAAATTCAAATCGGCGATTCAATTATTGTATTACACGACGGACTGCAGAAGATGACGGTTGCAGATCACCCGCGCTGGACTAACGTGCTACGTCGTAGAGTAACATATCTACCGCTAACGATGAGCGCATTAAAAAGCCCGTGTGCCGTGACTAATCAATCCGTCATCAGTTCTCCTACTTGACGCCTATTGAAGAACATTAGATCATATGCATTTGTCACCGCGCGTACTATGCGTCTTTGTTACATTTTTCCCACTCACTCATAGCGTACGTCGAAACGGTAAATCGTTTTCAAACCATTACAACGTTTTAGGTGTACCTACTTTTCAAACGATCTCCTTAGTCGTTGAACATTTTTACCCTGCCGCGGTCAGTCATCAATTATCAATATCGTAACAATATCGATAAGTATGTACGTGCGCGTTCCATTAGGATCTCTTGCCGGTACCCGCCCGGTTTTCATAGCTTGTGCAAACATTGCGAAGATGCGAACGTATTATAGTATGATGTGTTATGCACTTGGAACCCTGGCGCCTAATGCATATACCGCTAACCGACGACTTTTGGTCGGCTGTCAAACATTTATAGATATAGGTCGGGAGCATAGAGCCATTTAGCTGTTTTCGCGCCACGGCACTTAAGACAATATATATATATATATATATTAATATGTTCCCAGGTAAACATTATAGACGGTGCGCATTAAACGTTCGTGGAGTATTGTTCGCGTCGGAATAGGATACCGCGTGCAAAGCGTTATTATGACGAATGTTTCGAATCGTTGCGCGTCGTCGGTTGGAAACGAAACACGCATAGCATACTTGTAGGAAGCGTGGATAACACTGCAACTATCACGCCTTACACATTATTATGTCCGGGCGAACAGCTTTCATTTTCTGTTCTTTTTTTTCTTTCTTTAAAATAAACTAAAAATAATTATAACCACGGAAAGTCGTGCTTTACTATTATCGCCTTCGCCCGCTTGATTGGAGTGCGACATAGCATAAACGTGGTCGGAATCCATCGGAGATTCGAAAGTATTGATCAAACTCGTTAGATAAACAACGATATCCCGGTCACTCTCGGATTTCCATGTTGTTTTACATAAGTACTGTATAACTGTTTTTGCGGGTAAAGTTGGTCAAAGTTTTATTTTATTTTGCAGTTCGTCGCAAAGTATACGTACAGAGTTGTGAATTAAATACAACAATATTTTATTTTCATCTAATTTACATGATTTTCTCGCTGGGTTTCACCGTGAGATTCGTTATCGTAGAAATTATGAATTATTGCCGCAGAATAACGTGTTGTTTTCATATCTTTAATTTGAACAAAGGAAAATTACGTTTCAAGCCTTCGGCTACTTTCTTTTCGGTTTTATATGACTTGTGTAATTTTTACCCGTGGCCTTTTTACATTTTTGATTACCGTTACTCAAAACGTTTAACACTCGTTTAACCCGTCTCGTAGTTATAGTTTTTTGGAAATTTATGACGCGTAATTGTTTTAACCGTCGTGAGAACATTTGATAAGCCTTAAATTATTGCCTTTTTGTTATTTATGTCTATATTTACGTCGGACGTGTTTTTCTTGAGATTTCGTTTTTTTATTTTCTTTCAGAAATTTTAAAGTTCGGTGATATTGAGTAGTGGTCATTAAATTTATAATTATATTACAATTACGAAACACGTTATGGAAATTCCAAAAATTAAATCACGTAATATTTTTATTTTTATACTAACATTTGAATTTTGGTTTATACTAAACACAATTGTTAATTTATTTTGTTTATAATGTATATTCATTTTAAAGGCTACGGACACTTGCAAAACGACATTCAGTCCTCAAAAGGCGTGGGAAGTAAATCACTCATGAGTTTTTTCGGAAACACGAAAAATGAAGTCACACGAACTCATGACTTCATATCGATGTTACTGTATGACCATTGACCAATCATTTAAACACCCGTAATGCAATTTGGATAAAACCGTATTGGGCAAGTAGACGAATGTTATTGATAATTCCTTTAATGGATTTGGGTTCATTTGAAAACGGGTTATTAGAGAACTACATGTAAGCCAGGTTCTAAATGTGTAATTTAATGTATAATCGTACAGATTTTTACTAAATTTAATTTAATCAAATAGTTAAACTTTTGTCAAACTGTGTATGGACGTACTTAAGCCAATTCAACTAACGTATAATAGTGTTAAAATTTCCTTTCTGATCAGCAAAATTACCCGTTAAAAGTCGTTTAAAGTTTATTATGCAGTGCTTAAATTTAAACGTATAATATAATTATAAACTAGAACGATTATTATGAGAATAACATAAATAATTAACTTATATTAACATTATCTTATTTGTGTAATCTACGATTGTATGTTCAGAGTCTAAGAATTTAGAACAACATTTTTGTTTCCAAACTAAAGAACAAATACCTATCGTAGGTGAGTCAGTTTTAAAATGTAATGTAAAAATATGACGTCGTTTGCTGTGAATTTTTCAAATATTGAGTGTTAACAATGTTAATTTGTGATTTAAATACAAACCTTACTATACGAGATTGGCTTCTTTATTCTACGATTGAAATAAAATAAATCAATTGTTTGTTGATTTTAAAAGCATAGAGATATTTTCTGGGGAGAATAATTGAATTCCAAAATAATTCGAACAACAAAACCAAAGAAAATGACGGTAGGAATACACATTTTACATTATTATGTTTAGACATTGCAAAAAATTGTATTGAACATTATATAATTGGACTTTATTAAAGGATAGCGAACATGAAATGGAAATTCTGTCGACAAGTTTCGAACAAGAGTATGATGGTAACAATGATACAGCAAAGATAAGGAACACCAATCAAAAGGCTGCGAATTTAGAAAAAAATATTGAGTGTCCAAAAACTGACAGTCAAAACGATATCCTTACAGATATGCCCGTAATATTCAATGATTCCGTAAGAACATTATATTTTATCTTAATGTTCAAGACAGATAAGTTAGTATACATTTTAAACGAATTTCATTACGGCACTAAAAATGTATTTACCGTGTACCTAATTTGTATACTTACGGAAAACTTAATATAATTTTCAGTATTAATTTCTTTGAATTCTACTCATCAAATTGTAATAGGTACTTGGATATGGTTTCGGTCCTATGATTCTAGTACTGAATAGTTTGTAATTGGGTTTGAATGATTGTTACCACACAGATGATATAGATATAATTAAATCGATTCTTATAGGAAAAAAGAAATTCAAATATATCATCGAAGTTTTTTTTTTTTAATTAATGTAATAATTTCCAATGCTGATGATGATAATTTAAAATAAAACATTACATTTACAACTAAATGTTATATTGAAATTAATTAAAAATACAAATATAAACTTAACACATTATAAAATATTAGCTAAAATATATGAAACCTAATTGTTTTATGTCTGTTTTAATTTTACACTAAGAATGAAGAATTAATCGACCCAATGATAGTTGTTAATAATGGTTCAAAAAACGAAAACGTATTTATTTATGAACAACATCACACCAAACTTATCGAAGTTAGTTGGTAACACTATAAGTTTTATAAATGTGTTATTTTTTTTTTTTTATAACGGTGAAGTAATTTTTAAGTATAAGTTATTTTTTTTAATTTTAATGGCTGCACTTAAATATGACTTTAGAACCATAATCGGCCAGTTCGTTCGGTTAATAATGGACAAAAAAAAGAAGGTTGTTGCAATAGCAAAGAATATAGTCATAGTGCGGTTAATAATAATTGTAAGAAACGAAACAAAGACAGTGATAATGACTTCGAAAAAGAAGCAATACGAGATGACCTTATGTCAATGGCAGCAGAGATGAAGCTTCTAAATCAACAGAACTGTGATTTGCTGAACAAGATTGAATGCTCGGTAATCTTTATTTGCGCGAATAATTGTATTCGAACATAAATTAATTTTTTTTTTTAGAAAAAACAAACTGATATCTTATCGAACTCCATACAAAAAAGGGTGAATATAACATTTTTTCTCTTAAGATATCAAACATAATAAATACGTTTGACTGTATCTTTTTTTAGACAACATTTATGAGATATAAACCACAAGATAGAAAATGTACCGAGGTCGTTCCTAAAATTATTGATACGGTAATCAATTTTTATACAAGTACAAATCATTATAAACTGTATTTAGTTTAAAATGTTTTTCGTTTAATTATATAGAATTCAAAAGTGCAAAACTTATTATGCGAAAATAGTCAATTGCGTGATGCACTAAAAGAAATGAAAGTTGATCGATGTCAAACAAAATTAGATAAAAAAATATCAAAAGTAACCGATTCCCAGTTTGCTGTATATTTTCGAAACATATAACATGTGTACGATATTATGAACCCATTCAAAAACTTAATTAATCTTCTTATTTTGTGAAATATGTAGAACTGTGTGGGGAAGGAAGACGAAAGCAAGGTGAAAAAACTAACGAAAGAGTTGCACGAGCTGTTGGCGCATTATAAGTTAGTAAACACGTCATTATGTGTGATTCAGTATTATTAACAGTTATACACGCACCATTGTATACCATGTACACCATTCTGATTTTTTTCTAGTGATAAATTATCTGAAAATGAAATCCTGCGAAGTAGGCTGGACGATGAAATTCACAATAATAAGACGTATGAAGACCGTTTAATGATATCAAAGACACAAGTCGTCCAGTTGGAAAAACAATTATTCAATTTAAACCTGATCCCTTCTAATGTAATTGATTTATATAACATTACTCATGATTTATTTTATTAATTACTATTAATTTAAGTTAGTTGAATTGTATTTAATTGTCAAGCTATAATATTATCAACCGAAAGATCTTAAATCAAAAAATAACAATCGCTACTCAAATGTTGTATCGATAATATAATAATGTAATGTCTTAGGACCTCGAAGTTGTCCGTCAAAATGACCAATACCTTATCGAAAGCTTGAAACATCGTTTACGCGAAGCAAACAAAGAAAATATCAATTTAAAAACCATGTTCGATTTTCATATGACCGAACTGGAAGATAAGAAATCTAAAGTTAGTTCTGATTACGATAATCAAACCATTAAATTGCCCTCCGGCATTGAGGACGCTAATGATGTTATATTTTTCTTTTGGCTGTAAAACGATGCATTTTAGTACTTGGCAGTTCTTCAGACAAACGAAGAACAAAAACATTACATTGAAATCCTCTGCGAGCAAAAGTGTACGATTGCCAAAGAATATGAAGTAGAGTTCAATCGCATAAATGTAAGATATCGCTTTCTCTATAACGAGCAATTTATTTAATTATATTTTCCATCGGTCCGATGATTTGTTCATTCATCTTATCAATAAATGTGAATCAAATTTAATATAAATCACGTTCCTCATTAGTGATCACAAAAAATAAAAATAAACTTTTAAACCAATACATTTTCCGCTTCGTCCAGAATCTAAACGAAATATAGTAAATAGTTTGTTTTTTAATATCGATTCCAATCGTTTGATAGGTATATTTTAATTTGAGGTTCTTATAGTATAATGCTATTGATGTAATAAAATATGTGCTATTTAAATTAATGGAAAATAAAAGGCACATTGAAATAACATATTATAGATAAAATTATTGATTTTAGATTAATATAGCAAATATGCCATCCCATTGCTAAAATTGTTAGCACCTAAGATGAATGAAAACGATTACAGCGAAGTCTAGTGCAAGCTGCGTTCACATATAGGCGCTACCAATTTTAACAATGGGATGGTGTAGCTGAAGATTCTAAAATCATTGATAGTTCAAAGAAAGGTTTAGAATGGGCTATGGTTAAGGTATAGTAGTTTGTTTTTATTGCATAAAATATATATATAATGCATTAATTAAAATTATATTATTATTTGAAAAAAAGAATATTACTTCTATAGCAAAGTCTTACGGTATTTCGTTAAGAAATTATGTAGTAGATATATTGGTGACACGTCTTAGTATGTGAATCAGATGCTGCACAAATCAGAGCTTTCAAATTTAAAGTTTTCAAACTTATCACAACTCTGCATACTATAATAGCAAAAAAAAAGGAGAGTATTTGGGGATTTAAAAATATGAAAACATAGAGTTTGGATTTAAACTTTATAAAAACTTGTAAATAAAGTTTACGTTTTTAACAGAAATTTCCACATTAATTGTAAATTACTATTTATTATTAGTTTATGGTAATATTTTAGAATACTTTCTTTCGATTTAAATTTAAAAATACTTGAAACATAATATACAAGTAACAACAATAAATTGTTAAAGTAATTAACGAGTTAATAACTTATCCAAGTTTTATTCTCTACTACTTAACACAAAAATAATAAGATTTGCTTTAAATAGTTATTCTCAAACTAATAAAATCAGATTATATAATTTTACTCCATAATCTTTCAACTACTATATCTAACTAACTTAAAGTAGATTTCGAAAAACGGTTTAATTGTATTTATAACTTTAACGTACATTTTATTTTTTTACAGCCGGTTACTTAATAAATTGAATAATTTTACATGTAATTTTAATATTGACTAACACGTATTGTAGCACAATATGATATTTTATCGTATTTCTCTAACTGCCAGTTATTTACTTAATTAGCATTCAATATTTATAAACTGCAGTTTGTCTTATTAAAATTATTCGTATTTGTTTCAGTACAAAATAGTATAGTTAATACATAATAAAGATTTTAAGAATACCTAACTATCTAAACTCAATCCAACGCATTATAATTCATTTTTTGTGTTAATAATTAATATTATTTTAATTATTTTTCAACATGTACTTTTTTTAGTACTTACTTCCTACTGATTTTTTTTAGAAACGAAATTCATTAAAAATAAAATTATGAAATTATTATCTTTTCCATATTTTTACTCTTACCACGTAACATTTAATTTGTGTGCATTGTCTTTCTAACTGGTCTGTTTCTCCAAAATTAATTTTTATTTGCATGAAAAAAAACACAAAAACGACATTTTTGGTACAACTTTTATCATTTTATTTTAATTGTGAAATGCAAATGAACGAATTTAAATGAACTGTACTCAATATAAATAATTTTAACCATGTTATTTTTTTTTATATACCTATATCCAAGGGTTATTCTTATTTCTTTTTATTATTTTAAAAACATATTAAACTATACTGTAATACACTGTATTAAATTAACATAGTGTAACAAATAAATTGTATTAATTGAAGCAGTGATTTTAGTATATACATTACCAACTTGTTGTGAGTTCGGCGTGAATTAAAATAACAATTATTTAATAGTTACAGATTTATAAGATTTAACACAATTTTTAACACAATACTCAAAGATAAGACAATTTTTCAGTATCTCTTAAATCAAAGATATTTGACTGACGAGCGTCCAGTTAAAACCTGAACAATTTTAAAATTTAATTTAGTTAATTTAATTTAATTATCAAAGGAGCATATGCAGAAATGCCTTAAAGAGGTAGAAGCTTTATCAGCCTTGTTAGCCACTACCCAACAAGATTTGGAAGAAGAAAAATCAGCTAAAGAAGCACTAAAAGAAAATCTTGAAAATCTTGAAAACGAAATCGCTGAATTGGTATGATAAAAAACATAAATCTTACAAACAGTATTTATTTTTTAAAATATTAAAATTATTAGAAAAAATCGGTAGTTTCTGAAGATAACAACTGTGAAGAAATACGCAAGGAACTCGAAGAAGAAAACTTAGAATTAAAGTAATTTGAAATATAATTAAATTATCTAAAAACCTTAAAATATTAAAACTTTTGCAATAAAATTATAAATCTTAATTAAATAATATTATAAAATTCCTAAGTTTTAATTTAGTAAAACATCTATATGATTGAAACTTGGCCATTTTTTTAAAAAAAAACTCATATTTTAGATCAGTGATTGTATTGCAAAAATTTGTATACTAGGTAAATTTTTGAAATCGAATATAAATTATACTCAGAGTTTGAGAATTCCCATAGTTTTCGTGAAAACCGTAAATTGTTTCATGTGGTTCGACGAGAAAAGAGGAATTTATCTTACTGTACGGTCTAAACTCACAACTTTCAGAAATACAGAAACTGATTCAAGACCGCAGCGTAGATTACTTTGTTACCTAATTGACTTGTGTTGCCAATAATTATTTATATATTTTGTATACGCCACGTAGTATATATATTTATTTCGGTATACCATTTGTACGTCCTATTCAAAGTTTATATCTAATTCTGTTCCTACCTATTCTATTACATATATATACATAAAAAGTTTCCGTAGAAGTTTAAATAAATATTTAATCAATTTAAAAGTTTATCTATTTAACGAATTTGGTAAGAAATGTTAACAAAGTGGCGTGAAATGTGTGTAACGCATTCAATACGTTTTAATTTTCGATTTAACGAACCTCACGTAACACTTTGAAAGACATTTGAACATTTTTTCCTTCACCAAAGGGCCACAATAGTCACGTTGACCGATAACTTGGATGAAAGTCAACGGCGGTTCATAGAACAGAGCTATTGTTTGTTACAATTGAAGGAACAGTTGGATATCGTCAGGGAGGAAGCTGCCATACAGGTGACGAAAGTCAAAGACGTCTCCAACTACCATAAGTCGAAATACACTGATTACATACAAAACTTGGAAACAAATTTGGCCAAATGCAGAGCCGTGGCGTGTGCCGAATTCAAAAAACGCGACAGAGTGAGTATAGCGTTTTGTTAATATTGATTCAAAGTATAATCGTTAAAAAGTTTATATCACGGAAAAATTAAAAACAACGGAAACCATACCGTTCCTGTAACGGTTACCCATTTATTAGTAGCTTGACCTAATTTTATTTAAGTATTAGTTGTATAATTTTCATGATCCGATAACCATTAAAATAATTACGGATGCCTGGTGAAAAAATGCCTTATCGTACATGACGCTTTTTCTTACAAGAAATACTCTCTCTTATTCGTTTTGTTTGGGGTCTCTATTTTTTTCGATCATGAATTTCATGTACAGGTCGATGGGCGTTTGAGAAATCAAATCGAGACACTGACAAAAAGCTTAAACGAAGCGTACAAGAAAATTAATGACTTTCAAGATACGAACAAATTAATAGAATTGAAATTAGAAGAAGAATTGTGTAAAGTTCCACTCAAAAACGTATTATCCAAATGTAGAGGTGTAAACAATTATATAGAAAATTTGAAGGACAACTGAATACGGATATTTTTATAATATATTATTTATAAAACTGAAGTATATAGTAAAATCATTTGTATTTTAATAATATTCATTTTTATGTGTTTTATTTGAAAATTAATAGTTATATAGTTAGTTGGACTAATTGAATTAGATATTTTAATCTAATTACAGAACTATAACAGATTAATATACTGAAACCCGTCACAAATACAGACATGACTCTGAAAAACCAATCTTTGATGGAAGTTAAATTATTATTAATAATATCATACATTAGATGAGACAAGAACTTTTCTAAAACTGAATAATTCTTTGAAAGCATATGTCTCCACCTTGGATAGTTCTCACTTGATTACCATTATAATAAATATAATAGAGTTTTGCTTATTTTTGGAAAAATATATTTCACTATTCAAGTCTAGGTAAATCAGCTTATAGTAGCAATTGGGAGTATTATAATGTCATGTAATCAGATCAGCACGTTTAAATGTAAATAAAGTTTGTACGTAAGTTATTGTTATTAGTTATTACCGATGTATTTAAGAACCATTTAATTAAAGATAATAAAACAGCACCATATTCTAATCGCCTAAACATGAAAGGTTGAATATTCAAAATGTATAAGTTATATGATTAAGGAGTATAAACACAAGGGTTTATGAATTCTCTGGTATATAATAATTTTGATAATTTGTGATCGTAAGGGTTTAACCTTTATTTACATTTAACCTTTATTTACATTTAACCTATTTAAATAAGTCAATAGGTATATGCCTAGTATTCTTTGATCTTATGTCATTGATTAACTATGTTTGGTTAATTTATTCATTTAATCTTGAAACGTTTTTAGCATGTAATTTATTTATATTGTATATTATTTACATACCTACAATCAAAGCTATATATACAATTTAAAATGCATTGCTTAAATGATTTATATGTATAGATAGTATATATGCACATAATATATTAATAGAACAAAAAGTATATCAAAAAAATGGTATATATTTTGTGTTGTTTGTGGTTAGATGATATTCATTAACCATGTACAGATTTTGAAAAAAATCGCTATACACTAGTATAATAATCGAATAATAATTAGCTCATATCTGAGCGTTACTGAAAGGGTAACTTCTCTTTTCTCGTCTCTTTTATGTCATTGTTTTCTCCCGCACCTATGCTTATTGCTTATTGTAAAAACTATTTACAAATTGAATGGAATCTAATAAATGTTAAAAAAAAAAAAAATTTTGTAGATTTTAAAATAAAAGGGAATATATATTTTTATAAATAATACCTATTCAATACTTAATGTAAACAGTTTTTAGTTTAGATACAGTAAAAACGTTTTTGTCGACAACGTACCTGCTTACAATATACATACACAATTATCACATGATAATTTTCCAACCAGTGTTATGCACCGAAATAACGAGTACCTGATGAAATGAAAATATCGATCAAAAGTTGCGAAACGACATTTATTTTAACCTAACCAAAGACTACCTATGATATTATGATCATAATTGCTTAAACCAATCACAATTATTAGTTCGATTTATAATCCGATTCTCGGTAAAAAAAAAAAACCAAATCGCCTATACACATTGTTTTTTTAATAAACTTAATTCGTCTTAAGAATGTTAAAAATGTTTGATGCTAAAAAATAAAAAATATAGAAAAAATGTATTCTATAAATTATCCAGATTGGTTTCTTTTTGTTATCAACATTGTGTGTATGTGTGTGTGTGTGATATACTGATATAGTAGTGCAGAACAATTTTTTTATACGGTCTAAAACCGTCAAATATCGATACATATATTTCACTGACGAATTGACCCTCGTCAAACAATAATATATGGAAATCGAAAACAGTAATATAGGTAATAACCAATACTATTTATATAGACATAATTATAGATATGTATAAGTTACCCATAAGTACGTTACTCTGAAAACGCAGAATTCCTAAGATAACATATAACGCAATATTCAATTATTTAAAAATCTTAAACTATGTTTTATCGACGGTCAAACGACATCGTTCATCGACGTGAACTTGGAAACGAAATTTTTATACCCAGTGAAATGAAATGTAATTATTATTTACTCGAATAAAAAAGACACAATATCACCTGAAAATGCTACATAATACGTAACACTCGCTGTACGAGTTATCGTCTCCGAGTTGGTTAAATTGCATCGATATTACGATATTACGCGTACTAACCTCGTATATGGCTACTCTTGAGATTCAAATCTATGAGCGTGGTCTACAACAGCGATTCTCAACCGCTATAAGTTGCAAATAATTTTGAACGGATTGTCAACAAATCTAAAAATTGATTATTTTGGCGATGCACCTCATTGTATACATTAAACATTATAATTTTCAAAAAGTTCACATGAAAATTCGGGAAAAATCTTCGGTCGCTTACACGATATAGTTGATATTTTTCTGACAATCAAATGGCCAGCGTAGTGGCGTCCCGGATAACTCCAAGTGACTGTCTACAATAATGACGACGACGTGATGGGACATGGTCCCAATGGATCTAAATTCTAAACCATGTTGACTTTTTTTTTCCTTGAAACTATTGAGAATTATAGGACAGAGGTAAAAAATAACGGTGGTTAAAAAAAGCGTAGGTATATTGTACAAGAAGAGAATTCGCTCAATAAAGTGTATTAATTATGTTAACTCGGCCCCGATGGAAAGCCAAAAGGCGTATAAAAAAATCGAAAAAAAAAAAAAAGAACATTAAAAAAGGGTGACAGAGCGCCAACGGGCCCGTGACACATAGTAAAACACGTATACAATGAAATAATGCGCTTAGACTTATATAATAATATAATAATGCGTACCTATACGTTAAGAGAACTCGTTTATTTCATTATAGGCCTGTAAATACAAACATAACCTCTGGAAGGGTCCCAGCCCGGTCACGCTTAGTAGGAATATTCGCGTACAATTACCGGCGAAAAAAAGAAAAATGAAAACGGTTACTATACCCTCGACGGGGCTACGACCGTCAATGTTTACACGGAGGGAAAACGGCGGGGATGAATACAATGACGGAAATAAAATATTTAGCATGTGGGGACGATCAAATGTTCCGCCCAACCGGAAACATAATAACAAGTACGAACCTATTCGTTCGGCGCGTGTACGTAAACCAAAGGCGTAATTTATCTTGCCTACGGTACGCGGCGCCACGCACGCTGGCCGTTGCAAGCGTCGCGTGTGTGACTTATCGGTTCGAAAGAAATGTACGCGCCGCGACCGCTATTAAGGATCATACGCTCGTGGGCAATACCTGTTTGTCGATGCTTTTTCCCGCGACGGACTATAAAAAACGAACAATTATCGCGACGTTTGAAATCCTGAAAAAATAATGAAGTTAACGTTTGTCATTCATTAATGGCCATAATAATATTGTTCGAATTTGCATGATGAATTTTACACAATCCCGTACAAACGAAGGTGTCCAGTGTGTGAATTGAATACAAATTACGGCGAGTTTAACGACGTATTGTCATCGGAAAAAAAAGACGTTCCGCGAGTTTCTGTTCTTTTGTCAGTCGTGTTATTATTTGTATACATTCAGGAGCAATGGTAGATACTCGGGATCATAAAGTAATTAAAAAAAAAAAACTATTCCGAGCAAAGTTCAGCGTACAAAATTATATCGCATCAGGCTAGAACCGGGAAATTTTACTTTCCGAGCGACTAACTGCTAATTGCCTTCAAACTGAAAATTAATATTGCCGTGTTATTTTTCTACCAATGTTACCGTACTTGTGGATGTTTACCGAGATCTTTGTACAGATGTTGTATCAGCAAGTCCAATATTATAATGAAAAAAGTTTCCCGGCGGTGTGATAAATACATTAGTTTCGCAATAATGGTTTTCATCACTCTCAAAAGTCATCGATTATAGGTACGCTATATAATAAGACGCATTTCCACGCGAATAAGACCTACGGAGAAACAAAAATGATCTAGTCCTTCGATTTTTAAACTCAACGGGTAAAAACAGATAAGGCATTGCATACGGTTTTCGTACCACGGAACAAAAATTAAAACTCATTTTATTCAAGAAACTAGCTTGTCCAAAGTCCGGAATTGTTCTAAGTTTTATTTTCCTCGGGTTTTTTTTTTTACGAAAACAACTGAAAACATCGAGAACGACGCTCGATCACCAATTGTTTCAGGTACTACTACTACTGTTACCACATGAGACGATACGAGATGGTTTTGCACCCGAATATTATGATCGAAGCGGAAAACTGAGAGAAAAGACGTTGTCAAAATCTAAAATATGGACTGTGCACGTTCGGCAAAAGGCAGACGGAGATTCGTCGTCGTCAGGGCTCCATTTGCGATTGAAGTAAATAACGAGCGGCGGGAAGACAACAGTATTGGCCTGTGAGATGCATGATACCGTTACGACGGGCATGTTTTGTATAACGGTATCCGAGGGGAGCGCAATTGACACGTGCGGGGCGGGTATAGGTCACGGCACGGTCGCGGTAGGTGTATTATAATATTATGTTCGCGAACAAAGAGGGCGAGTACACGATATGCAGCGCCTAGGTAGTGCAAAATACGTAAAACAGGATTCTCGTGACGTCACGGTTCTCGGGATATTTTTCCCGTCCATACGCCACCGCAACCGCGGTATCTCCGCGGGTCATAACTGCGGCAGCTTTAACGGACCGTGGTCATCACAATATGACCTATACAAAGTATATAACTATATGTATATACTCACTGTAGTTACGTTCGATCTGTTTTATACCTGTACAGGTTACGTTAGGTCAGGCAATCGATCAGATCCTAGAAGGACCCTTTTTTCTTAGAAAAACTCCATTGTACTCTAAGCTTAATAACATTTATTTCATTTATTTTATGTTCATTGAACATTTTCAAATAGAAATATTATTTGTCTTATGCGTATTATTTTTATTTGCTCGACAGCGATAAATATTCGCATATTTAACTTGGCGTCTTAGGTTCCTTATAAAACTATTGTATGAAAAACGATTGTCATATTACACGCCAACGTTTTAAACACTTTAAAATAGATTGTGCCGTACACAATTTTTTTCATTCGTATCACATTTTTGAAGCGATAAAAATGAGTAAACTGTAACGAATAGCGAAAAGGGGGCATTTTGAACTACCAGGCTTCAGGTCCGGTAAGCTCCTAATCCGGCCCTGCAGTCGTTATACACGGGTAAAGGTGATTCATACATTGTGTATGTTTGATTTAATTACGGGAAGTAGTGTAATCCTTGAACAAATAATATGGTACTGAATACGCTTGGTCGTGCCAATCGGTTATAACTAGGGCTAGGGACTTCATGCTCTAAAAAACCTTAAAATATGCATGCATTTATTCTCTTAAAAATTATCATATATGTTCTAAAGATATTTTATTTTTCATTAAAAAACCAAAAATTACGAATTTATAATTAATTATAATTTATTATTTCCATTTATTTTTCTTTAAGCTAGCCTTTAATCAAAACAAAACAAAAAATATTTAATTAATTGTGTTTATGAATTAATAATTTTAAAACCCTTGTAGATTGATTATTTAATAATTTTAATCTTTTTTTATTTCCAATTTCCAGAATATTCATATAAAATATTGTATTATATGGGTAAAGTATGTTAAATATGTACTAAATATATGCACTTATTAGAAAAAAAGTGCTAAACATGCAAAATATTCAAAATAAAAATGATTGCTTTAAACTCCTATTACTGTGAAACAAAATTCTGTATGACTTAGCTATGTTTTGAATGATTATTGAAAAACATATAAACTCCCATAAGTCCCCAGCCTTAGTTATAATGCATAGAATTTAGTATAAGTTAAAAATCGTGTACGCTTTTCCTGTGGTCGGTGAAACGTTAATGATGACTATAAACCGAGTGTGGACTTAGGATTTCAACCAAGTGTGGATTGAAGATTTGTAACGGAGAGGGGTGAGGACATCGGGAAAATATGTTTTCTTCGAGCAGAGTCAGGTAGAGACAGAAGCGGCACTTTGACGATTACAAGTAAAAAAAAAAGTTTTTGTATGTTTTGTTTTATAAGTCAGCATTTATTAAGAACAGCAAAGTCGTCAATTCCAGTAACCACGACTTTTTACACAAACCTCGTCTAATGGCCCCAAGGACATAGATGATCGAGACTGCATTGTTCAATGCGTTTCGTAAAAACCATTAAGATTTACACTGTATTATTATTCTGCATCGAGAAACTATATAGACGATATGCTCGTTGAAAATCGTTATCTGATGTGCCACAGACTTTATAGTAGGACAATACGCTTTTCTGGATGGTCTAGGCATACATTATTTTTCTGTAGAACCAGCATTATTATAACTATTGTTTTTTTTTTTCATCTGGAATCTTTACACTTTCGGTTTATAGAGCTTTCAGTATGACTTTTCGACTCGTGGGTTCGATAATAACCTAGTTACGGCATTATAGTGATAATATTATACCGTCGATGATTATCTTATAACGAATTTTTTTTTTCATGGACGGGAGAATGACATATCCTCCTCTCCTCGCTCCCATTGTAGCTGCACTAGCGTTACGTCACGTCTCGCAGATCGCACGAAACGTTCAAAAACTCAATGAGCTAAGACCGTTACTCGGTCGTTATATTATTATATTATAACACTACGACGTCGGTATATAGTATACGCACACACTAAAACCAATACGCAATGCAATTACTATTCTCGATCTTATATATAAATGTATACGAGGTTGAAGTAATAATATGATTTCTATAAATAAGAAAAACACAAAAGACACAAAAACGCAGTTCACAACCAATCACCGTCACCGCGACGTCGTCTTGAGATTATTTCGTCGTCGAGAAATCTCACCACCGATGAATCAAAAAGTCGAAAGGTTCTTTTATTTTTTTTTCTATGAAATAATTAAGTGCAAACACTATTGGTCGTGGATTACTCTCGGGCTCAGTCGACTGTGCATATTGTACATTGTTAAGTTATACTCGCTAATTATAAAGATTCCAGCCGTGCTGTGTACGTCTGTTCGCTAGCAGTTATTTCCCCATATTAAGCAGTCTGCTAACGCTTATAATGTAAAAGAGACTGTTTAAAAATGTAACATCCAATTTGTACCCGATATTTCGTTCCTTTTGATTGCGAACAAGTTGATATTGTTGTGCATGATTGTACGTTTTTCACTGTTTTGTTCCGTAGTCGCGTGTTTCGAAATATTATAACTTTATGAAAGATAAGCGAAAAAAAAAAACGATTTTATTTATACATTCCATTTAGATATAAATTATTCAAATATCCCTGATGTTGGATAAATTGAAACATCATCAGTTGATATTATTATTATTCATATTCAACTTTCAGTCATACATTTTTTTCACGCAAAATCTATATGTATAACCTTATCGTTTTCGCTGAACCGGATAGTCTTTACTGACCTACTATTTTGTTGTGTAAAGTTATATGCTTGTTCCACGTACAAAGACAAATTAATTGTTTCTCTGAAAACAAAATACAACCGTGTTGTAAAATTAGGTTAACCGTGGCAACCTTAATACAACCATGTATTTGATTAAATGAAGATTTAAAATATTACTTGATTGATTACGCCTTTCTTTCAGAATAAAATAACAATTTGAATTTTTCAATTTAAGTAAAAGCAATTTATGTTACAAAGTTCGATTAGAAAGTGCCAACACCACTGCACATTGCGCTGCTTAGGTAAAGTTTCACGGTTTGTTAGAAACACAACTGCAGCATCGGTTTAGGGCGACAGCACTACATAAATGTACGCGAAATTTGAAACTTTTTTAACATAATATACGCAGTTGTTGTACCGAACTAATACTATCATGAACAGACATGTTATCGTGAATATAGGAGTATTTTATCCTATATTTAAGGTTACATAGAAATTCGTTGATAAAGTTTATATATTCGATCGAGATTATGTTTGCTATTCATGGGGAAATGCGTGAAAAGCTAAACTAAAAAATGTCTAAAAGTTTGCTGATCCAAATGATAAACACCTTTTGAAAATAATACAGTTAATTATGTGACAACAGAGATAACATTGCATTTTTAAAAAGTTGTAACAAACAATATACGCAGCGTTTTACATTAAATTATATTTGTTTTTAAAATGAATTAACAATCTTCTGTGCAGTGCATTAAATGTATTATTATTAATACTATTACATTAAATCTATATTAAGAAGCAAACAAAGGTACACGTTTGTATTGTTATTGTAAATGTTAAAGGGATGACAAATTATAAAATTCAAAAATGTTTACGAGAACAGAGCTCAGTGTCCCGAAAATCATTAAGGTTTTGTTGAAAATGCAGGGGTGCCTGTTTACAATTCTTCACCGTTGTTTTACAGATTTTAGACTTTTTTTTTTCAAATTACTAGAAAAGAAAAGAAATGAACTGTTAAAGTGTAATCTGAAGTGCTCAGTTGAATGGACTACGATCACGATTCGTTTAACAATCAAAAAAGTGTTAAAACATAAAAATAAATTAAAAATACAGAATATATCATTGAAAATACCAAAAAAAAAAGTATGCAAAATCCTAATCGGAATCTAAAATTCTTTATAGCCAAACTGCAGTGGTTCGTAAATTTAAATAAGTGATATTTTATGAAATTGGAAACTATTATCAAGGTCAAAGTTTACCGCGGCTTAAACATATTCACTGTGGTAGATTATATAACTGACAAAAAATATGTACATTGTGCTCTTCGCTAAAAATAATTTAAGTTATAAACATTAAATAATATATATATATATATATACAAGTAAATTATTATTGAAGTTTTATCATTGTAGTATCAAATTAGTATTTACTATACTACTGGTGCATACATTACGTGGAAAACTTGATTAAATTCAGTTCAAAGAATAATCAATAATTAATGCTTATATTTCGCAGTATTATTGAACAGTTAAATGCAAATCTCAATATGATGTGATTTTACGGAATGACCCAATCAGTATATTTTTCAAATAGCAGTATAAAATATGTCTTTGATGACAAGTAATGTATTATGTATGATAGAGATGGTGATATCATATAAGAAGCGACCCTAGTCCCTTGTATCATAATAGAAAAATAAAAATCAACTCATATCAAGTGTTACAATGTCGGTCCACTATTTATGTGACTAAGCGTATGAGTGAATGATCTTATGATGAAAAAAAAATATATATTTGAAATAGTTATAATACATACAATAGTTATAAATACATGATGAAAAAAATCAACATTGAAATATGATATATTTCAAATTGTATTGTTACTATATATATACATTATACAATATACATATATATAAAATACTCGTGTAATACTCAGTATGACAAAAATTTTTAGTTCATGTTACAAAACGATATAAGTATAATGTAAGTGTAACTAATTTGGTCGTACCTATGCTACGGTGTATTTTAAAGGATATGCGACGACAAAACTTGTTGTTCTTAATCTGTATTAAACAATTGCAACATTTTAAAATATTAAATATGAAACTAACATGCATTTTAAATGTCGTTTTTAATTTTAACTTTCTGGATATATATGACAACGAAATGGCAACCGAGTGTTGTAACTCATCTACATTGGACAAATAACATGTACTCTAAATGTCTGAAAAAATTCTCACTAACTACTAGTGTTCGGGACCGAATGTTTAGAGTCAGTCTACCTGGTGCAGATGGAGCTGAATGTGAAACAAGAAATGTTCTGTTAGTGGGTTGTTGTTTCAAGTAAAAGATGATCAATATTATGAACAGGAAAATAAATAATGCGCTCTTAGACAAATAGGCAACTGCATACAATAGTCAATACGACTTTGTTTAGTATTTGCTTAGTACTACTCGTAAAAAAAAAACGAAAAACAGAGGTACTGAATTTCAATAGAAAACATCATTAAGAGATAGAGTCAGTATTTATTAGGTGGCCAAAGCAAAATGAACATTTGTATCACATATACATACGAGTAATTTATGTGAAAATAAATGAAAATGTTAGACTTCAAGTACACTTTATCGTTCTAAATCTTATCAAAGTTTACTATTGTCTAGTTGTTACTTTCAAATGTCAAATGGGTATTTGATAAATAAATTGAATGATAAAATGTTGTTCTATACTTAGTTAATTAGTTCCGTTAGCTATAATAATTATCAACTTTAATTTTAATTATAAAGACGGAATTGAGAATATTTATATTTATATAATTTAAACCTGAGACTTAAATTCACCTAGAACTTCATAAGTACCTATGTACGTTTTGGATTTGACTCATATAATGTATTGTATACTCATTGTATAATATAGGTATAAATTTAAATTATTAAAATAAGTAACAAGTATTCAACTTTGATGTTCTATTACGTTGATTTGCTGTTAAATACAAACATAGAATTTTAGTAATAATTTTATAATCGGTATACGTAAAAAATAACCATACGTGTTCATTGTATTAAAATATAATTAATATCACTTAAACACGACGCATTATACCATAATCATTTTTATCACATGTATAAAAAAATATTCTATTTCCACATCATTAACATAAATATTGTTGATGTGAGTTAAATATTAAAAACGAAAACATGATTTGTAAATTAATTTATGGTTTAAATAAAAAGGATAAAAGAAAAGTATAATACTATTTTTTTTCTTGCAGTTTGTATATGACAAAAATACAAATATATTTTCTCGGCTACAAAACTTTTGATTTGAAGAGCACCACATTTTGTTTAGTTATTTTTAAAGATAGTATTAAATAATTGTGAAGCTGTGTAACTAAGCATAAAAATATGTTATGAAAACCGTTGATAAGAGTTTTTAAGTTAAATATGAAAAGGAAAACACTAACTAACACCATTAAGTGCAGAAAAAGAAAAAAAAATGTCAACCAAAGATACTTAAGAAACATAAGTTTAAAAAAACCTTTTAAATATAAATTTTATTTTGTATACCATGAAGTTTTAATTAAATAAAAAAAATATTATATAATTTTAAATAACTTTAAACTATACTTGTTATCATCTCTACATTTATAAAAAACAAAGATGTAATTGACTTTATGTTAATTGTGTTTACACAGTATGTTTCATAATGACTCCGGTTAAAACAGAAAAAAAATGTATGCATTAAAGATAACGAAATAAATGATGTTGAGCCAACAACATTCCAAGAAATATTATTTATACCGCAACGAGAACACGGCTGATTGTACATTTTCGCAACGGCTAACCAATAACTAATCTGTTTAATGTAATTTTTATTTTGGCTTCTAAATATTCCTATTGTCGTGTTTTATCGGTTGTAGAAAAATAATAAACTGTATCGGCGATTTCTATTGTTGTTAATGGTCGATGAATAGTTTGGACTACTCGCGTAATAAAAACCTGATTTTTAGCATAATAAATTTAGTAATAACTAATAAGTACGTATATTATAAAATGTCTGGAATTCTATAAGGTAATAATTGAATTGCCATAGATGTTTAGGTTACCGTGGGACAATTGGATTATGGAAAGCGGCGCACCTCATTTCGTTGTATCATTTTTGTTCGTATTGTTATAGTTTAACGATAAAATGAGCAGAAAATGCTCGTGTAAAACAATCGACAATAGTCTGTAAATGTCCCAACCAAAACCTGCTCTCATAATTCCGATGGTGCGGGTGCCCGCTCTCGAATGCAAACGATTGCAGCGACGTCTGGTGGCAGCGTCCACGTATATCCGCTAGGTACCAGTTTTAACAATAGTGCGGATGAAATCAGTTTTTCTATCAACCGATTGTTCTTGAAAAGCGAACGTCGGTGCACACTTGATTTGGGTTTCGCAAAATCGATATTTACTTTAATATTGCAGTAGGCTTATAATATTAACTCAACAATCACAACAAACGAGGCCCGCTCCGTTTACGCGAACGATGTACGCGTGGTACATCGAAAATAATATTCTTTTAGCAGGTAGGTTTCGGGTGGCGTTTACCATCGTTTGCTCATTGTTTACGTAGCGCGCAAGTGCGCTCATTAAAAAAATAATAGTGAAAAAAAAAAAACGTTCAAAGATGTTCAAAACGTGTTTATTTTTGTGTTCGCGAACAACCGACGCACGGCGCGTGGGTATTGATGTCTGTAAGAGAATAGTGTACATTTGTAGTACTACAATGACAGTACACCGTTTGCATTACGCGCGCGTAACGACTGTAGCCGCGACCATTGTACGAATATTATTGTTTACGTAAATCAAGTGTTTTAAATATAGTCAGAGCATTGCACTTTTTACTCGAGCGCATGTAACCGCGAGAGTATAATATTATCACAAGTTTTGAAACATGAAATAAAAATAACACCACCGTCCGCGCCGTGAAGTGAATACGTTGCATGACGCGATCACTTTTTAAATGCGTTTAAAAATGAACGCATATAGACGAGGAAATTTTGATATTTCTGAGATAAAATCGGCATACGTTATTTATTCATTTAAAATACCATCTGTGTCCACGTGCCAATTTATATGAAGGGTATGCGATACGATTGGTATACTTTTTTCTACTGAAAATGGGTTTTCCGAAAGCGAAACCCACATCACTTTACGGAGCCATAGTGTATTTGCTGCTCCGTCCCGTAACACGTAATATTATGTTGTTTTATGTTTAAACAGTTTTAGCAAAACTATATGTTTTCAATAAAAAGGTCTCATGTTGTAATATTTTAACAGCAGGAAGCTATAAATAAATTGTGTAGAGAAACAGTAATTCATTCATCTTTTCAAGTTGAATACCTACATATTTAGTTATAAACAGGTAAATTAGAACAAGAAAATACTCGCCTGGTTTCTGGGAAGATAAAATATTTTACTTTCTGTTATATCAGTAAAACAATATAGTATATGTATAGCACTATGTATAATATATTCTTAGGTTTACATACGATCGTATGTATTGGTTGGAATGTTGAACATTCAGAATTTAAACTTCTGAGTTAAAAGAAAAATACTATTAGCTTTTGTATTTCCAGTGATCTAGTTTGTTTTGGTCATAAACACTTTTTAAAGTAGAAAAAGAGTGATCCAAAAGTTTTATAAAGCAAATCTATAAACTTGAAATTAGGTACTTCAAATAATCCGAAAATGTAATTTATGGATTGTTTTCAAGGAAATCGGTTAAAGTGCTAAACAAATTTGTCAGCTTAACGGCTGTAATGTAATTTATAGTTTCATGTATTTTGTAAAATTATTTGAAATTCTTGTGTTTTTAAACATTGTTTGATAACTCTTTAACTAAATCTGAAAATTCAGAGTTGTATATATCTACATTTAAATAAAAGATAACTAATTTTAAGATCATCGTGGTAAAAATACGACTTCAAAAATATATTTTCTGTTTATAATCAGTTTGTATATTTTTGCTTTCTTTATGTTGTCAATAGTTTTATTTTAACTCTTAGTTATTAAGTTCAACCACATAATTTTCGAACAATGTGTAATCTGTTTTGAAATACTGCATAAGAATACATATTAACGTATATACGAGTACACGACTACAATAGTGGAAACAAATAATATCGATATAATACATTTAGAAACGTGATAACAATCATCCTACCACTGCCACCGAACCAAAACCGTAACAAACACAAAACATACGACTATTCAACTTCAAAAGTATATCCACATTTATGCATTTTCCCCCCTTTTTTTTGTTTAGCTCTGTTTTATGCGGGACATTTTGCATAATGTCTACCCATAATGTAATAACTTACTTCTCCCATTTGTATCGTCCCGTATTTCGCTCTTTTTTTTCTACCATCTAAATGACGGCGAAGAGTTTGTATATAACTAATGAGGTCATGACATCATTGTCGTTTAAAATGCTAATTTTTATTGAGTAAGTTTAATATTTGCTTCGTGGTAATAATATAAACGTTACGTATTATGGGATAACAAAAATTTTACTTTTTTGGTTTTTATTTATGTATTTTTTTTATACCGTCTTGAATTGTTTCTGTATAATCAAATGCTACGATGTTAATTAATCCTTATCCACTTTTCATGTTAGAGCATGTAGCAGTAGTAAAAGGTAAAACTGTAATAAAATTAATCAACTGCAACTCCTAAATTCCGTTGTTTTTACCATAAATTATGTACTACTGTTGATTACACCATGAGCTCGGGAATTTAACGATAGAAAAAAAGAGTTTTTTGATATCGAAATGTTATCGTTTTCCGGGAGTCAAATTGTTTTATTGCTTTCAAATAAAAATAAATAATAATGATACTATTCTCTCACTCTGTTGCGTTGGTTCTATCCGCGCCAAATCCCTCCGAATCTTGATATTTTAACTCCTCTGGAAAATATATTTAATTAAAAGCGCGTTCAATCAACCTTGAAAAAAGTTTTTGCGGAAAGAAAAAATGAAGTTTTTACATTATTGTAAATGCGAATGGTTGAACAAAACTGCTGAATAACGTCTTCGAGCGGTCGTTAACAAAACATTCAAATCGACATAGTGTAAAAACGTTCGTAGGTACAGAATCGCATGGCAAAAAAAAAATAAAATATTCAAATTGTACAAGACGTAACAGTTGTATATTTTTCGTATAAAAAAAAAATGGAGAAATTAGTATTAGCATAATTTATCTGCTGCGAAATGTCTCAACCAGAGGTAGAGTTTAGTTTCGAAAGTTCATAATTTACTGATAATCGACTTGATGTTTAGATGTCCGTCGATAAAGTAACAGCAATTTAAAACTAATCGAGAAACGTTAAAAGTTTCTGACAACATGTCACAGAAAATAATTATAATGTGAGTACCAATAGAATATTATTCTATATTTACGTAGAATAGAATAGAAAAACTCTTGACAGTCGAAAAAAGTATAATATAATATTAACTAAGTACATACACAATGTATGAATATTATTATTTGATAAAGTATCGTCCGCAATAATAGGAAACAGGAAATATTTTTAATTTCTTATTATTGTTACACATAGCTGTTTATTTAATTTTTATTGCAATTTATCTGGTATTTCTCTACGAAAGTTATATTAAATTCTCTACATGCTATTCCTACAGTTTTATTGAATACTTGGTCAAATATTATATCTACAGCAATACGATAAACTCTATTTTGAATTTACTCTGTCATCCGAGTATTTCCACGGGTTAGACATTTCATGTCAAGCCCTTTAGTTCACTTCTGCAAAACAACAAAGGTTGTTTGGTTTCGAGCTCCAATAAAAAAAAACCTTTGCACGTGGGTCCAATGTTATTTGAATTTCTATACATATAAATATATATATATATATATATAATTGAATTTGAATATGTTTTTATTTGATTCAACGTAGTTTTATTTCTCAAACGTTCGGCTTATTGTTTATTGTCTTTTGTTTACTATAATTACAGCTCATTATTTACCAACTGTACTGTATTGTTCGTATTCCATATTTGTTCAATGTGTTATTATTTTTATATTATACATTTTAATATATTCGTATAGTTCTTACAAGGAACTAATAAAAATAAAAATTGATACAAAAAAAAATATTATCAAATAACAGACTAAGAATTATAAAAACAACGTTTTTAATATAAATGATACAATACTTTGTTGTAATTATACGATCGTTCCGAGCATAAAACTTTTTGTCGAAAACTGTAGTTCCTCTTTTATTATTACTGTGCACCATTGAAACCAAATTTTGAAAATACGTCAACAACTTTGACAAAAGTAATATTTAGATATGGATTAGTGGATAATTCAAAGAAAAAGACCACCCGGGAATTTCACAACGAAGCCATCTACTGCATTACGTGTTCTTTCCTACCCCTAACAACCGATAAGAAACCTACATCTCGTCCAATATACTCGATAGCCGGAACAACCGCGCTGGTTGAAATGAAAAAAATATATAAAATGATAAAAAACCAGAGAAAGATATGATATATGTTTGATAGGAATATAGTATACAATATGTAATTATTATTTTTAGTTTTGTAATGAACAGAAAAAAGTTAAATACATTACATTTTATAAATTTGTAATAATTAACAGTAAAAATTATACTAACGGCTTATGCATAACGATATTTCAATTTATAGAGATGGTCCCGGTTAATTTATTTTTCTAAATAAACTTATTAGTAGATAACATCTAAATTATTTTATTCCATAAAATGGCATAAATAACTATCTGGACATCAATTTAAACTAAAAGTTTTATGCACTTATGTATAATTAAACATACTCCATGTTCGTTGGACTTTTAATAAAACAATATTAACTACAGAGTATAAATTAAGTATAAATCAATAAAATACTGGTTTATCACATTCATGTTTCGAGTACTTTTGTTTGGTATAACTGGTAATTATAAAATGTTACGTAATTAATTATGAACTTAATAAAATCAATTCAGTTCTACGTGAATAGACAATAATTACTGCGTTGTGTCCGGCATAATATATAAAAAGTTAGGAAATAAAAGCAATTTCATTTGAACCGCTGTCAAGCCGCAAAAGTTTTGGTGCCAAACGTGAAACAGTGGGGGAGAGGGTGGGGTAATAGTATATCAGTTGACCCATACATTTTTGGTTTTACACGGAAAATAATGTCAAACAAAACAAATAATACATGTAACAACTTAAACAAGAACGATTGTTAACGGTTACAAAACGTTTAAAAACTAATTAAAATAATATAATCATTTACACGGACCACATCAAGCTGGTATTACATTTTCAACTTCGTATGCGTAGTATAATATTATAAACAGTTAATGGAAAACCAGCGATAAATTAATTGATTGCGTGTATTACATTTTGTAGTTAATACAAAATGTGACAGTGTATAAAACGTTCGGAAACTGTTTTGCGTGAACGGACAACATTATATAAGTATAATGGGTATAATTTCATTAATATTTATCGCTACATAGTTTAATTAAAACTCTAGGTGTGTAACAATTTATATTCTCTACATAATTTTGGAAAAAAAAATCTGATATTTTTTTTACCATGCGATCGATATGTGTTATATACATTTATTCATGGTTCTATGCGTTATTATAATGCTATTTTTTCTAGTTTAGTTCATCATTGAATGTTTATGATTGACACATGGAACTTTTTTGTTAAATAACTAGAACAAAAAAAATATTCAAGTTGGCGTTTGCTATATTGATCACAGACCTGATAACTCTAAGTGGCAATTCCATCAATTAATCGGTAATGCAAACACGCATCCAACACGTTTCGGCGATTTTTGTTTACTCATATTTAAATCATGTTTAAATCATATGTACTCAATGACAAGGGTTGAATCAAATACGGAGTTGGTTCAACATATCCATTTTTATGAAACATTATTAGAAAAAATAAAGCGCGAAATGAATGAAAAATAATATAAATAATATTTGTTCCTATTATATATTATTTCGTTATCGTTGATAAATATAATAAATAAGCTTATTCATTTATATAATAGTAGACAAATTAATTTACTAAGTAGTTTATCTGATAAAATTTTGTTTTAAATATTTTCATTATTATTATATTTTATTTTAATCGTGATTGTATTTAGTCAAATACGTGTAGTTAAACGTTGCGCATGTTCCACTCGAGTAACTCACTTCAAGACAGAGTTATTTTTTCTGGATTCCTTAAAAACGTCAGAAACGTTGCAATTTCAAATATCTATAATATTATGTACCTCATTGAAATCAGTCACTTGTTTATGAGCAATTTAATTTTTGATCATCATAATATGAACAACGGCAATCATTTTTTTTTATTGCCAATGTAGTTTTGTGCAGAAACCGTGTCTGATTTTACGCCGTATTTTAATGTATAAGCCACGGTACGGAACATGTTTGAATGATTTTAATTTAATGTTAATTCGTCGAACGTTGCAATAATTATAACGAAAGTTTGAAAAAGTCGTGGACACTATGCGACTAATACATTTTTCATCTTCGCCTGGATTTTCCGAACTCACTCTTTACGCATAAATAGTATTACAGTTCTATAACTTATAACAGTCGTTCGGAATGTATTTGATTTTGTCAATTACTTAATTCGTGAATTTCTTAATTCATTTTGTTGATACGTTTCGATCGCTTTTAGCGCACGACGCTGAAAATATTTTAAAGAGTGTACGATATATATGATACATACAATATACGAATATTAGTGCTGCGATTTGATATACCGTATTCTTATACTTTATTCAAATCAATTCAAATCAAACTTTAATCAAATTTGAATGTCTTCGCGACGAAAACGGTGAATTATATTAAATTCAAGCGGTAATAGCATAATAATGTATAGTAATATATAATATAAGGTATACCTATAGTCCTCATATTATTTTTATATTTTTTAATTCTTTGAAACATATATTTATCGAATATAGTACGTAAGAGTGAAAATGAATCACTTTAATTTCAGTAAAATGTGACTTTTTAGACATAGCTAGTATAATTTTAAAGACTGTGATTTTGATACAAACAAAAAAAATAAAAGGTTCCCCACCTACAAATGTATTATTATCGGTTTCAAAAATAAAGAAAAAATTACAACGCTAAAAATACTAAACTATTATAAATATTACGTTTTTGCGAATTTGAAGTATCAGAAAAACATTGAATATGAACATTTTGAACTAATATGGTAGCTTTGGTATATTTTTTGAACAACTAAATTGTTATCTGAACTGTTTCCTATTTTATAATACTTGAAAATGCTTTGCTAATGATCGTATGAATAAATGTATTTCATTATTATATTATTATATATTAATTATAAAATAAAAGTTGATCAAACTTACACCGAACTGAATAATTTATTTTTATTATTTTGAGATTGAAACGTAAAGTAACATTTTTTTAGCGGTTGAACTGTTTTATAGATATTTATTTAATTTACATAATTTTAAAATTATAAAATTGTAGAATATCTTATAATGGATGTTTTACTATTCAATTGTACTGATTAGTATTATCAACTAAATGTATTTTATAAACTGTTATAGTAATGCTTACAAATAAAAGTATCTGTAATTTTTTTTACGTGACAATTAATAACGTTTAAATTCAAGATGGAAATCAAAATAATAAACATACATTATAACAATACTATAAACAATAACATCTGTGTCGATAAATCACTATTGACAAATAATAATAAACATTGCTTGCTGGGTCTCTATTTTCAATACAATATTTATTTCCAAGCTTATATATAATATTATATATATATAATCGATAAACATAATCGATAACACAGTAACTATAATCACAGAGAAAACCGAACAATACGTCATACGAATTACGAGTACATGCATACATGAGAACGGTTATGTATTTATTTTTTTATTGATTTGGTTTGAGTTTATACTGCCCCCGTTAAAACGAAAAGTTTGGTTTCGGGCAATTTGTTTGAGTTCTAAATTTTATCTAAAAATATCGTTCGGTGTGTTTCAGATTTTTAGTTCATTCGATGTTCATTCGCTTTTCCAGAATTTTAACAGTTCGACCAACGCTTTATATCGTTAAATAGTTTATAATAATACGATCTCTTATAAAATATTTATAATAAATGCTATAAATAATGGTCTAAATTTGAACAAATTTCTGAAAAATTCAAAGACCCAAATTTCATTAAAAATAACAATGACATTTTTATCAACTAAATAGTGTTAACAGTATAGTTAACTAAAGTGTTTTAAGTATATAATACAATCATGTTTAATCATAATCGTATAACAATTCACGATATTAAATTCCGATATTAATAAAAATGAAAGTGCAGTTGGTTATTTGAGATCGTTTGGTCAATTTGGTCATTGTGCACAATGTCCGTTATATTTGGGCAAAGCTGAATCTGATTTTAATTTGGTTACTTCGCCCGGGCATTGTAATACAAAAGCCGGGCATTGTGTACAGTGCTTAATTGTCTGTGGGCAATGTATTATCGATTACATTCCCTCTACGATGATATACCGGAGATATAATATAGAATTTCCGATCAGTTGTAATAACATAATTTAAAGGAACGGTTGTGTTTAAACACATAATATTATTATTTTGAATTTTCTTAAAACTTTTATTTTTCTTAGTATTTAAAATGGTTGATTTAAAATTTTATGAAACATTTAATAATCTTCTGAGTGAAAAAAATTCAAATAATGTATTCTTAAGTAAAGTAAAATATAACCAAGTATTAACAGAAGTCAAACGGTTAAAAAGTGGAGCAAAATTAATACCAAATGATTATAAATTATTGAAGCGCTATGATATATTGAATTTAAGTAATATTGATAAATTAATTGTTCCAGTAACTGATCCAAATACTATCAAATATTATGTTTATAACGAAGAGTTGTATAACATAATTAATGACGTCCATTTGCAAACTGGACATGGAGGTAGAAACAGGATGGAACATGAACTGAACGAAAAATATAAAAACATTACTAGGGAATGTTTAATGATATATTTAAATCTATGTGAATTGTGTTAGAGAAAAGGTAAAACTGTGAAAAAAGGGCTAGTTGTTAAACCAATAATTTCTTCAGAAATTAATTCTCGTTGTCAAGTAGATTTGATTGACATGCAAGCTCAACCTGATGGAAATTATCGATTTATTTTAGTTTACCGAGATCACTTAACGAAGTATGTTTTACTTAAACCATTAACACACAAACGTGCAGAGGAAGTTACCTATATATTACTTGATATTTTTACTACATTTGGAACTCCGTGTATCTTACAAAGTGATAATGGTAGAGAATTTGTTAACAAGGTTATTAAAAAGTTATGTAGTATGTGGGAAGAACTGATAATCGTACATGGAAAGCCACGATGCAAGACAAATAAATGTAAGTGTAGGGCTGCAGGTAAACTATGTACTTCTAAATGTCATGATAGCTTAAGTTGCAAAAATAAATTTAAAAAATGTGTTAAAATTCATAAAATAAATTAATATAAATTATTAAGACAACAAAAATTGTTTTATACATTTTCTAATTAATTGTAATTGCCGAATGTGATTTAGTCATTCTGTACAATGCCCGGCCAAAGCGTATAATTTTCCACATTGTCAATTGAAATTGGACATTATACACATTACCCGGGCACTGTATTACAATGCCCGTTTTTACACTTTGACCGTAACATACGAGATACGAGTATATATATATATATAATATATATATATAAATGGAATTTTTATGTTATATATGTGTACAGAAACGTACTCGAATAAAGTGTTAGATTTGAATTACTATACAATACATTACAATTTATTTATCAAGTTTTAGTCATCATGGTCATTACACATTTACAATTGAATACATTAACTATGGTATCTGGTGTCTATTGATGCTATTTCAAAGACAAAATATTGAAACACTTATATAGTTGTTAAACACCTACTCTATATGAATTATTAGTTGACATTTGCAAATTACGCTCAATTCTGTTAATCGTTACAATTTTATTTTGTATTCTTATGGAAGCCCAATGTTCAACATTAAGTAGGAATACAAAAAGATAACAAGTCAACGTATATCTTATATTTCAATACCTGGCTATTGTTTTTGAACATTTATGTTAAGAATCACTGAACAAATACGCGAAACAAAAAAGAAGAATGCCGAATAAGCTATATACTGCAGCAAAAAAATCCTTAAATGTTAAACGTATTTAAATATGTATTTATTGTTTATATCAAAAATGATTGGACGGAAACAATTTATAGTTTGGATTTTCGAATGCAAATACTATAAACATGTATAAAAATATAAGAGTATTCAAGTACGTAACTGTTTATTGATAAAGATTTAATAAAAAATACATTTAAATCGCATTACCGATATAAATAAACGACTGAGACGTTTTGCAATACGCGTGCATTTAAAATACGAGTATTTGTGCCCCAGAGCCTTTAATTTTATACGACACTTCTTTTAATTACGCTTAATGTATAAACACTTTAATTTTTTCACTCGGCGCACTGTACCTCATATTTAAGACTCCGAGGTTGCAGTGAAGAAATTATGTCTCTCAACGTATACAAAAGTGTGATTTTTCATATTTATAATTTCACGTCGTCGTGAGTTTATACCTATTCTTCGGAGAGTAACTAGCAACAGCGATTCACTTATTCGAACAAACACCCCCAGTGTTGAGTAGAAAAGTGCATAAATTATGTGTAAATATTATACAAGTTGATAGTAATATAATATCCGATGACTGCGGACATGGACGGACGGTTATTGATGGTGACTACGAGAAACGGACAATTACCACAGCGACAACGCTGGTCTACACGGGAGAAGGGTAGACGAATCGCACGGCAAGTGGATTCATCAAATCGTAAATGTATTAAATTTTATTATGTTTTACGGATGAGAACGTGAGTAATGTCGGTAAGAAATAATAGAGAACATTGTGTTGGTTCGGAAACACGAAAAAAGTATGTGCATAATGTATACGTACATAAAATTAGTAGGTGATAAACTGCACTGTGAAAGACAGTCGTCAAAATTAGCAGCACATATAAGACGGATAATAATTAATAAATTAATTTAGGATCTGTGTAGTAGATAATTGGTAGTGTATGACGTAATGTGACTTAGGAACGTGTAACACTCCAAGGCAGGGGTGGCCAACAGGTCGATCGAGATCGACTGGTCGATCGCGACCCCCATTCGGATTTTCTTGAATTTTTAAATTTTTCAGAAAACAAGCAAAAGGTTTTTTTTTTTCCGTAAATTTGTGTATCTTATGTTGTCTTATGTATCCACGTTATTAATACTTATATATCAGTGGTGGCCTAACGGTCGAACGCGTATGATTTAAAAGTCGATCTTTGGCATCTTATTAGAATTTGTACATGCGGTATACACTGATTGCCTCTGGTGGTTTAGACTTTCAAATGATTGTTATCATTGTTCATCATTGAAACTCTGGTCAGCGTTCTCTGGTCAAGTTGACCGTCTTAAGAAAAATGTTTTCTTAGTCGATCTCTACTTGAAATAGTCTGGCCACGCATTTACATTTTTGTTTATTGACTACCTTTTTTTTTTTGTCGATCGCGATAGCCTGAGCAAACTAAGAACTCGATCTTAAGTCTATTAAAGTTGGCCGCCCCTGCTCTAAGGGACTTAGAAAATATACAGCGAACTAGAATGATAACTTGGGATAGAATTTTAACCGTCGTACCAGAAGCCCTTTATAGGTAAGCATGCCTATGGTAGACCGGTACGGTTCAAAAACCGTTGTCGATATGTGTTAGAACATCCGCGGCGCTTCAACGAAATTACTTCAGATCTTCAGCTTCTCTGGAACCCACGAGTATGGAGTTAAGCACTCTTACGCCTATCTATAGTTTATTGTGTATATATATATATGAATACCCATGTAGTATGTTATGATAGTAGTTACGCGTGATGAGGTCGACTAATAGGATGTACACAAAAGCGGCGAACGGTTTTTAGTGTAGCGCAAGTAGTGAGATCGTGCATCGATTGTTGGGTCGGGATGACAGACGTGGAATCTTGGCGGTGATGATGTGACGAGGCGACAGATGTTGGCGTGGAAAAATTGATTTTAAATAATTCTTATGCCGGGCGGTAAAACGCGGTGTGTCTCGTTAATGGTCTTGAAACGAAATGGCACGAGCGCTGAGTGATTTGGCGCAGAAACGGCGGTCGTGGCGGTTGCTATGCGAGAGAAACACACAGAGAAAGAGAGAGATAAAGAGAGAGAGAGAGAGAGAGAATGAGTGAGAGGAAAAGTAAATGAGAAAAGGTCTCAGAAATCGAGGATTAAATCAATGTCCTCGGTTTTATTTGGCAACCGGGATGGGTGTTGTGCATGCGGATTCAAAGGCTCACCGCGCAGTAAACGCACCACCGCAACACTAAAAAGATGTATTACAATATATGTATATAGAGGACCGCCTCCTCCGACGTATAACGGTAGGTCCTATGTGAACGCGACGATCGCAATACGACGCGATTCAATTATCGTCCGTCAATGCGATTATCGCGGTGGTGTCCTTTGTAATAATATACGACGAATGCGATAAAAATGTATAGTGGCTTTTGCGATTGCGGTGCACTAAACGGTCGTGTCCAGTATATAATCTTGTATGTTTAAATCTTTATAACTTATAAAGTTTAATTATTAATATATATATATATATATATATATATATATATATATATATAAGTAGTGACTACTTTGTTTGTTGAATATGTCTCTGCCATTAAGTATATTAAACAAAATTATTTTGACCGAAAATGCAACAATAAAGTATTTATTATATAAAATGTATGTAATAAATTCCAAAATGTATATTAAATAAATTTGAAATTATAAACATTTATATGTTCAGGTATAAAAAAATGAAAAGTTCCACAGAACTCAAATAATAGTTATTACTTATTATAATAGTATAATAATTAATAACTCAATATTTAAAAATTTTAAGAATCAAATATTATATTTGAAATATATAAAATATAAAATTTCAAGTACACTGAATAATATATTAATCGTATAGAATACTGTAACTGTATCAAAATAATCGTGAATAATCGCACGATGCAACGACTAAAAACAAACTATTTTGTTTTACAATCCGTGCGACTAATCGCATACGAAAAATCGGACGCATCGGTCGCATTTATCGTGTCACGTAGGCCATTTTCGTTGGTTTTGGTTATCTTGTTTATTTTAAGAATCGCATTGGTCGCGTCGTGTTGCGATCGTCGCGCTCACATAGGACATACCGTTAGACGCACGTTACACGGTGCTGCCGCGTTACAGTCACGCGATAATTTCCTGATGCACGATTCGTATCACATTGCGGCCATACCTATACACTTTTTTTTTCTCACAAAGACCAGGACAACAAATATTTCATATTTTAATTAAACCTAATGTTTTGGTAAAAAAGTTAAAAAAATAATTTTTATTTTATTATTCTCGGAAATCTTTTTGGTAGCCATTTCATAGAGTTTATTTTTCCGAAAATGTCCACGTTTAATTTTCATTTATCTTATGGTTTTTAATAATTTTCTTAGTTTCTATTAAGTTCAGAATTTTTTTCGATACAATACCGTAAAAGACTATTTTTTAAACTTTTTTACCAAATCCTTAAATTCAATGAAATAATTGTAGTATTTGTCCCTGTGAATCTTGTACAAAAAAAAAAGAATTGAAATATTTTTAATATCTCAGGAGATATAGCAATTGGTAAATCCTCGGTAGGACATCCTGTATAGTCGCGATGAATTTTCAACGTTGCTCATCATCGCCACGCCTTTGACATAAGACTGAACTGATCGACTTCGAATTATTTCATTTTCTTCTAAATTAAAATCGAAAGAAAATAAAGTAAATGGTTCCAATGTTCTGATGACAACAAACGTGACGTTATTTTTACAAACCATTAAGACAGCAGACAACTATGGCGTGTGCCCTAAATGCACACTTTATCACTGAATTATATATTTATTAGTTTTGTAAAAAACGATTTTGAACCTTTTAGAAATGACATGTTTCAATCTACATATTGTTTTTCGTTAAATTAAATTTAACTGTGCTTGAATATTGTATGATTACATATATTATTTCATGTATAATTTTTTTTTTTTTTAATTAAAGTGAATAATTCATTTTAATAATTGTTAGTGCTATTATCAGAAATAAATTATAATAACATTTTATGTGATAACAATTATCACTAATTTTAATTATAAGGTTCTGCAAACAAAGGTTTCACATTTTCAGGTAGTAAATTAGCACAAACACACACTTAAGTAAAAAAAATACAGTTTCATATGCTTTATGAAGTGATTATGTTGGTGTGTACGGAAATTCATAAAATTATGTATGAGGGATATTTAAGTTAAGTTTAGTTCATAGAAGTGAGTAATTGAGTTACACTTTATAGTGCTATGAACATAAACGGTCATTACAAATGCAACTTCATGAGTTCATTTTTTCCACCAAGTAGTTTATAATGGTTGGCATGTGAGAAGAAATATATCATAAGTCATAACTGTTCAAAAATAGGTTTACAATTCGAGTAAATAGTTCGAAGCTTGTGGATATATTTACCATTTTATCATTTTTTTTTTTTTTAGTAAGTGCGTGATGAAATATGACCGAGTAGGTATCTAAGTAATGTACAAATGACTACATGAGTATAGTGTGATATTGAAATATTTTTGCGTAAAGCTAATAATCAGTATTGAAAGTCGATTATTATTTCAAAGGCTTATAACCGGAAATAATTATGAAGGAGAAATGTGTTAAAAATTACTGATTAACAAAGAAATATAATCATATTATCTAATGTAAGAGTATACTTTATAATTTGCACACGTCGTACTTTTTAATAGAAATTATCTGTTAAGAATATTTTAATATCGAAACTGCAGAATATCTTAGCTTGCACGCCAAATTAGTAGATATTGAGTAGAAAACGTTAATTTTCAAGGAGTGGTCATGGCAATGCACTCGAACCAGTATTACGAAGTCTATTATGAGAAATTAGACAAGCGACCATCGGAACTATAACGTCACTAGAGCAACATAAAAGAGGATTCAAATCACCCTATATTCAGATGAGTTCTGGTTACGGAACTAATAGCAACTTTACGTCACATTATTTTGTAAAACATTATTAAACATTCAAAATTGTTTTCAATAAATTCCTTATAAAAGTTTAACTTGTTGTATTGAACTAACATCATTGAACATTTTATTTCAAATTGAACTGGAGGCATTAAACCCACTTCTGAAGACAACATTTTTTTTGCTTTCAAAAACCTAATGATTAATTTTGAAGGAAAAAACTTAATAGTTAACCAGACCTATTTGATAAAATATATCCAAATTGCTCGGGACCATACGGTTAAAAAATTATGAATCATAAATTATGATTCAAAAAAATATATTAAAATAATTTGTTAAGATCATTTTTGTAACAGAAAATTATGCTAAAGTACACAATTTTTGAATAAAGCTTTATAGTTGTACATTTTTATGCTATGGTAATATGAAATTTTATCCAAAGAGCTAATAAGATACATAGAAAGTAATTAAATCATAATATGTGTATCGTGTAACAACCGTTGACTATTGTATTGTACTTGAAATACAGCTGTAGAAAAACATCTGTTTAAGTTCTCGTTAGCAGAGAACAAAATAATATCTCTGAAAAACTTAAAATGATACAACAATAAATTCCCTGTCGCTTTATTACTACAAATTTAGCCGGTAGTTCATAAATTCCCCTAAATTGTTTAAAAATATGTAACACCGCGTCCTAATGACCCTTTGCCCTGTGCTCCGCTAGGAATACAAAATATACCATAAATTGACCTAAAAACTCGTTAACTTGTCATTGAGTGTCAAAAATGTAAAAAATAGTAACAAGTATTTAAAAACAGTTGCACAGATTACACACAAGATTTAACATGCAAATAACTTCTAAGACAAGCACATTAAGTATGAATATTTCAGTGATGTTATTGATGGAAATAACTTGACCTACTCAGAGCATTCAGAGGATTACTTGTGTAATCAATTTTCACGAAACGTACTTTTAAAATAACTTACTGTATCTTATCCTATCTCGTACACAATTGCGCACATTAATGCATCGGAAATAATAAGACACCTATATTATGGTAGTACAGATGTATCGATTTATCAATCATATATGTAAGTTTCAAATCGCTACGATTTATTTTCATAGCATAACAACTAAATATCTGTTGTGTTTATAAAAAATAAACAAGTGGATATAGTATGTGATAAGAATAATAGACTGTGCAGTGTTGGAAGTTTTTTGCACGTTTTTGATCTGTTTTTCTCGGTTGTTTGAATAACTATCGAATAATTAAAAAAATTACTTCTTCAAAGTATCAACGAAATAAAATTTCAAGAAAGTACTCAGTTTGTAGAGATCGGAGGAATTTTTTTAGTTGAAATCGTGGACAGGACACACAAGAAAAAACACACATCATGTTAAAACCAATACATTCCTCGTTTCACGGATACTATATATGTCTACAATAATATATAATTGTTCTTATTATACTAGTATAAACTGAAAAATGATTAAAATAAAATTAGTTATAATCAAAATGAGTCTGATGAGCTTGAAAAAAAACTAATAAAATATATATTACATTGGCATTAATTTCTTTCCACCTAACAGAAAACATTTTCTTTTTTACCCAAGTGATTTCTGAAAACATTAAAAAATAAACATTTACTTTAAATATTGGGTTTTCAGTTTTAAAAAAATTTAAAACGACTTGAAGAAGTCACATTTACCTGGAACGTATCTTCGCATTTAGACATTTAACATTATTCAATTTATATATTAAATTGTTTTTGTGGTCTTTTGAAGTGTTTACCGCATACTTTTAAGTTTTGAATAACATTAAATTTCAAGCCGGATATTTAAGAAAACTTTTGTGTTTTTACAAATATTATTTACTTATTTTATTTAACAGTTTCATCCATGTTGTTGTTATAAATAAAATTTCGTTTTAACTATTTACGCAGTTGCTTGACTATTTTTTTTTCTTCCGACCCTCGTCACTTTCTCAACAAATTATTACACTTTCTCGTGGTGAAATAAAAACGGTGGCCGTAGCTTTTTGCGTTTGGAAATTGGTTAAGTGTCTCGTGCGGGGACAATTTATCGAGTATATTTTCTGTATTTTAAATTGAATAACAATTTAGATTGACGTACGTGACAATCGAGGCTATGGGAGGGACACCATTTATTCGTTGTAGGTATAAGTGGTATTTATCGTGAGCGGACGAGGCGAACGGAGCACTAATCCTGGTGGTCCGGGCGAAGGGATGAGGCGAGCGCGCTGTCGTCATATACGACCCTTCGACGTTGATTAGCGATACGACTTAGGCAGCCGAAATTATATCCGTATAAGTCACGGGGAAACGACCAATAATTTCTACGTTGACCGGAGTGTCACCTCGTAATCGACGGCGTATTAACGGCGTCCATGCACTCGGAGGAGAAGTGTAAACTGCCGGGCCCATCCCAGTTAATTATATAGACGTTTAGTTCATAGTACGCTACATACCAGTTCGGGGGTCAACAGTTTTAAAATAATCGAATTATTTTGTGCGGGCGATTGGTGGGCGGGGGCGGAAAAAATAAAGTGTCCAGTCACCGACATAACGGCTCACTCGTTAGCTATATTATTTGCATAAAATGTTCGAGTCGCACGAAACATCGAGTCGTTTATAGAGGTACGTATAATACAAACACTTGACAGGATTCGAATACGCGTTTCACCATCCAAGCGGTTATAATAATATGTGCACCCCGGCGGATTACCGTTAGAACTTTGAAAATCCACAAAACATATTCGGTGGAACACCAAGTGAATATAGATGTCGACGATCACGACCGCAATCATATGCGAACTCTCGCGTATCGGGTCGTCCCGGAAGGCTTTATCTCGGGTGCGATTACGTGGCCGCCGCGCACCGATGTTGACCGTAAATGTTTACCGACCATACGCACCTGCAAGTCATTGAAAATAGTCCAACACCGAGGAGCTTTTTCGACGTATCTTCACCACCTGCAGTCGACACGGAGAACTCGCTCATTTTTTCGGAACACCAAACAACAGTGTCAAGAGTATTCTTTGTTCAGCAGGGGGCGTGAGAAAAAAAAAACGTAGTCGTTCATGCCCGTTCACGACCTAATCGAATAAACTATTGGGCTCCGAGCGAAACGGTGGAACCGTTAAAATTATGATTTCAATATCTCTTCGACGTTGACCTAAAAGTGTAGAGTTTAGGAGAATTTTAAACTTTTACCTAATTAAAAAGATAAACGCCGTTCGCGCAGTGTTCTCGTGTGTTAGTATTGATGTTTACCGCTTAATAGTTTTCTTTGATGTTGAAAACACGATTAATGGAGGATTTGTTCCTAACATTTGTTAACGAAATGTTTTCAATCCAATTTTATGTGTGTAGGGTCTTATAGAATGCGTAACAAATTTTAAAATTTTTTTTTCATTTTTCAGTTGTGCAACACTCAGCAATAGTTACGTGTGTACGCTAAACATACAGTTGTAGTTAAGATTTTGTTCGATTTCTATCGTTTGTAGATCATACAAAAACAAACTATACGTTGACGTTTAGAACATTTTATGAAAAGTTATAAGTTATAGAAAAGTTTTTGATATGATAATATTAAGCGTTTGGAAATGTAGAATATTGTGTTATAGCTTTTACTGAAATTGATATTTAAGTTAATATAATATATTTTCAGGTTTAAATTGAACACTGTAGTAGATCGTAAACTCAATTTTCAACGATATGGGAACTGTCTTGTTTATTTTTTAAACCAAAAGAGATCAAAGAGCTGACATTAAATTATTGAGTTTTTAAACTATTTGAAACAGAAAATATGTACAGTAAGCTGCATCCATAAAATGTAGTGCATGCTCAAAATTAGTTTTCGACTACGTCATGAATAAAATATACTCGTGTCTCCATAAAATAAATCAATACTTCGTTATTATTGACATTATGAATATACCTAAACATTTTAGCTAAATTGATTTTATGTTTTTACCAAAGTGCAAAATATAATTTTATTTTAAGTTTTTAACACTTGTTTAATTTCATTCACCTCAAATCTATAAGTCTGGTACAACGACTGCTAGATTAGTAACTCGTATTTTAAACGTTAGAGTAATGAAAAACTACTGTCTTCCATAGGATACTCAAAGTGGAGCACATTTTAATATACTATTCATGACGTTTTTAAAATGTAAAATTCATATAAAAAACCGACGGTTTATGAATATTTGAAAATTTTTGAGTTTAATACTATTATGTTAACATTGTTTTTTCTGATTCCTACACAACTAGTATACTATAAATACATTTGTTAACATATTATAGTACTGCATGTCTTAAGAATTAATATTAAATTATTCAAAAGATACTGCGTAAAATGTGAAATTGTTTATTCATTTTTTTTGATTCGGTTAGACTCTAACCATTTTCTCCAAATGCATAAAATATTTACCAATATAGGTATATTTCCATATTGGTAACTATGGAAACGGTTTGATCAACGGACTGACAGACGGGCAAATACATATAAAACAGCGGGAGAACGAGGATTATATACTTTTCAACTTTTTACGGAAATTCAAAACCATAACAAAACATTAGTTTTTCAAAAACCAGGGAAAAAAAGTTAAAAATTGTTGACATTTTATTATACTTTTACTGAGTTATACGATACATAACTATAAACACCCTAAAAAGGTACAACTAATCAGCTAAACTCTTAAATTTATTAAAATTATTATTTTTTTAGTTAAGTTACTGAACTAGTATACAGTTTATATTATTTAGTTTTGTCAATTTTTAAATATTTTCAGTGAAATGTTTCTTTTTGATGAAAGAGCCGTATGAAAATAAAGAATTGTTGTTTTATTCAAAAATATGTTCACAGATAACAACTACGACAATTATATGATAAAACTATAGATTTGTGTGCTCGTTCTGCACATACAAGTAGATAATGTATGAAAATGACTTATATTGTATTTAACTTTGGTGAATAATTACTTGCAATAAAGCATATAGTTTTACTATATAGACTTAACTGTTTTATTTTTTCTTCACGTATCATAATGTACATGTAAGTTAGCTTATAGCCAATAGGATATTAAGGTAAGCAATATAACAAACTTGAAATTGTTTATATTACTTTGTTTCTCGAATATCAATTCTTCCATATCTCACCCAATCAAGTTCCGAATAATACATTTTAGTAACACTAAAGATAAAATTAAGACTGAAATTATCTTGTAAAAATTATAGACAACGATTATATTATCATACTGACCGACAGCGCATTATTTTAAAACAGTTTTTAACATAATTTAGACATTATGGCTGGTATTACATCGCCTTTAAAAACCCATAACATGTTATTCTCTATAAAAATTAAAAAAAAAAATACATTCCTTCAAAGTTTGAACTTCTAAAAATAAAATAAAAAAATACTTTAAACTATTACATCATTACGTCAAAAATATATTCATATATTAACAAATTATCATTGCCGGCTGTTTGCGTGCAACAATACTATATTCGGTTATACTTATATGCTAAAGCATTAGCTCCATGTTTATAGCTTGATATGTCTAGGTTTTTCGTGAATTCTATCTGTATAGCATTGTAATAGTGTTATATTTGAATAATTGCTAAAGTTTTGAACGAGCAAAAAAACTTCTGTAAAAAAACAACTGCAACTAGGTTAGCACAGAAAAAAATATGCTTATCTTTTGAAACTTGTTCTATGGAATAATCATTGAACCGTTTTTAATTTCTGTATTTCTAAATAGTTTAAGGCGATATTAGTGTACCAAATGTTATTGTAGTTTGACGGAAACTATATAGACAAAAATATCAAATGTTTGTGCACTTCGTTTTATCAAAAGTAAACTCAATAACAGACGTCTAGAACAATTCAAACAGCCAAAAATATTCAAACAAAACGAAAATATAAATTTTTATATGAAGACGCGAACAGGCTTCAAAAGTTCAGTTCATAATATTGGTACATATCCAGAGTCAATAAAAAAAAATATATATATAAAATAAAAATAAATAACGAATAAAATAGAAACAAAAGCTTGTATTATTTTTATTCTACACGTGACTATATATGACGAATAAAAGAAAGCAACACGCATAATCGACTTTGAGTTTAAAATTACAATATTTCTTTTTAAATTATTTCATTAATTTTATTTATTTATTTTGTTATTAGCGAAAATATACAAATATTTAAACTTATGATAATATCATATATTATATCGTCGACGTTATCATATATTAAAAAAAAATATATATTTATACTTGTTACAACAGCATTGAATCCCAATTAAAAACGTTCTACTACGAGTTACAAGTAAATTAAATGATATATGCTTACTTTTTTTGTGAAAATTCAATTGTTACCTTATAATTGTATTGAGTATATTACTTTTTAAATTAGTATAAGCATTTTAAACATATAATGTGACAACTGTGCATGTACTTCGTAGTCGCATGGGGCAGACTATTGTTTAACTAGAAATATGTTTACAAGTTTATTAATGATTTCTAATTAAAAACAATAATGAAAACGTATCGAGTTACAAGCACGATAATACTCGGTGACAATTTTTTATAGAGAAATGAATAAAGTCTACGTTGTGCAAATAGTATCTAATTAATAATTCAAAAAAATTTTTAATTTTTCCTGGAAGGTATTTTCATATTTTTCGAAAAGGAAACAGCATAAAACCGTGATTTTAGTAAACAGCACGGGTAAATGCATCTATGTCAGAGTTGCACACATATAAAATTATCATTGTACGGTAATTTTATAAATTATAATTGAACTCAGAAATAATATAGTTTCCAATACTTGCGTACACCACGGGTAGTTCATGTCGAAACATGAAAATCACATTTACTACATTCATCCCACTCAAAATCTAGAATAATATTCACGGAATAACCTATCAAAATTATTTCTGTTGACATAAAACGGGTATATATATGATGTTTCATTGAAATCAGGTCATTTATGGAAGTGATCATAATTATATTTTAGCCGAGTACTGTCATAATTATGTACTGTAGGTATATAATTGCGAATAATTTATTAAAAAATATATTTTTCTACAGTTACAGAACCACATTATAAATTAAAAATCAAATTAAAAAACAACTTGAAATGCTATGAAATCACTATAATGTCAGGTAATACGATTTTTCATAAGATCTTAAACAGATTGTCCCACCGAGATTCACATGGAGCGATATCTCCCGTATAAACAGAGATTATCAATAGTACACTATTTTCTTGTAAACTAGAAAAATTATTAAAAATCAAAAAATAATTATAATTGAAAGTTGAACCGTTGAAATATTTAATAAAAATAAGCCCTATAAAATGGCCATCTTAAAAATAGATAAGAGTAATAAAATTAAAAGTTAACCCTTAACTTCCTTGATAATACACTTAAATTTATCAAACTAGTGTCAACAAAATAGCCTTTGCGCAAGAATGCTCATAAATAAAAAACAGAATTTTATTATCTCTATATCGCTCAGTGTAAGTAATGATGGGACATTCCGTATATACCTAGATACATTTTAGACAATAATACCATAATCGTGCAATATGTAATAATTTTACTTAGTTGTACGATTATAACATTGAGACAATATCATACATTTACTTAGGCATTTGTTTCAATCGGTGATCTTATTGGTATTATGGTAAATGTTGAAACGATAAAATCAATAAGAAGATTATAAATGCATTATTATTATAAATAGCTATTAAGTATCTTGTATTTGTGTCACATTATTGTCGAAACTAATTGTATAACAAAGTTTAAATAAAAAATTTAAAAAAAAAAAATTGCATTATTACGCGTGCTGAGACCGTAAATTCGTATCGCTGTAAATTCACATGAGGTCACCAAAACATACTTTGAGCACTCAACACCTTTACTGTCCAGTGTGTGTGGACTAGAGACCATATTGTGTTTGTACTTTATACAATATAATGGTTTACCGATCGAAATCTACGAGTTTTATAGAAGTGTGCTGCGTCGTGTGTACACGAGTGAACGTTTGTGTGTGTGTGTACATGAAAACAAGTGAAATTTATAAATTAAATTAAATATGTAAATTGTGATGTATATCGCTGGTGGGTACTTATCTAATATGACTATAAGTATTGATAAAATCAGTTCATTTTATTATACGTTATTATCTTGAAAATCGAACAACGTATTTGTTCAAACACTCAGAAAAATACGGTGCACAGATTTCTGGCCGGAGTTGCTGTTCATATTTTATTAAAGAAATCGCCAAGGATACCGATGAAATATCAGAGTTTCATTAATTTGAGATTTTGGCGTGTACGATAATTATAAGAATAATGATGATGAACGAATAAATAATACAATATAGTAATGCGTTTTCTACTCGAGATCTTACATTATGCTATAACTTATCAATGCGATCAAACCATTAATGATAACATAAACTATATATTTCAGTGTCAGAACGATTGTTATGATTCGAGCAGGAATAAAATATTATAATAATATTTTGACCACGTTCAGCACAAAATCTTTATGAAAATGTAATGTATAGCGGGCTTTGGTTCGCACCGTACAAAACGTATGCTATTATAATGACACGCATTTGATTACACTCGTGTGCTTTCGTCTACAATCATGGAATAATTCGCGATACTTTCACGTATAATCACGAATATTACAGAATATTATAACATAGCAGTATATTATTATCTAAAAGCTACCAATAATGATACGTGTGTAGTGCGCGGGCGTATGTGCAGCTTGATCGACCGTTTACCGTAGGCAATCTAATGGTAGCAGTACATTAATTAAAATTAAATTATGACATTACCGTAATAATTGATTTATTATTGTCTGCCTCGACGACATAGCAGCAATAGCGAGATGAACGGAATTCGATACCGTCTATGCCGTTAATTGGCTTCGTTATTTTCGCCTATCGGTAATCGAATACCTTGATAATAATAGTATTATTCAGCGAATTTATTCAATTGGATTTTCAGATTCCAGACGCATGTTGGAGATTAACATTATGTATTCAATGTATAAAATAAATATTTAACGTACGGATTCATGCTTTTCGAGTCTATTTAACGAACACATATTATTCATAAACCGTTCGTGTATAGTATAACTCAAAAATAAATGATCGAAAATATTTAAAAACATCTCGATTACCTTTTTACCGCGTATGACAATGAACTGATACACATTTTAAAAATCCAAAAAACATACATTTTTCATAATATTACACCTTTTTTTAAGTATAACATCAGGTCACGGGGTGACAATTAATTTAACGTCACCTTAAACACGTTGTTGTAATCATTCAGATCGTGTACGTGTGGACTGTATGTGTTTTTTTCCTTCATCCCCGAGGTAAGCACTGATAGTGGTCGTTCGTTAATGAAAAAAAAAATTTGTTCATTTTAAATTTGTTACCTTAATACTTTTACTTTGAGCAAAAAAAATTCTGTACTTAAATTTTTAAATGAAATAATTCAGGCAGGAAAAAGTACCATTTCTATACTTCAACCGCAAATACCGAACGCAAAGTTACCAACAACAATAATAACCAACAATTGTTAAAACCACAAAACGAATTTCAATGATAAAAACCAAAGAGAAGAGCAAAACGACAGCTTCTATTTATTTTTGTTTTTATTATTATTTTTTGTATTGCGAGGAAAGTTTTTGATTGTGTCAACCGCGCTACTTGTCGTCATCATTAACGATGGTCACAGCGACAAAATGTACATAAAAATAATCATAATGATAACAATAACAAAAACACATAAAAACATCGGTGGATCTAAGGCTATGGTTTTAATTTATTTTTATTTTTTTGCCAACAAACTTTTGACATCTACAATAATTACAACATGACAATATATTATTAATCGTTATTAACTTTATTATTGTTACAATACGCACGGTGCGTGAAAAAAACTATATAGCTTTGCGATGCACCGAGTAATTAATTTTTGTCGAAAAGGTTTTTTTTTTAATTAAAAAAAAATATATAATAGTGATTTAAATAAAATGTTGCCATTTCTAATAAATGAAAAACGCCTTTATATGTGTAAAACACTCAGCATTATGAAAATTACCCACTCCAATATACAAATACCACAACAATAGTATAACGCCGATAACTACGTGTAATTCGTGTACATTATTTTTTCGTTTAATTAATTCGTTCACTAATGTACCTACCGATGTTTGACGAGATGTTTATCAATACATAAGGTATTTAAATATAAACGTATACGGAAAATGTAAAATCCATTGGTTCAACATTCTCGATATATTACTGTATACACGGGTTGTACATATGGAATGGGCAAGATACAGATACTTGAATAAAATAATGTATACAAATCAAATTTTACCTATAGATACAAGATACACTTAAAGTTTATAAAAATGTACTATAGATACACCCCCCCTCTCCTTTAGATACAAGATACAAAACTTTTTTTTTTTATAATTATCAAAATGTATTATTTATTTTCAACAAAAATTGCAATGATAAACAAAAAAATATCTAACAATACTGCAGTATATACTCTTTCGATATTTTAAGAACGATCACTTGACTACTGCAAAATAAATCAATATAAGATGTATATTGTATATATAGCACATTCAAAAAAGTATATTCAACTATCATAGATAATAAATTAAATCAGTTTCATAACCATGTAATGTAATATTTAATTAAACACACGATTATATATATAATATACTACTGTAGTTATTGTATATGTATAAATATGATAAAATAAAATAAAATAAATTATACTTATCTTAATATGGATAGAGGGATGTTTTTGTATCTTGTGTCCTCACGCAAACAAAATAAAACAAGATGCACGTCAACAACAAAATGTATCTAAGTACAAAATACAATTCATAAATGTTAAAATAAGATTTATTGCTCCTTCCTGGATTTACATAACAAAAAGTCTGTTTATTCCGATAATATTCTATACTCGTAAAAACGAGTATAGAATGCACGAATTTCTATCGATGCCCGTAATTTTTGATGTTTTTTTTCTCCAGTTGTTATATATTGTGTAACGTGTGAATTTATAAAACTTTACGGTGTTATAATAATTTCCCCTGTTATAAGCCTGCCGCGTGTAGTTAACACGATGTTGATGAATTCGATTTACTTAAACTTGTTTTCGGAAATAAAGTTGGTTCGCTGCAGCTTATCGAACCCGTAGCGTAGGAATTCCGCACCAAAACGCCAATTAGTAAGGTAGAAATTAATCATTAGATTGTTTCCGTTGAGTGAATTGGATTTAAGTGTAGGTACTTGACAGTTTCTGTCAGCAGTATAACAATACACTAGAAACAAGTAATCTCACAGTAACTGGTAACCTAATCTTATCGGCGATATTGTAAAAAATGATATTGTTCGCGTTTTTAATTAAATTTTAACTTTTACAAACCAACTTTCGAGTTTGTTTAACGATTTCGACTGGTACAATACATTAATCACTCGTCGACAATGATCATTATTACGTTATTTATATGTATTAAACCGTCGGCAGAACGTTTGAACTGATGTGTACGCGCATCATACTGTAGTAGTGCCCCCTCCCCCTAACAGAACAGAAAATTAATGTTTGTGAAACTATTATGATATATAATACGATTCTCCCTCGTTGTTTTTCGAACAAACTTAATCGTCAGTCGTATAGATTGTTGTCTAGTTTTGAATATTTGTGGAGTATGTGCATAATCACGTAATGCTATTTGAAGAAGCAGGGTCTGTTTGTCGTTCCAAATATTGAAACCAAAAAATAAATAAGGGTTTAACAATTAGAACAAAAACAAAAAACCTTAGGCTTTATTATTACATTCAACTGCAACCCGTGTTGTACTACACATTTTGCTCAAAATGTCTTCTGCGTATTACATATGTACAACGGGCGATAAAACGTAATTATACGTTATTATTTTGTTTTTGTGCGCTAAAATAAGCACGTTTATTTTATTATACTGTATGAACAAAAAAAAAAATGGACCACAGCACGTTAAAGGGCGTATAATATTTACCCGCAAATATTTGTCACACTTATATTTAATTTTCAGCCCCAATGTGCGATAATAAACGTTGGGAATCACGTGTAACTAGACATTTGTGTGGGTTTTCAAATTCTACAATGGGTTTGACGGCAATCGTGACTTTCAAATGTTAACTAATTAGTATCTCGAAACGATTGAAAACCAACACTGAATCATCATTGCACTCAATAACATAATGTTTCACTGATAATATTTATATACAACCATCGCAAATTAAATTTAACATTATTAGTAAATAAATAAATTATAATGTATAAAAAATGTACATTGTTGTTGAATATAGGATATATTATTATTTGGTAGATAAAAAACGAGCGTGAGTAATGCTTTGAAAAACTCCGTAGCTCTTGATATTGGTAAGCTATCGATTATAACGCGAATATATTATACCGCAAATCTAAACTCTTCCACGTCCGTATTGCGATAATATTAAGTACCTAAGGATTTTTTTCATGCAAATAAGAAAAACTCTCCTTGAACTTGGTTAAGTTTGAGGATGTGGCATCCTTTGAAATCGTTGTTCCTATTTCTAATATAATATCTATTACCACTCTAAAATATAATTCTTGAGGGAAAAATGTTTGCGCGGTCTAACTGAAATATCTAGTTTCGTTTATGTTGACGACTTAAAAGTAACCTAAATGTGGCATCAGTAGGTATATTTTTAGTATTTTATTTTTTCATAACCTTATTTTATATAAAAAAAATGTTCAGATAAATCATACAATTTTAGTTTGCGTAAGTACTTATATAACAACCTAGTTAACATTGTTCTATTCAATAATAATAACTTTGCGGTTTATGAATAATTTTTTTGAAACAGTGGAACAACAATTATGTCAACGAAAAAGAAATATTAAAACTTTGTAAACGCATTCGAGTTAATAAATCAATATAGTTTTTTATCAAAAACCATAAGAGTTATTACAGGTTTAGGACCATTCATAGTTGTTAACATTTAATTTACTAACAGGATTGGTTCTAAAATAAATTGTGTTCTTATCAAGTGCTATTGTAAATATATTAAACTAATGATCCATATAATATGAGTGTATAACACACACCCATTTATGTAAAAATACATAATCATACATTATAAGTCATGATTTATGAAAGTAAGCCAGGCTATACTTCGAAAAATAATTTTTTTCGACACTTTTAACCGCGTTATATTTTATATACTATAATAACTTTATCCGAGGTTGGTTGAAAGATTATAAACATTTATTTTTGGAATGTCGTCGTACAGTATATGTTTAAAGTTCACAAAAATAATATTTTCACAAAATGTTAATGATAGAGTGTCTCGCTAAAAACACAAGGTTTATTTTTAAATTATAATGATATTCAAAGTTTCACTTTGGGATATGAACAAAAGTATATGCATAGCGAATCTTAGATTATTACTTATCTCTAGTTCTCCAATCTTAAATTCAAATAAACCCGTTTAAGTCTATAGTTATTGAAATGTTCGAAAAATATTCACTTTGCGAATTCCTAATAAAAACTGCAATGTTTACAAAAGTTTGTTTTATAGTGTAAGATGGTAAATGATTAAGAAAATTATTAGTTATTATCGTTTTTAAATTAAGAAATATTTTTATATCCTTGCCAATTAAATAAATAATAAATATTATGGTTAAATTATAAAAGAAGAAAGCAAAGTTTCTAAACCAATATTTTTTTACATTGTACAAAGTTGTTTAGAATTTATATTTTTAATTATACTTCAACTGTTCATGTTCTATAAAATATATTTTTTTCCCTATTCATACATATTTTTCTGTTGAAACATTGTTAAGTTAAATATTCCGAATTATCAGAGTCATTTTAATGATAATATTTGAACTCATGCAACAAAATTATTTTTTCTAATTTCTTTCTAATTGTTTGGTGTATTATTAACACTAAGTTTTAAATTTTCCTAAAATAATTAATATGCTATTATGTAACACAGATTCATAAATTATAACAAATACGATCTACTGCAAACATAAATACAGTTTATTCCTTTTAATTTAATGAAAATAACATTAACAAGTAAAATATTTCAGAAGATAAATGCATATTATTACTTCCAAAAAAGTATAATTGCAGTGTACCAATCACCACGCATAACAGTTTTAAATAAAGAAAATATTAATTTTCCACTTGCAAATAAAATTACAAAGCTTTGGTTTAATGAATCCGTGATTAGAGTAATTTCATTATTTTTATTTTACAACATTTATGATTAAGAATAACAATTTTATAATATTAATGTTACTTCTTTGGGCATTGATGGTAGTATAATTTAAAAAACAATAAAATCCACCAATACAAGTAAAATAAATATGTGACTTTATTCAGATTTATTTGACTTGTAAATCACATTCATACTCAAGTAGTGGCACTAGCCAGACCAAGTTTCTCGGCGAACGATAAAATATTCTTAGAACGCGTCAAGTGCGGACAAATGGATAATCGCCAAATATCGAAGTGATTTGATTTTTTATGGTTCTTAAAGATGATTAAATTTCTTGCTTCGTACTTTACTCATAAAACAATTATTGCTTAAAAAAAAATATTTAAATGAATATAAAAATATGGAAAAACCATGTACATTTATGGCTTCAATGTATTTTAATCGAAAGCTTACATTTTTTTTTTGTTTATTTAAATAATCGTGGTTAGTTGGATTAAAAGTGGGAAAAATGCACCGACATTATTAGATATATTTAAGGAAAAAAATCAAACCATAGAACTATATTGGGACACCGGCTCGTTTTCCAACTCAGAAAACTGTATAGTCCCTAACTGTTTGCTCGGAAGAAAATATCATCGCCAAGGATGAAAAGGTTAGAACTCATAGTATTAAACGATTAGGTGTAAACGATTTTTCTGTCAAGGGTTGTTATTTTTTTACGAATGGGGCTATACTTTCATTTCATCAATAATAATCTATCATTCGGGTGTTAAATAATGATTAATACGACGATACCATCATAAAAAATCATATATTTATAAATACGAGTAACGAGTATATCAAGTGTATATTACTGTACTCTTTATAGCATTAGACGGATACCCAGGTCGTTACGTTTTGATATAATTATTCCCGATTGCGATTCGGTTTGTAATTATTCTTTTTTTTCCCCGTTTCACATAATTTCAAAACGAATATCGTAGCTTATAATATATTATGTTCTATGTGTACGATAGGTCCAAGAGCGGTAAGAAAAAAACATCACATATATTTAATATTTCAGAACGGTTTTCGCTTGTCATTATGTTATAAACGGAACGCGATGTTTTTCCCCGTTCTCTTTTGCCTCGTGACAACTATTGGATTAGTTCCAGAATGCGTATATACAACATCTAACCCGCAAAATTTAAATGTATTGCGTTGTCGCGTTACGTACATATACATTACCCGCAGCGCGGTCTTGTCCGTTTTCTCGTACACGCGCACTGAACGGATTTGATCTCCGAGGGTAATTCACATGCACGCGTGTATGCAAATTGTACAGTGTGTCTGGAAAGTTTAGGATCTTCGAACGCGTGTAGCGGGGATCACATATGACAGTACACGGTAGATAACAATAACTGCGTGCGCCAATAAATTAAAATGTAGGCCGCCGAAGATCCAACTATATTAGTCCATAACCGTCGCGCGTTGTATCGCATTACGCGTGTTATCCTGGTGGATTTTTGCGTTTACACTTGATACAGTACACTGTTTTGGATCCTGTGAGCACAGTCATACACCGATTATGAATGTTCCCGAACGACACAATTATCACGTCGTGCTGGAGAAACGGAATGTATCGACCGGGAAATTGTAACAGTATTCGCCGAAAAAAATACTAATGTACTGTAGAAAACGTAGACGGTAATCTAATATAAAAATGATATGACCGGATATGATGTCTAGCTGGCGTAAGGTTAAATCATTCGAGGGAAAAAAGTTAAGGTCTCGACGAAAGCATGACGATCACGGTTCTAAATAAAACGTATAAACTATTCAGAACCAATTAGGGACAAAAGCGTTCTATTCGTTCGCATTTACGAACACTTCAAAGTTACTTCTGTAATTCTATACTTTTCATTACGCTGTAGATAATACGTCGCGGTCGTAACATTGTATTGTATAATTTTTATACTCCAACGACAATAACAACCGTGGAGGAGGCAGAAAGAAATTGTAAGTCGTAATTGTAACGTTTTCATACTTATCGACATGATAATAGTGTACGACAGAGGATTTTATCTATAGACTTATTATTATAAGTTGTAAAAATGAAAAATTCCCATTTATCCTAGGACGGCGAAAAATCCCTGTAGACCGTCGCTGGACCCTTGCTTCACGTCATTATCATTAATGTTGTTATTATTGTTATTAATATTAATACTGCTACTATTACGCGTTAACAAAATATGTTTACGCGTGCACGTCATACGCACTTCCATACGTGTGATGGGAAAACCGACACGTGGGCGAATGGGTTTTTCATTCTAACCGCCATTGCATCATTCATGCTCCGAACGCCACGGGGCTCATGTCGTGAATAAATATTTAGACGACCGAAAGTCTGTCAGGTGACGGTCACGTTTTATTGCCTCCGCCTGACTGCCGCCATACCCGTGCGGCGACAACGGGTGCGCCCATCGTTCGAGAATATTGCCACCCGAGCACCGGGCGTCGCGCGTCGGGAGGCAGCAACATATATACGGCTGTCAAAACACGATTTCTTATTTCATCGGTTGCGACCACCGTATCGCGGAGCAATGTGTCTTGTTCGCCGGGTCCGATTTAAGGAAATATACAGGCCCACTGCACGGTGTTTACTTTGACCGCTCTCGTACTGCATACCAAACATTTTGGTAAAACATAAAAACAATATACGTATATATAGATTTTGAAAAGACTATATCGCGTTAAAAGTTTAATCAGTTTATTTGATTACCGTACGCATTTTTTTTTGTTGCAAATTCAGCAATAACAGCATTATATAATTATTATGATTGGATATATAAATAACTATATTTTGCGGTACCATGACTTTTTCTCAATTCTTCTAAAAATAACGTTTTTACATAAACATGTCTTATTGTGTCTGGGGTTTAAAAAAAAAATTGTATAACCAAAGAATGAAATGTTTTTCCCTTAGCAACGTATTATTCAATGTATCAAAACGTATCATGAGGTGGTGGCTGTGTAACCGAGTGACTTGTTCCCAAACACACATTCGATCATTTTTATGTTGAACATTTACAACCACAAAAATTGTATTACGTAATTTTCATATTATCAACCATTACTCACAATTACTTGTTTATATGAATAAATAAACCTCAAGATCAGGGCATAAGGTCAGCTATATGTTTTGTCGCCAGTTATGTTATCGCCCCATATTAATGATCTTATGTTTTTCCCAAAAGGAAAAGATTGGTTTTTTTTTTATGTGCATAAAATGGAAAGTGACCCTTTCAATATGGAGGACCAGTGAACATGTATGTGGGTAAATCACGGCAGATGTTCATTGTTCCGAGTGAAAAATACGCATCGTTTTTCTTTCGTTTTCTTAACGCATTAACTAGCCTATGTTGTATATAATGCATTGTGTTAAACGGTGAAGTAGACATATAAGTCGTAACTCGTAACGCAAAAACTACCGTTTCCGATTTTTTTGTTTTCACAATCTTCATTGACATTTTGGTAGGGATGTTTTTAGAGTGGTATCGAAGTGGTAAATACCGTAAGACACGTCAATGTATGGCGTTGTTGCATTGAAAGGCAGGGGTAGTGGGAAAAGTCGTAAATGAATTTTGCGTGCTTTGTGTGCGGATGACGTGTGCAGTCAGGTGAATCTTTCAGAGACGGCTTATACGCGTGAGAAGGCAGAAGGCAGAACGGCTGAGGCTTAAGAAGGGTTCAATTTATTTACACATCAGTTCTAGGATCTATAGAGGATGTTGTCGGGGCTGGGATGTGTCGGAGTATAGTACAAGACCAGAACTGGTCCAGAATATTTTTAACGGTAACCACAGTATTGCTTATACCTTATTGCAATGTGGGTGTTGGACATTAAACTTCTAAGTGATTAAGGTTCAATGTGGTTCTACCTTGAGGGTTTTGAAATTAAATTGAAACTATTGAAATTATCGATATCGAAAGATGAAACGGCGTTAAACTGATAGGTCGTATTAAAGATGTATGAGAAACATTGGTCAAAGATCCATTTAGACACTGACTAGCGATGAAATGATAAAGACTGAAGAAAAACATATATTATGGACATGAAACACTCGGTGAAGTTCTAAACCAAAAATGAATGACCTGTTCAGATACATAATAATATGAATTTAATGAGGCACCACGGAACGCGTGGGACTTATTTTTACAATTGGTAATTATAGTGAACATTATAATTAATTATACGTGTTCTTATTACCAGTTTACGGATTATTAAGATAACGCTGTGGTCGACCGGATTAAGATAAACACGACCGCAGTGTAGTTTTAGGCACAGTGAGTCAGACAGAAGGTGAAAATTGTATAATTATATTTGTGTTAAGTTTAAAGGTTTTTTTTTACGCCGTCAATTATAATATGCAGTAATTTTTTTAATTTACAATTGAGAATATGAAAATCTTAATTTTTTATGTTAAAATTGTATGGGTTCTAACTTATAAAGCACGCGACAAAAAAATAAAACAAAATTCACCATTGACGACAAAAAGATAAAAATAATAAAAAAATTTCAACTACTACTATTTTACGAGTCACAGTGCCGATTATGTATACGTATGATAATACGTTTTTGTTAAAATGGTGTCATAACATGACTATCAAGAAAGCAACTGACACAATGGATCACTTGTTTTTACATTTTTTGAGTTTTAGTTTTTTGTTTTGATTCTACGTTTGTATTATGTATTTCGCCAATGTTTATGACCCATTTAAAATCGTTAATATTGCGTAGTCTTCACTATACGCACGCACGTAAATCACAATTGATGCCGTGCCATTTATTTCTTCGATAGAACCGTTCTAGGTCATTGACAATATTGCCAGTCTTTAGCTTCACAACAATGTGCAGATGATAATCACTACAGACCTATCGAATTAAGAGCAATAGAATAATTTGATTTCATATCGTAAAAACCAATAGTACTATTTTTGTATGATCATTCGCAAAAGTAAAATAGATAACCCAACATCAACAGGGATTATTCGTCGCTATCTTAGGAGAGACTAAAGAGACGGTAGTGAAAACTAATCATAAAAACATTAAAAATTATATAGTAATGAGTTTGTGCCACATTTTCAATTTCTAAATACTGCATTTATACTTGCATAACATGACGGTCAGTGTTGCATGTTGATACATGCACATACATTTCTTTCAACGATTTGTAAAATTTGTATTTGGTACCATGTATTACAATATTGTTTATCGATTCATGTACAATACACACGTCTTTATGTATAAATACATTCGTCAAAGCTTACCTAGCAAAAATCTAGTAGTTATAACTTTTAAATGCTTACAATTGTGTTGAAATCAATATTTATTGTTCATGTTTCCAAATTGAGCCCTTAACAATATTCGTTTACATCCGTGTTTTTCTTCGTGATATTTAGAAAATAATTGAAGTATATTGACAATGAAATGGCACATATTATAAAAGTACCTTTTATAATGTGCAATGCGCATCGTGAGAAAACGCACATAATTTTGTGATAGGTTATTTTTTTAAAAAACATTAGTTTTAACTTAAAACCATTTTATAATTACTTAATTGATTACAACAGATTTATATACATTTTAATGTAGAGTAGTTTTTGTATTTTTTTTTATTTCCAAGAATCGATAACCTAATCGAGCTTTAATTAAGAACCAAATAAAATGTTTAGTATAAACGTCCTCGTTTTATAGCCTGTGTCTATTTTATTTATTACAATAAAATATTAAAAAAACCTTTAGTTAAAAGTTGGAAATTTCATACGATTGTGTTGTCACAATGATTGTACTTACTTTGTAGGGATAAAAAAAAAAAAAACTACCATTTCCGTTCGATTTTCAATCAATAGCAGCTATAATAGATACAACATTAAACATTCTTTGCACTTCTTATACTATATCACCGGAAACGTTCAGAAGCAAAAAAAAAATACATCATTTCAAAACTAATAAATTTCTCGTTAAGACCCGCGGAATCAAAATTCCCAATATTAGTAACGCAGAAAACCGGAATGAAAAGCAAAATTAAATCAAACCCGAATCACTTACACTATAGTGATTTATAAGAATTCTTCTTATCAGTGTATATATATTTATATATACACAGATATATATTATATATAGTTGAAATTGAATTTTTCAAACTCGGGACATGTAGAATGCGTACAATCTGTATAAAAATGATGTTTTAATGGTTACCGGAACAAGAAAGCAGATGAGAAAATTTAAATATTATATTAAATCACATTATATACACTGTAAAACCAAAAAACTGAAAGTAGGATGTTATGTGCCAAAACACCCGGACGAATATAATCATAAAACTTTTAAAATACTCAAAATTGATTCTCTACTAGGTACATGGTATGGTATATATAATTATATATATATATATATATATATACGTATTGGTTACACTGAATAAACTACAGTGAAATAAATTATATTCCATTTCCTACAAATTGACTACAAAGTATACAGTTATTGCAGGCACGGGCGCGGAGAAAAGAGTAAGCGGAAACGGATATTACAAAATATGCGAATAACCTGCAGTACACGTGTCATAGACGCACTTTATAATAAGAAGACGATACATTTATTTCGATTTTCATACAACGAAAAGTCAATTTGTTTTCCTACGTCTCCGCCCCATTTGTTATTTTCGTGTTTCGTCGTGATATAAATATTGCGACAGGGTTTGATCGGTGAAAAGCCGTGTAAATATTATACGACGGCAGATTTATTTTCGTTATTCGCTTTTAAACAAAAATATTTTTTCTTTCTAAGGTTGAAAAAAAAAATGTTCACTTTTGTTATTTGAACATTGGAGTGCACGATCGTTGGTTTATAATGTTCAGACGTATTGCCTACTCATTCCTGTACGTATATGTGCATTTGCGATTGCTACACGAGGTCAGATATAAACGTTTAACCTAACGTTATTTTGCAACAAGTCGTAAGGTGAAAAAGTCTGTGCGAAGAAACTATGCTGTTCGTATCGTTGCTAACAAATTGCACGGATTACAGAAATAATAGTTTCTAGGACTACATCCGCAAGAAAATGAACAGGAAATTAATGATGATAGATGAAACATCAAATTTGACCTAGGACAATAATGATTATTGTCATAGATTAGGCATTAATCATATCGTCCGACTTTTAGAATCACCATTGATTGGGATTGGTTTCCATTTGAAATGAAAAAAAAAATCACCAGAAGTAACAGTATATCATATTAACTTCGCAGCGAATTTTTCACTGCGCGCGTTGAGCTACTATAATAGTAGTATAAACACGGACCAGACATTATTTTTTATTAAACAATATCGTTGAATGCAAAACAAACAGTAGTAGACGTGATGTAATATTTTGGGAAACGAACTCATTGCATCCACATAAATAATATTATATTATGTTTGTTCGGAATATAATCGAAGATAATATAACACAACAAATCAACTGAAATATTCTACTATAATTCGTGGATTTTTAATATATACCAGGTATGTACTTTTTATAGCTTTCGGTCAAGTCCATGAATTTTTGCAGGATAACTATATAATACATTATGTAGCCTTCATTATACATTGTTTATACATTTGTAGAATAATATATGGTTATTATGTCGCATAGTAAAACAACACGACTCAAGAGAAGTGGTATTATTTTCGTTTCACCACAGACGTATACACTATATACTGTGTAGGTAAGCGTGCAGTGTTATCTTGAAAAATAATATAAAATCGTTGGTTTGACGGTCAAAAAACCGAACGTACAAATTTTTTTATTTTTTACATTAAACTATTAAATATATGAATATAATATAGACATTCGTAGAATAAAGGTCAATTGCACAAGTATACAAATCAAAGCCGTTCCATTTCTTTATAAATAAACCCGCCAAATTGTGTGGTTTCGGTATTTATTTATAATTTCTCTCTCGAATTTAATATTATAATTATTCAAATATTTTCAAATATTTTGAAATATTATTTCTTTTTTGACTCAATACATTGCCGCTAAAGTCGTCCAATTTCACGAGTCATCGTTCAATGCGCAAATAATGTCACTTGCGTACAAATTCATAAGACGTATTTCGATAAATATTAAAAAATATTAAAATATTTATAACTCACCAATGAAAATAATACGATTATAATACAAACGACATACTTATGCACAAATGGATACGTAGGTATCAATACAATGCGTATAATTGTACAAAATGCACAAATGGATACGTAGGTATCAATGCAATTCGTATAATTATCACGACAAATAAATGATAACTGTCTGTACAACAAATTATTAGAGTGGTATAGTATTAGAGATATTCCTCAAAATATATTTGAAAAACATTCTTTATATTCATTTGTAAAACAAAAAATGATACCCAACTTTTATCGGCCTACAGAATTTTTTAACTCAATTACACAATAATTGTATTGGTCCGTCGATAATTCGATAAAAATGTATTTTCAATTAGGTCTTTTATAACGTTTGAATGAAAATACACGTTCAAATAAGAAGATATGGTTGAAAACCTCACCAACACCAGAAATAGTACTGCGAACATGAATGAAGAAAAATAGTTATGTACACTTGGTACACGTAAGTTTGTAAGTTATCAAAATCTTAACTTACGTTTAATGTTGCTACGGTATAGTTGACATAATATGTGTTCTCGTACACCCAATTTAAATCGTTTTAATCGCAATTAAAGCCTAATTTAATATCGCTGCAGTTAGTGAGAGGCGCTTCGTATTTCGGTACTCCGTGCGAGTAATATACGAAAACATTTAAAAATAGGCATGAATCTATTAAGCATATATTGTCATAACATTAAATGTAGATAATGATATCGAATCGTATAATGATCAAAATTTTTTGCACGGAAACGTTATAAGACAATTCCTGTATGAAAATGTTCGCACGTTGCAGACGCGAGGTCCTGGGAAATCACTCAGGATGCCCCCCTGCCTTGAACCATCACGTAATAGCTCCGATATAATATATTAATTCGTAAACAGCATCCCCGTGCAGCGATCTCAGTGCAAGTGTAATGTAGGCACAGAGCGCGTGGTAATCAATCACGTTAACGATGCACTATAATATAATATCGTAATAATAGTTATGTGCGATAGTTTTATTTAAATACTCCGATTTAATGGTCGTGTAGTGAAATGTTCTGGTCGAATCACCTCACGCGTGAGTAATATGCACGTGCGCATAGTAAACTTACTACTCGTGTGCGTGTACATCATTATACGATATTTTGATTGTAAACGCTATACAGCGACCCTATCATAGGGCACATAACAATATATACCGCGTAGTCAAATACAGATCGCCTCCCGGCCGGTAATTCGGTGGTGTGAGATATAATTACCGATGGATGGCCGTGGAAACCAATTATAAAAAAAAAAAAAACGAGACGCAATGAACTAGTAAAAAACTAGTAGCTAGTAAAAAACGCGTAAAACATTTCGTCCGTCGCGTCCTTATCTCATTATAATTATACGTTGTCGACCGTATTTTCTCCGCCCCACGGTTCGACTGCACGCGGTTCGCGTTATTCCAATGCGCGGTCCAACCTGGTACGGCTTAAATTGTTCTACGGACGCGTTTTAGACAGTGTTCGCAGTCAAACATATTATCGCGCCGCCGCCGACGCGGGGGGGAGGGAGGTTACAGTGCACATAATCGGATACCGGGTGCGACCACGATAAACAAGACCCGCCACGTGTCGTGCCGTCGACATGTCGGCTTACGCGTGTGTTTGCGTTGGGCGCGTTTGGTTTATTTTGATTTTGCAATATCTCGTTCGTCCGCCGCCGTCCCGCGTCCGATTTACATTGCGGACAGAACGCCGTCCGAAAACGTTCGGTCTCGATGCGGTGCACGTGGATTATTTCGATATCGATAGCCTCGCGTTAATTCGGCACGACGGAGGAGAGAGCGCGCGAGGTATTCAAACAGAACTTCTCCACCGCCGCCGCCACCGCCTGTCGCCACCCGACCACCGACGCCGTTTCCACTTCTACCGGCCAGGCAGGCTATACCAGTTAAATCCATTCCTATCATTAATACCTCTGAATTATCTATCTACCAATTAAACAGCATTCCGTCAAAACCAGTCGATAGATTTTCAAACAATCGCGCACGCAATTATAATAATTACGTTACGTTTCGTGACTCATTAACGCAAACACACGCACACACACGGAAACACGGTTCCATATATACAGGGTCTTCCAGAAAGATGGGATAATATTTAAATGAACTCCCACAGAGGTAACAGAGGTATTCTCATAATTTTATTATCGAAAAAAGATCTAGTCCATCAATGAGAGTCCGACGGCTAAAAATATCATGTATTAAAATTAATGTCCGTCTTACGGTGCCTAGTGTACATTCCTGAAATCGAGCGGTGATATTGCGTGCATGGCTGTGTCCAGGACCCCCAAAGTTTAAATTGTACGGGAGAAGAAGCCATCGAACCACCAATTTTGGCGACTGCGGTTTAGTGACAAATTAACCACTGCATACAACTCTAGTTTCATAGACAACTTGTTAATGTCGGACGAGATATATTTCTATTTCAGGAATGTAAACGTACGAATTACGAATGGACTCCATCTTACGGACATTCTTTTAAACATATGATACTTTTAACCTCAAGACTCATAATGGTGTATTATACGGGTTCTGCTTTTAAAATTATGTGAGTATGTTTTTTTTATTCTTGTGAAGGTTATTTCAATTTTTCTCATTTTTATGGTAGATCCTGGATATATTATGTATACATGCATGCCTGTGAGGCGGTTTTATGGTACGATTCAAGACGACAATACGTTTTAGCGGTAACGGGTAAAGGTGACGTTTTCGCATTCACCTGATACGCGTGGACTTTCCCGCATTAGTCGGTGGTGACGAAGACTCACCGCGAAAACGAACTTTTCAGAAAGGGTTGATACTACTTCAGTCATTACTACGTTCATCACGTCGTGTGACACGCGGGTGGTTACGAGAAACTAGTGCGTAGGTCGGAGTGGTCTAACTGGTATCGAATAAAACGTCCGACGAAAAGATAAATATTGTTATCCCGTCCAATACCTTACCGTCTACACCCGGACGTGTGTGTGTGTATGTGTGTCTGCATTCTAGACCACCTATGACTCTCTAACTTCAAGATCATTTGTTTATTCTATAAAACATGTTGAATACAATTATTTAACGTCCATAAGTGTTGTGCTGCATCTTCGGTTTGTCGTTGAAAGGTTAGGAAAGGTGAGAAACTATAATATAAGGTGGCACACAAACGACGGCGTTGCGTAAATACGACCGCAGTTCACGCGCACGCACCTACTGATACACCCGCAAAATCACACGCATCACATACACACTCATACACACGCACGAGCTCACACACTCGCACACCGCGGACACGCACACACTCACGATTGCGCAAATAGAGTTCATTAGCGCAAAAGCGCATTACTCTCGAGATTACATTTAGTCTTGATAATTCGGTTTCGCTCGCTTCATATTGCCATTGCAACGCTATCACTGGTGCTTATTCCGTTGCTGTTGGTTCTGCGCTAGTTCTATACTATACTTGCACCACTACTGCTTTGGTTACTGCCTTCCTAAACACCCCTTCCCATCCTGCGTTGTTTATACACCCCGGGCAGAGGCTTAAATTAGCATTTACACCCCACGGATGAGTACCGCACATTATTCCATTCGGCGTAAACCCAATTGGTTATTTATTACCTTCGTATGTACACATTTACATTATACATACGCACAATGTTCAACCCCGTGAGTAGGTGCGCGCGTTTGCGCAATAGTGGCGGGTGCGTGCGCCCGAATATTGCGTTATACGTTTGTGGTGGCTCAAAAGTATGCGTGTACACCAAATTCGTGGTTTGCGAACCCGGACGGTTAGCAGAAAAGCGTATATTCCAAGTCTACATCCCGTATGTTAATGTTTACTCGTAGGTTGGACGGTCGTCATTGAAATAATAACAGAATCTCGGATGAATAATGGCCGTCAACATCCATAAACTAACTATAACTAAGTACACCATCCGAGATAGTTACTGATTTAATGGGGTAGATATTTTGAATCGGATATAACGGAACTGCGGCGACTGTTCGACTATTATTAGTGTATTATTTATATTCAGAATTGATTAAAATTGTTCAGTGCAAAAGTGTGTGCTAAGATAAAAGCATAGTTGTGTCGTAATAGCTCTGTCCATATAAAGTTTTAAACACCTATTGACGTAATACATTTTAACGCCAGTATTGTTATGACACTTTAAGCGTATTTACACAAAACATATTTTATTGTTTTGTTGATGAATGGTCAGGCTCAAGATTAATATGATTTTTTGTTCAGTTTTATGATATATCTAAAGTAGGTGAAAAACGTTTTCTTTTTTTTTATGATTAGAAGCGGATATCAATATTCTTACTTAACGCTATCAACAATTATTTAGACGTCAAAAGAACCATAGTCAAAGACATACAAGATCAATGGGAAAACAATTGGATCAAATTATCATCAAAACTACATGAGATAAAAAGATCCACCTTCCCATGGTCTTTCCCTGAAAACGTTACAAGGAAACAGGAAACCTCTGTCACACGCCTTAGGATAGGACACACCCACATAACACACCAACATCTCATGAAAAAAGAAGAGCCCCCAATCTGTACCAGCTGCGGTGTTCCCCTAACCGTTAAACACATCCTGACTGACTGCCAAAGCTACGACAAGGAAAGAAAGGATGCCAACCTGCCAGACCAGCTCTCCGAGTCACTGAACCCGGACAATATTACAAATATAATAGAATTCATCAACAATGCAAAATTAATCAACAAAATTTAAACATTGTAAAATATAATGTAAATATGTAAATATGCAACTTATATCAGTCCAATGGCCACAACTGCCGCGGACTTAAATTTAATAAAAAAAAAAAAAATTATTTAGATTAAGAATCATCATTGTCTAATCATTAATTTGTGGTTTCTACGAAACATTATATTATACTTAATAAAACTCTTTACAAAATAAAATTCTTTGAGTGGGTTATGTCAGTTATATCAGTCATAAGACTGATAAAAATATTTTGATGGTGATGAAAGTACATCTTAATTTAAAATAAATGTTCTAATGTATGGTACAGACAAATGCAGTAGATATTTTAGATATTATATTTTTCATAAAACAGAATAGGAAAACCATTTAAGTTTTAACTAATTATAAGTAAAATTGCAAGCAATGGAACTAAAATAGAGTATACGTTCAGGGTTCTTGCTCAAAAATACTATCGGTCATTTGTATATTAACGTTAGTACATATATATTATAAGAAATGGAAAAACCATGTCATAAAATGTTTGAGAAGCGAATTAAGAAACGGCATTATATTATAAAGGAATACGCAAAGAAAATTAATTAAGTTGTGGATGTTGGACTTTTGAACTTAATAAGTTAGTATCAAGTTACAATTGTCAGTTTTAATTACTTGAAAATTCCTTTTCTCGTTGTTCTGCGTCTAATTAATTATCACGATGTACAACGCCTATTCTACGAGCGCAAGTCGTCTAAATTGTCCGCAAACAAATGACGGTGACTGGCAAGTGAATCGGACGAAAGTGAGAGACGTTTTGTAAATTAAATTAAGGGACGTAAGGAATCAAGTTTAATATCTTAAATCACTCAACAATGAAAAACTTTTAAAAGAACCATTTGGAAGTAGGTACTTGAATTTATTCAACGTACTGCTTTTATAACATAATATAATATATGAGTACCTACTGTTTGTGGCAAGTTTATGAACGTATTTACCTCAATTAAGTTGAAAGTCAAGTATGATAAATATACATTTTTATAGAATTTAAAAAATTAGAAATTAAATATAATGTAAGTCAAAATAAATAATCAAATTGTATACTCGGCCACTGGTAAATAGATTAAATTATTAAAAATACCAACAGTTCAAATGTAATATTTATTATTCTTCTTATCTAATGGTATTTACTAATATTTAAGTAATGTTGTATTTTTTTTCCTGACTCAAATAAACTGCCAATTTTTTTAAAACTGTTTTATACTTTTTCTTAGATTTCACGAAGACTTCAATATATAGGCTTCAAAAAACTGATAAAAAAATAGATTTTATTAATTCTGCTTAATGCTATAATTTTATCGTTGTTTTATTTTAGTATCGTAAGGTCGTATTTGGGTTGTATTTTAGAAGGTATTATTATATTTTGTAATTTACATTAATTAAAACATAAGTTATATAGCTTGTAACAGTAGTTTTAAGTGTATAAGTAAATATTTCTTCGACAATCAACCGATAGAATAACATTTATTTTTAATGTGAAGAAATTAAATTAAACTGCCAATTTTTCGTTTTAATTTGATTATTGCTTAAAATTATAAACTCCGTATTTCAGTTATTTTTATTTAACGAATCCACATCGACTCATTTTCAATTATTATTATTTTGAAATATTTCTCGTCTAAAACAATAATTTTCATGTCATCTGTAAACAATAAACATGACGACGATTTCAAAGTTAAAAAAAACAGTACAGTATAGTGCAGTGTTTTCCAAATGGACGATATCGCCCCCTCGGGATCGCTGGAGCTATCCAGGGGTGGAATTAAAATTTTAAGCTTAACTGGAGAGAGCGTTAGAATATAAAAAGGAGTTTACATTTTTTGCAATAACATAATGGTGTGCAAATTATTGTACGTTTGTATTTCGTATTCTTAAACTTAGAATTATCTTTAGGCTTTCGACAAAAAACACATTGTTATCACAATAACAGCAATAACGCAAACGGTTTCTATTTTGGATAGATCTTCACTATCTGAATTTTATTTGTATTTAGTATACTGTAGTATGCTGACCTAGTTGGTATTATGTGAAATTTGAACTTGTTAATAAAATATTAAATAAAACAGTAAATTTAATAATTAGCTATCATTTTTGCAGCAAATCAACGGTACATTCGTTTTTTATAATTATAAAAATGAACTATAGAATTTGTATTCAAGCTTTCATTTCTGTAACCACCCTAAATTATATTATGTATGGTACTGTAGTCATTAATTTTAATTTGTGTTCAAAAATAAAAGAAAAGTTATGGACCACTATTGTTTACGGATCGTATTTATACACATGCATGTAGCGATATTGCATAACTCATGTGCCGTGTTGCATTTATGCACTAGCGGTGTAAGACGCACACCATACTATCCTTAATGAGATTTTTGTTTTAAACCTAAAAAAAAAAATTGTATCAAGTACTTAATTATTGATAAACATAATCATATCTCATATTTAATCACACAGCAAATAGCATAAAACACAATAATGTCGATTTCTTATTATTTGATCGTCATTTTGGTGAAAATTAAAGTGTTATTAATCAATCCTTTGGAGAGTGTTTTCATAGTCCAATATTCAATAGTAAAGAAATAATAAATAATAGTTTGTATAATATAACCAGTTAATTATGTTTGAAACAAGATTTGGTCTAAAATAATATTAATCGTATCCTTTATAATTATTAATGTTTCATACAATATTGTTTCATTAGAATTGACTAATTCCAACACATTTCAAGTAATTTTTTTAACAAGCAAATATTATTCCTATATTGTTTTTCAATAAACCTTTTTATTAAAATTATTCCGTTCCGCGAGTTCTTCGCATTGTTCTAAATGGCAGAGGAGCATTAGTTGTATATAATCAAATTGCTAGAATAACGCATCATTAATCTCAACAATGCCGTGTTCATGGAAATCACATATTGTATTGAAATGTCTTACCATTAGTAGTGTCTTTATTGGGGAAATAAATTGCATGTGCTTGTATTTCGCATAAAAATAAAGAGTAGAACTTTAAAAGGTTATACGATTCCGATTCAGATATCTTATGGTTAACTTTCATGTAGTTGTTTCAAAAAGTAAATATTTGTAGGTATATTACGAGAAAGTAAAAAAGTAGTTTAATATTATTGCACCATGTCATCATTTTAAATTTTTTATTTATATTAAAAGTCTATTTCCGTTAATTCCAATTGATATAATGGTCGATTTCCAAGCAACATGCACTCTCTTTTTAACGAAGAGTAAGATGCATTTTTTTTAATCAACATTTTTCGTAAGAAATAGAGCCACTCCTCTTTCAGACTAGTCATTGACAATATACTGTTATATTTGTAAATCACTTTTGAAATCTATCGATAACCATGCCTATTTTCCCGTTCTTTAGGGCCACGCTAAAGAAGCACAGTTTGCATCATTAATAAGGTAAAAAAAAATAATAAACGTATAGCCTACAAACGTTTATTGACACTATATAAAATAATAAATTAATAAAAACTCCGCAATCGATAAACACACACGGATTGGAAGGATTTAGAATTCGATAAGTATGGAATATATCAAACTATATAACCATAATTAATCATACACGGTGTATATGTAAAGCTAATAAACTAACAAATGGTTTAATTAATTTTCGTAAAAAATATCATGTTCTTGGAGTTAACGAACAAAAACATATGACAAAAAAACACATAATAACAACGGGTACGTACGGATGAAACATACCGTAAAAAGTTGCACAAACACTTGGAAAATACCTTACACTAAAGTTGACTCATTTTAATTAATTTTTGCATAGAAATTACTTTTGACATGATAAACATGCAGCTTGTTGGCGGCGAGGCTGATGATTATATTTCATATAATTCACGTACCTGTTATGCATAAATCGCGTACACTGCTCCGAGGACGTCAATCACTATAATTTCAACGGGCTCGACGGTGTAATATTTTTTGCATGTATACAACGATTATTCATTTTACAGAGTTCCGTTAAAAGAAAGCGTATACGATATAGTATTTTTATTACTAAAAGCACTTAATCTTCCTATGTACCTATTAAAAACCATCACATCTTTCATAACAGACAGAACATTCCAAGTGAGAATAGACACAGACTTATCTCTACAACACAAAATCAAATCTGGAGTTCCACAAGGATCAGTATTGGGACCAACTCTTTTTAACATTCACTGCCATGACATCCCCAATCCTTCTAACTCTCAACTGGCAATGTTCGCAGACGATACAACAATCCTCACGCAAGATAGCGTGTTGGACTTGTCAATCGGAAAACTTCAGTCCCATGAAAATAGAAGCTGAAACTAAATCCGACTAAAAGTGTGGCTAAAATATTCACCTTAAAAACATATAACGATCCAAAAAATATTAATATAAACAACCAGATCATACAATGGAATAGGAAAGATGACTCAGTCAAATACCTTGTTGTTTTTCTCGACGAAAAACTTACATGGAATATTCACATAAATAAAAAACTCACTCAGGGATATGCCAGGATGAGAATTCTCTACCCCAGAGTGAATTACAAATCAACTCTTCAAATGAAATCATCTCTCCTCCTCTACACCACAATAATTAGACCACTGATAACTTACGCCTGTCCTGTATGGGCTGCTGCCTCAAAAACTAAAATAAATAAAATCCAAATCCTACAAAATAAATTCTTAAGGATATGTCTCAAAGTTCATGAGAAATCGACAGATCCACAACGACACAGGAATACCTCTGATAAATACATGGATTAAAACCCAATTTAAAAATATCCATGCCAAACTAAAAAACTTGGACAGTGCACGTAATTACAAAATATAAAAAAAAACGCTCAATAGACGACTGCAGCCTAGACTTCCCCAAGACATTCTCTTAACAGACATTTCTATAACAGACTCATCATCAGAAAATGAAGATTATTAATATACTAAACCTTATATTTATTATTATATTCATATATGTTATCAAATTATTATCACCCTCACTGTTAATAATTGTGTCATTTTTTAACTTATAATTATTTAAATTTATAACAAACATATTGTAAAAAATTGAAAAGTTGTAATAGCACTAAATGTGCTGAAACATTTTATAATTATAATAAATGAAAAAAAAAAAAAAGTATTTTTATTCGTGTTTATTAACAATTCTGTTTATAAATATTTATCGTAAATATTTACAGAGAAATAAACACGTTTAATTTATTATTGAAAACCTAAGATACACTTTTTTTATCGACGATGAACGCTTCGCAATATTATTCTATGTGCACATTTATTTTTAAATTAGAGAATATTGTATTATGTATGTTTAAGCCAATAACTTATGGAAAATCATCTTTGCTATTGTATTGATTTTTTTCTTTCTATACTCATTTTTATACAACAAATATCAATGATAATGTAGTCGTGTTTTTTTTCGTACCTTTCATCATTCAGAACTCTATTATTGCACTGATAGTCATCTATAACCATTTTTCCAGCACTCGCAAATGTTGTGAATAGGAAATTAACGGAATTGTATCACGCAATCGATTGAACTCCAAATCCAATACCGGATTTTTTTTTTCAAATACGAAAAAAAAAAAAAATTAAAATATGAGCTCTGCGCGTTGCTTCCGGTATGTATATTTCATTGTCAATCGCTGTTGACCCGGCTACATCCTGTTATATGCATTAAATCGATCGGGTCGAAGAAAAACGAAAAAACACCTTTATAAAATCACCGAATAGCTGTCAGGTGCGGAAAATCTCGCTATAGCTATACACATTTAATCGTTTTCGGCCTTTTCAGTCAACAACATAGGTTACACAAAGCGGGATGGAGAGAGACTGAGCGGCGGAGAGACAAGGAGAAGATTATAATCAATGACATCCTTATAAATAATTTCCTTCCTATAAGGCCAACATATCCGGCGCACAACATTCCTTAACCCGAAACATTTAGGAAATTCCAGATTATATTGGTTGCCTCTGTCACCGTTATGCTTTTGGTTGCGGCACTTATGAACGATTCCCTAAAATGTATGGGAGAAAATAAAAGATGAAGTGGTTATGGTAAGGTTTTATAGCGTTAAAAACGTTATAAATCGATGGATTATAGAATTCTCGAGGGAAAAGTCATTGTTTTGTCTTCAAACATCGTGAAGATTAATAACGCACTGTAGTACTTCAAGTTACCTTTTCAGATAATAAAGTTTATACGTATGAAAACCATTTCTGCACATTGTTTTCTGCAAAATATGTTATACTTTGTAATATTTATCTTAGAAATATTATCATGATATGATAATACTTTACATTAACCAACATTGAACAATAAAATATGAGTATAATATTGTTATGCAATATTTTTCATGTGCATGACTTTTTTATACTTAATGTTTTTGGTATACGGGTTGCAAACTCACTTTGAACGTTAGGAACTAATTAATCTATAAACTAACCTATAATGTTGAAATACAGTTCAGCTTTGAAGTGTTGATAAAGTATGTGTCAAATTATAATTGACATTCGTTTCAAAATAATTGTTATTTCTTGTCGTTGCTATAGTTTTAAATTGACATGTCATGTTTCATTTTCGAAATGATAGTTCACATAAATTTGTATATGTTAAAATATCAGGTGAATAAATAATTTTCATTCAAATCAAAAGTTAAGCGACAAAGAGTTTTGAGTATGCAATTAATTTTACAATTTGATAGAAAAGTATAATTAAAAGGTGACATACATCCCAGAAGATCGGTTATATTATTTAAAACAAGAATATTTTTTTTTAGCCTTGGTTACTGGTCGCATAAATTAATAAATTTGAATTTGTGTGTAATTAACATATAAATATAAGCAAAAAAAACAAATAAAAACTTTAGATGATGTTCAACGTTGAATATTAAATTATTTGTTTATAGTTCAAGGGGAAACATTTTAGATAACTGTATGAATATAATTATATTTGCACTCTCACGAAGTTGTAAAATTTGCTCAGGATATCGATTAATTTCTAAAATTTTTTCTCTCTGAAATGATTCTTTCGAGATGTTCTAATCGAATTTTTAATGTCATCATAGAGTTCAGAATATACTATTGTTATCCTATTGTCAACATTGGTAGAGCTTACGTGGACTGTAATCGTTTGCATTCAACTTGATAAAACTGGTTTTCAACAGTAAAAACTATTAATAATTGTTGTAAATATTGTTGAATAACTGTTCTTTTCGAATTGGATGAAAACGATTCCAGCGACGTCTAACAACCGCGTCCACGTAGGAACTACCAATTCGAACAATATTGATTACGCATAACTGTAAATTTTTATACAATCAACGATATGAGTACTTGTTATTTATAACTACCGCGATGAAAGAACAATCGAATTCGTGGTAAATTTTTTTTATATTACAAACTCGTCATAAAAATCCCTGCGATAGCGTTTTTATTTCTGCGTGATAGTCATTCGATCTTGTTTTTATTATTTGCTTTAAGCGCTGCAGTTTATGTTCGATTTCATCGAACCGCCCCAATTGTTGCTGAAAAGTTTCCAAACGGAATTATAAAGTTTTCGTCTTCTCGCGCATAAAGAATGCGCTGCTCGTAAATTCATTAGCTGGATAAATACCGCTTCGTGAACGTCGCCGCGGAATAAATTCCACAAGCCAATGCCTAATCGCGACGTTCACTTAAACGCCGTAAGGTAAATCAAACGCCGAATCAACGGCTTGTCCCTAGGCGCGATCCGCGAGAGTCGAATGCGAAAATTGAATAACCGATATCACGAAAACACACGGCCGTATCAAATTTAATGCGACATGTAAACTGACATTGTTGGAATGGTGAACATATATTATCCAAAAAATATTTGCGCCCGGTAATAATATACGGTACGCGCGCGCGTGAAGTAATAGTTTAATATTTAATTGATTTCACGTCATCGACGGCAAATTTATGACAGTTGAACCTCTCAGAAACGAACGTCGAAAAATATCACCGAACGGTATAGTTTTTTATATTTTTTTCATAAAATCAACATTCATATTGGTAACCACGGGAACGAAAGTCGTGACAGTACAATAGTGTATATTATTATCAAGTATACCGTCCACCGCGCGCAAAAAGATTATGAACACCTAAAAAAAACCGTTGACGTCTGAAGCACATCTTTATTGGTCAGACGTGTGTGATTATTACTTTCATTCGCGTTGAATAAAAATGGTATAAATAATATATATATATATTATAAAATACTTATCTGTGGCCACTGCCGTGACTAATAATAATAGTATTTCTCATTAATGTTCGGAGTGCGAATACTTGTTTGTTTGATCATTTCTGCGAATTACCATTTTCACAACGAAACGTATTTTAATTTATAACGACTAATAAGTCGATTCAAGTTAACTGCTGCGCAGACATTAAGAACAGTGCGATGGAGCGAAATCAATTTCGAAATATAAACACAAATTACAGCCGTTTACGATAAAATACAAATGCTCAAAGAAAAATATAAGCAGGGTTATGGTTCGTAAATTATTTTCTTTCTAAAAGTTTCCAAGAAAAACAATTTATATCTATGATATATTTTATGGGTTTCGTTTTTATCCTACAACAATATAATGTTTTAAAAAATAAATATTTGTGTATAACTGCCATTGTGGAGCAAGGAAAAAGAAAAAAAAGGTTTCGATAAACTTTTTAAAATAACCGAGCTATCAGAATGTAAACTTAATATTATGTACTAGAAAGCGGCACGCAAACATGAATGAAATGTTAACGTTTAAATAGTTTTAAAGATTGATGCATCTGTAAAAATGTGCATGTGACATCGGTTGGGACAAGAAAAAATTTCCCAGTATTGTGTTGCGCGTGCGTATAGAAATTACTTTTTGCGTCACTATTGTAATGGACAACTACGCTAATTAAATACGTTACGAATTTTCGAGCACACGGCGGCGCCCTGTTATTATAACAATTTCCGTCCGCGGAATTTACGTATAAAATGTTTTTGGACAAAAATAATACTCCCGACGTTTTTCCTATTACACTAAGTATAATAAAAATACATTTTAATCATGGTTATATGTTTTTACAATGTAAAATACGGCCATTTATAATAATTCCGTCGTTGCGCCATACTTGTACTGCCATTTTACATAAAACATAATGTTTTGTCATAATTTTAATGTCAACCATAGTAGTAATAACAACGATGATAATAATAATAATAATAATAATAATAGTAATCGTATCGTATATTATTATAGTTGTAATCATTCACGTTACCATAACCGTTTTGTCGTATACGATGTATACATAATAAATACAGTCGCGCGTACGATCGCGTATTAGCGCAATGATAATAATAATTGTTTCGAAGCGAATTTCGTACGGACCGGAAATTAAAACTCGTGCATACACCGAGAGAAGGAAAGAAAAAAAGAAAAATACCGCATCGGAACAATATTATTGCAGTACGCTAAAATACATAAAACGACCGCACACGCGTGTACATGCGCCGTTGTAAACGAATTAAAATATTAACGCAACGTGGAAAATCCCTTCGACCGTAAACTATTATTATTATTATTATGTTATTTTTGTACAACAGTTACCCGAGCTGAACAAACCAAAGTACACTTGTGCGTATCTCGGTTGTGCGCGCGAGTGTGGTCTTAGTCTCTTTGTGTTGGGATGCATGACGTGCAGTTAATGCAATCGGAAAACAACATAATGTGTTACGTTGACTGCGGGGAGGAGTATACGCACGCGGAATCGAAAACTTGTACGCGCGACCGTATTGCTCGTCGTCGGGCGGGTGTACGCGCGGTACGGGAATGCAAGACACCGTGATATTATTATCCGATGGAAACATACGCGCTCACCTAATAGTATTTTGTTTGTTTAGCCGCCGCTAGATCGATAGTCGTAAAAAAATAATATGAAACGCGCGGGGGTGGCGAAGAAAATAAAACAATCAATACGCATAATTTCTATTCCGGCGAAAATAACATATAGACCCACTAATACCGTTCGTCCCGCCGCGCCGCCTAGAATCACCAGGGTGTTATTGTTTATTATTATCTTGCGGCTGCGGAGCCTAATACAATGTGACCTCCGATGAGAATGTAGATGCGTACTTTGCGTAGGTGTGTACCTCGAAATCTTATTCGTTAGAGTAACGAAAACACATACACTTGCGTAGATAAATATCAAAGAATTGGTGTTTACTGAATGCAGGAAAATTAATTTCTACGGCACGCGTTTAAACAAATTTTCAAAAAGTTCCGCACCTACTGTACAAAAATGAATTTGAAATGTAGTGCGTACAGAGGAAAAAATTGTGAATTGTCGCCGGGCCGCACGGAGAAGCGGAATGCTATTCGCCAAAGGGTCCGATACCCACGCATTCAGATCATTGTTTACACGGTGCTCCAGTTGCCTGCAAAGGACTGTATAATGTATTCCTTTCGTGCTACCTTTCAGAGCTCGGTCCTGGGGTGGCGGTGGAGCGGCATTCCATTACAAATAAATATTACGTTTAATTGTCTTTTTCTTCCGTCCCTTCCCGCCGACTGAAGCTACCTACTCTGTACTGCTACGTACTTACTCCGACGACGAGGTCCTTCAGCCCGTTATGACGGCATCGTCCTTCGCTCACGGCCAACGATTTCCCACATTCCGGTCGCGTCGATTCGACGGTGGTTACAGTTGTACATAACGTCTTATGTCTTGTCTACGTCATACCAACCGTCGTAAAGGTATTTTTCCACAATTTCCTCACGCTGCCCACCCGTCGTCAACCACTGCGTTCCGCAACATTCCAGATCGATTATGTCTAGACGTCCCGGCGCAGTTGAAATGGCTTTTGTCTTGACCATAGAATCTTATATACCGGATAGAGCAATTAAGCCTACATCAGTATTTTATGACTTCTTTTACTCGTGGAACTTTCGAAAGGAACCAGACAATTTTGTAGAACTTCCGTTATTTTTTCTATTATCATACTAATGCAGACTCATTTTTTGTATACTCAGAGTGGACAAATCGACAATTCCGGCACAAAAGACGGGTTTTAAAGAATTATATTTACCAATTTATTTTTCCCAAATTCTTCACGGAACACTTAACACTGGCTCCGGGAATTTGGGGTTCGGTGGAACACCAGTTGGGAAATACTGGCCTATATCAAGTGTATTCGATGCGTGAAGCATATCAGTTGACGGTTTTGAACCCAAAGTCCCTAATACGCATACGTATCGTAGATATAACGGGACGGAGTGTGACCGTTGAGGTTATTTTAAACAATAAATGAAAAAGTGCAATGGTGACAACCAGAGTAATTGCTGCGTTTTGTCGTATTATATTCCAAACCTCTTTCCAGTACGGTATATGATCTAAGCCCTAAGGTTTAGACCAGAATCATTCTCTCGACCGGTTTATCCGGGTAAACACGACATCTAAACATATATATTTATGTATTATGTACATGATATCGCTCAAGTATATTTTTGGGACGAATTAATTGTGATCACGACGTTACAGAACAAAACGCGAGGTTTGGATCGTTTTGCTTGTGGGTTATTTAAACTTGCCGAATTTCACGAATATTGGTTTTTTTATTATATAGATTTAATCAGTGAATAATACAATCATAATTAAAAAACTCATACATTTTTATATTTTCTTTTTTTTTCTTTTGGAAACTTGACATAGTTAATAACGATTATTTTTTATTTTTTTTGTCTTTAGCTAGATATTGTTTATTTAGTTTAATTTTCCGGAAGAGTTTTGACCGACTATCTAAATCTCATTTTCGTCGGGACGAAAGTTATCTACTCATAGTTATCTACGCATGCTCGATCCGACGGTTTGGTGTCGAAATCGTACACTGCCGGAACGCCGCGTTGGCAAGTGATCGATCCCTGCGGGTGGTGGGCGGGATGACAACGACCCGCGCAAAAACTGTCATAGTTCGTCATTCGTACGAAGGCGATTCCGTCGTCCAGAATGCACATTTCCTAACGTAACCGTGCCGTATACCGTGTTCAAAGTGACGCGATATAACATCGTCAGAAGCTGTATAAGGTCCGTGTTGTCACGCGCGCGTTCACGACATTCTCTCTCGGACCGTTCAAGACCGGGGTGGCCGGCGAGCAGCACAATCTGTCGCGATATGTCCGAGCAAGACGCGTTTACGATGTTCGAACATCTGTCTCCGGCCGACCGTTCACGGTTTTTCGAATCCGATTGTTATACATTATACAAATCCTCTTGATCCCTGGCACTCAAAACATCCCCCTGCGGTGGTCGTTGTATTCTAATGAGGTCTGCCGCCGGATAGGCATGACCAGTGGGGACGCCACGTCGGTAAGTGTAGCCCGAACTGGTCGCGATTCAACGACGCCGGGTTGCTTAAATTTAAAGCAATAAAAAACCAACTGATTTGCTGTAGTCCTTAGCAGAATAGTAATCGATTTTAAATTATTTACGTAACATCAGTTTTGTGATAGACACCGGTTTGCTCATGTACTAGGTACAATGTCGCCCAAATACTGCGAGAAACCCTGCAGGATTTCTTTGGTCGCGTCGCCCTGATTATCTATGAGACGCCGACTGAGCCCGGCCAAAGAATGATCCACACTGAACCGACACTCGCAGACACGTACCTAACTGAGTAATTGTTAGTTGATTTTTAAATTAATGTTCTAACTTACATCTAACCTATACCGTCACCGGCCACCGCGCCGTATCTACAAATGCCCTAAAATAGACATGGTAATGTTTTGTCGACAGTTCCTCAGTGTCGGTTCCACCAGTAGGCTCGTAGAGGTGAACTTTTTCGTTTCGCGTTACGCTCAAGTTCAAGTCCGAAAAAATTCCGTCCATCGCCTACACATGTAGCTGACCCAAAGAATTATTGTATTATAACACGAGTGGCACATCGTTGCTAGTATCCAAAACCAAATGTAACCGAACGGTTCGCGCACACTTATTACGACAAAACAACGCAGGTATTAGCGCTGTGCAATGATTTTAGTCAGCGAACCGTATCAATTTAAATATTTATCTACGAATTTCGAAAAAAAATAATGAAATGTAAACATTTTTTTTTTCACTGATCTTATAAGTTATTACTTCTAATGTTGCTAAAAGCACTAAAGTGATCAAAACACAGATTTTTATATGGACAAAAAATACCTGAAAATATCTACTGTACAAAAAAATAAAACAATTCATTCCTGGTTTCTCTCAGAATCGGAAAAATTGACTTTTTTAAAAATTCTTCGGTAGGAACCTAAATATGTGTCTTATGCTCGTCAACCGTTTTTTTGGTGAATCGAAATGTTTACCGTATCGCGTAATGTTATCCTGCTGCGATTAGCCAAAACAACAATGACCGCGAACAATTTTAATGTTCCAAAACTATTCCTAATCGCTGTGTAAAATCTGATTTCATGATGACGGGTGTACAGTGAACACACCCTTATGTGTTTTGTAAGACTTCATAAGTGTATGGTGTACTAAATTATTTATTTTTAATTACGTCAGGCACTTTGAAGGGGTGTAAGACTTGATGCACTAACTTCGGGAAGGCACCTGACATCATACATTTATAAATTACACACTTTGTAGTTAATAATAGTTATACTTATATTATTCTTTAAATGATGAATGGAGTATAATATGTTGCAGGTAAATCGCAAAATTCCAGAGTAGGTACACGACGCGAAGTGACCATTGATATTTGACAGTTCCAATAATGAGAATAGAATGCAACGAGTACATAATATACATACTTTATAACAACTTGAAATAAAAATAAAAAAAAAAAACATTCGAATGAACTTATTAGTGTAACATGCACATGCCGGGTATGATAATGCTTTAGTTATCTTGCTACTAGTTGTCGTGTGATACATACAGTTCCAGACAACAAAACAATAAACATGTTTGTATTGTTAAAATAATCAAGAAACCATTTCTCCTGGTACACAATATGAAAATAATATAGCAATAAATTGTCGATCAACTATTGTCATGTAATTCAATATAAATACTAAATCAAATATCAATAATAAATATTTAAGTTGATAACAATCCATCATATGTCAACATACTCCTGTCATTATAAGCATATAATTATATTATAATGATAACTATTTATTTTTTCAATTATTTGCTTTGATCTCACAATATTACAGCTCATCGATTAAAATATGATGCCCAATTTTAAAAACTATTTTATGTTGTAAATTAAATTTTTAAACCAACATTGGTCTTGTAATATATTGTTTAAAATATCAAAAATTAACCGTGTAGGTACTTTAGTATAAGTATTAGATCGAAAGTCCTCTCTCTTTAACTGTACTTTGTCATTTGATTTCATTAAAATTCATAATATTCCGACCAAAATCCATAATTGATGTACTTGGAATAATTATACGGGGCTGAGGACCAAATCCACCGTCTTCAAAATTATGACAGTAACATGGTAAATAATTATTTATTTGGAACACGAGACTCTACTTCTATAATTTTACCCTGTAATAGGATTTACATAGTAAAGGGTGGTCAAATGAAAATTTAATAATGTAATATAGAAAAATATAGGTATGTTCTGTCGTTTGAACTGTTTTTACAAAGAAAAAAAACGGCGGGGTTGTAGGATCTTATGTCTTTTTTATTTTATAGGATATGGTTTTAAAAAAATCAAATCTAATTTAATCATGATGTGTAGGTAGTGCAAAAATAATTATATTTATTTTACATATTTTCTGTAGTTTTTAATATTTCTTCCATATTTTGCGATTTTATTACCTGACTAGAATTTATTCAAGACTATAATCTAAAAATATTATTTTTCTTCGGCTGATACAAAATTATTTTATAACGATATACCATTCTTTATAATGTAAATAAATATATAGAACTTATACATTTTTCAAAATAATACAAAAATAAGATAAATTTAGAATTATACTTTATCTTATTCGCGCGAAATGTATAATAATTATGTTGTGACGCAGTGGCTGCATTAAATGTGTCGAAGTATTTCATATAAGTACCTATTTTAACTATCAAGAAATGCTGTGAATCTAGATTTAATAAATTGAATATGGAAAAAAAAATTGTCGCTGATATACTTTCAGTATAGTGCGGAGATGATTATGTGTCAACATGGAATGAAAAACACAAAGTTAAAAAATAGGAGTATTACTATAAGGATAATAATATATTATGTTTGTAAATAAATCTTGTTGTTAAGGATACATCTTAAATCAATATCGATATAAAAAACTACCAAGTTTGATAGAATATTGCCGCAGATAAGTTGCACGTGACAACAACACACTAAAAATAATGTTAATTTTTATGTAATTGAAAAATTAAATCGATTGCATTAACAAAAGCCTGGTTTAGACCGTTGGTTTTGTATTGGATATGATTCGGCTAGGTTTTTGTTTAGTACATTTAAACTAAAAAATCCCACGCTGAAATTCAATGGTGAAATATTGTACCTAATTCTAGGGCTGTTGGTCAAAATTATATCACAAATACGACTTGGATGTACTATTAAATTAACTATTTTTCAGATTACTCGGACAAAAAGTTTAAAAAAAAAGTTTTGATCGAGAGATGGCACGAAATTGAACTTTTAGAAGCCTTCCAACCTAAACAGGGTTGACATTATTTTTATTTTTTTTTGTGTAGATTTAATTACTTTCTACCTCATAAAAGTTTCCCATATTATAATATTTTGAAGAACTGAAAACTTACAAGGGTAAAACATTGTATGGTGCTTTTGTAAAAAATGAAAATTCGTATAAAGGGCCTTTTCCCTCAAACCGTAAAAAATTTTTAAGATTATTATAAACAATTTTCGCTTGTACTAAATAGCGTTATTCCTGGTTTTTAAAAAAAAAAAAAAACGATAATTTATGATTTATGTTATTAATTGATATCATAACAACAACAGTAATAACACAATATCACACATAGATTTTTAGGAATGTAGTTTTCTATTGGACCGGGCACGAGCAGAAAAGCGTCTTACGGATTATTAATGTTCAGATAAATGTTCTATTCTATAAACAATTTCCGACGAAAGAAATAAATCTCAACTGCTTTTGAGACGACCCCTTCATAAGTACACCTCCGAAAGCGGGCCTATACAATGAATAGAACACAATCAATACACGTATTACTGTACTTATAAATCGTACTTTCAGAGTTCTCGGCCAGTCGTGTCATATACTACTCGGCGTTTAGCTTTAATGATTGTTATTTGTATCATTATTACCGGCCGCGGCACACACACTCGCATATAATGCACCGTCCAAACTCATTCAAAGAGTACAAACTAATACGCGTGCACGGTAGCTGGGAAATCTAACTTTTAAATCAACCGGAATGTTCTACATGAATACACTTCATTAATATTGTTGCTAAAAGTTTTGACCATTATGAATATTTAAGTCAAACTTATCCAAAAGTGGCAGTCCATAATTGAATATAGCCGACGTCCATTTAATAGCCGACTGCTGTGTTCAACGTGTTGTACAAATAGTAAATTCTTAATATTATGCTGATTGATTTTTATAAAATTACCGTTTCGAGTTGTAATTTTGTTCAAATCTAAACTTTCACTGTCAAAATAATAATATGCACTTATTTATGTTTATTATGCTATATAGCTGCGAGTGACCCGGCTTCCTACGGAACAGTCTCGGCCGGGGCAAACATTTCTCTCGAGCGCATGAGCTTGAAATTTAAAACAATTATTCCTCTAACACTCAAGATGGCGATAAGAAAATTTTAGATTTGAGCAACTACTATTTCGAAGATTCAGCTGCAAAGGTTCTAAACATGTCATAATAATACGAGTAGTCAGTATAAATATTATCTACAAAACATCTTTCTATACAATATATTCCTCACTGGGTGAGCTTACTCCGTGAGCATGCCACGTAGAATTCCTCATGTGATAAACCGTTTTCTCTTAAGTCTGAGTGTCCATCCTTGAGACTTGTTTATAGTCATTTCTAAGCAGACTTTACTGGGAGACTTTTAACTAGAACGGAAGATCGTTATGAATTAATTGATTTTGTGGTAGAAATACGGGTTCCCCTTGCGCCCACCCAGTTAAAATTGTAGTTTCCAGTATATTGGGATAAAATGCTTTGAATATCAGTCTGGTTCCATTGCACAGTTTAGGTGGTTTAAAATTTCGCAACAACATAATACGAGTATCTACACCAAGATCAAGTCTATTATATGGCAAACCCGGTGGTTTCAACGAATTCAGAAATGTATTTATACATATATGACTTCGACTCAGTTGGTTTTTATTAAAATCAACATATGAAACAAAATAAAACGTTTCCTAGATAACAAATTGGTTGAAAATTATATACGTCCCGTTTAGAGCCCAAAACTTTTTGGTCTCTTAAAAATTCGATTTTCGAAAAATCCTTTCTTAGCGAACGCCTACCTCATAATAGCTATTTCTATGCCAAATTTCAGCCCAATCCGTTCAGTTGTTTGAGCTTTGCGATGATGTCAATCAGTCAGTCAGTCAGTCAGTAAGAATAATTATTTCATACGAGATAGGTATCTATTGATATTATCCTTTAACGCAAAATTGAATAACCAACACGTTTAGTGATTTGTATGATATACATCAGTAAAATATTAATGCAGTAGCTTAATTATAATTTATGTTATATTTTAAAATTATGTTTAACGGAACTATACTTCATATTGTGGAACAAAAATACTTTTTTGTTCTAGAGTCTTTTTGATGCAAAAAATACGTAAAATCGAAAACCTGTAATAAATAATTAAAAATAAATAATGAATCGTTCATCGCATCATATTTCGATTAACAATATCGAGTTAATACTATCACCTAACAACATCAAGTTCGTTAAATAATATACTCATTCATTTATTGTCTAGAGGACTTACAATTTTAACGATTTTTTGTACCGTATAATATCTTACATAGTATTTAATAAATTTAGATGAATTATGTTATTGTTTTGGAATTTTATACTATTTGACGTTATCAATTGTTTATGTTATTTATTAAGCCACCATTATTCTGTTAAAAAAAATAAAATAAAAAAAATACTGCAAAAAATATCTTTGATAGCTGTCGATTCAGACAGTCGATAAAAATATTGATTTTAACAACTTTCGAAGTAATGCAAGCTTTAAATACATACACTGTGAGAGAAATTTGATTCTGTTGATTCTTCAGATTTAAATTTGTACGTTTTTCGTCCGATTACGAATCGTAGACGCTCACTATTAAATATAATAGTCACGTTACAGTTATTATTGTTTGTTATTTTTTTTAAGCATAAACATACGTGCATTTCTTGGAACATTTCAGAACATGATTTAGTACATGTGTTTTAAGAATGTATTGAGTTTACTTCCATATTTTATACTTCTCCATTATAGCTTTTGATTAATTTAGCTCGTAAAGTTTGTAATTTTTAATTATAATAAAGTGTACCAATTTTTATTTATCACGAAACTAAGTATACCGGTATACTTATAAAAAATGTTAGTTACTTGCACGCGTTGTCGAAAATGTTATTACAAATGGGTCTTATTTACGTGTCACTAGTCAATATATATTGTATACAATAACAAGATTAAAATGATTTGTTTGTCTAAGAAAAAATAAATACAATAAAAAACTATTTAAAAATAAAGAAACCGATTCAAAAAAATGAAGTACGAGCCGGATATAGAAGGTATTTGAATTTAGCGTTTGGATGATGGACACTCGTCATCTTTATTCATTTCCAAGTTAATGTTATGTTATTTTTATGAGTTTAAAAACAATGATAAATCATTTTATTCAAAATATGTTTCTGGGTGGAGCCCAATTTGTCATCTATTTTAGTACACGTACAACTAATTTAACAATATATAAGGGTTTCTCTCGAATGGTATGAGAATGCTTATTCGATGTCAACACATTTTATACTAAATCCATATTGTGGCCTGTTTTAAATCGATTAACATTCTCATAAGAAACTTTTATAGTGATTCTTTTCTATGAAAAAGTGTCTTATAGTAACGAAAAAAAAAAATTTCAAACAATGTTCGGTCTTTTGTTTTCACATCGTAAGTAGTATTTTTTTTTTTATTATTTTTTTTTTGTTCTTAGATTACTATAAAGAAATATATATTTTCCGTCAGTCAAAAATAGTCATACGCAACAAATAACAAGTGACTTCTAAAATATTGTACAAAGGTACTTAAAATGCTATGTGTACTTAAACAAAACATTGGACATAATAAGGTCACGTTAAAAACTTTTAATAAAATAAATGAACTGATGGTATGTCATTTATGTGCTAGGGCGGAATTTTGTTCTGCAGTCAAGGTAACTGGTAATCTTGACAATAGCAAAACAACTTTAGAAATCACAAGACTCGGTCGCTGTGTCATGATATTGTAATAATAAAATTATTATTTGAATTTGAGAAATATCGTATCTACAAGAGCTATTGAATATAAAACCATGTGTGCCCTTTTTTATACATATATTGTAAAAAGCAGTAGCGCAAGTGCTCCAAAAGTTTCTCGCTAGGTATATATCGAATCGAACGGAAATTTTACACCTGTTACAGCTGTTGTAAAGGTGCTTTCAACAGCTACAACTCTTCTCCAGAAGGTAGTCCGTATTCAAATTTACTACAATTTTATGAATTCATTAAAACTTTCACGAATCGCTTCTTTGTTCAATAGTATCTTCGATATATTAGTGTGCATTGTTAATATGTGTATATTATAAGTTGAAAACTTTATGCCCTGGCAAGCGCTGAATATTTTGGATAATATCTAACTTATAGCGAATGTAATCAAGTATCTATATTTATACTCTGACCTAAAAAAATTATTCAACATTCAATATTGGCTCAAGGTATGATCATAAATAACGGTTTTTTTTTGGTATTTCCTATGTACGACACAAAATTAACATGTTATAACTATGAAAAAGCAAACAGGACGACACGGAGATAGACTATTTAAAAAAAAAAAAAATTATAACATTCAAAACGTAATATTTATGATACGAGTATTATGATTTTTTGTTCAAGCGATTGATTAATTTGTTAGTATTTATAAAATAAAACAAATTGTTATTCAACCAAACAAGAGTGTAAACCGTTTTTAGATAGGAACGTGCATGCTTTTTGATTAAGTTCAAAAGCATTTATACTTAAATTTGTTATACATAATGAGTTTAAATCGAGATCTAACAACAGGTTATTTCATGACGATCGTAGTACTGTAGACAGTGACACAACGGATTATAGACCACGATATACCATTACAAGCAGAGGTTAAGAATAAATTAGTGTCAGAATGTACGATCTAACAGAATATTTAATCACCTTGTATTTTGCACAGTAAGAATACTGGATCATCAAGTTGCCTTGCTCAAAGTTTAAGACAAAGGGTACATTAAAAAATACTATTCTAACTATAAAGATGGCAAGTCACATTATTTAACAGCTACTCTTCATCCAATGTTATTCGTGTTACTTTCTACACGTATATGCATGTGCTATAATTGATGAAAAATAAAAATAAAACGTGTCATTTTTTCCTAATTAGTTTCTATTCAATGTTTAATGACAATTTCATTAAATTCATAACAGTGAATATAGTAATATCAAGTCTATTTTTAAGTAAAAACATTTCAGTTTATATAAATTATTTTGTTATTAAACAACATAATATTAATTTTAATTAAATCCAATTGTAATTATATAATGTTATATGGATATTATTCATTAAACACACATTTCTATTAAGGTTCAATGTTATTGTAATTTTAATAAAAAAAAAATTCAAAATATTTCTTATAAATATTAGAAGTAAAAAAAATTAGATTAATTCTGGTATGATTAAATTGTAAATATTGAAATATTCATGGTTGTAAAATATATTTTTTATCTGCTTCGAATTTTATTTTATTAGAATTTATTTTGTAAGAATGTATTTAATTTTTTAAAGATAAATCCTTTGCGGCTCAACGAATGGCTGTAAATAATTGAAAACCCAAGTTTTAGAGTCAGAATTAAATTGAAACCGTCAACTTGATAATACAAAAACAATAAAAAAGGAAGGCAGAAGTGATAAAACAATAAACATTTTATTATTATTTGGCACAAACGAACATTTTTACCTCGGGGTTGATAGACCATTAGGCGTAATAAAATCAAAATGTACGTTTTTGTTAAGCTTAACGGATTTTTTTAGCTTTTATCCTCACGGTTTATCTGCGTAGCGCTGTTACGTGGAAAAAGGTTGAAATCAGACGCCAAACAGGTGCTAGTAGAGGGGAAAAATTACCAGGAAAAGTATACCAATAATGTTACTAAGAAATAGTTTACGAGCAGTGTAATAAAAGGAATATGTAAGATGTATATCTATTCGGCTGCTTCCTACATATTTAGCGTTTAAAGGAAACAATTATTTTTCGCACAAATATTTGTGTAATAGTCGTCCAACAGCTCTGAAAACCGAAAAACGATTTTGGGGTTTTGGCAGTATAGAGACACGACAAGCGTGTACGTTTAGGATCGATATAAATGATTAATTGCCGTTTTATTCTACGCGTGGCACAGAGTAATAAAGCAAGTAACATTTTACAAGACATATGATTATAATATCTTCAAACAATTTCTGAATCCTCGTTGGTCTACAAAAATATTATCTGATTTGATTTTCACAAAACGTTTTCTCTGTCATACCCACGTGCCCTTGTGTTATTTAATTAAATTATTTTAAGCTCCATTTGAATTTGAATCAATTTTCAATTTCACCCTACTATAGGTATCTCTCGACTTGATTGCAAAACAATGAAGACTTTGAATGTAAAAAAATCTTACTCGATACAGATAAAAATACGACGAACGCGATTTATGTACAGGGAGAAGGAATAAAAAATTAAGACAGCTCGTACAAATGATACACTGTACTGTTCACGTTGTCGGTGCGTACAATGTTCAACTGAAGTGCGCACGAGAATACGAATTGGCTTACATTACATCACATACTATAGGGCGTTTTTGCAAAAATTTCCCGTTCTCGTGAGATACTTTTTCCTTTTGATTTATCATTCTAACTGAACGCTAACTGTTGTTGCTAGCGGTTCCAGTTTTGTAGCCTTTTTCGCGGTCGTGTAGATGAAAAAAAACAAAAAAAGAATGAAAATAAGAAGCTATTACTGCGGGAACGATTCGATACAACTCAATACGTACAGGTCTGGTGTATGGTGTACATAAATTCCGTCTACGCGATATTATCGATAAACTAATAACATATTACATCGATCTGGTTATGGGTTCGCGGGAGTTAATAATATTCCGTCAAAATGTGACACAGGCAGTACAGCAGTAATCTACGAACACAAGCGAGTAAATCGATTCGGCCGTAGTGTTATCGCGGGTAAGACAAGAGCGGACCGGCCACTAAGCCGCACACACACGTAGACATGCCCAATAATTCATATTGCACTTCGCTCACATCATAATATTATGTTTTATGAGACGAGAATACAAACATGCGTATATAAATTATTACACAGCGTTACGTTTAATGGTTAAGAAAAAAAAAATTAAAAAAAATATCGTACATAACTCATGTTGTTTTTAGACACACTCCTGACAATACTTTCGCTCGATAGAAATGAATATTTTTATCACGCGGCTGAATATCGGAGAGAACGCGAACCGTCTCCTAACCGCTTCACGCCGTCTTGTGCGATACATAAGCGACGTTGTTGTTTCTTTTCCCGTTTATTCAATTATTTGTTTTTTCCTCCCCTCTCTTCTACCGCCCGGCGTCCGAACTCTATTTAATAACCATAAAACGATTTGTGCCGTGCAAAATAGTATTACAGCTGCAGGTACCATTACCGGAGCTCAGTCGTTCGTTACTTGTGCCGCTGAACGCGACGTCGGCGAGTTCAAAATCCATTCAACGCCCTAACCCTAACCGTCTCGGCCATTGATTTGTTTACGTTAAATTAGTGCTTAGTCTAGATACGGTTTTTTAAATTATTGCTTATGATAATATTATGTGCTTTTTTTAATATTATTTTCATTATCTCTCCCTCTATGTCCCTCGTTCGCGTATTAGGTCTACGGACATTTATGCGTTTATGAATTACATGTTTTTTTTTATCATACAATAAAGCGATTACTATGATACTATGATAATTATATATACTGATAAAACATAATATTCGATTGCAACATGTTTATAATTACTTTTTATTTCTTGTAACTATGCGGCTTACGCGTGTTATGAACCGTTTGAAATGTAATTTTTCCACTTTAATAACGGACCATAGAGCTCTAAGGGCCTATTATTGTATGCTTAACATTTCATAAAATATAATTTAATCTTAGTCCTGATATTATATTAATTACTCAAGAAAAGCTGTTGAAACTAAAAAAATTGGTTTTTTTTCATTTTGTTTACGGTCGATGTTATTATTTTTATAATTACGGAATTCCGTGTTGACAATTTAATGATAATCCTTTATAATTATTGATCAAATTCAGTAAAATATATGATTAGAGCATAAAAATCGTTATTTCACGTCAGCATATAACACAAACGGTTGTCTCCATTGACCTTATGGTCTAAAAAACTTTCGCCTCGTCCTTCCTTATATTATGTACCTCTTTTTTATTCTTCTAACAAATCTTACGTATCTTTTCACCCTCGTATAAACCTTTATAATCTGCTAACCGTGTGATCGAAAGTCAATATTATTATAGGTATATCTTTAAATATATTATGTTTAAGTGCGTATTGTTGTATCACGTGTATGCAATCCGTTACAGTGCACACAGATATATATATTTTATTTAAACACAGAATATTTATAATACGTCATTTTCAAAAGACTACTTGAACAAAAGTTCAATTTCTCTGCAAAACTTTTACCCGTGAAACACTATATATTTTTGCCATGAGTTGTCATATTCCTAATATAATCAAATTTAATTGGTTATTCGTAGGAAGGTTTTATTGAATACAACAAACCCGAGGAAAAATAAATGTTTGTCGAAGAAAAAGTTTCATAACATTTATTAAATCTCGTATGATAATAAAAAGATGGTCATTTTTTTTCAATTCAAAGAGATCAAAAGTCGACAATAAGTGACCGAAATCTCGTGTGAAATCAAAAGCTTAGCTTGAGTATTTTTAAAAATAAAAAAAAAAAATAATAAAATAAAAATATATTTGAAAAAGAAAAACCGTACAATAAAAGTTGGGAAAAACATTATAATTGGATTACTGCCCAACCCAATTCACTGGTTGGACAGTTTGAATGTTAGATATGTACCACAAGTTTTAACGAATTGAGGGCATACTGAGTATTGTACAACGCTATATGTTCATGTTTATATTGTTTTCAATTGACGCAATATTATAGTTAGTCTCGAGGGGAGGGGATTGACACCCAATTAATATTTATAACATCTCCGGTATCTACACAGTATCATAATAAACCTGATTTATTTTTCGCTGTGTTTAATTATAGTATAAAGTTGTTGTTATATAAAATGTGTATGTATAATTTTTTAAAAAAAATAATTATGTGCCTATATTTACTAATCCTTTTTCGAATTTATTCATGGTTTGTACCTTTGATGGTACTTGGACGGCTTGAAAAAAAAATACTAGACATTAATAAAAATAACATTTTATTTATTGGTTTTTAAAATTCCTTGTTTGTACGTGTTCCAGTGCAGTTAAAATATAATAAAAATAATAGTTTTTTTTGAAGATGTTCATTGTTGTCATCTGTCAGTTGTTATGAAACCAAGCGTGCAGAATGTCCTGCAAATTGATCTTCGAAGTGGGAAACTACTAAAAAGCTTAGCAAAAAAAAAAAGAAAAGTGAAAGTAAAAAATAGGATATTATGTTTTCTTTATTAAAACTGTATTAATTTTTTTTCGTTCATTGGAAATTTTTTTTTTTTAATGCGATAGACGGAGGTTGTATTCGAGTTTACAATAAAAATATCACTCTGTTTTATGTCCAGGGGAATGATAGAATGATAAGAATAACAAGTTTCCACCCGACAGTTTCTTGACCGTACATTTTTAAATCCATTATTTAGAACTATGTTATTGTGTCGATAAAACTGTCAGTTTGTTACCACACTTCACACACACACACACACACACACACACACACACACACACACACATATTTGTAAGCAACTGTTATCTCAATTTAATGTCTGCACTCTGGATTAGCAAGGGGACATAGGCATACGTATACGTATGTATACGATTCATTGAGATGTAACGGCATGGTATGGTTGAAGTAAACAAATTAATTTTAACTGAGAAAAGCAAACTCAGACATTCAAATATTTTGAACAGAAATTCAATTTTAAAAGAACATACGGCAATACCTCTCATCATGTCCTTATTTTAAAAGATGGTTTGTGTTATTTTATCATTGGACCTAAATGTTTGCCGTATGATTAACTTACTTTGTTTACGTTGTGCTGAAAACAATAATTTTCTTTACATAATATTTAAGAACTTATGTGATAATTTCCTACTAAAGGTTCGTTATTTATTTATTAATTTTTAATTATTAGAAAAAATATAGTAATAAAATCACATTAAATAAATATGATAATATATACAAAAAAGCAATATATATATATATATATAAATAATAGAATCCCATGATAAGGGAAACTGTCCAACGATAGAACCCTAATAGTTTATTTTTAAGCTTTAAAAAATATTGAAATAGAATATAATATGATCAATTGTTACCAGTTATTGAAATTTAATTTGTCAAGTACATGTATTGCATAGCTTAAAAAAACACGGTGAGCAATATATAATGTAGATAAAGAATTTTAAGTACCTTCGCTAAATATTGGCTTAAAAATTATGCTGGTGAAAGTTCAAAATAAGTTCTCATGGTTTCTAGCGTATAAATGTAATTTAATTATGACATACATATTCATCATACAATCTTTTACTTAATAATCTTAATCAAGAATCCCTAGAAAAACACAAAGCCAAAATTGATTTTCATTTCATTTATAATTTACTAAATGTCAAATTGAAATTCTGCATATTCTTCATCCACTAACATTCCAAGCTTCTTTAACAAACACAAGATCGAATAAGGTTTTTTATTTAAAGACTCTATCGACAAATTATTTTATCAATACTCTAGAATTATGTATATAATACTACAAAATTGATCCTTTCTGTTCAAATACTTTTAATACTTTAAAAACCATGTCGCTATTAGTTTAGCTCTTACATATTAATTGATATACCTATGTCCTAAAAATTTTAATTTATTTTATATTGTGTTATATTTATTTTATTTTACCTTTTCTTTGTTTATATTTAATTATGCTCAAGAATTTATTTATTATTATATATATGTGTGTGTGTGTGTGTGTAATAGGGTCCAAACTCGTTTAGTTTTCAAATAAATAAGTAAATAAAATAAATGTTTCGTGAAATCGTTAAATTTGAAAAGGGTACATCAAAGAAAATATTTTTATAATTCTGTGATTTTACTAAAAAGTATAATATATTGCTTTTATATTACAATAGTTTAAAAACCAATTGTTATTAGTTTATATAGATCAAGAGTGGCCAATCTCTTATTTATTGTAAATAAGAAAAATAAATCTATACGCGCCATAAAAATATCACTTATATGTATCCATCAATACTTATTAAAAATTAAGTGTTCCTTGTGAAATTATGTGTGTTTTTATGAGGCTAGTGTGCCATTCAATGACATCGGATTAGTCGCATGTTGGCCACCCCTGATATAGACCGTTATCGGTGAAATAACATCAAAGAAAAATGTCTTTAAACTATTGAAATATCATTTCCGAATTATAAAAGTTATACTGACGTTGATAAAATGACCTCAAAATGTTATTATTTCGTGTTCGACACGCAGAAGCAATTAAATAACAAGAGGTAATTAATAAAAAACGTTCCGAAAATGTATTTTTTTTTATAATTTATTAAATAAATGACCCGTATTTATTATAATATGCGAATGTAATAATATGATAATAATTATTATGATGTTTAAAAATAATAATTTTATACGCATTTAGTATAATGATAGGTGTGTGAGCACAAATAATAGCCCACGTTATACCAAAATACTTAATGTGTTTTGAAAAAAAATGTCAAATATGTTCGAAGCCATTATGCCTCTCGTATAGTATACGTCACGTTGCACGAATGGTTTTGGTATTTGGTATTTGGTATTTGGAGTTTTTTTTTTTATATATATATACCAACACGATAGATAATAATATGATTATTGGTGAATATTGCTGTCACTTACAGTTATCGATATCACGGCGAAGAAGTAATAACGTTCCGTACAGGAACTCTGCACGTCCTCCGATGTTATTATATTATATTACATTATATCCATTCAAGTGTGCCCGTTACCCGTGAACTTGTACTGCTGTGTATTGCCGACAAATGAATACAATATATTATTAATTGAAAAATTTGCAAATATTATGACCGAAGGCGTATTTAAGACCGGAAATCGGTTTAACTTTGTCGTAAACCCCGATCGCTATTCCTACGTGAGCGTCAATGAACGCACGGATGAGAACCGTACGGGAACTTAATTAAATTGAACGTTTTCACGTTAACCGCCGAAGCGCACCTCTTTTGGTCTTTTTGCGCGCGTAGGTACGTCTAAAAAAACACAACGGAGGGTAATCGTCATTGTAATCCACTTTAAATATTTTATTTGTGATTGCGAATAAAAAAAAAAAAAAAAAATCATTTAACCTACTTATTTTCACCGTGAAACGAGTTATAATCGTTCCGTTATCATTGTTAGCCTGGTCCAGCGTTAAACCGTTTCCGTATCGATAAGTGGTGCGAAGTACCCCGCTGCCGTAGCACGTAAATGGTCGATTGCAATAGTCCGTATAATGTTACCGCGTCAACTTTTATATATTATCGTACATGCTCGCGGCAACAAAATAATTACATTAGCATTATATTAACCGGAAACGGTACGAGCGCGTTTAAAGCAACAGATGTACCGCGCGTACACAGTTGCATAATATTTTACGCTCGGCGGTGAAACGAGTTAATAATTGTAACGTGGTTTTAATACGCGCTCATATTGTAGATTAAAATATGGCCGCGGCACGGGGTAAAATATTTCCTCTTGTAAATACCGTAAGCCGGGCACGCGTCAGATATTTATCGTCAAATATTAAATTAAGAGAATTCCAATCGTTTTTCTTTGATACAAATAATACTATGATAATATACGCTCTAGCGCCATTCCCCTTTGTCACGACAACGGTACCACGTAAAATTTTACGATACTCTCCGTAGTCGTACCTTAAGGATATCGGGTACACTTTGCTTGTTTTTTTTTTTTTTTTTGAAGTGGGATTATGAATATGTTTCTTTTTTCTCCCGAGAGGACATTAACGAAACACGTATAAGTACAATAACAAACTGCATATTATTACGCTGAGTAGCTGCATGTCTGGTTTAATATGACTGCAATACTCGTGAAATTGGAATATTCCAGTGGTGCAGTTTACACAATGCAATTATTTAAATTATTAAGTAGAAAGAGAATATTATACAAACATCATTTGAAATATGATAATTAATTGCATTGGGGAAAACACCGTGTATAAGTATATTGTTATTGCAATATTATACTATCGTATATGTCTCGTGTTATCCAGACACTAGAGAAAATGCACTCCCAGGAAATACTGATTTCAACAAAAATATGTTAATTTGATTTTCATAAAATGTTTTGAACCATTCTAATTATAAATTAGCTATTCAAACAGACATATGCGTTCAGTTTATCGTGAAGTATTACATTATATATTATAACACTATGTTTTGACTATTTTAGCTTGATTATTATTCATACAATTATAAGACTTTATTTGCCGCGTTTTTAAAAACAGTTATGATCAGCCTAGAATATATATAATTCTTTGGTGTATAAAGACTGCTTATCATCTAAACAACCAAAGTTCAGATGAAAAGGAGTAATGAGAATAACATAAAACTACATACTAAGTTAGTAATAAACTAATTACCAAACGCAGGGATTTCGACGAATGACAATATACTTTGTTTCATTAATTATTAAAACAATTGTTGTTGTTTGAGTCGATTGTTTTTATCTTATACGTAAGCATTTTGAACACCGTACGGATTGATGTTGTGTTAAGGATAAACCCTAACGACCATAATTGAGTTCGTTTATTTACCAATGCGTGGCACGGGGAAACTAAAACAAATCAAAGTCGAAAAAATTGAGTGCTCGTTTTATTCCGTTTTCGTAAAAAAATGGAGTATTTATATAGTTTTAATAATATTCCGCGTAACATTCTACAAACTTGGAGGTGCAATTCTGAATACATTTCAACTTTGCAAAACTACCAACTAAATATGCTTTACCCAGATGTATGTGCGATTTAAATGAAGTGTGTTATATTACAATGTTTAATCTCGAATCACTCAAAACGGCAAACTATATATTTTGTCCTCGGCGAGAAAGCTTTTACGGGTCAAAATAATGCTTTCATATTTTTACATAATACCGAGTAGCCTAATTTTATTTCAGCTTCATTAAGTATAATTTATACTCAAAATACAAGCGCGTATACATACTTGCATACATAAATATATACTTCTAAAGCTTAATTGTTAGTATATGAATGAAACAATTCATCGTCATAAAACTCATAACTTACAAATATAACTTTTTTTCAGAAGCTAATTTTCATTCAAATGTATTTTGTGGGCTTAAATTGCTTGATTAATCGAAGAATATGATAATTTTTTTTTTATCATTTATTCTGCGTACTGATTATTTAATTAAATTTAATACGTTGAAAAAAACTTTTTTATTCCTTCACTGTTTTGGGAATCCAAAAATGGAATAATGCAATTCCGATAATTTTGATTCAGCAAGAAAAAAAAGCCAAGTCGATCTGAAACTTATTATAATGATACAGATTACGATGGATTCTAGAATTCCTTAATGATATTGTATTACAGATATTGTTCTATAACGATTAACGATGCTATTATTATTGATGGAAATAATGCACTTGTTGCATACTAATTTTAGCAGAAACAAGCGTAATGTGATCAGCTTGCATGTGCGGGCACGTAATATACCACACGCATCAATATTGTATCCACCAACATAGAGTACATTTATTCGAGAAAATAAAAAACTATATCATAGCATCATTGGACTGCGGAAAACATCATAATTAGTTGTTTCGAAAGTATTTCGGTCGATGACGGCTGCTCGGCGCTCTAAAGCAAATCGTGAAAGAAAAATCCCTCGTCTAGGAATTTATGCAAGAACGTCGATTAGGAGACCTTAGTAAACACACATTGTTGGAGTTATAAACATCAGCTTATACTAGATTTGTTCGCCTTGTAATTGTTAGAACTTAGTAAACTTAATTCTGAACTTAGCTGAATTTCTCCGAATACTAATTAGTATGTTGGTCAATGTTTTTTAAGCAACATATTTGTATAAATTCTGAGTAGCCGAGCGTAATTTTATTTGTAATTGTTTATAATATGTGATACTAAAATAATATTCTCATCGTCCAAACGTTGAAATGCTATGAATGTATACACGTATAAATTTGTATGTTATATTTGTGAGTGTGTATGCTTTTGTGTACATCAACAGAAACACTAAAAAGCACTATTATTCAAACCGAGTTCTTATCTACCGAACGCCTATCATTCGCACATCAAGTGCCTAGTGTTGAGATTTGGTACAATATTATTTACTAACAGCGATCGAATCACACAAAATAATTCCAATTAAATGTATTTCGCACTTATAATGAAAATTTGTAAAATAAATATTTACGAAGACACTATGCATAACACTTGAACACAATCGTGCATTTTTGAATTGCTCAAAATAATTCATCACATCCATATATATGTATTATTTTGTTATGGTTGAGTATCACACGCTAAAAACTAAGTACTTCAGCTAGAAATGCGTCAAAAAAAGCAAATAAAATAAAATGTACTTGAAGTAAAATATTTGTGTCAATTGTCATCACGTTCTCAGTCAGTCGAAGATTTTTATCAACGAAATGGATCATTGCAAATACATACATTCAGTCTAATTTAAGTTGATTTTATTATGCTTGAGTAATATTGTTTTACTGTGATAAATTTCATATTATTCATGTTCTTCTTTATAACTTTTGATAACCTTAACAAGCTATTTATACATTTCGTAAAGAAGTTTCGAGTTCTTAAATTATACAAGATGATACGAAAAACTAACATAATATGTAAACTTATTGAAAGAACTGTTTATATTATTATACATTTATAATGAGTTCAGTTATAATGATAATATTTTTTATGTCAAAACTGCCGCACATGCATAAAGCATAAAGAACATTCACTATTATTTATTATAATCAGGTCATAGAATGAATACGGTAGGTATGGGTTTTTCATTTTTTTTTTTTTTTTTTTCAAACTATCGAAACCAAATAATAATCATAATACTGAACGCTTTACACTTATGAAAACGGTATAATGCTTTAGGTTTGTAAAAAATGAAAATATAACAAATTTTGAACAAATTGACCTCATTAAAATTGAAGTTATAATGTGAGAACTAAAAATGTGCAAATAACCACTATACGCGAACCCACGCGTCTTTCGCGTAATACAATAGACGGGTCGTATTGCGTTTTGAATCATATAAATGTGTAAAAAAGGGTTTTTTCTTAAATATGTTTCATTACGTAGATACTTATATACTATATTATTTTTAGCTTTTCTCCGACCATTGAAAAAAAAACACAAGTACGAAATAGTTTCAAGCTTAAAACGAAAAAAACATACATATGTATTATATTATTATGTGTTTGTGTGTGTAAATGGTAAATGTACGCAATTTCGTTAGGGCAAAACTACACTCCCTACCCAACATTTAATTATCTACGTATCGTACACATATACATTAGTCGTGTTGCGTGCAAAAAAATAAGTTAGGGCTGTATAATTATTATTGTTATAGATGTCGGTTTAATAATATTAATGGTTAACGCTCATTGACCTCGTTACCGCGACATTACGAATACCAATCGTCGTGCGTTCTTCTGTTATATTGCTCGACACACGTGATAATGTTGTACACGGCTGTGTCAGCGCCGCGCGCGATATACGTATAAATACGTATTACGTGAACGGGATAAATGAAACGGTGGTGATACGCGAGCACAGTAATGATCCGAAATAATTGTACTCGAGATCAGGTATATATAGTGTTCGCGTTTATTATTGTATAAGCCAAATGAACAATCGGGTACGTCTAAATAAACGCTCGGTGTTCGTAGAGTATCTCGTTATTTGTACAACAACACCGGCCGTGGTTGGATGTGAAACCACAATAATCATACAATTATGAAAATATAATGCACATCGACTTTTTCGTGTGATCCGTACGTCTATGTGGAAAACAGTAGAGAAACCTTTTATCGCATTGTTCAAATAACAATCTATGTAACGAACGGCAATGGAAAAAGATCAATTAATGTTATTCATAACGATATTCTATCACGGTAACCAAAAAGTCTGAAGATGTAACATTTCAAGACTTGAGTACATGTTTTTCAACAAAAATTTTACATCATTTTATAAACAAATATGATCAATTTATAAATAATAATTTTAGTCATTTTTTTTTTTTAAATATTTTCGTAACTTTTTGTACTCTTGGTACCCTACAGATTTTATAACTTGAGTTATGACGACTTGACGTGTACGATGAAATGATTTGATTGAACTATATTTGTAAACTACCTCTATTTCACATCATCATGGTACGGAAAACAGTTATTTCATTGAACACTCGCTCATTCGTTCATTGACAAAAACTAAAAATTAATTGCACATAACCCTTGTTTCAAATTTCAGATGATTTAAAATATAAATATTTCTACTTTTGATGATATTCAATTAAATTACACGTCTGGTGTAAAATTCATGCCATATTCGTAGTTTGGTTTTATCATTGAAATTGTTTACTGCAATAAATGTTCATATTTTGAAGCATACGTCATAATATTATATTTATTTGATAAACCTTGATTACAGTACGATCGTATACACCGATATCTTCAGCGTAACGGACCTTACTCACAAATGTAAATATAAAAGTAAAAACTGAAATAACGTAAATTGATCGTTCTATTGTAATAGTGTTGTACATAAGACCCAACACACAAATTAAAATGATTTAAGCACTTAATTTAAATACAAAATTCGATGATGAACTTTCTCACGTCGACCATCGATGACATACTTATTATTCGGTCTCCTCTCTTATCGTAACTCAACTTAATCTAATGAGAACACATGCAAAAAGTTGTCATAATACATATTTGTAAAATTATATTATTTGACCAACTAATATTTAAAGACTAATATTGTTTACCTAATACCTAGATTTGAATGTTTTTTTAAAAGTCAAGTGTCACGAAATTTTACATCTAATACCTGTAGACTATATCAGTCATTTATGTTAATTATAATTAGAACCTAATTACAATTATTCCAAAATAATATAGTACGAAATAGCAAGCGCATTAGTTAAAAGAACAAGAAGCATAGCTCTTTTAAAATCAGACCTCTGTAGTAATTTTTATTGATTATTTTTTCCTCAATTTTTTTTGTTGCCAACCAAATTTTGTCAAACAAAATCTTTAGCACTTTATTATATAATATTCAAGGCGGTATTTATATTTTATTCTATTTTTTATTTTTATTTATTTTATTTATTGTTATGTAAATATAAATATATATATTTTTTCAATTTTATTATTTTTTATAAATACTGTTCGTATATTCAATAATAATTTGTTACAAATGACCAACCATTATGCATTTTGAGTTAAAATAAATCTTGTAGTTTTCACACGAACATTTTATAAAAAAAGCACATATAAATGTATATATATATATATAAACCACTCACTTATAAAAAGCATTTTTTCTTTCTTTTTTTTCCTCTTCTCGAAGTGCACATGCCACTAATTTGTGTTAGTCACACGCTGATGGGTCAAGAGAGTATATAGGTACAGGATTAGGTTATTACAAAAGGGTCGGCATTAAAAACATTAAGTTGTATGTAATCCCGGAATTTTGTAATGGAAAATTGTATATAGTCACTCGGCGTATAAGAAGTGCACGTGCGACGTGGAAGGATACGCGCGCAGTTATTAGTTTAATTTGCTAGAAATTATTTATTAACGGGAATCCGCAGTAAACACGCGTGTAGGCATTGTCTATACACGATCCTGAAACGTGACGTTGTGTGGTGCGGACAAGATTAAAATCGTGAAACATCTTCGCTTTTTAGCCGGACAATATTTTCACCGCGTCGCGTTTCCGAGCCGAGAACTAGATTTATACCTACGTTGAACTCTCGTGACCGGCCACGTTTCCTTGGGTTTGATCCCCGGCATCTTTTCAGCGCACAATTTTAACGACATCATTGCCACGAGCAATAAAGTGATACTAATATCAGCACTTTAATTAGTTTCGAAAAAAAAAAACCCACCCATAATAAACACAATGTTTTATAATTAAAAGTTTTCTCGTTATGCTCGAGCGGAATCAAAAATTAAATAATAGCCAAACTTCACCGGATCAAGTAATATAATGGTTTATTACGTTTATTACGGCAACATTTCAGACCGGCTACATTTTATTCATGTTTTGATGGTTTTGGTAGTAATACGAGCGTACCGAAAATAATGATCGCTGGCTGTTCGACAAAAGTAACGGTACCGTCTGTGTTCGTACTGAGATATTATCTTATTGATATACCGGGAAATTGAATATGGGACTTTCGATACCTGTTTGTTAACTGAATATTACATAAAAGAGCACATATAACCATTACCTATACTTCGCATGGTAATAACTGAATATAGTATTCAATTGTGCGTATTATTCACGTACTATGATTTTTAAACCATGCTCAACCTTTCCACCTTTTTTTGGTCGTAAAATTTGATTTAATTTGCATTTTTTTTCATAATCAATTTACCACAATAGCCTATATTTTCTGTAACTTTTTTCTCGCTAAAGGGTGTCCTGAATTGATAAAAACTTTTTTTTCAAACTGAAACACCTTTTTATAATTGTTGTATTTCATGTATGAAAATCAAATGTGCAAGTAGCTTTTAAATTATTCTTATTTAAGTATTAAGATAAACTGTCTTAATCCTTAACTTAATATTAAAATTTAATATATAACTAAATGTAATTGCTAATTGATACTGATTAGATACAAGGTGAATTTCATACATTACATGTGAAATCTTAAATTTGAAGTATCGGTACAATTTTATACTAAGTTACATCAAAAATTCCAGTAAAATGTACTGATTAAAATTATCCGTAAAAACCATGGAGTATCCATATTAAAAGACAATGTTTTTATAGCCACAAGACACCCTTAAGTTGACATGAAAAATAAGTTATAAAAAAACATAGGTTTTACAGTATCTTGAACATAAGAAAAATCCAAATTTAAGCATTTTTTCGCAAAAAAAAGGAGGTGAGCAAGGTTAAAAAATAATCTAGTACAGTTACTTATCAAATAGCAAAAGAAGAAATATTTAACTGAAGAATAAAGTTGGTTTACATTAACCATTTTTATAAAAATATTTATAACTTAAAAATTCGTAAGCTAATAATAAAAAATAATGTACATAAATAGAAAATGGAGTAGGTCTCAAAAACTAAAAATGTATGTTAAAATGATGGACGAATTAAAATGTATTTAAAAAGGACAAAGGTTTGGTAAGAGTTTGCGTTCTACAGAAATCTATTCACACCGGAAATAGAATACTATTTGGGACCGTTGATACGAATTTTTTTTCGTATTCCGTTTAATTATCTTGCACGATTCTAACAATTGCGTATAATAGTATATCACATTATCAATATTTAAACTGTTGGATTCTACCTAAAATATTTTTAACTTTTTTCTTTGTGAGTCACAAATAATCATAAAGGGTCACCAAAGAATTTCCGTCAAACGGCATATTAATAAGTCTGTATTGTTGAACAGATTATGTTGATTTATTTAATTTGGATGTACCGAATTGTCCATCGCGGTTTACATATAACGTATCGAATTAAAAATCATATTAATCTGCATATACGTTGTCGGGACGATATCGTCCGATTTAGTCATGCCGATATCAGTTTTCTATAAATGTACACTATTTCTGTTGGGAACATTACATAGATTGACATTATCAACGTATCATAACTAAAAAGTATGGTAATGACATGTTATACGTACGCATTTCACGTGACAAGGATTTGGATGCAGTTGTGCTCTCCAGGTCGTCTGTAGCCATGACCAGTATCCAGAGAAGCAACGTCAGCGGGAACTCGACCATTTTGTCACCTGAAAAAAATCGCCCAGAACCGCGGTAAGTCCATATGATAATACGTGCGTAAGCCGAGAGAACATTTTTTTGTTTTTTTCGCATAACTAATCAATAGGTATGCGCTGGCACCAATCCAATGGTGTGTTGGTGATTCTCATACGAGTATCTACACAATCATTGTCGACTAGTGCGCGCTCAAGTGAGTTTTAGGAATGAGGAACGAATGCGATTTGTTTATTCTTCATTCACACTTTTATACAAATTTTCAGGTACCCTTTGTATTTTTTTTTTCAAGTCATTTAGGAATAACATTTTGCAAGTTGAATTTTTTTTTTTTTTTATTGTATTAACAGAAAAAAATGTAAGTTAACATTAATAAATTATTGAAAGTTAAAAGAAAAATAGAAATTACAAATAAATAATTTGAATAAAAAACTATGAACCTTCGAATTATTTTCATTTTCTTTATGTTCATGTATCAAGTTACGTTACACTGTCTACACTCAATAGAACTATTAAGTGAGTATATTTATGAAGCATTTATTAAACAGCAGGACCAATGTTTAATGTTTAAAATCACTGGTAAAAAGATTATTTTCGCATAAGATATTATCATTACTTTATATCCGTAGAATGTCCAACAAAATATATCATAAACGCCCCATGAACTATGTTGGATAATAAAAAATCCAAACATTTCACATTATATTTATTTATTTAAAAAAAAAATCTTATACATACTGTAAATATCTGTGCCAAAAATACAATGATTCTAGATTTGCCAAATTCCTCCTTTCATACGTCATATCTTCATGAAATAAGACATAAGCACAGTATAATTATTCAACGAAATTGGCCTTTAATCAATTATTACTAATAATAAATACTAATATCCATAATGTTTACGAGAAAATGTTTGGCATTTCAAATGCATTATTTAGTAAATAGATTTAATTTCATTAAAATCGAAAATATTTTGTTTTTCTAACATTCTCATCTCTTTATATGTGTCTATTACTAATTTTAATAGTAGTTAAACGTGTGACGTACACTTTTCATCGTCCAGTACCGATAAAAAATATAAACCACTGATTTTGAAAAATAGTAACAGCTTTTTTTTTTAACATAAATCATAGGAAGAAAAAGTTTATTAATAAAAAAATAACTATTAATCAGGCAAAATATTCTATTTTTTTTTTCAAGTTTAGTTATAAACTACAATATGTTATCCGTTTTTACTAAGTGTATTACAGTCACGGTTAATTTACAGTATTAAATAATTTGACGCATTTCTCAACTAATAATACATTTTATAAAATACCTAAAATGAAACATTTCAAAAAACTTTAGGAAAAATGAAAATTTGTCGATTCTGCGTGCATGAAATTTTAGTAACTAAACGAGTATTACATTCAATATAATTTATAATAGGATTAAGCTACATACCAGCTAATTAAACTGTATCATAAATGTAGTACATAGTAAGCATTAAAGTTATTTGGAGTCACTAAATATAATTAATAAAATTATAGTAGAAAATTTTTCGAGTAAAATAAATAAACTGTAAATATTTTTACAGAGGTATTACTTTCAATAAATATTTTGTAAACGTTATAAAATAAAAGTTTTTTATTTATAATTGCTTTGATATACATATGAGTAAATTATATTATGCGGGTGGATTAAAAAATTTTAAAAGTTGGCGAATAAACCGTGTGACAGTATGTAGATTGTACTTTGTTCACTTTAACAAAAAAAATGTATAATTATTAAAATTACGTTCAGTAAAATATGACCGATTTCATAATCATTGCATTAATACGCTATCATTTCCAACGATGATATTGTATGTGCATGGTAAATGTGATTTATTGGTAGATTCGTTATTCTTACTGTTAGTAATAATTAAGAAAAAGTTCGAACAACGTAGCCGCCACATAAGTCGTGGTGCTGTGCAGTACATTACGCTAATGAACAATGTCATAACGTGATTTGTTTGTGCGTCTAGAAGGTTTTTGTCGAGAATGATAACCTTCTGGGTGGTTGGCAAATTCAATTTTGAGGATGTTTGAATTTTTAAAGGAGTGGAAACATTGCTTGTACGCGTTTTTCAAATTAACCTAAAAACACAGATCATATAACACATATAAAATCCTGTATTCGTCTTGTCCATGATACTAAAGAAAATTATCGAAAAATCCCGGTAGGAATTTTAATAATTAATCGTGCAACTAGACTTATCGCCGGCGACCTTCAATATAATATGCTAAATTCAAAATTGAACTTCTTCATCGGCCATCCATTAAAAATGAGATATAAAAAAAAGTTATTTCCATAAATATTAAAACGTCTACCTAATAAAAAACAAAACAAAAAAAAAAAAATACTTTAGCAATGTCAACGACAAAATAATATAAAATTTAATGAATCACAGCTCAATCATTACAAACATCAAAATACAGTAAACATTTGAAACTGTTTACCAAAACTAATCTATTGAATAAATACTGAAAAATACATAAATCATTGGCACGTGAGTTTTTTTTAAAGTTATTTTTAAATTTATAATAATTTATTTGCATTATGAATACGATGTTTGTTGTCATCACGATTTATTTATATTATTATTACTAACGTTGTAAAATATGTTAGTTATATTTGTCATAAAACAAGAATTGTATCATGTACAAAATATTTTTTTCGATTACTCCGATCACTTAGTACATTGTTACTTCGTACAAATGTTTCATTAAACTATCGTCCGGAACATATTTTCAAGAATCAAAATCAAATGATATATTTTTTTTAAAAAATCCTTTCCGCGACCAGGATTTTTACTATCAAATATTTGTTAACAATTAAAAATTTGGTTTCGACACTTAATTGCAGAAGGCCTAAAATCAACTGATGTTTTGTGTACACTGGTATAGCTGAAACGATCAAAAAAAATAAAGTCGACTACGTCATACGGTATTGAGTTAATAATGGAAAAAAAATACACAAAATAATGTACTGTGTGTTACATGGCTATCCACTGATAATAGCAGTAGGTAATTTAAATATTCTTCTATAAAACTGTACTGTTATCAATTGTATCTTAGGTGTTAATATTATAATAGTATATTAATTGAATTTTTAGTTTTAATTACTCATTTATGTTAATTGTAATAGTAAGTAATGTGCAATTGTTGATTTAGATGATTATAAAATGTTGCATAACACAACAAAGTAACTAAAAGAAGAAATAGAATTACGATTTAGAAACTTCATTGTTTAAATTAGTATTTAATAACTGCAATATGCAATAGCCAATGGGAATACATTTGTGTACCTATATCTATTAGAATAGTCGATTAGAGTTCTGTTTACGACTCAGCCTAACTCCTGACTTATTCGTTTCGTTACTATGGACAACTATTAATATTCAGAAAAATAATTATACGGCTGCTTCGTCTTAAAAGCAATTTGCTTCCACTGCAAGTAGCCATCATTCTTCTACCTGCACTACCCGAAATACGTAGGTACATGCGATGTCTTCTCTGCATTTTTAACAAACCTTGAAGCTTTTATAAATCAGCTCATTATTTCTCTTACTTATTTTATTAATGTCATTCCACGGAAATTATTAAAATTTCATTAAGTTTTTCATCACTTTGATCTTAGCAGCTCCGTTTTCACCGTTTCCTTCGCAGAACCCGGCTGCGCACCGGGAAATACATTTATTAACCATGCGACACATTCAGCTATAATATTATATATGTACTAGCTTATCGATTATTCTTTTTTTTTTATTGCTATTGAGTTTCATCATCTCATTACAATACTGTTCAAACACATTTATGTTTAATGCTTACCCGCCTAAGACTTGGACGTGTCTGTACCGCGGCAGTGATACGTAGAGAACAATACTGCGTGGAAATGAATGAATAGCTTTTAAGGGCGGCTTTTTGGTAGATGAAGAAGAAAAAAAATATATTCATGTTTACTTAAACGAAATCTTCTCCGGAACGCTTTGATTAAAACCGAAAACCATTCGATGCCGACTTACGGTGGTACGACGGTGCTTGTACCGGAACAATAAATGCCGTCCGCCCTGCGTTAGGCGTAGCCAATACTATTTCACCGATCATTGCGTCAAATACCGCACAGCTGTTCGACGAAATGTCGGCTGCGTGTATGGGGGCAACAGCACATAAAATGTCTGAACTTCAAAAGCGCTGCGTTCTCCTGTCGTATCGCACACTTTCAGCTTCAGCTCTCAAACAGAACACACCGGAGTGCCGCAATGGGCGCTCTGGCGCGGTCGTGTTTTACCAAGAATAGCTCACGTGAAGTCAACTGAAGTGGCTACCTAAGTGATTAAATGTTCACAAATCCGTCATAATAAGTTCCACGAAAACGTTTTTTACCGAGTGCATTTACCTAGCGTGGACTGCACCGACGTACATCGCTTCGGTGTCTTCTGTGTATATTCTTATGAAACCTTTCGTTCCTCGCCAAAGTCTTGAACGCAATTCGCATGTAAACATTGCACGCAATCGGCTTGAAATATATCGTGGAAACCATAAGAAAGTAAGAGGGAGGGGTGGGGGGTTCTTACCGAAAGCTTTACTGGAATAGTAAAACATGAAATTAATCTCTAATCCAGAACATACTCGTATCAGAGATACTATACCAGATAACACTTTTTTATATTTTTGGACACCCTGAGAAGTTCAAATTGTATCAATCCAGCATACTATTATCAAGCTATTACAATCTTAGTGAAGAAGTTATGGTGATATTGTGCCTCGATAAATACGAATATCAATTTTATAACATATATTTGATACATGTGTAAGACAGTGATTTTACATTTAAACGATACATTGGTATTGGCAATTTAATAGAAGTCGGTACGCTAAGCGGAATTACGACACCATGATTACATTAGAAATAAATCTTTTAAGACAATATATTTTTTCAAACGGATGTGTGAAGAACCAACGTTTTTAATAAAAAATCAGCTCTAAAAATTCTATAATTCACACAGGCAATTAAAATAAAAATTTAAATTGATTTTACGCCACATTATTTAATTTTTCAAATATATTATATAGTTAATAAAATCTACTACTTTTAACTAATTTCCTTTAGCCTTTAATTTATATAAATATTCCATCTTGTACAATGTTCTATATTTATACCTTTTTTTGTTTATTTATGTATCATAGTCTACATTTTACACAGACATACACGTATGTCAAATATTTCTTATGTTATTGGACATATTTTCGTAAATCAAATTATTATTATAACTGAGTGAAAAAATTGACTTTATCCAACATTTTTTGATCGACTGAGTTGACCAGGGAAATATTGCTTCACTAGAACCAGACACGTTAAAAAAAATGATAGCGATGTTTGTGTGGTCAAAATACTTTAAGTATATAGTCAATAAAATGACATTTGTTTAATAATTCCAGTTCAGCTCAGCACACATCAGAAGGCATAGAAAATATGCACAAAAGTTGCCTTTTTTTTTCTCCATTCTCTTGTAAAAAATCTTGAGTTTTTAAAATACTGTTTGTTTACACTTTTGCAAAAATAAAAATATTAGCATACGTTTAAAAATAAAATTTCAAAATCAGAGAAGAAAGAATACCTACTTATTATTGACAACCGAATAGTTCCATTAATAATATTAAAATCTAATGATATAATGATTTGAAAAAATATTTATTATTCTTGTAGAAGTAAAATAAACATTATTATACCTCTGTTGTATAAAAACATAAAAAATTATAAATGAAACCTATAAGACTGAAAAAAATATAATCCGATTAGTGTAAATCGGTTGTTTTAATAATAATCAATTAAATGAAAGACATTATATAAGCGAAATTTAAGTATTACGTACATATTACATATACTGAATAATACTTTTATATTATTGTAAAATATTGATCTTTTAAAATCAAAAATTGTTGGTCAAAATAAGCATTTACAAACAAAGGAGCTTTGAAAAAATTAAAATGCACAAAAGGTCATATTTTAAAAAGCATGCTGGCCTGAAGAATAGATTTAAGGTCTTGAATTTACCCTGCCATAAAGACCATCGATACCCTTGGAATAGCCAAAAGGTTATGTGTTTATGCATATTTTACGTATTATAAAATAACAATAAATATAAACCCTGCTTGAGTTCAATAACTATTCCTGAAAACTAATAGATAAAATTTTTCGTGATATCTATAGTGGATAAAATTGTTTTATATTGAATATGACGTATTTAAACACGTACAAAAAAACAGAATTGGGAATATATAATCGCAGTTTTAGTTTGTAAAAATATCACATAAGTTACACATAGAAATTAAATGAAAATAAAACGTCAGTATAGATTTACCTTGTAGAATTAATAAAGTAAAGCTCTATAATTATAAACACCTAAATAATGTACTATGACCAATAACTTGCATGTTGTTATTTCGCTCTTTAACCACGGTTCCTGTGAAAGTTTAATAGAAAACTCAGTCCATTGTCATATATGACATACATTTTTGACTGAAATGTTGCCTTCGTGATAATTGATAAAAGGAAACTGAAATAAACATTTAGGATAGTAAATTATAGTACCCGTGGAAAATTTAATTTTAAAAATTTCATTCATCATTTTTTCGTTTTAATTTAAACCGGGGAAAAAAGTCCATTATAAATTATCACGAGTACCGCCTTCATTCATGTCGTACCTGTGAGCTGCAAGCAGTGAAATATTTTTAATATTTTTTTTTGTGACTTTATTCGCATTTAATAATAATAATACGTATTGTATAGATCTTAGATCAGTGCGCACGTATTAAAATTCGGAAAGACCGTTTTTAACTTAACGTTAAAAGGAGGAAGGAGTGATCACTGATAAAAAATTGTTCCCATGCTTACAAAGCGTTATAATTTATGGTGACATGTACATATTATCGTTACCGAACATAATTACCGCAGAGTAATATGCATATTTTTAAAAAAAATAAATAAGCGCGTGAATAACACGATTACAGTTGCTTTTGGCACAACATTGACAGTAGCAAAAAAAAAAACCTCTCAGGATGTAAAATAAGAAATAAACGACTAAAAAATGGTCAGTGATTTTATTCGATTGACAGTGAGTAGGTGCCTATCCTGCTACAGTTAAAAATCATTTGTTATAAGATCATCAACGAAGCGTGAAGGACATTCATTAAATATTTGGCACAAATTGTATGCCTACTATGCCGATATTAAGTCATTATTTCTCGTTGAATATTTCTATAATAACTGAAAACACAAAAAATTATACCGTTTAATAAAATACTGCTGTTGTAAGATAAAACTAAAAAAAATATACCCGTAAGAGTAACCCGGTGTAAAAAAACGTTTTATTTAAAATATTTATGAACATACCTTATTAAAATATTGATATTCCACAATATTCACTTTTTTTTTCATACTCTCAAGTTTGTCTACGGATTGAAAACTATAATAATGTTTTTACATTATTTTATGTACACATCTTCTATTGTGCAAAAACAACTGCTTGAAAATAAAATAAAAAAACGTAGGGCCGCGAAATGTATGAATGTATTACTGTAGGCAAGTATTGATAAAAATGTAAACGCGAGGGTGACCTCAGCATTGTGAAAACACTACTATATATTAATATTAATTATCGTAATCGTTTATTTGCGATCATAATAAATGTGTTCAGTAAATATTTTTGACGTACCCTATAAGGAAATGTACTGTATATGCATATAATAATATACATTATGATCAAACTCATGATTTCTTAAAAATGATTATTATTATGCATTATACCTAACTTCAAAGACTAACGCATTTTTTTATTTCCGTTTTAAAAATGCATTCATTTCGTAATCGTCGACTAGAAAATGCGTACCTACCTTTACATAAACTCGTTATGACGTTTCCCTGTTTAGGAATATCTAAGAATGACATATATTATTAACTGTTAACCGCAACAATAACGTAATGTCGTTGGAAAAATAAATATTACGTTGACGCGTATAGGCGATGGTTGTAAGCGTATTGATTTCAATGAAAACGTTAGTACGAAACTGATCGATTTGCGTTCAAGTATTCACTAAATACTATTTAGACCTTTAAATACACGGTTTTCGTAATTTATTTAAGTTATATATTTTTTTGCGTTTATAAGAGTGCAATTCAAAAGCAAAATTAATATTGCATTTAACAAAGTAAGTATTTACATTGTTTTCGAGTCCTAAAAGCGTCATGATTGTGAACACACGACGATCAACGAGCGCTTAAAAAATCGATGTCACGACAATGGTGATATTTCGAATTTTCTTCACCTGACCAGGCGTATTCGTGATCGGCATGTTGAGGCAGTCGTCCTTCGAAATCATAGGTGATTGGCAAAATGGTCGATGCGAAAAAAATGGGAAGTGCAAAAGTACCAACATCGGAAGGCGATGGACATAATTCGGCGTGAAAAAATAGCCATCGGTGTATGACATCGTCGCAGGAATTTAAACAAACAGTACAATATGTATGTCGTTCTCGAGCCCCGCCGCAGTAGCGAAAATGTATACACGCCCAGAGTAGCCACCAATACACGTTTATAAATCACGGAACGGCGAAAGGTCTAGAAAAATCTCCGATAGCGAGACGGCTGCAGGGACACGGCAAACTACGTTATAGCGACGTAGAACGTTACGAGTGTGATCTAAAAGTTTTTCGCGGAAACGTGAGCGAACCTGCTCCGAGCATTGGCCCCGGCGGGCAAGTATAGACGGTGTTTAGGAATGGGTAAAAAATAAAAAACGAAAAAATATACTTTTTGAGCCCGCGCGAACATTACTTTTTTTTTCTTGCTCTTCTGGAGTTTAATTAATTAAGTAGGTACCATAAGGAAATGAGGACAATGAAATGATTGAGCCGTGAAAGCCGTGGAACAATACTTTTAACAAAACTCGGACTGAAATATCGACATTTTGACGGAGTGGTTTTTTTCTTCCTTTCTTTTTTTCCTTCCTTCCTTCCTTCCTTTTTTTTCTTCCCCTACCCCACCCAGCCAAGTCTATTGTGTTAGTCGATTACTGTACGGTGTCCAGGTGAACATCTAACAAACATTTGTTGATGTGTATATATAATATAATTATATATATATATATACATACATACAATGGAACGTACCAAACAACCAACCACGATCCTCGAGGCGAAGTACGGTTTAAAGCTACGCGAATAAATCACCGGAATACTTTGAAAATATTATGCATGTCAGCTAACGGAAACATTTTAGCGTTGATGTTGATTTTGGTGTAAACAAATATCAACATCGAAACGGAAAAATTAATAAAAATGCCGTGTCTGAAATAAAATAATGATAAAAAATGAGAATTATTCAAAGTATATATCTGTAGAGGCGAAGAAGTGTAATATGAAGAAGAAACGCGAATTATTTAAAATAATAATTAGGACGGTGAAAAAGTTGCGTTCGGTCGAAAGCGGCGGGAAAATGGAAATGATCAAAAATTTAATAAATAAAACACCATCCGAATGTTGAGACACTATGAACAATGTTTTTCATATTTTATTTTATTTATTATTTTTTATTTTTTATAATATTAAAATAAATGTGTTTCGGAGACGAGATCATTAATATTTATACGAAATAAACATGAGTTTTTTTTTTCACAATACAAAACGTTCAACCTCGAATCGGTGCATTATTGTGTTTATACTATGGTATTCAGCTTTGCTCTAAACAAAATTACAAGTTGACCCATTTCAGTATCGACAGGAATTCAATTCATTCATGCTGCAGTGCCTACTTATATAGCTTTTGCCTACCGAAATGTAATGGTGCGTCAGCTTACGGGATGTTGTGATTGTGGGGGGGGGGGTATGGGTTTATTAGATTAGACGAAAAACTAACACGAAAATCGAACGTTCATCCAATCAGGTATTTAAACAATATAATAAAACGAATACAATTGATATTTATTCACAAACGGTGTTTTTAATTCGAATCTCGGATTATGCAGCGTTATAGTAAATAAATCAAAACTCAAAAGGGTCTGCGATGTAATTACGTTAGGTATACGCTAATGTCAAAACTACTACGTAATTATATTGTAACACGGTTTATCAACATTCCGTAAACACTAACGGAATGGGTACGTCCGTGATCCGCATGCGAATGAAACCAATAATGTACCTAACGTTGTTTCGGTTACGAATGTAAAAAAATAAAACTTGATTTTCGTAATCTTATTGTGTACATTGTGGATAATTAGTTAAGGCATTTGCTACGAAATAACCAAACTCGTAGGAGAACATTATGAATACACGATTTTTCGGATCGGTCGACGCGGCGTCGAAGTTTTAATGCGAACCGATAACTTCAGACGTGCCGAAATATCTTTATGTCGAATTCTCAAAGGGTGCTAAATCATTAAGTTTAATTAACGTGCCTTTAATAACTCATGCTGTCCAGTGCATTCCACGAGTTTATTGGTAACGTTCCAATAACAGTAACCATCGCGGGTACGAGGAAATTACTAGTGTATAGACAATAGAAACTTACCAAGTGTACGAGAATCGCTCCGAGGGTTGCGTGTTTACATATTACCATGTAATGAGACGGAGGAGTGGATCGTGTTTGTTATATTTTCGAAAATTAGTAAATTTATACACCATATATTTCATATATTATATACTCGTATATCATTACAAAACTGTATAGCATCGAGACAGGGTTTCTTAAAACTGATTTTCACATTTCGTTTGTAAAGGTACCGCGAGTTTGACTCCTTAATAAGACTAACATAAAAGTATATATATTTTAGTTGACATACGAAGTTTATTTATTGTTCACGTATAGTTTCGCCGGATAGATCCTACACTGTAATGTTTTCGTTAATCATTCTTTAATTTTTTTAAGTGTACTGAAAACTTTAATAGATATTGCGTTACAATGTATCGTAGATATTTGTGTAAATATCGATTACACAAACGTATGTATTACGTGATATACTTTCGATATATTTTCCGCGAAATCGTTCAATTATTACAAACACGTATGAATTATTCAGTACTATTTGCAGATTAAGCTTATATTCACGGAATTGCCAACTGAATGTAACATTATCTATATCATACCAGGGGGTCTGTAAAAAAAAAAAAAAAACTGAAAAAGAAATCTAATAAGAAAAAACCAAAATGGTGTTTCATATAATGTTTGGAATATACTTAAACTATATTCGACGATGATATTTGGCACGAACTTCGACGGTTAGAGGGTGAAACATTTTTATCGAAAGTATCAATGGATAACGATAATAATTCGGAAATTGTTTCGCAGTCACTTTGAACGATTTTTATCACTCGCCGGCCGTAACGCTGAATCCGACAAACGATAACTATACGGGTAGGCACCCGTCGCTGTAATAGTTTTACGAAAATTATTACGACTTACGGTCGAGTGTCAAACGTATTATAGGACGTATGAGACGCGAGGTTGTAATGTGTATAAATGTATAATACGCGCGTGAAGAAAAATATAATAATATTAAATTTCAAGTTTATTATCAAACCCTCCGGGCATTCCGCACGAGTTCAGCGAAAAATGTGACGGAGTGTACGTGAGAGCTTATGAAACGAAACCTAAATCTCGAGTGCACCACACGGAACGGTTTTCAATAAAATATTGTCTACGCGATTCGTTCCCCAGCTTTATCCACGCATTAGCTGCCGACACTATTATACGCGCGTATAAAAGCGTTATTCTTGTACGTTTTCGTGGCGCTCACATCAGTTACGGCCCGGAATATTTCGTGTCGAATCGAAATTAATTTTATCGCTTTATCATAATAAAGTCGTCCGTACAAGATGATCTTTTAACCATGGTCATCTCCTTTTTGGCCATAAAAAATGCTAAAATTTGGATTGTCTCTTATCAAATATTCAAGTTACCATAAAACATATGTTTTCTGTAACAGTTTTTTTTTTAATACCAGATTCAGTATCGTAACAAACTTTTATTTTTCGAATGGAAACACCCTTTTTTAACTGGGGTATTTTATTGGGAGCATTTTATTGTGAATTTTGATGCATCGAAATCAAAATTCGCATGGGTAGTTTTTGAATAATTGTCATTAAACTATTATAAAAAATAGTACTTAATATTAAAATATAATTTCTGATAATACGTTATCGCTTATTTATTCTAACTCAAGATTATGCGAATATTTCACTTTTTAAGTAAGAATAACTCCGAATATGTTAGTCGGAATTTTGATCAAAACAATTCAAAAAAAATTACCGAATAATGCTCTCCGTAGAAAATAGCGTGTCCCTCTTTGAAAAAACAGAGTTTATAATGCCACAATACACCCTTAAGTTAGCACGAAAAAAAGTTATTGATAACAGGTTTTATGGTACCTTAAACATTAAAAAAATTCTAAATTTAATAATTTTTACGGCCAAAAAAATGGGGTGAGCATGGTTAAAAAACACTCTGTATAAATATACAGAGGTTCATCATTTTAATTTACAACATTTTTATAAAAAACCGAAAATAATAGTTTTAGATTAGGTACCCCATTTTACGATTTCTTCCATGGCTTGCTTATTTTTGTGAGAAAAATGCTGTACATGAAATTCTAATCACCCTATATGAAACACGGTATCCGCACGAATACCCGATGTTGTTGTCTAAGACTATTTTCTTGGACTGCTCCTATCGGTGTGAGGAAGGTAGGAAGGTAGGGAAGCGACACAAAGCTACCCACGTGAGCCGAGCACTGATGAAAAACTAAATCCGCGGCTTCCGTAATACGTTATTTGTGTGTGTGTGTGTGTGGGTTTTTAGTGTGTTTTCGACGTTGCAGAAAAACAGCCCAAGAGACGTTTTGAAGAAATACAACCGTAATGGTGTTCAAAACTATATCTCTCACACGCCTGAGTTCGTGACACGTGTAAATTGATGTGACTTATGGATTTCCGTATTACACTAGACAGACACGCTAAACACATTCCATCATTTTTACCTACAGATTTTTATAGACATATTAATACAACGTGTGCCCGCGCACGCCGCTATACACGGTACAACGCGCGTTGTGTACGCGAATCTTTTTCGGATTGACATATATTCCAACAATATACTAAACATTTCATCAACGTTGTGCGTGTGCATTTTTTTAAAAAAAAAAATTGTATATTTCAATACTCGCGCATACATATGAATGGAATAGAAAAAAAATAATGGATGCAGATGGGATAAAGAGATTGTAAGGCGTTGAGCACTCGTCTCGCACCGCTCGGCATCGTCGTCGTTGTCGTAGTATTATTATACATATATAGTTTTCCTTTTTTTTCTTCCCCGCTTCTCTTTTTTTCGACGCAGGCATAATATATTCCAATGCAATAATTGTAAATCATCGAAATCGATCCACGTCAATGCAGGGCGACAATCAGTTTTCATTATCTGGATTTCTGTCACTTTTCAGATTTAAAGTGCTCGCAAAAAACAAAACAAAATATTGCATTAAAGATCATTGAATTTACCTTATAGAATTAAACGTGCACCCTGCGTTAAAGGTGAAATATCGTAATGTCACATAATACGTCGTAAGGCTACTTGTTTTTAAAAAAACTACCAAAGCTATTTATAGTCATTGGTCATTATAATTTCTTATGTTTTGCTCAATTTTAAGATTAAAGAAGATTTATAGCAATAAAATATTATAATTGTCAAAATGAATTGAAAAACAAAAGTTAAAAAAAAAATTGGTGAGACTCCACGCGATAAAGGAACGGGTTAATGATATTGCTGTATTGGTCTTTTAAACTTTGGCCCTCGTAAAAACGATTTTTAATCATAGAAGTCAGGTGGGTCTGTCTATATTTTTTTGTTGATAGTCGATATAATAAAACCAAATTTCTCAATAAGGAATATTCGGTTTTTAATCGAAAATGTCTAGTGCTTATAAACAGCGCAAATGTCATTAAACTATTTCAACAATTATGAAACGTCTATAGTATAAAATGAGTATACATATTCTATACTATAGAATAGCGCGTGTCAAAAAACTAATTTGTGCGGAGAGTTAGGAACCTAATCTCACGGGTCGTACATATTTTGTTTTTTTTTCTCAATTATTCAGAAAACTCTTTGGACATTAAAAAATGACCCCCTCGAACTAAGACACTATTTCCTATTAAAAAACTCATAAGACTGAGCAGTAGATCGGAGATATCCTGCTGGTCAAAATCGTGTACACAAACACACAAACATAAAAACATCGTGGTAAAACCAATGCATGTCTCGTTTCGCGCAGAATATCAAAAAAAAAAATATATCTACAAAATATATGAGCTCACCGAGATGTATAACAAATAATCGAGATCGGTGTACGAATGTGACGATTTGACGAACCGTGAAATACGTTTTAATTCACCCGCCTATTATTCAATACCTATGCGATGATGTATGGAGATATAGTGTTTGGAATTAATATCTTTTTCAAACCAGATGACCAACGGAAAACGGGACGATAGCGTTGTAAAACCAATTAATAGCGGGTCATACATAATATTTGTCTAGTTCCCAAAAACGGCACCACCTATCGGGAAATAAATTAAGTACTGCAATATAATATTATGCAAACATAATATTATTACGGTCGGTAAAATAGAGTATGTAAATCAGTGTAACTCCGAAACTAATTTCGAATAATCAACTGCGATACAACGCACGACCCTAGGAGGCAAGGAGAATAAATGCTCCACGTTTACAGCGCACGGATAATAAACGTATAACACACCGTCGTCCCGGGCGTGAGCGTCACCGCTGTCGGCATATTTTATTCCAATCGAAATGTTTTGGGCACGGCGTTATGGATGACCTTTTTGCCGGGGCCTATGAAAATCGCGATCTACCGTACAAATTGCGTAAAAGTTTAATTGACATTTGAACACTACACCTGCTCCCGGTGGACCGCACGTTATCCAATCTCGAAATGAGAAAACGGTCGTGTATTGAATGACGTGGTGGTTATGGTGAAAAAATAAATAGAAAAAAGTGATCATAAAAAAAAGAAACAAAAAAAGAGAAACAAAAACATTTTATTTCCGATTAAATAGTGTTACGCGCGGCGTAACGGTAGATTACATGTACGATCGTGTACCATATAACTGATTGGAATGAGCATTAAGCTAATCCTATACGAGTATGTATTTGTGCCGTTCAAAAATAATGCATACCACGTGTCCAATTCCTGTAAGATTTGAAAGGTATGTTTTTTAAAAAAATACTATTGAAACGGAAACAGGCAGTGTTCGAAAAATCTAATTTTTTCGTGTTCAAATGCTTTCGGCCGCCAACGGGTTATATCATTTTTACGACATCGGAAATAATCCATAATCTAATTAGAGATTAAACAAATAACTTGACTATGTATTAATATGAAATTTATACTTTAAACGACTATTACGTTGATTACTATTAAAGACTAAAATGCTTGCTTAATTTTTTCACATTTTCATTCAACAATTTAAATTCCAAATATCAAAATCATTACGTTTCATTACAATTAAATAAGAAAATAATGACAGTAATTATTGCATAAATTATAACTATCGTTTTAAAATGTTGCTCTATTTACATTTTTTTTTAATCATACTTCAATGACTAAAATACATAAAACATTTCATACAACATTTTCGTGCGTTGGAACCGAGTAAAACAGAAGGAAACAAGACTCGACATTATTCAAATCAACAAACTATATATATTTATTATATCAGTGACATTTTTCTTTCTTGTCTTGTTTGTTACCATTTCCGAACTCAACACCTCTGCGTTTGATAATATTCCTCTGAGAAATGTTAAATGTGTACGACATGAAGTATAACACTAATTAATGTACATTGTTGATTTGGCATATACGCGTTTTAATTATCACGTCCTTTCTAAACGATATGTTCCTTTTAAATTATCATGAATAAGAATATGTAGTGCACGTTAAGAGCTATTTAAAATTATGTTCTGCCGTGAAGTTGTGATTAAAAATAATGTACACAGCATACCACAATAAGACTCGTAAGAATAAACATTTAGCTCTTAATATCTGTTTAAAGATAGATCACATAAACTTTTTTTTTACCAGTTAGATTGGTCACCGGGTGGTGATTGACGATTGCAAACTTCCTCAATTGACAAGGCCACTGGCACTTATGTTTCAACATCGTAATTTAAACGTTAAATACGTATAAATTGCTATGTTGATTTAGAGAAAGTATAATAGATAAATTCCATATTAGTCATCTTATAGGAATATCAGACAGGGTGACGCACCGGGTTTTATACAGAGCGATAACTCCCGTGTCAATAGAGATAGTAAAATTTAACATTTTTTTTTATGTGCGTTGTTGACAATAGTTAGGTAAATATGAGTGTAAGGAAAAATTAAGTCATGCGAAATCTGTAAAAAAAAGTGGAATATGATTATTTATGTTAAAGCAGCAGAAATTATAATTTTCTCGGTGAATCTTCGTGGGACCCAGACTAGCTTTACTGCACGATGATGAATATAAAGTATAAATTTTAATATTTTTAACTATGTGAGTTAATTTTCATTTTTATAATGAGTTAAGGGGTACTAATGAGCGTCTTTCCGCATCCGTTATTTGTGTCATATAATTTTAAAATTTTCTGACAAAATTATTCATCGCACAACTACCCGTATGCGGTGTGCTATTTGCTATGAAAACTGTTCATATTATATTTATATAAAACTATAAAGCTACTTAAGCGAACACATTATTGTTCTAACCTCACAAAACTAACTAAGGGAGTATAACGTACAAGTTTAAGCAACACATGACATTTAGACCATAATGGATAATATATAAGCTATATTTAAGATTGTATGTGATAAAGTAAACGGTTCTAAGCTCATTACACAGTTTGGCCAAATCGACAAGCTAGAGAATAGAGGACAATCTTATGTGTTCATACTTCAAAAGCGAGATATTAAACGTTATTGATTAAACAGTTAAAACTTTCTTTATCTTTAAACTTCCAAAGCGTGTGCTTGGCATTTCATTAGCATTTTTTGTCTTTAATTATAAAAGGGTTATTTAATTTATAGTTTTTTGATAATCAATTTTTTGCGCCTCTTGAATTATTCTTATGTATTCATAAATTACGGAATGAAATGCTTTCTTGCATAAAAGTATAAGAAGGGTTGAAGAAAACTAAAATATTAGTTTTGTGTTGTTGACTTTTGAAAAATCTTGCATACGGAACAGCTGGCTGTCAGCAAGGAGACAATCACCGCACAGAAATAAAATAATATTGTATAATGTTACATCAGCTATGGTTGAAAACCATATTCCAAGTTAGTTCTATGAACATTTTTTTAAAACAAATGTTATTTCATGAAAAAATTAGCATTGCCTGTATAAATAGTAAAAAATAATAGTGTCAAAAATAAATTGGCTTGTTACTTACTAGTCTAAATTTTTACTAAATCACTTTAACAATAGTTTTTAATATCCTAGACAGTTCATGTGATTAAATTTTAAATTTTAATCACTTTAACCTGTATATTTTCTAAAGTTCAGCGCAACCAATTTAAACATTTAATTGTAATTTCCGCTTTTTAATGCTAACACTAATTGTTTACAGAATATCCTTTATTTACTATAAACTTCACAAAGTTTTCATTTGAAACCAATTTACTTTTAACTTACTAAATAAAATTGAAATTGAATTTATTAGAAAATAACTAGTAGCTACATTCTGTAATGGTTGTTTAATCCATACCATACAGGTACTTTGCATATAAATTGGATTTAAACCGCAATGTAATTTAATACAACTGACCATATTGATATATTTTTATAATCATTTCCATATCAAAAAAAAAATAAATAAATAATTAGTTATACTTCTACTTTTAAATCACGTATTATTTCACGTAAATGTGATATACTCGTATATAATCAATATATTCTACCGTGCAAGTTGTAGTATATAAGTCGTACTGATCGTGACTCGTTTTAGACATTGCCCATTTTATTGAGAACACCATGGAACAGTACCGACATTTCTAATCTCATTTTCCTATCTTATTGTTAAAAAAAACGTGAATAATAAAGTTTGCGTTGACAAAATATACTTAAGATTTTGTTTGAGCTATCTAAGATTAAACCATTAATAATATATACTTGTGAATATTGCGACAAGCGTATATTGTCCGTTTTTTTTTTTGATGATTTAATACCTATTTTTATTATTTTTATTGGATGATAAGTGGATTATTTTAACCGAAGTTAAATAAATAATTGAAGCGTATATTATTATACTCGTGTACACTTTTCAAAGAGTTTAATAAATTAATACCTTCTCTCAAATATTAATGTGCAACATAAAAAAAAGAAGTTTACTATATATAGAACTTTAGATACGACAGACCCGCCATTATCATGACCCACCAAACTAAACCCACCACTAAACCCATCACGACCAACCACTTCTAAAGACTCAGTTGCTTCTAAAATATCACCTAGCTTAGCCACACCATAATTGTTTACGCCGTTCCTAATTATAGTTTTTAAACACTTTTTGAATGAAGTAGTTTGAACTTTAGAATTCCAAATTCACCATAAAGCTGAGTTTATACAAAAAGAGAAAATAATTCACAATAGCCCTGGAAAAAAAAACAAAACAAAAAAAATGCCTTAAAACAAAACGTTTATATTTTGTACTTAAAATTTTCTGAAAACAAAAGTAGAAATAATGTTCTGTGTAAACATCCTATACTACTGAATAATATCTGAAAATATTTTAAAGTCGTATGAACTAAGGAGGAAAAAAGCTATCAGATGACTACATATATATATATATGTATTGTACGAGAAGTAGGTACAGCGATTTCCTTATTTTTAAATGACAATACAAAAAAGTAATATTTTCTTATGAACAATAACAATATGTGAGCATTCATAGCATTATAATGTTTTTTTCTATTACGTTGTAATACGTTTTTCAATTTCCTTCAGTTATGTTTGTACCTTTTCAATTTTAAATAGCCATAATTGAAAACGATTCATGACGTATTAAATATCATCCTGCGAATACACAGACATCATATTAATGGACTATAATAAAAATAATTATTATTATGATTATAAAATATGCCCTCGAGCCGAACCGAGTGCAACGACATAAATACAAATATTATTGATGTATGAAATACGATTTTATCGTAAATGGGCGTCAGTAGGACACAGAAAAACAATCTACTGTTGCTTACTTGTTTTATTGAGTTACGTGCTTAAAGTAAATTTATAAATGTACACAATGAATAAAAAAAACCCCTTTTTTATAGCCAGTTATCCAACAAAGAATAACAAACTTTAATGTAGTCAGTGGCAACACACCAATTATTTCGTAAACTCCAATTATTCACTTTTAAAATTATTATACATGGTTAAAGCGATTGAAAAAATATGACTTGGCAGGTCGGTTTTATGCAAAATTATATTTTGTAGTCGCTCAACGTTTTATGCGTTCAAGAGGTTCTTCAATCTTCCTAAATGACTCGTCAAAATCAGATTTCGTTTTTATTTCAAATTCTGTTCCCACAACATGATACGGCACTGCGGCAGCTTACATTGAAGTTATTATCAATACAAATATTATTGTTGCCAAAACCAAGATTATCAGACCTTAAATGATTTGCACTGATTTTTTTCCATTTCAAAATAAATAATTTTTACTTATATCACTATAATATATTTCACTCTTAATACAATAAAAGTGATCGTCAATGCCAACATTGTAAGTGTATGCAAATCCAAGCAATAGAAATAACTCAAAAATTATGATTAGGCTTTTTCTCTCTGACGATTTAACAATAATATTTCTTTCATATTTTTAAATATTTGTCTTTCCCTTTAAATGTACTAATAGTTTAAAATAAAAATATTTTACAATTACGGAAAAATGAAACTAATGCTTACAAATATTCATTGACACCTTGAGGTCCTTTGTGAAAACTAGTTTTAGTAAAAACATGGTATGTCTAGTAAAATATTGATTTGATCCAATATTACGACTTTCCAGAAATAATTATTGAATGAAAGCAATTTCTAGCTCGTATTCTGTCAATATAGTTACTTTAGTAAGACTATAAAGTAGCATTTACTGTTCATTAAAATTACTTAAAAATTAAAAATATTCCTTTGAACTGGACTTAAAATAAAGTACTTTCAGAACCTTTTAATTCGTTATGATGTTAACTCTTCGTTTGAAATTCTCTTAGACGCGTAATATTTTAATGTATAAAACCTGAAGTAAAAAATGTATAAGCTTCTGCTTAACGCAATTCGAGTTTTTGAAGTAATACCAGGCACACACACACACACAAAGACTAATAATGAACATTTTCTTGGTGCTTTTAACGTATCATTTCAAATCAAATAAATGGACCGTTCGGCGTCGTGTTATCCTGTAAATATCCTTCGACATTTTGACAGAACGATGCCGCACTTCAGTTATTTACCGATAGGACCTGCTACGTGTTTCCTAACATTGCAACTTATCATGATTTTTAAACGAACGTGTTATATATAGCAACGTAGAGTACAATTTGTTTGACTGGAATACATTTCTGCGGAAAACTCGACCGAAATATAATATTTTTTACCGTATAAATTAATTCCACGATAAAACGTTCGTAGGCGTAGACAATGTGTGACTGTCGAACGTACGACGGACACATTTGATGTATGGCCTATGTCCAGGCTCATTTCGAAAAATACATCAATGATTTGTCAAATTCATAGTGAACATGAGATATGACAGCGAAACGAGTCACCCGTTTTCCCAAAAGTTCATAAACAGAAATAATCATGTAGATGTCGGATAACAAAATAATACTATACGGTAATGCAATGGTAGGCCACTAATGTATAGATGACGCATGCCATAGACACTGAGTAATGCAAATAGTATACCAACCGTGGTGGACGAAAACGTTAAGAATCCATTGGGATTAATTTTTATAATACGATATTGTATGGACTATCGAATACAGATAATAAATTAGTTGATGTTACCCATCTGTTAGGCAGAATATTATTAATAATAAATAAGATAGCGTAATATTATATAATTTACCTTAAACGTTTATTCCTATTTGTTTCCGGATCTGTGTACCTATATCAAACACCGTAACGATTCGCATTTGTGTACTGACTCATCACTTATTATAATAGTGTGTCTCTCTCGTCGCGTTCTATACATAGGTATACAAAACACGAGAGTGCGCCGTGATAAAATATCGAACTAGTCTCGTCGGGATAACCTGTATGCTATTATCCACGGGTGTTAAATATACGACGCATAAATTGTGTTCAATATTATTACTACGATAAATTGGATCGGACGTGTCCCTACAGGTGGAATAGATTCACCCCGTAGCGAAGCGCACTAATTATTATTATCGTTTTGCTAATTAGTTGGACGATGATGTTGATCGACATTTAATCGTGGTAAATCTTTACGTCTACTAGACCGCCAGATCTGTGAAGACACCATCCGCGTATTATGTTTACGAGTACAGTAATGTTGTGTTGTTTTTCAGAGTCAATACCTATATTTACGTTTGTCGCCAAACTGTGGTGAATCGCATCTGGAGTTTAAGGCAGGTCGACGCAATTTCAAAGGCCCGCTGAGTCTATAACTTGGGAAACTTTATTTATATGAGGCGGACTACGCCTCGGATCCCGAAGATCAGTAATTAATGCACTGCGAAATGGTCAGTCGACTGTTACCTAAAGACCGAAATAGAATTAGAAATGTAATAAGACGTTAGATAGCCCTTTCGAGTTCGATGTAGTCACGGTACGCACTGGTTCAAAAAGTTTAAACTGAAATCTTATTAAAAAATTAACAAACTCCCGTTTTTTATAAAACAAAAGTGTCATCTACTGTTGTCGTTGTTTTGACGACATGAATACAATTACGCTGTAACTTAACTCCTAAGCACGCGCACTGAATGCCACTCATGTAAAGGTTAATAAATAGTTTTAAAACTAAAATTGAGTTAAATTTCATCAAAGTTAAATAAATTATACAAAAACTATATATCGTCAAGATATTTGTTTTTTATAGTTCCTATGCGTTATACGCAGACACAATATAATGTTTTAATATTATATTAAGTTTCTAGAAAAAACCTATATATTGATTTTTTTTTTAGAACATTTTATTTGTCATTTAAATATTTTATGACTTGGTTTTATTTTCTAACCTTTTTTTTTAATGAGACTACAATAGCTCATTCATACTTATTTTCCAATTTATATTTTTATGTAGCTATAGAGTTTTAAAACGATTATTTACGATAAATAGTAATTTAAGTGAGTAACAGTAGTAGTAGTTAACACGTATAGTTTGACCAAAATAATAAAGATAAATTAAATTGTTAGGTCTTATCGTTACAGCAAATGTAATAATCGTTTACGTTAGTACCTACTACACCAAGTCTCTCGGATATCTTTCAAATCGATCTCATTTTGGCGTAGAAGGAAAAAAGTTAAAGTGGCAATCTAGAAAAATACATCTAGGTGTTTTTCTATATCTTAAACCTATGATGAATCCTCGTATAGCTTCAACGAGGTTAACGAAAAATATAAAATTCCCAAGCCCCATCTTAAATCGGCATGCCAAACTTAGTGCCAACGGCTCTTTATTATTCAACAAATAGCGTTTAAGTTCTCTATTATATAATATAAGGCCGCAGCATAGGTTTCTGTTTCAAACGCTCATATCAACAAAATACAAGTATTCCAATCGAAAACTCTACGGATAATATTAAATACCACCCTATGAAGACTACACGAAAGTTTTCGACTACTATACGTATCAAGTAATACACAATAGGTAAACTTGCTCAATAAATTCCAGAAAGAAATTGAAAAATCTAGAGGAACTCAATTCCATTGTTTATCTGATCCACCGCATAATATTATATTGCTACGCCTCAAACTTGTTCGTCTGCAAGACAGTGGAAATTACACAATAATTTTTGTTTTTATTTACAAACATGAAAATGTTGTGCGTTGAGAGTACTTACAAAATAAACGAAATAATTTAACCTCTGCGCAAAATGGTTTTCATAAATATAACGTTCAATTATATACATAAAAGTAATTATAATGATTTTCAGAACTCCAAGTTTAGACTATACAAAAAAAATCAGTAACACTTCTATCACGGTAACTAGTTGAGTTCGAAGTTAATTAAACGGTCAGTATATTGTGCAATCGATCGCTAATGAGAATTCTTAGAATAACCTTTGAACCTTTGTAAATATTTGTTCTGAATTTCGGAAAACAGCCACACAAACAGAGTAAGCTCATTAATGAGATATAGTGAAAATCGTTTTAAGTATCCTATACGTTTAAAATAAAGGATCTCCATATAAATAATATAACTAAACACGTGGCACTTACGTTTTATTGTAGACATTGTAAGAGTCTATTATTTTTGGTTTTTACAATATCTATAATCATTTTTAAGCTCATTAAAGTATTTCTTAAGGTCAACCCGGAAAACGATCGGTCCCGGTTTTATAGTAGTTCTGAAGAGTATGTGTGATGAATTCGGCATGTTACGTGTTTATCACGATCACGTATTCTTCTGAGACAGCCCAATAAGCGTTAGATGGACACCAGGCACATTCAGCTAACGAGTTAAACCTGCTGGAACGTGATGCGATAAACCCGATCGCTTTTATCTGCACATTAATGCTCATTTTTTTTTAGCCTGTTACAATGTTCGAGGGTTATTGCTATTTTTATACTTAGCTTTTCTCTTTCATTTCGAGTGCTCGGAAAAAGTGTGTACAGAACTCTATCAATCACGAGTACACTAGGGCTCCCATCGACCGGCCAAACCGCATTAATGAAAACAATGTATTATAATACGTGTACAATTGTGTACATATTACTAGCGTGTACAATTGTTTTAGACAACGTGATTATTTATTAAAATAAAAACCCCCCATCAACAGTGAATAATTATACCGGTATGGCGTAACGCTTAGAATACTAGAGCAAAAACGTAATATTTATTGCTTACAACCGGTACTATTTTTATTTTATGAGCGGAAAATCTACAGTAGAATATTACAATTACATATAATAACGTTGTTTACATTACTAGCATACTACTATTGAATATTGTAATGGTTATTATTTAAATCGTAATTATTATCGTACATGAGTGATACAGATTGTAAAATGTGTACAACTAACAATGATAATAATGTACGTATTTCGTTATTGTATGCTTTATTAACTGCGTGGTATCGTTTTTATCAAAATGCCGGTTAATGATTGGTCATCAAAACGTTGTGGTTTTGTGGCTCCACTACGCTTACTGTTAAGCGAAACGCTTGTGACGTTTCTATATTCACCAAAAGCTTAACAACACTTTTTAAACTGTTCGACATGAGTAGTGATTCTCCGAAGCAGATTTAACATCATCCTCTCGACGACCAGGACCAGATGAACGTGCAGAGCCACACCCTCGTGTACCGCATGGCTCATTGTCTGTACACATTTTCGCGAACAATACGAAAATATATAAATACATGCCCTATCACAGCGTAATCGATCACGCTATTCGTACTCGAGGGCTACTCACGTAACCATACTTGTGTTTTTCACGGTATAACCTCATCAGTTCATCGCTAAAGTGCGTACAATTGTCAGCAAAATACTTTTCGGTGACTCGGAATCGGGACTTGTGACACGTGTGCGGCGGCTAGCGCGTCTAATGCGCTACGATTTGCCGGCCAATCGCCTGTGCGCCATTTTTCTTTGTAAATATTGAAAGCGTTCCGAACAACTCGGTCGCATTACGCCACGTACCCGTCAAACAGTACGTTCCCCGCGTCCCTCGTTAAATGTCCAAACGGTAATTGGAATTCTACTCCGGCCGCCGCTGCCGTAAAAGTCTACCACAAAACCGTCCGTGTCGATTTTACGGCCCCAAGTGGTTGTATGTTGTCATCGAGTACAGTAATTCGCATTATCGCCCCATGCTATAACCCTTCTAGGAACGTCTAGAAACTCTGCGAAGTCTGTCTCCCGGTTAATAATGCAGATTACAACTGAGTTCATCGCAAACATACTCCTCACGGACGGTCTGGCTTCCGACTATAAATTCCTTACTAAGTACGTACATGGCGCATCAACAACAATATCATTTCTTCCGTCTCATGTTCCATAAGCTTCTGTAACACGAGGACCTAATGTGCCACCTGACTTCAGTCACGGGTTTCGGGGGTGCCGTTCAGAAATTCGCAACAGGCCAGCTCCTAACTGCCATTAATCCTCTTATTTCACTAATTAGTCAGCTCTCCTCGCAACGCGTTTGCGCTTGCTAAACATGTAATTTACTTCAAATACTGTCTACTATTATTTTCGTAGTCCATCCGTGTGTACACATTGTGTGTTGTATATCATTTATTTCTTTTCGCTAACTATGCGCTCTTGAACATGATATTTCAAGATATTGTAAGCGATGCGTTTCTAGGACTAAGTTTTAGTAAAGTTGTTGAAATAATCAGGTGGTTCACGTACGGTTTCAGTAATATTTGTATGAACACAGAAAGATAAGTTTTAATTACATTTTTCCACCTGAAATATTTTATTTCTATACGAGTATAAAATATAATTTTAAGTAATTTAAATTCATAATTAATGGTTTAAAATCTGCTAAAATACCGTTATACATAATAGTGGTATAACACAAATTGTTACGTTCAACACTTTGTTATTTATTTCCAAAGGCCGGAACGAAAGTAGAAACTAATAAATAGTAACTTAAGAAACTGTGTGGTTTATTTTGTTCAGTTTGCATTTAGTATTACAAGACAACGATCATCATAATCTCCTAGCACGAACACTTTGTTTAACAAAAGGATTCATGAATCTAAAATGCATATACCATTACAGTTAAGCGAAATATTATATCGTGTGATATGAAACGTTAACTTTGCTAGTTTGATATGATGGAATTGGAAAAGTCCTGCACGGATGAAAATAATTATCTTAAACACTTGACGCAATAAAGATTATTTTTTATGTCTAAACAGAATATTAAATAGAGTACAAAAAATATTTGCTTAAGAGTGTTATCATAAAATTATATACCTTAAGAACTGCGTTAAAATATTAACAGCAACTGTACATATATACTGTACATTTTTATGGAACATTGTTACCGTATGCCATTGGCTTATTCTTAGTTTTAGTTCACCACACCGATACTGGAAACTGAAAACTATATGCTTCAAACCCATCTTTTAATACTTTTAATCCAAGAATATTAGTTGAAACGTTGAAAATCATGATTAATATTTTAAAATAATAAATTGTAAATTTTCAATGCTATAATCATACACCGTACAATGTGTGAGTGAAAAACAAATAAAATGTTCGTCAATAGTTATAGAGAAATGCTTAAACTTTTTTTTTAATTAGTTGTCCATGTATAACTGAGTGTTTATCCAAACTTAAACAATTCACTCGACTTATTAAAGTAAGATTTACCTAACACCTTGGCTGGATGGATTTATATTACTTTTCAGACACCAGATATATGATTTCTCCCGTCTTTTTTTCCTGAACAAATTCACTATTGAACCACGCAAATTTTTCAAACCATTGCGTTTGCACAGAACTTAAGGTAAAAATGTTTTGACAAAAACTTTTTAAAGTTTATATTAATATTTGGTGGGTTAGAATTATTTAAATACATTAATATGTAAGGTAAATAAAGTTTTTTAACTATCCCCATATTTAAGTGTTTTAAATTGCATAACTATAAATTATAAATTGTAAGGATATTTAAAATCCCTTATGAATATATATTGAAAGATAAAAAATAGTTGTATACTGTTATTGATTTTTTAAAATACATAATTATTAAACTCGACAGAATCAGATTTTTTTTTTATGGAAGAGTAACAATTCAATTAAAATAATAATAAAATAAAACATATTTACAAAAGTATTTATTATGTGTGTTTATAAATTTATTTTAATTAAGCTTAGAGTAGAATTCAAAATTCTATAATACTATGATATACACTGTACCGTATACAGTTAATTTCTACACTGTGGAAAAAAGTAATTGTTAATGAAACGTAACAAATTCCTATGGTTAAATCTAGCACAGTTCTCGGAATACTTACTGGTACTCTTTAAAATTTTATGTTCAGCGGTTCGAAAATATTCATAATGTTAATAAATTTAAATTTATCAGTAATTAGTAAAATCAGGGATGCTCAAAACTAATAACGGTAATCAAAATGTATACAAAATATAACTAGGCATTTGAATATTGATTAATGCGATATATAAATAAATATGTATAACTTATGAAATGTTATAATAATTGCGTAACTACCAGAATTTTTCATACAATTTAAATGCAACCTGTTTTTATTATTTTATTTGTGTGACTATAATTATTGTTAAGTTGGTTTTGTATTATATTTGTTTTCGTTCTTCTTGGCCATTGGTTAGCGTTTAACTCAAAATGTACTCATGCAATATTGCGGTTTCAATGTTTTAAACATACCATACTATAGTGATAGCTATATATGATTCTACAAACTTACTGAAATTATTATCTGATCTTGCATCAAAACTTATTGATCTTTAACAAACATCACTTAAATCTAGAGAAAATATCGAACTCCTTTCGGACCACCTACTCACATAAGTTTTGTCATAGTAATTATTTAAAAATAGCAACAATAATAATACGGTACAGGTGCCGCAGTTGTCGGTGTATAAAAAAACTATTTCGTTAACAACTGCATTGAGCGGTAAAAATTCTGAAACGAGATCAAATTGAACTTAATCAAGTATTCTGATTACGCATCTGTAGAAGAAACTCATTCTAGAGGTAATCGATACGCTAATCGAACTTCATGAAAAATCACTGTCTCAACATGCATATGCTACCACCAAGCCAACGTCTTGTTAGGCACTTTTATGTGGACACAACAAAAGTTTAGAAATCCTTCAGTATAGGTTTAGGATTGGGATTTAACGAGAACTTGCTATTAAATAGTTCCATTACATTTTATAACTTATTTGATATAAATTCTAATAATTTACAAGTAGATACATTATGTGTAACATATTCTCTAGTTATTACGTGAAGTTTTTTGAAAACACACTTCTGTTTAAGTTTTTTTACTTTATGTCGATCGAATTCGAATGGAATATTAACTATTATGGACAATCGGAAATAAAATTAACGATTCGTGAATCAACGTGTATCTGCTGCCAAATATGAATGACGACCTGAGTTCAGCCCATTCACCATTGTGCTTGTCCATTCTTTAAGAGTATTGAAATTTTAATTTGATGGATCACTTGGAAAATTTTCGAATATTTCGTTCAAACGAAGACGTTTTACCTGCTGTGTTTTTTATACATGTACAACATAAGTATCAGAAAATTCGATTTATTTTTAAATAAAAATAATTATTCGGCCTGAAATATTTTGCACCGTATAAGACGATATTTGACCCGAAGTTATATTGTACCTCTAAATATTTTTTCCTTTTTATTTTGTTAAACAACAATTATATTCACGATTTTATTATTTACCGAGTGGGTTATATGAAGTTTTATTTGAATAATGTACGCACAGAAATAATGTTGATTTCAAACTACAACCATTTAAGTATTTTCCACGTTTAGTGTCAGATTACTTTGCTGTTTAAATAAACTTTCATTTATATATTATTGTGACCTAAATAATAAAATAAAATAAATCACAATATCTAAACTCTAAATTATGTGCATACCGTTTAGTAAAATATAATTTAGAAACTTACTGTTTAAATCCAAATGCATGTGGTCATATTTTTTTTTTCTATGCGTATCGCTAACTCATAGTATTTAACATTTATTCTGAAAACCACATTAGAACGTTTACTATATGCACTATTACCTATCTGCCTCTTTGACTTTCAAATGAGTATATTCATCACTAGCACTGATTCGTGATGAAACGAAAAGTAATGAACCAATTTACGAAATTTACAAAATACACTGAAAGTCCAAATTAGTACTAAAGTGTGGGCGAATACCTTTCATGCTGATAAATCGAGATTGCGTTATTATTTGATCACATTATCGACAAAATTGAGTGTTCCAATATAATAATAACTAAGTCGCTCATTCATGTAACTAATATTTATCGCTATATTTTATCAGAGATTTCCGATTGTGAGTCCATTTCATTTACGAATTAAATTTTTATTATTTGAGAAGCCTTGATTATTGATATCCTGCAGTATTCTACGTGAATAGTGATTGTACCAGTTGTCCGTAAACTTAGGGGATGATTTATTATAAATATAGCATTTTTTATTATGCCATTAATTATTAATACCTACAAGTTATGTTCCAAATCACAATGTGTACGATGTACACGTATATCTATTGAATAAATATAATATATTGTACTTAACCTTTGAAACGATCCCGCGTAATAAAATTACTATGAACCAGTGAATATAACCTGCCTGATGTCGTGAAATATTTTAAATTGATTCGCGTACTTACGCATATATTGATAAACGAACAAGATAATCGAGTTACGGAGGTAACATGAGCGTTATTGTTTTGATAAATCGTAAAATTCAGTTACACGCTTAAGTAATCCTGAAACGAATATAATAATATAATAATCTATACCACACACCATCCGAACACACTACCATCTGCATATTTTACATAATATTATACTTGTTTACCTATTCTATTGTTTAATCAATTTTCAGCGCACGCATCATCATAACTAATGAAAATCATAAACATTGTGTGTTCTAATTGTATTAATTTTACACCAATATTCCTGATTCACATCGTCTACAGTTGAGCGGTAAACATACAAATATCATATTATTATTATATTACTAACGGAATATTTCAAAAGTCTGTTATCGGATGAAACTACTACTAAGTAAAAACCTAATAACACGTTGTGATGACGTGCCTATGTCATGTTAAAGCGAACACGGACACACGTGTAAAGACACAAAAAAAAAAAAAAAAATCCCCGTTCTTCTAATACACGCTCAGACGCACCGTGGGAAAGCACCATCAGTATTGTTTCGGTTGAACCGTCTGGATATCACGACTTTGTCGTCATGGATGAAAACGGCTTAGTCGAGTGATGAGGAAAATAACAATGCGCGCGAGGTCGTTTAAAAATAGTATGTGCCGAAATAATCGAATCCGCGTAACGATAAGACGTTGTGCGCGTATAGTTGTACTGCAGTTACGAGAAACATCGTTAAAGTTGAAGTTAACCGAGGACGAAAAAAGAAAAAGAGGAAGCAAAAACCACATAAAACTTAATATTAAAACGGTTTGTTTTCTTTAAATTGTAAAGGTTAATTGTTTGCTTGTACGCTCAATTTTTTTTTTTTTTATAGACACACATATCGCATGTTTAAAGTTCATCTTAGACAAAAAAAAAAATCAATACTAATGTGTACGGGTTTTCATTTTAATCGCGCAAAGGCGAACCGAAAACAGAGATAACCATTACGGTGTGAATCCAAACACGGTGATCGTTAAGCGGTCGCGGTCACAGGTCCAACTTCGTGGGTACCGTGCGTAGACCTGCGTTGCAATCGATCACTCGCGATTCTCGGTGGATTTGCCTGCGACAAGTTCAGCGCCTAACCAGACCTAATCCCACAGCGAAATACTCGGTGAAAATCTTACGGAAACGACGTACGTCACGCGTTCGGAAACACTAATTATTGTACTACAAAAGCGCTCTAGTGCAGGATGAAAATATTTTTGTAACAATATCGTGATGATAATATATAGTAACAACAATAATAAAAATAATGATAATTGTTTTCGAAACAATTTCGGCGTGCGTTCATACATATTTTGTCCTGTAGTTTCATCTGTCGTCGTGATTGCCACGTGTCACATTGGCGCAACTAGAGCATATATTTTAAGAGGGACTGAGAATATCAAGACAAAAAAAGGACTCTCGTTTTACTATTATCGTTTTAGGTTCAATCTGTCAATACTCGCTGCTACAGGTTGAAATGTTCACAAAGACCAGACATTAGATAACTTAGCAAAACGAGTCCGCAGTGAAATTTTGCTCCCGGCACGTATACAAGATTTGTATTTAAATTCACTTAATAAAATATATGTACGTTTAAATCTATAATATAAGTCTTATCTAAAATAAAAAGAATGCTGAGGATCGTGTTTTTTCGTTTGGACAGAGATCCATGAAGATCTAAGCGCCCCCTACCTCTGGTTGCGCCTATGCAAGTGTGTGTGTGTGTGTGCTCAGCAATAACGTTAATAATGGTAATACTACTAATTATGATGATGATAAATATAACAATAATAATTATTTATTGGACAGTTGATTGTGCGAACTTACGTGAGCCGTGAATATTAGACGCCGAGTGCACGTGCCTCGCGACGAAACGGCGAAAACAGCGGCTGCGGCTGCTCCGTCGTGGGAAGCGGTGGCGGCGGCGCCAGTATGCTCCGGGTCGGCTACTGGCCGCCTGTCGTGTTCGACTGACACTGCTTTCGTCGGGCCCGCACGGCCGTTTAAAGTTTGAATCGGCGGCGGCGGTGGCGCGTACGGCGAGTGCGTACCCGAACCACCCACCCTCGCGCAACGAATCGTCGCGGAGCTCACGTTTCCACAGCGTTCGGCGGACGCGCGCCGCACAGCTTTTACACATTCGGAAACATAATGATATCGAGTGGCCGAAGGTGTCGGAACCAAAAATCAAAAAAGAAAATATATCAAATAATATTTATCACATCGACGCGAGCACGCGGGTACAATAGATAGCAACGTTGATCTTATATACGTCGTGTTATTGTGAAAGTTGGTAGCGCCTTTACGTGGACGCAACCGCTAGACGTCGCTGTTATCGTCTCCGTTGAACATGATCAACAGAAACAACAGTTGAATAGTGTTCTGTTGTTGAAAATCTGTTTTTATCCAACTGAACATGCGTAAGACCGCAGCGTCGTCTTGTGGCCGCGTCCGTGTGCAAAGGCGCGACCTGCAATCGTATCGATGTAATGGCGTATCTGTTTACGGCATGATCGGTGATAGCAATAATTTAAAATGTTTTTTGCGAAACTCACGGCAGTCCGTATTATTTCGTGACTATCGTTATTACTATTAATATCATTTGATTTGATCTTATTTTCCTATTATTTATTGTCATCGCTTCTCGTCGTTTTTATAGTATTATTTACAAGATAAAATGTTGCGCACATCGTGTACCGCGTATAATAATATAATAACATATTACCGGCATAATAGCGATCCGAGACTTGAGTCGTAAACGTCCCCCGCGTGTAAAGCAGCAAGAACTACGCGTGTATAATAAATACGCGCAACGTTACCCCCCTAACGGCCGGATAGGTGCGACCACATATGTACACACGCTGGTTTTGTGTGTGGTGATATTATTATTATTATTATTATTATTATTATTATTATTATTATTACTATTATTATTATTACTATTATTATGTATTGGATTTAGAGTCTTGAGATGTGCGTCGCGTACATTTATTGTGTTACATTGCCGAGCGCCGCGCAGAAACCTTCTTGTGCGAGGAAAAAAAGAGAGGAAAAAAAAATAAGAGAAATAAAATGTAACGCATTGATAGTGAATCCTGTATGCCCGTACTGCAGTTACGCGGGCTGCACGCACGACGAAAGCCAGTGAATTCCCGATTGTCGAGCGAAAATTGACAAATTTTAATTTTTACATTTTATTTATTTACCCTCCAAATTTCCGCCACCGTGCATTTTTTCAACTGAACCGATGGACAAATATATTATTTTCGGCATATCTAGTATATCTACGGGTTTTCTCGGCTTATATTTCTTATCATAACAACTAACATTCTGAAAATTTTAAATATAACATATTTCCGTCAACAAATCGATTTACAGAGAAAGTCACTTTCTTCATTATTCCCTAGTATTTTTTATTGAACGAAAAATATAATGACCGATGTAATAATAATACATCGAAATTGAATACTTTACTGCGTACATTTTGTAACGGCAATGACAAATAAGTTAGAATTGAAACGTTTCATTTTATAAATGGAAACAACTAATGAGTATAATAACTAACTAATAAAAAAATACAAGTATAAATATAAAAATACAAGCGTTAAATGTTGACGTGACCAATAAATTATGACAAAATGTATTTATTTTAAAAATTAAATTCTTTATGAACTGTAGTCAATTGATTATATTTTTACTTATTTGATAACAGAGAACTTTTATACCAAGCCTAATAAAATTTGAATATTTTAATAGTTGTTAACAACTCAGTGCATTGATTCCTCTCAGGCACGTACACAGGGGGTGTTTTGGGTGTTCAAACACCGCCCGAAATGTTTGGTTATTTTTTTATTAAATTTTGATGTTAATTGTTTTATTATATTATACTATAATAGACAGGTATAATATTACATTGTGTTTGTGAAACACCGGCGAAAGCAAAATGAAAATTTAACACCAACAAATTCTTATTTTAAAATTATTGAAAAAAAAATAAAACAGAAATTTTTTTTTTTTTTATAGAAATCGTTTATTGGTGTAAATTTACAATTTATACATAAATGGTACAATGAGTAAATGTGAGGAGTAATTTATTAAAAGGAGGCGGTGAAAAAGACATTGAGTAGAAATTTCACATTAGAAATGTCTACAAGGAGGTTGATTTAGGGAGGTGTAGTAATAAACAATTTAAGTTATATTTGCGTTGAGAAGATCTCTGGGCCATTCGCGTTTGAGGCGTCTGTCTTGGGTGTCCGGAAGAGCATTGGTATGAAGTTGAGCAATGAGGGTATTTGAATGATGTTCCATATTGGAGTGGAGTCGAAGATAATATTTTATAGCTGTTTGTTTGATGGTAGGGATTTGGAGGTCGTTGTGAAGAGCGAGATTTGTGACGTACCAAGGGGCTTTAGAAATTGTGCGGAGGCAGATGGCTTGAAATGCTTGAATGGTTCTTGTGTTCGATGGTTTAGCGGTACCCCATAGCGCGATTCCGTATGACCAGATGGGTTGCAGTAGGGATTTGTAGAGTAAAACAGAAATTAGAAATAAAATAATATTATATTTATTGTGTAATGACATGGGTACAAAATAATACTAAAATGTACATAGACTCGGGAAAGACCTAAACTATACTTGAAACAATTACTGCGGATAAGGGTATTATAAATATTATCGTCTTTCTTGTTTTTTGTTCTCGACGTTATCGTAAATGTTTTTATTTTGTATCTGAACGAGGCCACGATGAGTTGACAATATACTATTTTATGTCTCAACTCTCAAGTTGTTATATTATTATAATAATATACTAAATTACTAATAGATAATACATTATCTCTAGGGCTCGGAAATTAATGTTCTTAAAAAGTACTAAATATGCATGCACTTATGCGCTTAAAAAAGTACAAAAATGTTTTAAAAATATGCACTTTTATTTTACTTTTTTACACAAAATGTTCATTCGGACAAATATACAAAGAAATATGCTCTAAAATCTAAAAATCAAGAATTATTCAAAACTATGCATTATAAACTTATTATAGAAGTTAATTGTGAAGATAATTCTTAACATCTTAACATAATGGATGAAACTTCACGAAAATTAGATTTAGTTCTGTGATTTTTTTTTAATACAATATATATTGATATTTAAAAAAAAAAGTAATTTAAGTATATCATAAGATATTCATAATATAATTTCATTTGTTTATTGAAAAAAAGTCCTGATTTTCAAAAACACCCCCCAAAACTTTTTTCCCTGTTTCCTCGAAAACACTTGCAGTCGGAAGAATAGCCGTGAGCTCGGGTGCAGCAGAGTATGCTGTTATTGAATCTTATCGAACTGAAATTACCTTTAAGGGTCAGTTAGGTTTTGTCGATAAGGGTTAACCAGCTGTCCCAAAATCAATAGCATTTCTATATGAATTATGGTTTTGTAAATATGAGGTAAATTATTTGATCAAAACGATATGAGGTTATTGCCTATCCTAACATCATGATGTCACCATCATGTTTCATTATGTTTTTATTCGTAGTAAATGTTTGAACACACACTACAGATCAAGGATTAAATGAATCAGTTTTTTTATTTATAAGTCTTTAACTTAAGTGACTTATAAGGGGTCGTAAGATATAAATGGTAAATAAATTCCCATTTTTCGATTTGAAACTTTTCTGACATTTATATTGTTATAATGGTTTCCGGGAATTAAAAATCGTCCGTTTCGCTACGGTGAACAATTTGTACGGAATATTTTTTGTTTCCGATTTTGTACAAAAACCTTTGTTTCATTACGATTAAATCAATTAAAAAATATTTGCATAATATGTATATTTGAATGTAGTTTATTTATTTATATATTTATATAAATCAATTGGCAAAAGAACAGATATTAATACTCTATGCTGTCCAATCAATGTACAATTATTTAAATAATGTCAGAGGTAAAAAACTCACAATATTCGAGCCGCGACAACTAGTTTGGTATGTATTAGTCATTGTAGAATTTTCAGTGGAAGTAATTTTACTATTTCACAGTTGAATCGGCTTGTTTATTATTGCGTTAAAGAGCTGGGAGGAATATAATCATTTTATGACATTTCATAAGTTTTTCTACGAAAAAAAAAAAAAAAAAGGCGTCTGGAATTTAGGACCTTTGTAGAGCGTAGAGTTTTAATAACATAATATGTTTTAGAAAATAATTCACATTGTTCAAACTTATCCGTACTGAAATAGAAACTTTCGATTCTTTGATTCTTTGAACCATGAATTTACTGTTGAACGAACATTCACAGAGAACCAGACTATTGTAAATCGAGGGATTCGTTAAGAAAGCCCGTGGAATTTCAACAAAAGGATTTTGTTAATTTACTTTTTTTTATAATAAAATCTATTATTGTAGTACAAGTAATTTTGAAGATGGAAATTGGAATTCAATTTAATCTTAATTATTACAACTACATAACGATAATAAGCCATTTATGATTCTATTGTACTTAAAAACGTATTTTTGTTGCTCGCTGTTTTTGGACACTTGTTTTATAATCGCTTAAATTGCTTACCAAATATGTTGTTTAATATCATAAAGTTTTAATATACCGTTACGAATGTCAATTTTATAAAAATAAGTAAGAATCATAATCTTACGAGTATCATACAACTGGGTTTTTATAACTAATTAAATTGCATTCAAATTATGTTTTTGTGTAATAAACGGTACTTTCATAGAGTGTCATTTTTTCGTACGAAATAGTTTACAATTACGGTAAATTTGTGCATTAATATAACAGTTAGTTTTTAGTATCATTAATTTTTTTATCTTTATACAACTAGAACTAGACTCTGACATATATAAGAAAAGAACCAACCAATTTACAGGGTATGGCAAGTTTTGATAAGTGTACATTTATACACTGGTAAAATAACAAGGTTCAATTTAACGTAATCATTTTACGAATCATCATTTTGTGTTTCATAGTACGTTTCACGAAGAAAAAAATATGAAAATCTGATGAAATGCGTTCCGATCATAGTTCATCTCGATATAATATTATCTGTATGTTATTGGCAAACCTATATAGCCGTTGGTGGCGAGTTGTTTTTAAGTGGAAAAAATTGTGTACAATGTACAGGAGCGTTCAGGACGTCATGGAAATAATGATATTTAGAATTCTCGTGGCATATGAAATGGAACTTCAGCGTCGGTATTCATGGAACGTATAGCATTATGTCCGTGACATAAGAAATCGGAATTCAGCGTCAATATGCGCATCGATTGAACGAATACTGCAGCTACTACTATAATCGAATAATTTATGATACGCGTATTATTATTGCGCAGTACACAGTTACGACTGGTAGCATAACGGCAATAATAATCTTCCGTTTCGTCCGGACGTTGTCGTAATAGACGTATACAGTTATGATTGGAGGCGTACAGGTAGTCAGGTACAGGCATATTTGGTACTACAGGGTACGGTGGTGGGAAGTGGGGAGGCATAGTATACAGTTTCCCCCCCCCGAATTCTTGCTAACACTATTGATTTAAAATATTGATGGTGTCCTGCTTCCCCTTACATTAAATCTATTATAATTATTGTTATCATGATTTAATCTAATGGTTGGTGAAACTAGGCTTTTATAGTGAATAAGCCGAAACAGTGTGATATAATTTACCAGTGATCGATTTGAGAGGACCGTAAAAAGTTAATCGCCACCTCGACGGGCTGAAATGGCTAAATTGAGATATTTTCTTGCACTCCCCCTCGCCGCTGCCAACCGCGAAGGTCTGGTACCGCGAGTGCACCGTATAGGTACCACCATCGAAATCGGTCGAACCGCATCATACGAATTAGCATAAATATACGATAAACGAATAAACCGTACGTGTTTCGTGTCACCAGTGACTTGCACACGTGCGCACGAAAAATGCCTCGGCTCATTATACATTTATAGAAACGGCAACAATATAATAATGGCTCGCGGTGCGCGCATTTATATTCATATTTACTTTTCTCTCACCCCCCGCCCGCCATCCCCGTCTAGGGGTTGTGCACCAGTCGGAAAGCACACGTCGCACACACGTACGCGAGATAAAAACGTATTGAATCCGTTTCGCGTTTCCTAAGTGTAATAATAAACCCCGCGCGCCCACGGAGAATTCGCGTAATTTATCACAGCGCACGATTCGTTCGGTAGATATTTTTAATTGTTGTTGCGAAATAATTAGTTTTGCTCGGAATTCGCCCGGAAATGACTGGTCCGGTGGTGCGACCGGGGGACGGAGTGCAATTTCGTTTCTGACGTCGTCCGGCGCTCGAAACACTGTTGCTGGAATTTATGATAACGGGCGGCAACGGTTACACGCCAGACGTACAGCACATGTGTGTATAATAGCCGTACCGTAGAGTAAAGAACACATGAGTGGCAATCGAATGGAATGCGCTTAGACTGCTTAGAGTGACAATTTTGAGAAATATAAAATTATTTGATCGGTACCACTTTAAATGTTTACATAATCATCCAATGTAGGCGCTCAAATCACAGAATATTGAACGACACGGGCTTTATTTACTGTGACCACGGTTTATACCAATTCTAAATTGTCCCACTTGACGTTCGACGGTGAGTTCCGATGGTGCCTTAAAAAATAAAAAAATCGACATAAAAGACGCACTATGAAACATACTCGACGCCGACACGTATCGATGACATTTTAAACATTTTATTGCACGATACATAGAGAGTAAAGGATATCAGTGATCAGTTTGAGTAAGGAATACAATAATTCGATGCTTTTCAATTGGTCACTCTAAGCGTTCTTGGTGTAGTTTCGTACTCGTAGCAACTGTGTTTGCGATGAAAAACCCGTGATTTGTACACTTGTAGTGTACAACGTACCGTGCGCACCGGTTTTATTCGAATCGATAAAAGACCTTTGTCATAATATGGTGACTACCGTTACGACGGTCAGCGAATAGTGCTCGGAATCGTCGTCAGCAACATAACGCAGCTGACGTCTACGACAATTTACCTGAAAACCAACAAGAGGTGAAATAAAATAAAAATTATGGACCTGAAACTTTGGAAGAGTACTTATTTTATTCGGGTTTTTTTTTTTTTTTGTTTTGTTTTTGTTTATAAACTTCAATGTTTGGTAAACGCGCACATTACATTCGTCCGAGTTAGGCAAGGTTAATCACCTTTATTAATGCAATAAAAAGTTTTTTCCGTTAAAGTCAGTTAACTCCATTATATTATATCCACTCACCCCTTCAACGGTTACTGTGCGTACTTTGCACAATGCCGTAACCATTGAGATGAGATCTTATGTTTATCAGATCATAATGGTTATGCTGTGTATGTATAAAACGCGTCACGCTAAGATATATTCGTATATATTATTATTCGAAAACTTGAGAGCGTCTGGAGCAAAAACACTTATAAAGAATGCAGGGACCATTAAAATTAAATATGTATAAGGAGTTCCCGTTAAGAATTATTAACGAATTAAGGTTAAATTGGTGGCTGAGCTCTTAGACAGGGGTATACAAAATTATACAAGTGCGTTTTTATTTTTATTTTATAGATCATTTTTCACCCATATTCCTTGCACCTCTCGGTTAAGCTCGGCAAATATTATTATACTGAGCAGTTGTTTAATCGATAGTTCGTAGTCCGTGCGCTACGTCCCTACATTAATACAGTTAGTGTAATCTTCACTTAAAACTGAACCAATGACGGTTAGCTAATCACTATTACTACTGTCTACGAGCGGTATAGTTCTGTACATAATAATATTTGTTTTATAACAATACTTACCTCGACATTTCAGGTCAAACTTTATCTGAAACCTACACTTGCAACAACAAAAAAGAACCAAAATAAACAAAGAAAAGATTTACATTAGAATGAATTTTATGCAATTTTACTTTATATTCTACAATAATTAAATAAATCACCGGGAAAAAGGTTATAACCTACATTTTACTTTAAAAACGAATTTAAAACTTAAGATTTAAACTCGCCTTATAAATTAACTGCGAGAAATCAGATAATAAAAAATAGCATTTTTTATCCAATTTTATATCTTGCATTATTTATCTTTTTAATAACTCTTCGGTCCTCCACTTCGGTTTATACACTTTTGGTATACACAAAAAATAGATATACAATAAAAATGGATTGATCTTACAATATTAAAAAAAATATGTTCTACAGAAGTCCTCATAGAGAAATTTAATAGCATAATATTACACTTTTTGTTGTATAGTTTTCAAGCATTTAATTAGTCCATTAACTGCTTTTTTAGTATTATTAAATTTTAAAAACTATATAATATATATTTTTTTAGTATAATAACTAATAAGTATAAACTGTAAATACGTATTTTATTTTCATTGAAATAATTTCATAATAACACATAATAAAAAATAGTAACTTCACGAATTAATTTTAATTTCATATTGACAAGTAGTAATACATTTTTACATCACAAAGACCTTTCGAAAAAATTCTGTAAAATTTTATTTGAACATTTTAGTATTTGAACTATGCTCTACGAATTAATTAGTCTTCAATTAGTTTAATACTTATGTAAAATATATAACTGTGACTGTACTTACTAGTTATGTTCACCACTTTCTTTCATAGTCCTCAGCCTACCAATTCGCATACAGCGCTTTAGAAAAAATGAACCACCATGTGTATAGAAAAACAATTTTTTTCCCTCGATTCCACCCTAAAATGTAAATTAATAATATACACGAAAGTTAGTACAATGTAAATCAATTAATCACAGCATCAGCTCTTATTAAAAGTTTTATTTTATTTTCCCTTGTTGAATTATTACGATTATGTTTAAATACCATACATCCGGTCATCTGAAAAAAAATGTGTAGAGTATACGCCTGAGATTGTACCGGGTACTGCGCCACCGAGTCCACGCATCTATTGTCTAGGTTTTTCATATTTTTAACTTCTCCCTATATTCTCCCTAACTCCCGCACTGTTGGAAAATCATGTTCGTGCCGCTGAACAAAACATCTTAAGACAACGCGTAATGAAGTGTGAAATCCTAAATCTCAGATATTACAAATCCTCAATGTTTCCTTGGATTAATATTTCGCTCGCCACAAACTCGCACAAATCGAGCGTCTCGTGGTCCAGAAATAATCTCAAATCAAACCAATTGTATTAAGCAATTAGCTGTTATATATATATAATATAATATTGAGTTTACAAACTCTGTTTTACACCTACGTGTGATGCCCGGGTTTTTACACTAAATGTCTGACGAACATTCCCTGTTAACGCATTTTATTATGTTCCAATTGTCATTTGTTGAACTCGTCTGAAACGGAAGTTCTAAAAAAATATAACGATAAATTTAGATTGAATTATCATGTGGTTCCGTGCGTCCCACATAGGTATAGCCGCTATCAATTTGAACAGCGGGACGGCGCGTCGTGTACATGTACATAATACGATATTTATTACTTCAATGAACATATCGATCCACACGTTCTATTATTAAAACGTATCATCGCAGGAATGCTGATTTTTTTTTCTCGTAATATTATTACGATTATTGTTATTACGGTCGTGCGTAATAATATTTTTTACACGTACCGCTTCCCGATTTATGTGTACCCCCCTACACGGTCACGTACCGCTTTTGCCTATACCACACGCCGTGTACCGTTCGCGTGATGTGTTTGATGTTGTACAACTGCAGTCGCGTAGGCCGCGTCCTAAAAAATATATGTTCGAGATGAAAAAATGTCTGTCGAAATGATTGCTCAGTCGGGATAATTGCCGTCAATGGTTATTTTTATTGTTTGTTTGTTTTTTTTTTTTGCCGTATTCTAAATTGCACGAAATGTTTTTAAATGTTAATTAATAATTAAAACCGGATCGTTGGTACCACTGCCGATCATCGCGCTTATGGTAAAACGGTTTTAGTTGAATTAACGCGAACGACGATATGCGAGGCGTTTGAGACAAAAACGTTTTCGAAATAAAACCAACCCCGCGACGTTGGAAATTAAACCCAGTCTGGTGTTACGTGTCCGTAGCGTTCGGGTAGTTACTGTTATGATGTAATGGATAATACGTGTAATAGCGCTATATTCGTTTATTATCACTTCTAGTCATTAACAATTTTTGTCAATTCGATATACATATATAAACACAACAAGTTGCAACAATTAAGTAAAACGTACAGTGGCTTGACATAGAGTAGGTACTTCTCCACTGGATGGCTGGATACGTCTGCTTTCTGTGCAAGTCCGGAGATGTTATATACTCCGCTCGCATCGGTCTATCGCTTTTTTGCAGGGAGTCAAAACGGGTTGATTTTTAACGGGTTCCGGCTAACGGGTTAAAACCGGGTTTTATGTTTTCCCGGGTTCCGGTTAACGGGTTGAAACCGGGTTTTGTGTTTTCTCGGGTTCCGGTTAACGGGTTAAAACCGGGTTTTATGTTTTCTCGGGTTCCGGTTAACGGGTTAAAACCGGGTTTTATGTTTTTAAGGGTTTCGGTTTACGGGTTTGAAACCAAGTTTTTTTCTGGTTAGGAACTGGTTAAAAAACTCCAAATAAATTGTCCTGGCCAGAAAACTGCTAATTATATTGCATATATTATGCTGTAACAATGATTAAACAATTTGTTTGTATAATTTATATAATTAAGTTTCAAAAGGTTTGATAATAGTTTTATCGTCACGTGATCTCGGCTATCGAGTAGTTAATTTTTTCATTACTCAACAAGACATCCGCTCGAGTAAAAAACGCGAATTTTAACAATACACTTAAAAACAATACACAGTCTTATTGAATAGTTAATATTGAAAATACTTCGTGGTACAACAAGAGCTATAACGAAGGATGTAATACTGTTGCACAAAATCGTATTGAACAATATTTAGATATCATTAAAATTGAACGTACTCGTGCGTCGCACTAATTAGTTCTCGGTATAAATAAGTTACCGACGATATTTCGACCCGTGGCAGGAGTCTTCCGCAAATAGATTTCTATTATTTTAACGATTATTGTTCAAGGGATACATTTGTCTGTGCATATTTTTCTACGACTAAGACAAATATTTATGTTTCAAAATATTGTTGCAGTTTTTATCATTTCGACATCATTACTTTTTTACTATACTCGTAAATGCCGATACCAACGTAATGGTAGATAAAACGCCATAAAATATAGGTACGTCTAATTATTTTCGTGAATTATTTGAACATTTTTAGTATCTAAACCAATTAATCTCAAATATTACATAATATTTCAAAACTATTATAAACTGCCTAAATAACGTTCACGCTTTACACGCAAACACAATGCTGATAATGTTTGATTAGGAAAAGTGATGAAATTTAAAATATATATAACTCTATCTATATCTATAATTTCATCGCGTATAAACAATATTTAATAATTTCTGTAAAAGTAACTTTCTTTAATTTCTATTTGCATGTACAATATATGACAATCAAAGCAAAAAAAAACAAAAAATAAACATCCATAAATATAATATGACTATTTGCATAAAAAAAAATACGGTTGAGGCAGAATTATATCAGATTGACAGTTATTTTACTATTTAATTTTTATAAACAAAATAATTTTTTCTAAATCTTGATTAAAATTCAACAAAAAATTAAGTAAATTTTCACCATAATTACCAAAGCACTAGGTCTTACAGTAATATTTTCTAGCCGCCTAGCCCATCACTCGAATATATTTATTTATCTTATTTAAGTTATTAAAACATACATTAAACTATTTAAATTTATTTCTAGAGCTCAAAATGAATCGAATATTTTCCTGTTACAGCATAATTTAAGACGAAAATATTTTTATTTTATTTTGGAACCATTTAAATTTGTAATATCGCATCCCAAAATGCATATACGTATCTTTAATTATATTATATTGTTGATTCATTGGCAATGGATAACCGTGTGGACTGCCGCAGGCTGCACAAAAAATCTATGGTTGAAAATGTTTTCCAAAGTATAAAATAATTTCAATTTACCCAGTGAAAGCGTTATTTTTAATTAAATAATGTAGCAGAACGTTTTACAGTTGATTTGGCTGAAAGTATTTGTCTTATTATTCCTCTTTTCTTTTCTTTTTTTTTTTGTAATATGATATAGTGTTACAAACTGAAATACTACGTAACTAGAATACGCACGATGTAGATTTGGTTAAAAATGTGTTTATGGAATTCTTAAAAGGTAGTAGAATATTTTGTTTCAGAATTTTAGTAGAAAGTTAGAGTGGTTTATAAGTGTTCTTAAAATAAAGTTTCAACAATAAAATCATAATCTACTGTAAAATATAAAATAAAAAGTTTTACGGTAACATTAGTGAAAACTGTTTTCCTTCTCGGAGTCATAGGTACTGTGGTGAATTATTTGACGTTTGAATGATAGGTACTTTTAAATTGTACTTGAGTACATTGTTGTTAATTATATAATATTATATTGCTTACTGGCATTTCTCTCGAAATGTTTACTTAAGTGTAACGTAAAACAGTATACGTATGAGGACATGATCGTGGGGCTGTGTTTAACAGTTAGGTTTCTAGCAGGCGATCGGCGCAACGTAAAACCTACGTCCAGTGTTCGCATTACTTCTTTCTGTAACCTCGTAACCACCTGGATTCTTGAATGTTTAGCTACAAATCTCCTCTCAAGATAAATCCCAGCACATCTTTATTTGTTTATGAAGCGGGCTCGGAAATTTGATTTAAAATTGCATCAAAGTTATGTTGACATTTAAAACTTTCAATTTACCGGATTTACTAAAAACTTTAAAAAACTAAAATATGGATAAAGTTATAAATAAACATTTGACGCTGTTAAAGTTGCGTCGAAAATAACAGTTAAACCAGAGTTTACCAATCTGCATGTTTAGATGATTAAAACTTAAAAAGCATTTACTCAAGTGAAATATATTACATTATAGTTTTAATTTATTCAAATTTGACAGGACGACATTGCATACAATATAGATGCATACCAAAAATTACGTATGTGTTCATGATTAGAGGCTTGTTCGCCGATATCCACGGTGTCAGGTCGAATTCGTAGCCCTCGTGTCTCAGGTGTCCGGTATTCTTTCGTCAACTGGACCGTAAGTTGAGGTGAGCCTCCCCGATGTTCTCCGGCTGAGACTTACAACTTGAGACAAAAGGGAGACTGCTGTTTGACCTACGGGCTTTTATAATTAAGATTTTGCTTTATCTCATTTAAGCGAATGCGTAGTATACATACAGCGGAGAACCGATCTTTTGTTCAAAAAACGATGAAAAAGCAAAAGTGCTGCGCCCGAGAGAACTACAACTAATGATAAATATACATAATGAAATAGACTATATATTAATATATGATAGATACAATTTATTTTACACCAACTCCATATTATAATACTGTAGTATTACAAAAATGCTGTAGTTGCAGGTATTTAATAAGATTGGAAATTTTTTTTATTTTGTTTTTTTATTTGAATGTGAGGATGAAAAATTCTTCGAGCATGTAGGGACTATTACATGACTTATAGAAAACAGATATTCTAAACGTCAAAAATGTATAATATTATTATGTGTTTACTATTTAATGTTTAAAACCAACTATCTCCCCTGAGTGAGACATGTATTAAATAATTAATAAACTATTTACTTGTTTTTCTATTATGGCTGAAATTTTAGAACAATTATTGAATCATCATCCAACCATAATAGTGATTCCTGGACTCTCATAATTAAATCAAAATATTTTTTACTACTCTTCCATAAAGAGAGCATACGTGCTAAAAATGCATTTAGAAAGAATTTTTAATTTTAATTTATTCCCTTTTGTTTTTAAACCAACGCACATAATATACGTATGTACGTATTATAACCGTGTAGTATTAAATATATACCTGGAATCATTTTTTTACGTTAGCGAATCGTGTATTATATAAGGTATTCAATTAATAATTTAAACGTCGTGTGTAAGATACCAAATGTATGTTTTCGTTGAGATAAATATTTCTGAGAAATTACAACTAAAAGGAATTCTGAATATTTATTCAAATGCTACCAGAAATATAACTCGTGATTTGAAGTTAATGAAAAAATTCCACAATGAAATTCAATGAAATATTATCGTACGAAGTCAAAGAATAAAATGCACAAAACCGCTTAAGGACATTGATGGTTTCAGAATGTTCGCATGGTTCAACATTTTCGAGCAGTTACTAGCGCAATTCCATTGGACAGCGTCTATTGAATTTTAATTAAGAACTCTATTGATATGTTTTTCTACGAAAAAAAAAACGGCTCAAGTGTTTGTCGTTTTCAATTGTACGAGTATTTATGAATTAAACGGGATAACCTGATTTCAGTATCATTAGCAATATGTAAATGTACCTATACATAGAAAATACATTCATTGCGAATTAGCACTTTTTTAGACTCATTACCGTTGATAACCAAACTATTTCTATTCAACACACTCCCACTTGAAACTGATTTATACTCTTAATTTTATTTTTCTAACACATTACTATTCACGAATTCAACTTATTTAATGCTTAGATTCTGAGTGAAACGAGGAACGTATTGGTTGTATCATGACTTTTTTATATTTATGTACAAGATTTCGACCCGAAGGTTTGCTCCAATGTATTATAAATCAGGTAACTTTCTGATAGGAAATGTTGTCTTATAAGTACTTTGAAGGAATTTTTTTTTTTAATTTCCCAAAATTTTTCCGAATAATTGAGAAAAACCAAGTTAAAAATACAAAAAACTTCATATCGAGAATCTGAAAACCTGCACCGTCTAGTATATTCGTCATGCACTACCCACATGTTAATGTTTCCCGGAGACAAGATTTTTCATACGATTTTCTTTGAAGCCTATAAAAAATGTTTACCGGAATTTCGCAAATAAATTGTTTAAGTATTAGACTTCTTTTACTCAGAATCGTTTTTTTCAGAGCAATTATATATTGGCTTCAAGTTAAAAGACACATCCTTGTATCTCACCCGACCTAGGAGTTCCGTCCGTTTATTATTTCTCTTTTCAAATCATTATATAATTAAAAGTGTTAATTTTTTTGTTCCATCTGTGTTCTGTAGCTAGATATAGTTTAAACAGTTAAATAAAATACTGTTTTAATAATTAATAAAATATCCGGAAGAGTTTTGACCGATTATCGACATCCCATCTTCATAGGGACGAAATGTGTTCAAAGGCATCTCTCTGCGGGCTCGATGATACTGTTTGATGTCCAAATCGTACTGCCAAGACGCCGCACTGGCAAGTGTCGATCGATATCTGCAGGTGGTGGTCGGGGTGAACCGCTCGTGTCCTGTATAGTTAGTTTAGTTAGTATAGTTTTGTATAGTTAGTTCCTATATAGTTATTTATAAGTCAGTTCAGTGTTATTATTAATCATATATCTTGCAATGTTTACTGTAAAAGTCTGAACGATTGTAATTTGCAACTATAGTTGTATCCACGCGTGTATACCAAGTCGGCAATTCATAATGAAATATAGAATAGGTCGTAAAAGAAATAAATAAATAAAAACGTAATATCTTGCGGAATCTATTTGAATACGAATCTCTTTATCGTACGTGAGTTTAATAAAATATTTCGTTGTATTTGTAAGTAGTGATATTTCGAAATTAAATTCGCCGGCGACCTGAACAATATAATTTATTGAAGTCATACCGATATTAATTCATTGCACGGTAGTAATAAAAGATGAATCCGTGGCCGGGCAAAGAGCTGATAAACGATATAATACTCGTGGAAATTAATTAAAAACAACTCAACTGAACATCTCGCGCATTTATACCGGCAACATACGTAATGAAATGGCAGACAAAGCGAGTAACAAATCTCCAATACGAATGTTCAATACTCGAACGTTTATATATTGAGATATAAAAGGCATATTGAATGTCTACGCCATAGATGTTTAAACAATAATCTTCGAGTAAAAAGAGGCGATTGAGAAATCGAAATGTGGTGCGCAAGAAAGAAAAACAGAGAGACATAGTGTGGGGAGAAAACGTGTTATAAAAAAAAAAACAAAAAAAAAAAAAACCGCGTTACCCTGTTCGCGCCTGACGTTAGAATATTCCAGCCTTGGCCACATTTATCTCATTAATCAGAAAAAAAACCTTTCGGCACCGCACGTAATACATTATTTACGGATGGTAAAATATTGAAGACTTTGTAAAACATTAATGGGATCGACGGTACGCCAGAAGTCAATCAAGGAAACGCGCGGTCTTGCAAACAACCACCCCTTAAGCCTTGCCACAACGTTGTTGTTATTTTCGTGTGTGCCGAAACTTCAAAATCAATTTCCTCAATCGTCGGGCGATACAGTCGTGTCATTGACGCGTTTCCCCTGAACAAAAAATGTGTGTTGCACACGCGCATGCACGAAACGCAAAGGCCTGAATTCTACGACAACGAAAATCATGTCACTTTGTCAGCACACGAGTCTGTTAAGGAGAATTCGAACAGTTCTCGTTTGAAATCCGCGCGGTTGACGTTCATACATTTATAGTCACATCTATATAATGGTGAACCGCGTAACTAAATAATAAAACTAAATGATAAAGGAAAACTGATAGTTGAGCCACATGATTTGTTTTAAATTATCAGTGCCACGAACAAGTGTTTATTACTGCGAGCCGTTTAACGTCGGCAATTATACATGAGTTTTTAAGCGTGTAACAGTCATAGTAATGCGAAAGAGAAAAATGTTAGCTAAAATAATATACAAACAATATAACATAACAACTAGGGAACGTATTCAAATGCACGAAAAACCCGTAAAACCTCCTTCAAAAATACTTTTATATGCCAAAAAAAATAGGCGCATATATTGTAATACATATATGTGATTGTGAAAATTTGATTTTATTAGATATTTTTCGAAAAAGGATGCGTGAAAACTTGATTACTTATATCTCTCGTTATTCCGTTGCTTTCAACAGTAAAAATATTAATGCCTATCAATAATATTATCAATCTGAATTAGTCTACAAAATGAAAACCCATACTTGAAATGGTGAAAATTGAATGTTATTCTTAATCGAGTTCAAGTTTGATCAGTTTACCTATTCATTTCACTGAACGATCGGAACAAAAATATGAGTGATAAATAAAAAAAAAGCACAGTTAAATTACGAGCATACATATGTAGAAGAAAATCTGTGTCGTTTCGATAATAATGATTTGAAGCATGATTCGCATTTCTTATCGGATTTCAAATACATTTGGTCCTAATAAACGTACACATCTCAACGTAAGTCCATCCCAAATTACCTAGGCATCGCAAGGTACCCAAGTGCAGGAGAACTGTTCACGATCCACGTACAGTTCGACGTGGTATCTAAACGGTACTTATACAGTGTTCCAAACAAGCCAGAAGTATACGCGCGTTAAGCCGACACAAGTTAGAAGACCGCCGAAGGCGGTAGCCACGCCGGCCGACGGGAGGTCACGTAAAGGATCACGCGGTCAAAGGTACACATCGGTCACAGAACCGCGGTACCGGGATGACCTGAACCCGCGTACGTACGTAACGATCGGCAGTTTGCTTAGGACCGTGTGCGATGATTTTCCTTAACATCGGCGTTATCTTTGGACGTGCTACTGTTTATATACAGGCCGGCACGCGAGCAACACCGCGCCGCATATAAGGGGACGGATAAAAGCGAGTTATGTGTACGGCGCGCTTTCAAACGGTTCGCCGAGCGACGCGTAAACATATACCGTGCCAATATTGCATTATACGTTATATCCGCCGCCGTACAAACATTTCCGTATTTACGTATCCTTTATTTTATCCGATAGCGTGTGTCACAGTGGTTCTCAGACCTTTTTATTCGCGGACCACTGGGGATTCTAAGAAAGAAGCAATGAAACCCGCGGGTCCCGCCCCGCCAGGGAACGCGAAAATTTAAACCACGACTCATAAAAAATGATGTGTCAACGATATTTTGCTTTTCAATTAGATTCTTTGTAACACTCGCGCGCGGCATGAATATTTAATTTGATTAAAAAAAAAAATAATAATAAACACATCAGACACTAAATATTTTGTAATATTTTCAAATTTTAATGCGAACAACGATATCGCGTTTTCTTTTTTTTCATTTTCCAGAAGGTACTTTCGCGGAGAAACGGTTTGAGAACCGCTGGCTTACCGTATAATCACAGGACCCGGTGAAAACGCGCGTAAAGGTTGAAATACTATTCACTTAGGTACAATATTATACTTCATCCGGTCCGCCGCGTACTTAAAACCGTCGATTGTCGATTGGACTCGAAAACCACGACTGCTGTTAACGTTTTACATCAATCGAAATCCGAATAAATACGATGCGAATAATAATACGATAACAAACGAACGATCGATGTAACGTAATGAAACGTTAATCGTAACAAAACGTAATCGAAACGTAGTGAAGGATGATTTCTTTGACGCGAGCCAAACACTCGCGCTGTCTCCGCCGGTTTATCCATGGTTTTTCGAAACATTTCCATTGACGACGCGAAATGTGCAATAAAAAAAAATACAAAGCTGTTACGTAAAACTAAGAAAACACCACTTGTTTTCTAATTAAGATAATAAAATCTTTGACGTTTTTATTCGATGAATAGTAGCCGAGGGTGATTTTGGATTATAAATGTACATTTCCTGTTTTACTCTTTTAAAATACATATTACTTGGACGGGAAAATGATTTCAACTTTATGGTAAAAAATATAAAAAGATTTTTTATTTTTGTCAATATGGCGTAGGTGTATTTTTAGTGTAAATTAAAATCTTTTCTCGTCCGAACTTAAAATAATTATAATAGTACTCCATTGTGGATATGTTGGACATTCGATTGATATTGGGATGGGAAATTTGCGGCTCGTGGGCCCTCTACCATTTTAAAATTGTACACTATTGTTTGAAATCTAAATAAATTTGATAAAATATTGAGAAAAGGTTTATCTGAATTCTGTAACTTTATATTCAATGCTATAAATGTCTAAATATAACATGTCAATAGCTTATATTTATATTGTTGCATTAAGTTTTTTATGCGTCGTGAAGTTCGGTTTTAGTTTTAGTTTTCGTTTATGGCCCGCTAGATTTTAAGGGTTTGATTGACATTTTCAGAGAAATGTTTTTCTGCAACCAAATGTCTGTCATAAAAAGAGAAAACAGATATGAAATGATAACTGCACGAAAAAGGTTGAGCAATTACATTTTTTAATTCACCGATTAGGCCTTGAGCAGCGATACAAAATATTTTTTCAATTACACGTGAAAACGTTTCTAAAATCCTATTCAACGCACTGTTTATTCGTGTGTACATTTTTTTCCCATGTTTTTTTTTACCTAGAACGTATACAGTTCGAAACACTAACGTTCGGACGTGTCGCCGTGAACGCTGAACAATGAAACAATCCGTGAAAGTTTTAATACATTCATAAAACTATGTTAGTAAAACGTCTGTTAAATCTAAATATTAAGGACCGCTTTATATAAATATAGCTGTATGGAGTTGAGCGTAAGTGCCGTGAAACGACTGTAACAGACCAAAAGTGGTTAGGCACTCGTAGCTAAATGCCATTTAACTCTATGTTGTCGCTATGCCTACGCCGTAGTGTAGTATTTCATTTCCAGACTTCTGCTCTATTGTACGCCGGTAGCGATGTCAATCGACTTTATAACAAATATAATAATAATATTATTATTATTATTATTATAACTATTAAATTATCGCTGTCAGCATATGCGTCGTTTATATTTTTCGTACGTACAATATTACTATAAAATATAATGTTCTGGATAACGAATACTTTTAGCTCTGGCATCTATTCGCAAACATAAAATTATAACACATGAATGCCGCGGTGGACACGGTCTGTAAGGGTTTTACTAAACAGTTTTGAACACTATTCAATACAACATAACGTACGTTTCCCCAGCCCGCCCCATTCGACTTTTTCAAATATTTCCTTCACAGGGTTTTAGTATGTAATTTGTATGAATTTGTATGCCCATACTTGGAATTTGTATGACAAGGGTTTTCTCGGAAAATCAATTTTCTTACGGGAGGGCTGGGGAAACGTTTCCCCAGCCCTCCCAAAATTAAAAAATCGACTTTTTCAAATTTTTCCTTCACAGGGATTTTGTATGTAATTTGTATGAATTTGTATGCCCATACTTGGAATTTGTATGACGAGGGTTTTCTCGGAAAATCAATTTTCCTACGGGAGGGCTGGGGAAACGTTCTCCCAGCCTAATTATAATTAAAATAAAGACAAAAATTGTATTTTATAAAATTTGTTCTGGTTTATTGTTCTTATTATTTTTCTTATCTTATACCTTATAACATTTTTAAATATTTATGTTAATAAAAATAAAATAAACATGATTCTACGACTTAAGGATAATTTATTATTTACATTTTCAACTGTATTTAATGTATTACTTATTATTGAATATTTTTATTTTTATGTATCGTTTTTGGACGGAAGCCTCGTCGTTCAAGATATTATTTTGTATCTTAAGTTCTTATAATTAGTATAATGAATAAGAAAAATGACACGTAACATATGAATTTAATTTTAATTATAATTTGATAAATACGATGGAAAACCACTAGTAAGTCATAATATGATACTCCCTAACGGCCTAACCGATAGTTGTGGGATTACTTCATTGCTGTAGTCAACAGAGTTGCCTCCTAAAATATTATACACAATTATATTTATATTATTTAATGGTAATATTTTATAAATAATATGTACTTATATATTTGAATCATATTATTCGAGTACATACCTTTCCAGTTTAATATTTCTACAAATAAATGATATTGTGATATTTTTGTTGTTTTTATTTTGAGTCCTTGGCATTGTGTGTTGTCATTTTTTATGTAACAACAGTTCATTTCTTCGTCATCCATTTTAGTGTCCAAATCATTTTGCAGTCCTTTTAAGTCTCTATTCTCGGTTATATATGTCAAAAAAATAGTTGGGTTGGGCAATTCTGTTCTTCTTCCACAAATCGGAATACTACAATTTTGAAAATCATATGCAGTTGGAGTGTCTTTTAGTAAACCATCAAAAATACTTCTGGCTGTTGTTTCACATTTGGCAAAAGTTGTGTTGAATTCTAAAATTTCTAATTCCGGTTGCATGTTATTTATCTGTAATAAAATAAAATATATTAATTGAAAAAAGTACCAATAATTAGTAAAATAGTCATTCTTATTTTGTTGTATAGTTAATATATTACCATAAACTCAGCTCTTGTTGAGTAGGTCCTTGATGTGATGCTGTTATTTACCAACTCTCTAATAAACTTAAAATATTCATTATTGCATTTTTCAACAATTGCATTGTAATATGCAGTACTGTCACACATGGACACCATTACAATTTATGAAACTGTATCGAATGCACAGGTGTTACTAATTATAATTTTTCCTAGATTTTTAACAGCACAACTCTTCAATTCTTGTGATCGAGAACCGTTTTTTAATAATGGCAATGTCTGTCTATTCTTAGTATTTTTTATCTGGAGATGTCGTAAATTAGGGTTTGGACACAGGTAAGAATTAGATTTGCGCTGCTTTGATGATTTACGATTCCAACCCTCCACACTTTTTAGTTCTTCAATTACATCAGTAGCTACTTCAGCTTCTTCTTTAGAGCAATTAAAACATATCCTCACGTTCTCATGTCCTTTTTTATGAGTTGAACATGACGGTAAAGCATGAATCGGTATAAGTCATTTGACACATTTATGAGCGCCGGTTTCTAAAGAAAGATTTCCCGATTTACACAATGATTGATTTTCGAACAATACATATTCGGTCATTAACGCCGACTGCATCAGATAATCCGTTCGTTTCCAATAATTTGGTTATTATTAAAATTGTGTCTGACGCATCGGATCAAATTATCCGATTCGTCGTATTTACATTAAGTTCGTAAAACAATTTTACAAAAATATTTGAAATTCTATGTCATCCAAATGGAAAAGCTATTCAAAATACTTACCACCATATTTTATATATTATATTCTATGAATAAACTCGAAAATGTAATAAAATATAAAAATTAATTAAAAAAAAAAGGTAAAATAAAAAACAAATATTGACAATAACATTTGTTCCGACAACAAATTCCGATACTAATCATTAATTGACTATTACACTCGTATATCAGACTAGAAAGATAATATACGAATTATGTTAAAATAGCTAAAATCATTCTACACGTAAATGTACTATCGGTTATGCCGTTAGGGAGTATCATATTATGACTTGCTAGACGTTTTCCATCGTATTTATCAAATTATAATTAAAATTAAATTCATATGTTACGTGTCATTTTTCTTATTCATTATACTAATTGTAAGAACTTAAGATACAAAAAAATATCTTAAACGACGAGGCTTCTGTCCAAAAACGATACATAAAAATAAAAATATTAAATAATAAGTAATAAATTAAATACAGTTGAAAATGTAAATAATAAATTATCTTTAGGTCGTAGAATCATATGTTTATTTTATTTTTATTAACATAAATATTTAAAAATGTTATAAGGTATATGATAAGAAAAATAATAAGAACAATAAACCAGAACAAATTTTATAAAATACAATTTTTGTCTTTATTTTAATTATAATTAGGCTGGGAGAACGTTTCCCCAGCCCTCCCGTAAGAAAATTGATTTTCCGAGAAAACCCTCGCCATACAAATTCCAAGGATGGGCATACAAATTCATACAAATTACATACTAAATCCCTGTGAAGGAAAAATTTGAATAAGTCGATTTTTTAATTTTGGGAGGGCTGGGGAAACGTTTCCCCAGCCCTCCCGTAAGAAAATTGATTTTCCGAGAAAACCCTTGTCATACAAATTCCAAGTATGGGCATACAAATTCATACAAATTACATACTAAATCCCTGTGAAGGAAAAATTTGAAAAAGTCGATTTTTTAATTTTGGGAGGGCTGGGGAAACGTTTCCCCAGCCCTCCCGTAAGAAAATTGATTTTCCGAAAAAACCCTTGTCATACAAATTCCAAGTATGGACATACAAATTCATACAAATTACATACTAAATCCCTGTGAAGGAAAAATTTGAAAAAGTCGAATGGGGCGGGTTGGGGAAACGTACGTTACAACATACGGGTGGAGTAGGTGATCAAAATAATTTTTTTTTTTTTTTAATCCTATTTATCCGTTCAATAATATATTTCGAAATTATAAATATTTTATGGCTAGGAAAAATGTCTTAAACTTCGTTCATGATTTTTTTTTTTTTTTTCATGATTTAAAACGTTCGTCCGAAAAATTCTTCCGTACACCAACGCCAAATGTATGAAATAATAAAATCTTATATTTTTTACCATAGAGTTGGTATTATTTTGCCGTCTTAATAGTATGCATTTTTAATAATAAAATGAAAAAATATTGTTGCTAAGCCAAAATTACCTTCAGCTACTTATAGAATCAAAAATTAATGATTTTATTATTTTAATTAGAAAACAAATCATATTTTCTAAGTTTTACATTACAGTTTTGTACTTTTTTTTTATTCTTTTCGTAAAGTTTCATGAATTGTTTTTATCTCTTAGCCAGAAATGTCACTAATGACGTATGAAGTAGTATACTATAGTGAATGTATTTTATATTTTTTTTTTTAGATTTTCACCGTAGGGACAAGCTTTATTATCCTCAAAACCTTTGGAAGAAGATAAAACAATTGTAATATACTAACCCGCATTATTATAATCATATCAAACTCGAAATATTCATAACAACAATTTCACGTTAGAATTTTTTATACAAAACTAGACTAATTTATTATGGATAATACAATTCTGAAAAGAAAAATGAAATATCCGAATGGTCTACGAGAAAAAGACGAATATACTATTATATCCCATTTAAGTAATATACATAAATTGTGAATTCAATACGTATTAATCAATTGATACTAATCCTACTGAAGCAACGGCAATCGTCAATAAACCGTTTACCATTAGCCTCGAACTTTTGAGTTTTTTTTTTTCTACATATTTTATTAGGGGGTTTTTTTTGCAAATTTGTTTAATCTCGTATAGTCTCGTAAGTCGTTCCCGGACAGTTTTCCTCCAGACACGTATTAACGCACCAGTAGTTACGTCGGCCGTTCACGAATGTGTAGGGTCAATAATATACGCACAACGCATTTCTATCTGGTGAGGTAATATGTAAAAACAACGACTTCAGCATACCATATTGTACACGTACCGTCTATTACTCGGTCACGAACGCGAAAGCATGTGTACTGTATTTGTTTGGTTCCCCTTCATATTTTATCACTGATACCATATTGATGATATTATAATAATGACTATCACTATTATCATCATCAAAAATATTATTGTTATTATTATAAATTTATAGCACAACTTAGCGTTCGTTTGTGTACATTTTTCCCAACACGTGGTGTACTTGTATTTTATAGCAAGCGGTGACACTAAAGATTCAACTGTTGTATACAGCCGTCGTGACCACACTAAATAATATCTTTACAATATTATTACAACATTGTACATCTACGCAAACTCGAGAAATTCAAAATATTTTTTAAATATAGCTCAATATGTTTTGGTATCCTTCTAAAAATCAAAAGCTACATAATATCATGTAAATTTGAAAAATGATAATCAACATATTAAATATCTATAAATGTTTGTATTATTATTATCATCATAATTGTATTATCATATTTGTATTTTTGTATTATTATCGTATTTATATTAATTGTGACCGGTCCGTGAACATTGGAGACCAGCGACGAATCCCCGTGATAAGTCACTTCTCGCCGTGTATTACGACCGTGAACACATACCGACCGTATCACCGTGACCCAAATTGTCGTTTGTCGTGTCGTTGTTAACTATTATTTTTCTGTTGTTATTAGTATCATTGTTGTATCGTTATAGTTTTTTAATAGTAGTCAATACCATCATAACGGTTGAATTAAACTATTGAAGTTTTTCCTATGTCCGAGTCCTAACCTTTAGTCTTACCAAATAAAAAAAAAAAATTATACAGTCCACAATCTAAGGAACAATAAATAAAAATGTAAGTAACATATTATTGTAAGTGCAGCTATAAACTGACCCACGACGCTGTCGTATTGTATTACGCAGGACGTCGCAGAACACCGCAGTTTCGTATCAATGTTACAGTATGTAGTTTAAACCACTATCCCTGAACACCGCTGCGCAGCTATACAAGCGTGTTATCTTATCGGAGGAAACGATCTTTCCCGCCCCTTGTTATGATAATTAGTCTACTTAGCATAACACGGTCGTGCGGAACTCGCGCGTGTCGCACTACTCGTGTGAAAAATAAATCATCCTTGATAAAAGTCGTCTCGCTTAATGCGAAGAATAAACATCCCGTTCGAACGTCAAGTCGCTAAACGGGAAACGTCCTTAAACGCGCGATGTAGCTAAAAACATTTTCGTCCAGGGAACGTGACAATCATTCTCGCAGCGTTTTTCGTCCGTGTGCGGCGTGAAATTATGTACATATTATCACCGCGATGATTGCCGGGTTTTTTTTTCGCCCCATCCGTGTTGTGCACACATTATAATGTATAGAGACAAAGGATTTGGAAATATTTTTTAATAGTGTTTACCCAGAAGAAATACTGAATCATGGTTTAGAATAACCACACAGACGTCACGGGCATGTTAAAAATATTCCATATAAAACGTAGGTGCAAACACTTCGTCAGTTGTTTTCCATTCGTGTTCGACTATTATACATGTAGTATATTATCTTATATTTATACTTGTATTATATATTATTTGGTGAAAAAAAATTACCATCCATTTTTTGGTTTATTTGATTTTTAAATTGTTTTTCTTTTTTTTTTCTCTAAATCGAGTACATTATAATTTCTAGATAGAAAAAAATGCAGCTAAATTTGGATTAGAATACAAATATCTTCTCAACCACTCTCCTCAACGAATTATTTTTAATATATTATTCGGTACATGAGTACATAATATTATATTTTTAAAATGATTAAAAGATATTTCTAACCGAATAAAATACACTTTCAATTCGCTTGTGTTTGCAACATCTCTACTACATAAATATTTTCTCTTCCGTCGAACAAACACTTACATAAATTATTTTTATTGCAATCGATGGAGTATTCAAAATTCAATTTCAAAAAATAAACAGCTAGTTTTAATACGACGATTACAAATATGAATAAAAATGTAACAATATTACGTGAAATTGTGTTTTCGGGCACACAGTGAAATTTTCAGGCAGTATATAACGTCTCCGAGATAGTAATTGAAATAAAAAATAAATAATAATAAATATTTATATATTTTTTTTTTTAATAACAAACTATTTAAATTCAAATAAAAAGAATAATCGTCTCTAATATGCATTCCGGGAACTTGTATTTCACATCAGAACAATATGGGTGGCCGCAACTGTTTGTTATTTGAAATTTGAATCGATAATTTTTTTCATTATTTACAGAGAGACATTTTAGAGACTATCTCAAGAGAAGGCTACATAATTAATGTTGTATCTTGTATAGTTTGGGAGCATCGTAAGAATTAGTGGATAATAATAATTCGTTGTATTTAGTGAATTGTACTTGTTAATGAGGTATGAATTAATTATGAATTATTAATTAATTGTGTGTAAACGTTTTGTATTTTACTCGTGTAATGAAAACACTAATTAAAACACAAAAGAATTAATTTGTAAGCCTTACGATTTATTTCCTACGCACAATATAACATCAACTCACGTAATAGATGGACGGATATCAAAATTAGGTTGTCCCATTTAGGTTTCGAGTAATCTTATGTCAAACTGCTGATTTAAGATTTTTCAACTTCTTCTTTCGTACGATAATATCCTTGTGTTGCACGAGTCCCTACCCAGAGATTTCAATTAAATTTGCATTCGTGCAAGACAAACTTACCACGGACAAGATTCGTAATAATCCATTGACTTGTATTATATATTACAATGTCAATAAGAATATAATATTATATTCCATTGGATTCGGTAGCGATAATAGCAATTTTCGAGTTTATATAATAATATAATAATTATATAACATGAACCGTTGATACAACAAAAACTATAAGCTGTAAATTAAATATTGAACTAGGTGTGCGTTCATCGTTTGCGTTATGATCCTAACTTTCCGAGACTACCAGTGCCGGATCTAGGACATTTGACGCCCGGGGCTAGTAAAAATGCAACGCCCTTAACTGTGCACGCCTTATGTGGAGCTACGAGGGCCCCTCACTGAGGGAAAGAATAAAATATTTTAATATAAACCTTTTTTCTATAATATTAATAATTTTTATATTATAATAATAATAATTAATTTTGCATATTGAAAAATATAAACATTTTATAAACTTAAATATGGAAACTCTGCTATATTTATATAATGTATATTGTACATATGTATATAAAATATCATATTTTAAAATGTTACACGTATTAAAACATAGAAAACAAACATAATTAATATATTACTTAGTTGTTTTAATTTAACAAATAACATTTTAATATCTAAAAGTTTAATTTTCTAGCCTATTTTGCAACGAAATATTTTATAATTTCATCATAATTAATCTTTCTTGCAATTTTATAAGTTATTAAGTCTTGCTTGCTTTGTAGTAGATCGCAAGTATGATTTTATATATATAATATATATGGTTATATTATAAAACTTATATATAACTAGCCGACCTGTCACAGCTTCGCCCGTGATTGGTTGTTTATTTTGCCTTCGGACCATGATATGTAGAATTTTTTATTCAAATATTATTGTTTAATGTGATCGGCAAGTAAATATAAAAAACGGTTAATGAAAACGGATTGAAATTTTTCTAGCGTTTATAAATGATAAAAATAAATACAGATAAAAAAGAAATAATTTATGGTTGATAAAGAATTTGATTGAAGTTGATGAAGAAAAAAAAAGAATTAAAATAAGAATTTTATAAGACTTCTGAGTATATGATGTTTTTTGTTATATTTCCTGTTGAAATTAAAATCATAAGATGATTCGGGTCTCCAGTTCGAGAAAATGCCACGTATAATTGCCCATGTGAAAAGCACTCTGTACGAAAATCTACGCCAACGTACTTGAATGTTTGACCTTGTGCTTTGTTTATGGTAATGGCAAAAGAAACTTTAACCGGGAATTGAAGCCATTTGAAAGAAAACGGCAAGTCAGAGGGAATCATGGGAATTCTTGGAATAAATGCAATTTCTCCTTTCGCTGGCCCTGTAAGAATTACGGCTTCTATAATAGCTTTATAATAGATTTTATTTGTAATCTTGTACCGTTACATAAGTTCGGTGGTTGAAGATTACGTAATAATGTAATTGGAGCACCAATTTTTAATTTTAGTTTATGAGGAGGAAATCCCGAAGGAGAAAGAGAATTGAGAAATTCTTGTGGATAATGAATAGCATCATCTGTTGATGTAACTGTATCAATAGATAGATATTCACGTGAGTGTCCATCGAATTTTAGAAGGATGATATCATTAATTTCTTCTGCTGTTACATTTCTTGGAGAGATAATAGCTCTTTCACATAACCACTGATAAGATTTATTGGACAGATTAAAAATGTCAGGATAAACTGTAGAAATCAACTCTTCCACGTTATTGACCACCCATCCAATCGTGTGATTGACAGAAATGTAACCATTTTCATTTTCTAAAGTTCCATTTCCAATTTTCAACAACTGTGCTGGAAAAATATCGTCCCCTCCGCATAAATAAACTCTCATGTTTGTTCGCAAATAAAGTTTTTCAACATAGTTCCATATAGGGGAAGATTTTAAGCAAGCATTAACGACATCAGCTCGAGTACCTTTAGGGATTACTGGTAAGGTTTGACGGAAATCACCAGCGAAAACAAATGTTATGCCACCCATAAACTTATTATTACACCTAAGATCTTTCAATGTTCGATCAATTGCTTCGATATGTGATCTGTGACTCATTGTACACTCATCCCACACAACGAATGAGGTTTCTTGAAGAATTTTTCCAAGAGGGCCATTTTTACGAATCGGACAAACGTATTCTGTATCAAATAATACATTTAACGGTAACTTGAAAGTCGAGTGAGCAGTTCTGCCGCCACTAAGGAGAGTTGCTGCTATACCAGATGAAGCTACTGCTAATGCAACTTTACCTGAGGATTTAATTTGAGCCAACAACAAATTAATTAGGAATGTTTTTCCTGTACCACCCGGAGCATCTAAAAAAAAACTCTTCCTTGATGATTCATTACGCTTTCTGTAATAACATTAAAAGCATATTTTTGATCATTTACTAATTTTGGTAAATTGATTTCTACAAATTCTTGTAATCGGTTATTATCGTAAGAACGCAAAATTGAGAATTCAAAAGGATCAGATGCATTTTCATTTCGAACAGGTGAGTTCATTCCAAATTCAGTTAAATATTTTTCAGACAGACAAACAACTTTATCTTCTATTTCAATCAAACCTCTATTAAATATTTCATCAGAAAAAGTAAATTGCAAGTCATTTAATCGAGTGCGCTCTGTATGAAGAATATCTTCACAAAAATCATTTCTGAACTGTTCCCACAAAGATTGAGGTTCAGACGGTTGGCAGAAAACTATGATTATTGCGAATAATTCTCTTAATTTTGAAGGACTTTCTGAAAGAGTTGCATCCGCTAGAGTATTTTTCCATTGCTCGTCATTTTCTAAAAGCCCAAGAGCAAAACAGGTAGCTTTAAAAGTATATACTGACATATAAATATACATACTTGTAAATAATTGTTATTACCAATTGTAATTTGTAACTAATGGCAACAGTTGCCGGGTTGTTATAAAGATCAATAAAAAAAAAATTAGATAAAACACTATGTGTGGAAAAATGCGTATAAAAACTTTTATGAACTTTTTTTACTGACAAAAGTGTTACTAAAACCTTCAGCAAAGTGTCAGGTTTCAGCCAGAAAAAATTTCAGCCAAATTGGTCCAGGCGTTGTTGAGTTATGCGCATACCAACACATTTTGCGATTCATTTTTATATTATAGATATAGTCATATCATTATCGTCAGTGCCGGCTCAAGGATTTGCGGGGCCTGGTGCGAAATAATTTTTTGTATGAAAGAGTTCTCTTCCTGAACACTTAACAAAATATACAAAATGGCTATTGGGACACGATTTGGTCAATAGTAGGGCCCCTTAATAACGGTTTAAATAAATGTGCTTAATGAATAAGTTTATCATTTATCAATATGACGTGCTGACTGGTCACATTGTGTTCGTTTGCAGTAATAAATACTACCCATCTCCTCGGATACGGCCGTTTTTCGTAACAACACGAACAACTCGATAGTTTCCAACAAGACGTTTGTATTCGATACCGTTGAATAGCGTTCGTCCGGAATGGCCGACTTGTCGCTGTTGGAGGTGCCGGATGAAATGTCATTTCTGGTCGAAAAAAACATACACGTGATGCGACTGTTGGGCAAGGGATCGTTCTCCGAAGTGTACCTGTCCCGGGTCGGGGAGGTCGCGGACAACAGAACGAAATTAGTGGCGACGAAAGTTATCAACAAGGACCAGGTTTCGCAGAAGTTCGTCGAGAAGTTTTTGCCCCGCGAACTCGACGTGCTGCTCAAGCTCAAGCATCAGTTCGTGATATCGGTAAGTGTTTTATACGCGAGTCGCCCTCGGATCGGTGTATTCTCTTAAGGTATGGTTTCCTATGTGCGGCTGGTCGCATACGACTGAACGCAACGACTAGTCGCAACTACTGAACGCTGCGTGCCAACTGGTTTCCTAAATGCGATTTTACTTTGCGGCTGGTGTATAATAGTTCATTTTATTCCAAATCTAAGTAGTGTGCAGACGTGTTTAGTTTATAACTTTTAATAATTATTGCTGTACCTTACAAATTTTACGAACTGCTATGGAGGAAATTATTATTAATTATAATAAAATAATTAGTCTTCTATTAGAGGAGGAGGAAGAAGAAGATGAAATGTATAATTCATTAGAAATTAATAAAAGAAAATCAATAGACAGTTTTTTTACAACTCGAGAAGATGAAGGTTTTTTTGAAATTCTAATAAATGGACATTTACATAACAGCAAACAGAAATTTCGCAAATTTTTCCGTATAAATTATGACCAATTTATGTTCATTCTATCTTTGATAAAGGATGATATGCAATTACCTCCATCTAAACGAGTTAAAAAAACAATTCAACCTGACGAAAAATTAGCAGTTACTTTAAGGTAAATATATTTATTTATTTTTAAATATTGTATTTCATTTTACTTCCACAACCAAAATTTCGTCCTCGTTTGGCAAAAATGTTGATATAATAGTTTTAGACATAATTATTGTTTAAATAATTATAATAGATCCGTCATAAATTACTTAAATAATCAACTATTGATTGAAACACGCATGCGACTCAACGACGACACTGCTATCGGATCACTATAGCCGCAAGCCGCAACGACTATTTTCGACACGCACGCGTCGATCGCGCATTGGAAACCACGTTCGTAGTTTAAATATAGATCAGTAGTTGCGACTAGTCGTTGCGTTCAGTCGTATGCGACCAGTCGCACATAGGAAACCGTACCTTTATGCGGTTCGTGCTCGAGCGCGCCGAGAAGCGTCCTCGACATTAAATCAATTGCACCGATCGATATTCCAATGTTATAAATCGTGTACGTCAATTGTTGCGCCGATCGATCCGCAAATATATTATATAAACGTATAAAATGGTTAAAGTGGATATTCGGCCTACCACCACTTGAACCTGAACACGTCGGCAGTTGCTTCGCAGTTGATTTTATAAGCATTACACGAATGCACGAACGAATTGATACGTTTTGTGATTAACCTCGTTGATACATATTATATTGATGAAAATGCAACATTTTCACCGTATCTTTGGTCATCGTGTAACATATCACGCGAAAGTATAACAAACGCCCGTGAGTCGTTTCACTCAGCGTTTGGGAAATACTTTTACTCAACCCATCCAAATATTTTTGTTTATTATTAAGTCTTAAAAATTATTCAACTTCAATCATACCATACAAATAAATAGCGTTGAGAAAGAAAATAAGATCAAAAATCATAGGTATAAAAAACAAAAAACCCTAGCTGAAGAAAATATATCTAAATATTTAAACGGAAATTTTGAATTTTTACAATAGATAAGCTACCACTACACAACATTTTAATTTAAATACAAATCTATTTTTATATCTACATTTACAGATTTTAATTTAATTTTTTTAGAAAAGTAAATATTGACACCGGTATCTAAATCGTGGTATTAACTAAATTTCATTATTAACTTGTATTAATTATCTATACTATACATTTTATACTTTAAACTACGAATTTTATTTCTGAAGACACTTTAATATAATATGTTATGTACCATTTATATATGATGTATATGTACCAATATATGTATAATATACCTTTTTAATACATATTTTTTACACCGGCGCATTAGATGTATACTGGACAGGTAGTTTCTCAAATTCGGCGCAATTGACGAACACCGCCTTCAACCGTGTCGACGCGATATCATTTTATCATAGACGCGATAATAATGAGAGTTGACCCCGGGGCGGGACCGCGTTCTCTGACTTCACGTTCAGGATGGTTCGATGCCCACAGTACCTGCCCCCCCCACATGATATTATATCGCAAGTTACATGCGCACCGCACCATAAGACCCTGAGTCGAAGGGCCGACGAAACGTGCTAATAGCCTCGGTTCACATGGACGCGCGTATGGCCGTTCAGTTGGCCGCGTGTCACGCGCGTTTTACGGGAATGTTCTAGTCAAAAACTTTATTAATTATTTAGTACAGTTGAGACTATCATCGGGAATGGATGTGATAGATGCTGTGTGTTTGTGGACCGTCCACCGAAGGATGAGAAGACGTAGACGAATGAAGGAAGGAAATGTTGGGTTCATCCTATTCTTAAAACAAGGCTTTCTTGGTCTTTATGTCACGTTACATCCTAAACTCAGAGAGCACGATGACAAATTTTTCAATTACTTTAGAACGTCCGCTAAACCATCCGACGATCTATTGGAGATAGTTAAAGACTCCTTAGTAGCTGATCAAATCAATATTGATGAAAATCCAATCGTTTGCACCGAAACGCACGGGTCAACTGAACGATCCGGCAATGATACATGATATTTCACTCCGCGGTGTCACGCGCGCGTGTTCGAAATAGAAACTCGCGTCGTTATCGCGCGCGCCATGTGAACAACGCGACGTACGAAAAGCTCGTATATCTAAATGCGCGCGTCCATATAAACCTAGCCTTAGGGTCGAACAATTTATATTATTGGTCTCATTTTATTCAGGGCGTTATGAAACGTATTTATTTTAAATCAGAATCGGGAAGTTCGCATTCGATAAAATGATGTATTTACATAAAAATCCTACTAAAAGCCAATAAGTAGGGCAGGGGACTGTTGTTGAATTTGCATATTTCTTGTGCACCGTCACAAAAATAGCAAGGTGAAAACGAATACGTTTCACAAAGCTAATTTTGAAATTTTATTCCGCGTGCAAATCGTATATTTTGATTGTACCACGCTTTTGTATGCAATTTTTTTTACCTTTCGAGACAACTTGAAACGTTTTTTTCCGCACCAAAATTTTTCATATTTCAAACAAAGTGTTGTTTGCGCGAAAAGCTAGAATCGGTTCCCCACCGCCACCGCCACAACGCTATCCCCCGGACCGGACCTATGGGATTTCCGAGACGTCGTCGGGGCCCAACGGGGAAATGACAAGACGCGGCACCTAACCTAACCCAAACCCAACAGGTGCACAGCATATACCAGCGGAACAACATGGTGTACGTGAACATGGAGTACGCGGGCAACGGCGACATGTTCAACTTCCTGAAGACCACGAGGCTGTCCGAGCCGCAGATGCGCTCGTGGCTGTCGCAGATCCTGTGGGCGTTCCAGTACATGCACCACATCGGCGTGGTGCACCGGGACCTCAAGTGCGAGAACATACTGGTCACGGGCAGCTACAACGTGCGCATCGCCGACTTCGGGTTCGCGCGTTTCGTGAGCACCGACTGGAAGATGCGGCCGAACACCATATGCGGCACGCGGCCGTACATGGCGCCGGAGCTGCTGTTGGCCGCCAACGCCAAGACCGACGATCCCAGGCCCGCGGACGTGTGGGCCATCGGCGTGGTGCTGTTCGCGATGGCCAACAACCGGCTGCCGTTCACCGACACCGGCAAGGAGGCGATCATCCAGAAACAGGTGATTGCGGCGACACGGTAAATCGGGCGCGCGAAAGTAGAGGTGACGAGTTCCATTTGCGGGGGTGTGATGTTGAGGACATTAGGGGCGGAACGTAGGCGAACAATAGTTGTATAGCGAAAATACTCGGCACTCGTCGCCAGTGGCGTAGGAAGACTCGTTAGCGCCCCTGGCAAACCTAGGAAAATGCGCCTTTTTAGCGATTGAAAAATTGACGAAAATACGGAATGATATTTTTTTATGTATATAATTAGGTAATACAAAATTATTTGTCTATCAGTTTTTGTTACAATGTAAATTTCAAACTTTAACATTTTTCTTTTCTTGCTTTAAGGCTAGTGAATTCATCGATAAAAATAAGTACCAATTTTAAAGCACAAATTTGCGCCCATTCGTAATTTGCGCACCTGGCGTAGGCACAGTTCACCATACCCGCCACTGCTCGTCGATCAACACGTTTGCACGTTTTCCTTTTTACTCGGAAACCGTGTTGGCCATCAAACGCGATTTATATTTCGAAATACCGTCGTCTAATAAGTGATCCGCGTTGGATACATATTATAGTTACTTCAATAACGTTCAAACCGTTGGTTTGTCTGTACACGCATTTCCAACGGTTCTTTACACGCACTCTCGCATGACTGGAAAACTGTGATCGGCAAATAACTGCAATACTACTAATAATTAATAACATTTATGCGGTTTCTTTGAACAGCAGGCTAGAGATTATTCATTCCGAAACATATTGGGTCGAAGCGAGTCTCTTAAAACCTTCACCGCCACGTTTCTGGAACCAAATGCTCAACAACGTACAACAGTCACGCAAGCCCTGCAGAACTCTTGGATAACAGATGGCCACATAGAAACTCCTTCGAGCGTACGTATAGCTTTTGAGAGTGTTAAAGTGGAGAATAGCTTAAGGAATCCGATTATCTCAAATAACACTCTGACCAATCCATTATTTAGCTTAGAATTAGACTATAACATTAAATCGATCAGCGAGTTCAACGAGAATTTCACAGACATCCACAAGCCCAACGTATTATAAGTCAGACCTTAAGCGTAGACCACGCGGACGGGCAGTATAACATTAAAAAAAATATATGGTAGGTTTGTTAGTACTTTCTAAAACAATAAAATCTTTTATACTTTAACAAAATACAAATTATACTTAAATTATATTAGTTAGTTGGTTTGTTATTCATAACAGAGCCGTAACTAGGGCGAGGCGAGCGAGGCGTTAAAATATTAAATGATTAACTTATGAAAAAAATTATTGTCAAAATAATATTTTTCATTACAACACACTAATCCGTAAACATAATGATTATTTTTTCCCCGAAATTACAACGACGTTGATCGCCGATAAGATTAGTATACCATTATTAGTATTTATTGTTAGTTATATAGGTATTTTGTTAATAATATAGTACGAGTACTCGTATATCTTATATGTATAAAAATGTTCGTGTCACGATGTATGTTCGCGATAAACTCCGAAACTACTGAACGGATTTTGATGAAATTTTTTACACCGTGTGTAATTTGGTCCAACTTAAAATATAGGATAGTTTTTATTTCAAATTTTTAAATATATTAAAAATTTTAATTAACTTTTTAATAAATTTGTATAGTTGCATGGTGTATTTCGGGTTTTTCCGTGGCCGACCGCGATAGTTATAATACGTGTGATATGAATTGTTCAGAGAATTATCTCCATAATAGGATAGTTTTTATCTCGATTAAGGCCCTCAATATTTTTGCATTGCAATTATTGTAGTAAGAAAGTTATAGAATTTTCGAGAAAGATCCACAATGTCGTATAAAATGTTCCCTAAAGCGTCGTTCTAGAAATTTCAATCTTCAAAGGTATAAAATGCGAAGTTCAGAACGACGTATTCATCAGTATCATTCCGTGAAGTGTAAGTGTAGTGACGTTCAGAGCCGTACCGAGCCATTTTTTATCCTGAGGCAGAACTTTAGCAATGCGCCCCCCCGGATGGGGGGGGGTGATACACTCGCAGTTTTTAATATTTTTCAATAAAATAATAAGATTAGGAAAATCAGTAAATTTTTAATTAGGTTTTAAACTAAACAAGCAATAATATTTTTAGTCACAAGTTTATAATTATCAACCTTATATTATAGGGAACAAATCAATTCGAATTTTACAAATTTATAAGCTATTTCAAAATAATAATTAATAATAATAAAAATAAAATAATCATTATTTATAACGATATTTTCCTTGCTTTTGTGTCGGCAAATTTGTCAATAACTTCTTCGTAATCCAATTTACTAGCAATTTCTGTTTCTATTGAAAGTATGGCCATGCTTGATAATCTTTCCTGAGCCATTGTTTTCCCAAGCGCTTGAGGTGAAATAACTGATGAAAATTTAAGGTCCTCATAACTTCTGCCGGTAGCGAGGAACCTCAAAGTAACCGATAATCTTTCGTGCGCAGAAATACTTTTTCTCATTACAGTTTCTTTTTTTTTTTATCATTGGAGTCACTATTGAAAGTAATTCAAGTTATGTTTTCTCGTCTATTCTGAGATAGTTTTTAAAATCTTCAGGTTCAAATTTTAATTAATTTAATAAGTTTACATGACTATAAGTTGCTCTTTTCAATAACCAATCCTTACACCACTTTCTTCGTTACACCGCAGACACGACCGACGTCCGGTATACCTGCACAGACATGCCTGTGCAGGTATACCTCTCCGGTAGGCCGTAACGTGTATGGCCGGCATTAGGGAACATTTTATACGACATGCCGCCGACGATAAAACACACACAATAAAAAATTGGTCAGGTCACAGGTAGCTATATAGATACTATCGCGGTCGGTCGCGGGAATACCCGAAATAGACCATGCAATTATACATAAGTATGTAAATTTTTAAAAAAGCACCAAGGATCCCTTCCCCGTCCCTTTGGGGTAATATTTCATACGGGACACTGCTAAGCTCACGGGAAATTGGGGAGTAGCCAAAACCGCGAACGTCTAACTCCAAAAGCAATTTCTGTTTCTATTGAAAGTATGGCCATGCTTGATAATCTCTCCGTAGCCATTGACGATCTTAAGTAAGTTTTTATCAATTTAAGTTTGCTGAAACTCCTTTCACATAAAGCTGTTGTAACGGGCATTGAGAGAAAAATCCTTATAGCAATTTCAATATTTGGATACGATTCTTTAAGATTATAATCGTGAATCATTTGTAATAATTCGTCGATTAAACAGAAAATAAAGATAATATAATATAATATACTATTATTAACAAAATACCTATATAACTAACAATAAATACTAATAATGGTATACTATTCTTATCGGCGATCGACGTCGTCGTAATTTCGGGGAAAAAATAAACATTATGTATACGGATTAGTGTGTAGTAATGAAAAATATTATTTTGACAATAATATTTTTTCATAAGTTAATCATTTAATGTTTTTGCACCCCCCAGCATCAGGCCCCAAGGCAAACGAAGACCCCCAAGACCTCGAACCATTTATCTGAAGTAAGAACAATATTGGATTTAGACGTTCGCGGTTTTAGCTACGCCTCAATTTCTCGTGTGCTTAGCAGTGTCCCGTACGAAATTTTACCCCAAAGGGACGGGGAAGGGATCCTTGGTGCTTTTTTAAAAATTTACATACTTATGTATAATTGCATGGTCTATTTCGGGTATTCCCGCGACCGACCGCGATAGTACAGTAGCTATATGCTACCTGTAACCTGACCAATTTTTTATTGTGTGTTTTTTATCGTCGGCGGCATGTCGTATAAAATGTTCCCTAATGCCGGCCATACACGTTACGGCCTACCGGAGAGGTTACCTGCGCAGGCATGCCTGTGCAGGTATACCGGACGTCGGTCGTGTCTCCGGTGTACCGGAGAGGTCTTTAGTTTTTTCAACGATGGCATTAAATTATGACGCACTAGCTTTGTTGGCCCTCGCATTAATTATGAAAAATAAAGAAACAAAACCAGTGAAAAGGAAACGAAGAAAGTGGTGTAAGGATTGGTTATTGAAAAGAGCAACTTATAGTCATGTAAACTTATTAAATTAATTAAAATTTGAACCTGAAGATTTTAAAAACTATCTCAGAATGGACAAGAAAACATACCTTGAATTACTTTCAATAGTGACTCCAATGATAAAAAAAAAGAAACTGTAATGAGAAAAAGTATTTCTGAGCACGAAAGATTATCGGTTACTTTGAGGTTCCTCGCTACCGGCAGAAGTTATGAGGACCTTAAATTTTCATCAGTTATTTCACCTCAAGCGCTTGGGAAAACAATGGCTCAGGAGAGATTATCAAGCATGGCCATACTTTCAATAGAAATAGAAATTGCTAGTAAATTGGATTACGAAGAAGTTATTGACAAATTTGCCGACAAATTTGCAAGGAAAATAACGTTATAAATAATGATAATTTTATTTTTATTATTATTAATTATTAATTTGTAATAGCTTATAAATTTGTAAAATTCGAATTGATTTGTTCCCTATAATATAAGGTTGATAATTATAAACTTGTGGCTAAAAATATTATTTCTTGTTTAGCTCAAAACCTAATTAAAAATTTACTGATTTTCCTAATCTTATTATTTTATTGAAAAATATTAAAAACTGCGAGTGTATCACCCCCCCATCCAGGGGGGCGCATTGCTAAAGTCCTGCCTCAGGATAAAAAATGGCTCGGTACGGCTCTGCGACTGTCCCATCGAGTTTCTGCCCATTTTTCAATGTTTATCGCATATTCCATAGATACTAATAGACTGATTGCATAACGACTAACGATAATTAAATTCCGTTACAACGTACAATATTTAATATGAAATCACAATAATAACAGTAGAAGAATAATTTGCAAATGCAAAAGATACTGAACATAGTACATATATTAAACTTATAATAAAATTAGGTAATTGAATAGTTAAATATATTTTTTTAAGTAAGACATTTTTGAATGCTCCCTAAGTACTATATTGGTAGAATAATATTTTAATTTAAAAAAATGTATCAAAGTTTAGCGCCCCCATTTCATATAGTTATAAGGTAAAGGTGCAAAGCGCGGGGCCTGGTGCCGGGGCACATCTCGCCTCCCCCTTAAGCCAGCCCTGATTATCGTAGAATTTCCAAATCCCATCAGTCGATTTTTCTCCGAAAACACAAATTAGATAATATGTATGTTTGACGAATGAATTTTAAAAGATATCTACATCAGACAAAAATAGTAATATAAATTCCTAAATAATATGTAATATTATATTAATTTTCAAGTTTAAAAATTTTAAATGAAAAAAAATTTAAACATATGTACATTTTTAATATACCCATACTGGTGCTTTTTGATTTTTCATATTTTCAAGAGCGCCCTCATGCCGATGGCGCCCGGTGCAATGATACCCACTTGCACCCCCCTAGATCCGGCACTGGAGACTACGCATACCCGACTTTATCGATTTAATTACGGTCTAATTACTTTGTAATCATCTTAATATTATAAAGATGACGATAATGTTTGGTTCTACTGCGTGATTCCAACACTAATACCTGTGATACATAACTGTTTTTCATAATATATAAAATAATCATAATCTGTATATACAAATGAAAAGGTCCATATTGATTTACCGATTCATAATCATCACACATCCTAAACTATGATAGCTAGCGACTTGAGATTTTCAGGGTATGTTTTCATTATAGGCCAAGCGTGCATATAGAAAGGATTTTGAAAAATGTCAATTTTAAGAAGTTGAAATGTGCAAAAGAACATAAAAAATATTCATGATGTCGGTAAAAAAAAAAAAATGTATTTGTTGATTCGTGGGTTACTATGGTAACATGGATAAAAAAAGAGAAGGCAATGTAATGATCTAAAGGCAATATAATTTTTTTTTTATAAACAACCCTTATTGAATTAATTTTACATTAAATTTTGATTAACCTATTATGTGCTATGAAAAATCGCGGTAACATAAACAAAAAATAAAAAAGTCTTTAAGGATCTACGTTCGAGGCTTTTTATTCAATTTTCAACCATAATATTTTTGAATTATTTAAATCAGATTTAACGTAACGTAACATAAGTACTCATTTATATTCATTAAATAAAAAGAAAAAAAATGTGTAGGCTCAACATTCTGTTTTGCGATATTTTATCGCATTGATATGTGTATTAATAAAGATAATAAGTAATAACTAATAACGTTAAGTATTTATCTCAACATTACAAGAAATACCAGACGCCGCGGCCGATACAGTTTTTTTAATTTTATTGAAAACCTACAATCCGTATCTAAATAACACAATACCTAAGTTTGACTTAGTGATGAAGGTTAACCAATTAATAGAACTTTTTAGGATATGTAAATTAATAATTTAAGAGATCCTGACGCCAGAATTTTTTTTAAAAAGTAGGTTGCGAGCGAATCTGATGCAGTAAGCGAAGGTCAGTGGTTTATTACAAAATATTATACCAAAATTGACAGTTGTACGAAACGGAATTAAAAATATATAATCTATATTGAACAATAAACTCAAATACCACTTACAGATCACCAAATCTCGAAAATTACAAAATTTAAGCACTTGTTATTTGACATGTGCGGTTCCTTTAATACTGTAGATGATGTGCAATAAGAAAGGATTTTAAGAAATGTCAACCTCAGCCAAGACTGTTCCTTGTGAAACCGGGTAATTCAGCGCCAAAACTACCATACCGAATCAGTTTAAATTTTGATTGAATTTTCTTATTATAATGTACAGGCTCTCTACGAAAGGATTTTCTGTGTATGCCATTTTTAAGGGTCGAAACAGTTTTGGATTCTGGTATGGATATAAAAATGATTTCTCCTTTTTGATTACCTAGGAAATATTTTATTTTGTTTAATTGATTTCATAATTAACAATACGGTCACATGTAAATTAAAATGGTATGAGTAAATAAAAATAATTCTCATTGGAATAAACGACAAATGTGCATTATTTTCAACCACAAATTTTTTTCTTACATCGAAATAGTATTTGAAAATGAACCGTCACCACCCTACAGCTACCAGTCATAGTTTCCAAAACTTATGATCAATAAAAAAAAAAATTCGATGTATCTGTACACGGTCATACAAAGTCACTTATGTGTATGAGTAATAATGAAACATTTTTCCATAAGCTATAATGGGTACCAATATTATTATTAATAAATAAAAATTAGTTTTATTCGTTTTGCACTCTAGGAAATTCGTATTCGATGTGATCTTGTGTAATCGATCATTGGTCTGTTGGTTTAGTTTCCTCTATTTGTATTACTAAAAGAAAATTGGCCCGTTGAATTATAATTGAATGCCACGGTCACACATAAAACGTGTATACATTTATTATCGGTGACCGTGGCAAGGTGATATTGAGTTTTTTTCTTTTTCTTTCGCCTGTTATAATTCAACTGGCCAATTTTCTTTTAGCGATATTTACTATATACAGTAGACGCCGCTTATAAGACTCACCTTGGGGACCAGCATAAAGTGAGTCTCATAACCGAATGAATATTATAGGCGAAATGGAAAAAAAAAATTAATTACGTATTTATAAATTTTATTTTACTACATATTTTGCTTTGATTTTATTACTTAAACACATATTACATACCTTATTATTGAATAAATTTAATAATCCTGATAAAAATAACTAAAATTATATAATAATACAATAGTTAAATATTACATATACAAATATTATAAAAATTATACATTAATAAAAAATTATAAAGGATGTATGTATGTACATATAACGTATTTATTATTTATTTTGAAAAATTATTTTTGAAAAAAATTTGTAAATTTAGTTTGTTTTTTATTTTGTTCTAACATTCCGAAAATATACTGTTCGTATTCGTATTGTATATTACAATTATTACGTTATAATCGTTGCGATAAATCAATAAATGTGAACTGTAATCTGCGATATAAATGATTATACGTCATAAGGTACCAACAGAAACTAGAAATAATTAACACGAATATTATTTAATTTTTCAATACCAATTTATTTCTAAATTATAAACAAAAAAGTTTATTTTCTACCATTTATTTTACGAAATTTGAGTCTTATAACCGAAGTGTTGAGTCTTATAACCGATTTTTTTTTAATGTATTTGGATACGTCCGGACCGTTCCAGACGATTTTGAGTCTAATAAGCGACTGAACCTTATATCCGTGAGTCTTATAAGCGGCGTCTACTGTATATATAATTTTACAACGCTGATGATGCACATAGTTTACCTACGTCGCTGCATTATAGTTTCACGGCAATGTAATTGCCCGTTCGCAGGTGATAATAATAATAATAATATGGTCTCGAGAACGGTAAAAAATTCCCCACGACACAGCGGTGCTGGCACGGAAATAAATGGGTTATCGTTTGCCAAGGGTTTCGTACGACGGCGGGGTGCTCGGTTTACGGTGATGATAATAATACGGTGCAATAAAACCGCGTATGGGAACTCGCGATTTTAATAAGTTCAAGTGGTGGTCGAAATTACCCGTGGTACCGCGATATGATGGTGTCGGCGTTCGTCATTGTTCCACGAAACCGTGTACGGTATAGTCACCGGTGTGCGTGTAAGCAACTACGATAAATTTTGTTATAAAACGCGGGGGTAGAATGATCAACGCCACCACCGTCGGAGCATTATCATTTCTAACTTTACGTTTTCTTTTTCTTTTTTTTTATTGAAAAGAAAGAAAGGCTTCAACATCTAAGGGTATTAGATACCTTGTGTGCATGCTGCATCTTGTAGAAAATTAAATTAAAAGTGTAAAAGTAATTACATTTATTTACATATTGGATATTGGAGTTGTGAAAAGTTGCTTACAATATTTGTTTTGGTACAATTTAGCTGTTTTATAGTGCTGTTTTCGTAAAAATCCTGAATCCTTTTCGGACCGACCACTATTATTAGGCCACATAATAGTGCCGCGTTTGATGTGCGTGTGTAATATATATAGTATAGCTACCGTTGAACGGACCAGTGAATTTATTAAATCCAGTTGTAAACACGGATGCCTGCAGTTCTACGCCACAACTGTGCCTTAACAATTTGGTTAAATGTCCGAGGCCTGGCGTCCGAAATTAAAAGGACGAACATTTGAAGATTTTTGTACACAAAAACATTTAAATAATTAACAATTTTTTTCTCAAATCAAATCTCTATGAAATGTTAAAAATAATTTTTAAGACACATTTTATATTAAAATTATCAACAGTACGAAACTTGTTTGTATAAGATACACTTACTATATCATCTGTCTCTTGTCGTGTTTCTACCTCTTACAGGAAACCGATATCTATTTTCTATTCCATCTTACCTCACTTCTTACGACAACAACCACCCACTCCACCGGAAGTTACATTATTATGTAACCTTAACCAATTTTAGCCCTGAGCTTCTTCATCATTATGTTTATTGTTATCTACACTATTAAGCATTACTCACTGCTATATTTGTTACATAATGTAACTGTAATTACCAATTGCCGAAAAGACTATAAAAATTGAATTCAAATTAAATTAAATTAAATTGTAATTTTTGATTGCCTATACACAGTGGAAAACGTGTCTATATCGTATTTCAAAGGACTAATAGTGATGTACTGATGTATCTATATTATATATTTAACCATACAGAAACAATCGTATAAATGAGCCGGTAAAAGAAGCCATCAAAAGAAGCGCACAATTATCTTAATAATTGTAATGACGATTGTAAGGAAATTTTAAAACTCATAACATAATATATTGCTTCGAGGTCCTACGTTACCGACTGATACAGGATAAATTCGGACGAGCTTCGACGAACGAACGCGCACTGACACTGTACTCGACTGGAAAACAGGGGAAAAACCATGAAAAATACCTAGGTGTTCACACGAAGGATTAAAAACGGATACACTATACATTGTCATTATACGAAATTGGTTTTCATGTACGAAAATACGACAAACATTTTGTAGCTAACAATTTCAAAAAGTTAAAACAAATGTTTTTTTTTACCGAGGTTGAATATTATGCACATATTATTTGTTTTTAGAACTAAGCAGTGGGCGACCCAGGACTATTGATTTTGATAAGTATGACAAGTGATGTACAGCGAGCGCAGATGGTACCTATCAATTCTAGAGAGGTCAGTTTTGGAATTTGTAATTATTATCGTTCCGTACGTGGAAAATACGTGGCTACCTATATACAGGTTGTCCTACCGGGGATTCACCCATTGCGATATCTCCTGAGATTATGAAGATATTCAAATTATGTTTTTTTAAATAACACACCCAGAGACAAGGGCTACGCATACATGTTTTGGTAAAAATGTTAAAAAATGATTTTTTATCACTATGGTTTTAATTAATACTCAATTTTTTATTTGGAAACTAAAAAAAATATTAAAAGTTATGGCTTTAATGAAATTAAAGGTTTGAAAATGTCAGCATTTTTAGAAAAATAAAATAAAATTTTTGGAAAATAATAAAGTAACAATCTATTTTTCATACCTTTTTACCAAAACATTTAATGCATTTAAAATTTGAAATAATTATTGTCCTTGTCCTTGTAAGTGTTATGTAAACACAGAATTTGAATATTTTCATTGTCCCAGGAGGTATCGTAATGGATAAATCCTCAGTGGGACATTCTGTATAATATTATGTTACTTGTCAATTTGATCAACGCGATTCAACGCTGACTCAATACTTTTACGAATAGAACAAAAACTATGATTGCATATTTTTTATCATATTATAGCGATATATAAGTCTTGTGATGCATTATTTAATTCATTAAACATTATACTTTTTGTAACGGCACGGTTTGTCAAAAATTATTTAGAGTATGTAGTACCCGATATCTAGGTCTAACGTTTGACAACCACATGAGATGGAATCTTCATGTGAATAACATAGTCATGCGTCTTCGAAGTCTAAATTACAGTTTCTATAAGCTACGTAAAATTGTATCTGTTCATATCATGAGAACTGTATATTTAGCTCTATATCAAGTAATAATCCAATATGGTCTGTTACTCTGGGGAGGACTCTCGGATAACGCTCTTAAACCTTTATTGCTTCATCAACGTCAGATAGTGCGCATATGTTTACAAAAAACAAACTATGTTGGATCAACTAATTTCAACTTTAGGGAGCTCAATGTATTACCAGTTGACCTTTTATTCAAAAAAATGGCTATTTTGTGGGTGGTTAAACACCTAGATCGGTGGGTTGACAAAAATGTTTTCAATAAAAAAAGAGCTTTTCGCTCATTTGATGCTAAAACATCACTTTTTAAAAAATCAGTTGGTCAAAAGTTTGTTGATTTTCTTGGTCCTTTGTATTATAATTCTATGCCTTTCACTTTAAAGAAAAATGTTAATATTAATTATAATTATAATAACGCTAAAAAATTAATTGTTGAATGGCTGCATGTATCGTTAAATGTAACTTAGGTTTAACTTTATGATAATTTATTATTGTAACTTTGTTTCTTTTTTCTTCTCTCTCTTTCCATATTGTATAACTACGCAATTTGTGATTTAAATTTATTTTTATTCTAAGCATATGTAACAATTGTAACTCCCTATCTTCGCCACAAGCTTAGCTTACAGAAGATAGGTAATTCAAATGTATAAATTAATGTATAATTGTATATTTGTTTTTAAAAATAAAAAAAATAAAAAAATTAAAAAATTAACACGCTCGTAATATTATCAAATATTAGCTGATACTATTAAATGTAACAGTAATGTAAGTTTAAAAATGATTAAAAAAAAAACAATTTTTACAATAATTTTAATTAACGATAAAAGAATATACTAAAATAAACCTTTTATTACGTTCTTCGAAATTCAAATGGAAAATTATAGAACTTTATGAATAAAACCAGTTATATAAACTTTTAAAGCGAAAAACGAAATTTATATTTATGATGGAAACGACTAGAAAATACTTTATTTAAATAATTACTTTACATTTAAGGTCGTTTTGAGATTATTAAAATGTTGCGAGCCGATGCGAAAAGTATTTCTTGTACATCGGGATGGAATGCGAGTATCCCTTGAGTATTCCCATTAGAGTATCGATTATTGAGTAATTTTTTACAGAATTCGAATAAACTATACAATACACAATATTTCGAAAATATCGTTTTAAGTACACCAACTCCGCCGAATTATTCATATTATATTGTCGGCGTATGAAACATTCAGAGGGTTCCGTCTGTACCCATAAAAAAATATTTTTCGGAGTTTTAACACATTATATTTTTATAATTTCACGAATAATATGGAAAACATTATCTTTTTATCGGGCCTCATCATTATGTAAGGTTGAAAGCTTTTATATCCACAGTTATTAATTACTACTCGATCGATAAGACACATTAAAAAGCACGACGGGTGGGAGATAGGTATAACAGTGAACATTATACATCGATACAATTAAAATCATTAACAATAATGAAAGGATGTACCACGAAACCTGAGATATGGATGCAGCACTCGGGGCTTCTTCAAATCGCTGTAACTATCAGGGGTCTCGAAACTTTTTTAAAGCGAGAGCCACCAAACGACATAAATATCAATGCGTTTAATTATAAAACGTACGTATAAAAATGTACATTTCATTGACTCGAGTTAACTTTAATCGTGCTATACGTGCATCGTGTAATATTTATGTTTGAAACAATAGCAATAAAAGTATAACTACCTCGTATTACAACTAATGTGCCGTTGAACTCGTTCGCCAAACTATAAGTCGTTGAAAGAAATCCAGGGATCCAACTATAACATTTACTATGATTAACGATTGAGCACCACATACTATAGATCGTTTATCCGTATCACGTGTATTTACGGTATAACTGTAAACTATACACAAAACGTTACCATACAGTCGATTCTCAACTCGTTAATTTTCTTCTTCAAAAAATATAATTTAATTGAAACTACCGATCGGATCGATGAACGTAGATCATCCATTGTTACGTAAACCGATCGATTCTGAATATTTTATTGTAAAACTCAAGAGGGCAGGTGATAAGAGATGACGAGCAAAAACTGAACACAGGAAAATATGGGAGAAACCACATTATGAAAATATCACAATTAAAATCGCAGCTAATAACAATCAATTTATGCATATTGATCCTATACGATTTACAACGATAAGCCTATAAACGTTTTACAATGAAATTTGATTTTTATTGTTTTTTAACGTTAAATACGTGTGTCAATTAATTTCTGGTTATATAAAGAGTTTTTTCGATATTCCGTGCGTTCATATAGTTCCTCCTCTGCGGACTGAAGATTTGACAGACCATTTATAATCCATTCGATTGAATAATGTATGATGAAATGTAGGCAAAAAAAATAAACCCTTTGTTAAAGCAATAAATCGAAACTGATATTTTTTATTAAATCATTGCAGATTTGTGCGCGTATTGTATTATAATATATATTGTAAACATAAAATGATATAATTAACCGGTAACATAGAACTTATCGTGCTGGTATAATAATGTTTACAACTGTTTAATTAAAAATATCAGTTAGTATGTTCGTTTTGAAACAGTAAAATATCACAGCCCATACATCAAAAGCCAATATGAGGCAGAAAAAAATTACGCTTCTCTTTGTGTCCCATCCGACAGATTGTATCTTCCGCTTCTTCTCTTTCGTTTCCAAATTAACGGCCACCAACCCATTATTGTCTTCATCCAGCTTTGTAATTTGGTTCTCTAATGTTGCGGAAGCAATGGCAGTGGTATCGTGTGCCCGTGGCACCAGAGTCCCCTGTTCGAACACACACCACATATAAAACATGAAACAAACCACGACGAAACGTGCTGATGAGTAAAAACATTTCTACGTCCGTCATCTGTCAACGCGTTTGACACGTGCGCGTGCGCGTGACAACAGGGCCGTCCTTAGGATTTGCGGGGCCCAGGGCGAAAATACTTTAAACACCTTTTAGGTATTAAATCATCTATCTATAAACATATTATTATGATATTAATAATTCTTATCACACAAAAAATTTGGTAGGTACCTCAGACACCACGACGAAAATGAAACGAATTTTACTACTTTTTTCAAACGCGAGGCCCCAAATTTAAGCAAAAAGCGCGAGGCCCAGGGTCTGGGCCCTGCTCGCCCCCCCTAAGGATGGCCCTGCGTGAGACACTACGTAATAGGTGGTACAAGTGCACAGTGTTCGAAGAGGTCGAAAATAAAAAGCGATATCAAACGGTGGATACAAACGCGCGTGTGATCGCAGTACGGTGATCGATTGACATGATTGAGTGGAATCAAACAAGAATCGAGATTCAACAGTGTGGAGGGTAGCGATTAAAATGTATGCGTATCATTTCGAATGATTACACGGCATTGATCGTCATTACTCATCACCGATGACGAACAAACAATATGACCCGAACATATTATAATATATTCTCTATGAAATACCTACAGTATTTACCAATGTATTTTTAGCGAAATCCCTTCCTTGAAAACAAAAAACCAAAAGATACGAGTAGGTACACATCGGACCCATATATATCCAGCCGTTATTGCTTTTTACATTTTACATGTTTATATATTATAACAATGTATACGCACGTTATGTTTATCATTCACCTTGTCTGCAGCTTTCTGTGGGCCTTCGAATGCATTATTAACGTAACCATCGCGTTCTGTTGTTTTAGGCGATACCGAAATGATCACGTTGTTCGAGCATTGATCTGGTTCCACCTCGACCTGCAACGTTATTAACACGGCGTGGCTATAAGTTTGGCCAGAGATAGTGATAATAATCATAATAATAATAATAATAATAATAATAATAATAATAATAGTAACAAAGATTATTTCACCACGTTCGCGGATACCGTTATTCAGTCATTACAATAATCATAATAACCGCTCCTTTCGTTATCCCTATTATGTAATATATTCTATACTATACTGCATGCTATTAAATATTGAAATTAAAATTTAATGAAAAAAAAAAAAATGTTTTAATGAAATACGAAAAACATGGTTTTCCAGTATTTTTAGGTGTATTTATTTTATAATATACTGCCGCGCGTGTACCTATATGGTATACATAATGCCAATAGGTACATATATTCCGCAATAATATTTGCATATAAATAGTTTAAAAAATCGACTTATTAAAAAATGCATCGCACCGACGCCGACGCAATACAAAGAACTGTAAAATATTCAATTTGAAACTTTGAACTACAAATATATAGTGTATGAATAAATGTATTAAAACGTTGTACGGTAATTTTTTACTTATATACGTATGAATGTGTCGGGAGGGGAAAAACATCGGATATTCAATTTATTAGTATTAAAATTGAAAACTTTATTTTAATGTAGTATGTTTTGCGAGAAAAGTTTTAAAACGATAGTTGCATAAAAAAATATGTGTCCTCCACTCGTGACTTATTATCATGCACGCGCAGAGCGTGAGACGATAAGAAATAAAAAATAAACTAAAAAAAAAAATAATCAAATATGGTCACATATTTAGTCGGGCACTATGTACGCGATACTCTGCACAACTGCGGTTGACACACGATATATGTATTGTTCCTGCATTTTTCCCGCATAACATTTAAGGCAAACTATATAATAACGATTTTCAGCGTACGCGCAAACGACGTGTAAATGCCGACGGTAAATATATAGGTACTAGACGAGCAGAGAATGTGACGAAAAAAAAAACCGCAATCTAATTAGGTAAAAATATATTATTATTATTATTATTATCATACGTGATTCTAATAATATATTTCTTGGGACTGAAAAAGTGAGCTGCGGCAGGTGTAAACTACTCGGCCCGTGATTATCTGTTTTACCGTAAAATCGGTCCGAAATTGTCAGGGAACAAAAAAGATCGATTGTAAACTCGACCCGATAGATTTTATTCTATTCTATGTATATCGAATATCTAGGCAACTAAATTCGAAGAATATTCAGTACATACGTATACGTCAGAGAAGATGCTATATTTCTGCCTGATGTATGGCCCAGTATATCAGTTGATACGTATTTAGTATTATAAATGCTAATTTCAATTCAAGTTCTCATTCAATTAATCCAAATAAGCCAAAACCATAACAAAAGAAATACAAACGGAAACAATATATATATTAAATATTGAAACAAAAAGTCTAAATGACCTTTTATAGTTCAAAATTCCAAAACTAAAAATAAAAATAATTTGATATGATTACACTAAAAAATGTTTAAAAATAAAGAAATATCTGTAAATGAATACGTCAATCAATTTTAAACGTTTACATTTATACAACATAATATAATATGAATTTTCATATATTCTACATGGCCCTCAAACATATTATACGGTTAGGATATTAACTATATCTGTCATGAGAAGAACCGGGCATATAATTTTTATTCGGAGACGAGTTTTCAGATGGATCATTTTTACCTGAAAAAAGAAAAAACGGGACCGAGATTAGGATGACCCATATTTGAACGGTTCTTTTCCTCGGGCCAAGTTTACACCCCCCCGAGCAAGTGTCGATTACGATGTGCAAAAACGACGGCCGAGTATTTTTTTGAATTTATGCGAGAGAACGGCAATGCGTGATCGAACTCGAACGATTCGTGTCTATAATATACTTTTGCGAAAAGCGCGTCGGGCGAAATAAATGTATCATTTTTCGCCGACCATCGCGAAGACGTATTACGCACAACGGTATATTAGTGGTAATAATGTATAGATATTGTCCTGGACGCGTATTTGTTAGCTGACCGTCATCGCATGTCGTTCGCGTGCACACATTTTCATGGCGGTGCTGAAGATACATTTGCGTCATCGCCACACTGCAATATTATCTGTGCGTCCGTCGGTGCACTATAATAATCATAGTTCTAACGCACGAACAACGACCCAATAGTGTAACACAGTTATCAAGCCATCGCGATATCATCAAATCCATTTTAGGTCCGAATTACACGCAAGACTCGACTGGGCGAGATATGTGTCCTGTATAATATACGTGTCGTCGAACACCGCGGGTACCGCATCCGCGGCGATTAAACATAAAACAAATACTCCGAATTTCATTCGGTAACCATATCGATCGATCCGTTGCGACTCTCGGGGATAGGCGAATAAAATATTAGCCCGTCTAACGTCCGGTCTCGGTCCATGTTTTATCACTATTATTGGCACGCATATTGTTCCGTCGGATGCGGCGAGTAGTTTCGCAGCGTGGACGAGGATCGTAGCCCCGCCGCCGTACACCCTCGTGCTCCTGTCGACCCACAACCCCTGCGACGACCCTGCACCGAGAGGTCGGAACTATGGCGTGCAAAGGTGTTTCATCAGAGAACGTCCGTGTAGACAGCGTACAAAACGATTTTGACGGGAACCCCCGCGGAGATACGCGTACGATTTCACATCCGATCCGTATCATTTTACCGACTTTGCTGATGGCCCCGTTTTCAATTCTTTTCGTTTCTCGAACTCCCTTCACCCTTACCAACGGGAGCTTCTCGACGCGATACTGCTGGTATTCGCCACATGTTCATCGCGGGAATACACCCCGTCCGCACCGGGCGAACCGTCGTGATTCGTGTCCCCTCGATGTGCACTCCAACGCTAACACTATTTTGATACAAACGCGTAGCCATAATTGCTTTTCTTTTTTTTTATCGTTACCGAATTCCAAAGTTTCGTCTATAGGGTTCGCGTGAACTTACGCCACGTTTTCGGCAAATGTGACCTGAGTGTCGTTTCTAAATCGACGACGGAAAGAGAAAAATTAAAAATCTTATACCACAGACAAGACCTCCTGGACAGTCTTCCGACGTCTGGTCACCGCGGTCTGGCGTCATCAGAGGGATCGAAATTTTCTTTTTTCAACACGTACATTGAATAAAGGTTTAAACATTTGATTATTTTGTGAATTTTAATGAGCTCGAAAAATATATGGTATATTGAAATATAAATATAATTAAATAAGATCAAAACTACAGTTCATTTATTTGTTTCACGCAGTTTAACATTAATAATACTAAAAAATCTATTGAATTACAAGTTCATAATATTTGTGCCCCATCTCGTCCCCTCTCGATGGACGTCTAGCATGTATTGCATAACATATACCACGTATACGAGAGAACGCGTTACCGACATTTTTTCATAAAGATACTTGATGTTATTGACGACGCACATGACCTCGTACATGATCCGGTGCTGTGCATTTCAAATGTAAATCCTCGACACCATTAGTCACCATGCTTTTCGGCTCGTCTCGCGAAAACTATAACATTTTACTGCTGCAGGACGTTGGCTTTTGCACATTTCAACACGACTGCGTCTGACCGTACCGAATCGTTTTAGGAAACGAAAATTGTAAGCATACCGCATCGCCGTTCGGCGTTAAATCGGTTACCACCGATATGGGTCACCACGTTGCGCGAATAACCGACCCGCCATCTCCCGGGGACCTACCGTCATTCCGTATTCTGTCGTACGATCGGGTTGCAGGACAACGTTGACATTTTTAACATAGTCGATGTTTTAAAGTTCATTACGTTAAACGAATACCATCAATGACCGAGGACGTATACGCCGTTGCGGACGGTGCAGTCGCAGCGTTCGTCCGACACTATGCGTGTACGATGTGATGAACACCATATAATAAATTATGTTTGACGAACGAAATGAATAATAAATTATACCGTGATACAATGTCTTCCGAAACACGCGCATTTTTTATTTGAATAAAAATACGCCGCTGATCAAAAGGGTGTTCCTTATCCGTATTTCGAATCGTCTGCACTATAGAGGAAACGTGATCCGTGTAATGCCATTAAAATCTACTCGAATTTAAATTCGAAATCCCACTAAAGTTACTAGCGGCACTACATTGTACCTTTTCACCATAAATTACCGTAATACCATATCACACCCCGTTGGTCACTAAAGCAACACCTTTCTCCCATGACGTACCCAACAATTTTGAAAACGGCTCAATGTACTTTTTCTGACCTGAATTCCACAAGTTGATACATTCTTTATAACTTCAAAAGGACTTGAAAAGAAACTTCACATTTCTGCACGTCTTTGATAAATTCGTTATAAAACTAATTCATGATATGAATAAATTATACGTAAAATGTTGAAAGACATTTATATAATTAATTGTCTTGAACCACCCAGCGAACTGCTATTTTATTTAAATATAGTACGTTCCTGTAAATACACACAGTTAGAAATGTGGTGTTGATTTAACACGCGTTGGTGTCAATTTTATACACAGTTTTGTGTTGATTTTGAGCTGGAGGCACTAGGTGTTGATTTCACATTAAGCAGTAGTTAAAATGATAACTATTCGTTGCTATAGAAAGATACATATTGGTTAGTGGTTAGTACAACATCAGTTAGTTTGAAGAAAAGCACAGTACTGCTTATATCCTAACTATTATACGGGTGTTGGTTAAATATTGGATATTGTTAGCAGTTAGCTGTTACCTTAATTTTGTATATATGTTAAAATGACTACCGCTGGTGTTCTTACAACTACTTACTGTATTGCGGAAAAAATGTAATAAAAGTAAAAGAAAATTATCACACACAAATATTTTCAAGCGAAGAGTGGGTTTTAAACCCTGTTTGTCTGTTGCCTATGATTATCTACCTAACGCTGAACCCTATCGCCTACCACATAAACTGATACAAAACTGTTGTTTAGACAAGTATTTAACTATTGCATAGTATAGAAACGGTATTGGGTTTTAACTATATAATGTGTAGGTACTTTTACACATACAAAATGTATAAAAACTTATTGTAATTAATACAGAAATATACTGGTGTTATTTTAACTAGAAACTAGGGGCTAATTTAGTATTCAACTATTCAACGTCTACTCAGAGTTTAACATAACTTCAATGTTTAATGCTGTTTTGAGAAAAAACGTCTAGTGTTAAACTATATATTGTATTGTATTTCATTCTACATACACTATTGTTATTTTAACCTTCCAAAGCATATGATTTACAATTTAGCTGTTTGACAAATTCAGTAAAATGTTAAATTTTAAACTTCAGATTTCTAACTGTGCATTATCTACGTATAAGCACACGATGCTAAACGGTGTTAGGTAACTCTAACTACGGCGAAGTGGGTACATAGTAAATTATGAATAAGTAATGTCAATGTTCTTCCAAATTTTTTGCTTTCTGCTGTTTTCAGTCAGATTAATAATTGGAGTGTTTTCGATTAATAGATAATAGCTAGTCGAGCTGTGATAAATTATTATTAAATACTCGAAATGAAAAAAAAAAAAACATTATCTAAAATTCTAACTCAACTATAAGGCCACTTACCTTATTGGTTAAATCTTCTTTCGAGCAATTCGATTCATCAAATCCTTTGTTAACGTAACATACATCACTGCGCTCGTCGTTGTATTTTATAGCATCCTCAGCACCTCGATCTGATAGTTCAACGTCGTCGTTATGATCATCGTGAAAACGGAGTTCTTTCACGTCCTAAAACGTCCAACTACTTATAAACTACAAACATTTTCTCAACATCAATACGCCTTAAACGTATGACGTCGCGAATAATAATTTTATTTTCACCGTCTATACGAAAATAATATGTTTTATCGAATCAGTAATTAGTACAAAATAATTAATATTATATTGTATACGGTCAAAATACATATTTTATCCTCATCGTTATGATGCGTATATGATATCATTATTATAATTCTATAGTTATTGCGGTTAATTCAAATACTAACCATGTCGATTAATTAATTTAATTTTTGAACCAACACAACTAAATAAATATATGAATTCGTTATAGTTAGTACAGTGAGAACTTCTCGCGCGCAGATATATCTGAACACTGTTCATGCTCGGTACGTCTGTCTGAACATACAAGTGTTTTCTTATCACTCGAGTGCTGAATAAATAATATAAGTATTTTTAATTTTTTATACACGCGATCTGGTATCAATTGATCTAATAATGTACTCACTGCAATTATTGTAGAGTATATTTATTATTGAGCTCACGGCGTAGAAAAACTGATATACCGAATCCTCTTGTTTTATCTGTTTCGAGATTCGAGAGAAAAAAAAAGTGGAAGGAATAAGGGTACTGATTATCATACTAGGACAGAAAGATAATTCCTTATCAAATTGTATTAAAACGTGAATTAAACTAAAACAAAAAAAACTTATCACAAATTACGGAAAAAAAGTCACAATCCATAATTGCATTTCTAATTAAGTGTATTTTTTTTTATTTTTTTTAAGAAAAGCTTTATACATAAAAGCGTCGGGGAAGTTTTAATTTAATTTTATAAATTGTTATTATTTATTTAAATGTGAATCGGAAATGCGGAATCATTTCAATAGTGCATTACAATAATGTGGTAAAAACTATATAGTGTGGGTGTAGTATTTTTTTTTACATCGTTTTGGATAAAATAAAATTCAGGTATACCATTATGTGGTACTGATCATAGGAAATGATAGGAACTAAATTGTAATTAACCTAAAACGGTTCATCGAATCACGGATGCTAAAAAAAATGTATATATATATTAATGTCAGTTTTTTATATTATCTACCTTAAAAGTATTATGTAATCTTTTATTATGATATATTCATACACAGCGGTTGGCGTTGTAATTACACAATATTATACTCACATACAGGGTGTCCCACCGGGATTTATGCAGGGCGATATCTCCCGTGTAAAAAGAGGTAATCAAATTATGTTTTTTATATGAGCTTTAGATACATACCATTTTATAGGGTTTCTTTTTCTGAAAATTTTAAGGGTTCAACTTTCAGTTGTCATTGGATTCTTGATTTTTAATATTTTTTTTAGTTTGCAAAGATATAACGTAAATTATTATCACCTCGTCATATTTCCGATAAAGTCTACTGGTAATTTTATTATTATTTAAAATTGTGTTACTTCTTGTTTACTAGAAAAATTATTAAAATTCATGAATTCAATGAAAATTGAGAGATGAACAGTGAAAGTTTTCAAAAAAATAAGCCCTATAAAATGGCCAACTTTGAAATGTATAGAAGTTATAAAACAAAAAGTTAATTTTTTAACTCACAAAAAAAAACAGAATTTGATAAGGCATCTCTATTAATACGGGAAATCCTGGTAGGACACCCTGTATAGTTACGGCATACAGAGTTTTAAGCAATTAATAAAATATGTGTTTGTTATCCTACGATTTCTACTATTAAATACGTATATTTTCGATCAACACATTTTATTAAGTATTTGCTTTGCGAGAATAACAATTTCGCTGCACTTGTAGACTGTATAAATACTACAGAAATTAAAATATTTCGTAAGATCAATGTATATATATTGTTATTATGTCTGTTACAATATTGACGAATTATGATTTTTTTTTTTCTAATTCAATTAAGATTCGCTAAAACGAAACACAACCGCTCGACTGCAGACCGGTACAATTAGCATTAGGTACATAATACGCATATATCAAATATTACGCTGAACGTAACTTGAAGTATTTCGTCGATTGTATAATAAAAACGTCGACGTGTGTGTCATCACTAATCGGTTGCGCAAACAATATTATTCTTTCCAAATCGTACTCCCACGTTTCGACGAGAGTCCGTTGTGCTATGTCGGAAAAATCTAAAATATAACACTATCACTTGAACCCGAATACAAGTCCAACTCAATCGATGGTTGGATATCACATCCGTACTTGGAAAACGTTTCGAATACGGAATTGGCAATATTTTATCACTAGGTATAATATAATAATTTGGAATATTTTTACAGTATTCTAATTTCTAAGTACTTTTTAATTGGATTTTTGTTAAAGCACTTTGTGCTATGTTTTGAGCATTCTTTTAACGTATTTACGTCTTATAAAAAATTGTTTACTTGTGTACCCGAACTTTTTATTTAATACTTTATATTACTCATCACAAGACACCGAACAAAATATAAGTCATTTTAATTCAGTTTTAAAGTTTCAAATTTATGAATAAAATAAATGTGATCAAAATTTATTAGGTTATGGTTTGAAATTCACCAACAACGAATATGCTTCTTGTGCACTGTCCATTAGACTAATGCATTTTCAAAATATTCAGAAATATCGTGTATATCATACCCGGATTACTCGGTCAGCGCACAATATTATTATAAACATTTTTCATATTGTTATGTGAATACGATTTTTATATATATTTTTTTTTTTTCGTAAAAGTTTTGCTATGTATTCTAAATAATTTTTTTTACCGTTCAACTCAATTGTGTGATCACTTGGACACCAGATCACAGCGAAGCGACGTGTGTCTATTCGATAAATCAGTTTAACATCGAGCGCTCCGCATTTGTAAAAGAAAAATTTGGTTTAGAAAACAATAATGCCCGTGTATCGACAACGAGCACATTCAGGTTGAAAACGGCACCGGACCGGTACAATGTTTAATATTATAAGGTTTTTAATCGATAACCCGTAACGACTAACGTGCACACCCACATCACGCGTTTAAATGCATAACAAGTGTTGAACGTTTTGTTTGATACGCATGAATAATAGTAAAAGTTAAGATTTGTTTCCGAAGAAAAAGAAATATCCATAACTTTAAGGGCGCGTTGTAAATCAAATATTCTTGTGAGGAGTTGTACAAATGTACAGTATATAGGTGCGTATAAACACTTTGTCTTGCGCTGCCCGTGCGTACACATTGTTATTATTATTATTATTATTGAGTTGTCAACGTCGTAAAAGTAAGCACTCGGTTAAAATGAGACACGTCGAATGGGGTGGAGACGATGTTTTGGTTTTTTGTCTGTAATTATTGCATTGTAGGTGATAAAAATACAATTTTATAAATAGGTTTTATATCAACTGTTCAAATGATATGTTCTTACTAGGTTAAGTTGTATAATAATTAACAAGAGCGAGATAGAGAGAAGACCACATAATAATGACGCGAAACCGTTCATCATCGAATAATGTGTTAAAGTGCTTGTAATTTTCATTTGTGTGTCGAAACTTCTATATAGAAATCGTGTGATGTGATTTTAATAGGAGAACTGCGTCAAAGGAGTTTCACGTAATTTATTGTGTATGTGCGTTTGTGCTGTACACTTTGAAGTGATCGACGTACGCGACACTATTGATCACAATAACGTCGCGGGATTATTCCGTTGAACGGGGTCGATGTACAAACGCAATGCCATAGGAAATATGTGGTATTTATAGACGGCAATTAATTAATCGACAAAAGTTAAGTGAAAACAAAGGATTTCATCAGAAAAAAACGATGAGGTAAAGTAAAAAACCGAGCATTAAGACCATTATTGATTATAGACTAAATATTTCTATTGTTGAACAATTCTATGATCAATTATTACATAACATTAGTACATATTATTATTTAACGAGTCGACATTAAGCCAATGAAATATGCAAGTAGCCTTAAGGTTCAGAAATTATTAATGTTCTGCTTTGGAACTTTTGACGATGCAGATCGACCGGGCCGGGAAAGTGTTTGCGATGAGAAAGAAATAGAAGACGCCCCCAAACACCGCATCCCTGTATTTGCCCGGAATCTATGACGTTCTGTGTACTAAATAAACCACCGTCTTATCCGTAGACACGTTTCGCAGACTACTCCGGACCACCTATGTAATATAACATACTATATCCACGTCCGTACACGCGCGGTGTTGCCGACTCGCGATTCGTCTCGATCGTTCCGCTGCGAATACTTTTACACGCTCTGCGCGACCACGCTTTTGTGTACGTTTTGATAACGTGCCGTTGCGAGGCCGTGTGTCCACTATCGCTGATTTAATGCTCGCACTACGCATTATCATGTAAAACAGATTGGCGCGCACCTCGAACCTCGGAACAAGGACCCCCATCGTATATATATATATATGTATAGAGAGAGAGGGGGGGGGCGACAGAGCGAGAGGGTACAGAACAGCTGTATACATTATGTTTAATGGTCGAGTGTTTATTTTTTTCCCGTCTCAACCCCCGCGCGCCCGGCCGAGTATAATGATTTCGCGGGACCAAAAGCGCGAGATTTAGGCCCTTTATATACGTGTACCGTATATCCTATTCCTGCAAATTGCTTCTTACACGCATATAAACGCGTTTCCCGTCGGTCAGCACCCTCCGGATTTTAACGCGCTCGCTACCGCGAAATTTATCGGGCACATGAATATTATGATAACGGTAATGCGATTATTCCCGTGCGTTATTGCGTTATATATATTATCTCGCCGATGCTTCGATTAATGTTGTAGCACATTACACCGCGGTCACACTGCACGTTTGGCCTGGTGATTGTCCACGTGAACCGAGAAAAAACAACAAAACGGATCACGGGCGAAACTAAAAAATATTGATACTTAACGAGCGAGGGAAAAACGCTCCTGGTCAGTATCATCATTTACACGGATAACGTCATACTTCCGCGTACCTTTACTCGCGATGTACGGCGGCCACTGATTCGCCATTTCGCTCTTCGTCAGGTTTCGCGTCTTCGAACGCACATTTCGGGGCGCACTTTTCACAAAACCCACAATTTAGATAAAGCTAAGTGTTTTGTTTTTTTCGTTAAAACGTTCGGCCAAAAACAACATCAGAACAGCGCGTGGTTCGGTCTCCAATATAACGACAGTGCGCGTCTAGATACCAGAGCTTTACGCGTCGATCTGTATAATATGTACAAGCGTATAGCCGTGACTGAGCCGGGAGTGTTAAGCGGACTTTGGCGCACCCGAATTCAAAATTATTACCCCCGGAATCCGACCCTGCGTTTGTAAATGTTAAATGTAAATCGACGGGTCCGCCACGTGTTATCTGTAATTTTAGCACCGCCCACGTTTTGGGTCTACATATACGCTCTACAGTCGCTTCTGTAATAGTATATACGCGTGTGTGTGTGTGTGTGTGTGTGTGTGTGTGTGTGTGTGTGTGTGTGTGTGTGTGAGCTGTGAGGCTGCGTATGTGCTTGTGTCTACGTGGCTGTGCGAGCGTGTAACTGTGTGAACTGCGCGTAATAATACAGTTAAAGCCGTATCCGAGTCTGCCGCCGTGTGTAGATAGACACTCGTATCGTTTGTTTTACATAATGTAATTTAATGTAATGTATTCGTTCGGAAGTCTTTTGTTGTTTGCACGCACTGTATATTCATTACGAAACACACACACGCACACGCGCACACATACACCCACCTACGCATATATATATATATATATAAACATAAATATATTATAAAATGCCACTACCCGTTTTTCTTTTATCAATCGAGTGTTTGATGTCACGTCGTCCTGTTTTTATATTAATTATATCGCGCACGCTGTAGTCTTATATCGATATACCATGAAACAATTATTTAATCAAGGCTCACCTATGTGTCGTAATCAATGCTCGAAAACGACATCGCGTATGATTTTGAAAAGTTCAGACTGCAATACGTAAAAATACCGAAATCATAAGTCACATAACATTATAGTGTGTTTCGCGAACGGACGTTCCACAATGTTGACTTAACGTACACTTATGTATAATATATGTTTATATACGTACGTAATGTACTCGTACGTCAGCTATTGCATGTAGGTATTATAACAATATATCGATCGAGGATTTGAGATAATGAGCGGATACTTGCGTGCACTGTACGTAATATTTCGTTACACGGAAAACCGTATTAATAAATTATTAGATGTTGGCTTGCGTTTTCTATTCTTTTTATAGCGTAGGTAAGCATATTTGTTTTGCATAATCGTTTCTTTTTTATGCCGCGTAAGCGTGTACGAGAATACACCTATTTTTCCATTCTATATCCTTCTAAAGTTTCGCCACTCGTGGTTATATCTTGTAGAACCCATCACTCCATTATGCAATTTTTTTTTTATTTTTTACAATGTTTTACATTGCATGTACTATTATACTATTAGAGCACTAATACATTTTTTATTTTTATTTACCTTCGGCGGCAACAAAATACCATTGGCTAAAAGTAGGTAGGTACTTCATAAACCATATTAACATTTTTTCTTGAGCACAAATAATTAGTTTTTTTCTTTTCTTCTTAATCAAAATGTCAGTTCATCCGATTCAGTCACCTTCGGGAAAAAGTTGTTTAACACTCGCGTACAAGTCATGGTCGATCGACCCGTACTGTTGCACCGTGGCTGTTTCTGCATGCATTACGCGTACACATATGTGCAGATAATATCAGATCCCTAGTAATTGTTTGTACATTGTGTTGAAACGTTGTCTAAAAGATTAAAAAATGTGAGAAACGACCTTTTTCGTGGCGGCACCAGCGATATAATGTAGCACGTAGCCTTACGTGTCGCCGTCTGCTAGTTGTGTTTTCGGAGTTAAAGTTCGGCTCGGGAATGACAGAGTGCGAAGAACAGGGTAACCCATATTATATGATATACCGAAGTCGCTTTTAGTGTGCATGCACACGCCCCGTCGTTAAGCGGTTTTCATTGTGTTCCACCGCGAGGTCTGTCATTGATAAACGATTGACTGCAGCGGCAGCAGCACCAATGCGTCGGGCGATATTATTCACGGTAAAAAGAGAAAAAAGTAAAAAATAAATGTACAAGAACCGTCTTTTTCACGCGCGTACGTACGGACCAAAACCGTACCGTCATTGTACATACCGCGAGTACGTATACACAGGGTGATTTTTCAACCATGCTCAGCCACATTTTTGGCCGTGAAGTTGGTTAAATTTGGATTTTTTTCCTTAACGTTCAAGCTGCTACCATAAAAGCTATGTTTCGCAAAAAAAAAAATGTTCGTACCACCATAAGGGTGCCCTGCGGCGATACAAATAATTTTTTTCCTAATGGAAACACCATTTTTTCATCGCTGTATTTCATCGAAGTCATTTTTATGTATCGAAATCAAAATTCGAACGAGTAGTTTTTGAATTGAACCTATTAAACAATTAGAAAAATAGTCTCATATTACCTAATATTATGACACAACATGTAATCACTATAAATACTACTGATTCAAGATAACGCGAATTTCACACTTTTCACACGAAATTTTAAAACTAAACAATCCCGGAAATAGGTGTTGGTTACTGAATTTCGACCGCGTTACATCCAGAAAAATTACCCGAACAATATTTCACGTGATAAATCTGGCATTTGAAAAAAGTTTGTGTAACCGCAGGAGTCCTGCGACAGGACAGTCGTGAAAGAAAAAAAAAGTCATACGAAACATGGTCTAACGGTAACTTTTGAACGTCAATCAAAAAAAAAAAACCAAATTCAAGCGTTTTTACGGCCAAAAAATGGAGTGAGCATAGTTAATCAGTTAAGTCCCGCATTGTCGTACAACGTAGCTTTCGGCACCGCGGCGTTTGATATTGTTCCGCCGCGAGTTTTAATAATAACACCAATAATACTGTACAACCGTTATAACAATAATGCAGCGCGGTACAGTTTCAGTTTCGTAACGAGGCGACTGCTCGGGGAATAACGGAATGAACGGAGAGCAAACGAGGAATTCCGCGAAAATCGTGAACGCGCGCAACGACATAGGGCAAAACGAGGGCAGCAACACTTCTTCTACTACTACGTAATATAAATTATCATCGTTTTTTTCAACCTACCCCCCCCCCTCCCGGCCATCCTCACCCGTTCTATTATAATTTCCCGAAATTTGTCTGAGGAATAAATTGCGAACTATGCCGAAGGGCGGATGAATAACGTACGGCACGTATGCGTTTACGACCAGAACAACATTTTACCCTTTGCGAATGTTATAAAAAACCCTGCGTCTACATCGCAACCGCAAGATTCCCAACCTTTTTTTTTTTTACTCCCGGCACCCGGAACGCTTTTCTAACAATTCGCAGGCACCCGCGGTACATAAACATCGTGCATTTCTACTTTATATTTTATAACTTCACTTTATCTACGTGGGTATAACAGCAAACATGTCTTAGGCGTGCACACGTGTTGGTATAAAAATTAAACAATTTTAACATTGATTGTGATGTATACAATATTACTAAAACGATTACATTTTTTTAACAAAAGCGTTAGAGTGAACGTTTAAGCAGATCGAAAACGATTACAGTTCGACCACAGTTTATATTATGAAACACGCAACATATTTAATACGAAACGTGTTTTTACATTTAAACGATATTTAACGCACACACAAATAATGGTTGTTTTTAATTTTCAAAATGTGTGCGATTGCTTATGTTGGACATAATTTCAATTCAAATTTTCGGCACCGTGGTCGGGAGCCTCTGATCTATTTGCTTATCGAATGGGTATCTAATGTAGGTATATATTATGTACCTAAGTAAAATAATATTTCCGACCGTCGACGGATGGACGATAAAAACTGTGTTGTATATTTGTCCTGTAGCAGCTGTCAATGTAATGCACCGTGGGTTATTATTTTAAATACATATTTACTACCCAATAATTATTCGGGTACACTCACGTTATTACGAAAACTTGAATGGTTATTTCTCGGCCTTTGCCGTCACCGCGAGTCAAGAATGTTCGAAAAAAAAATGGCATAAAGTTTTGAAAACATTGGTTTACAGTCCGCGTTACGGTTTACGTGCAAAGGCAGGTGGGTGTGTTATGTTAGTATTTCCCCGTAGCGCTCGACAGAACCGACGAAAAAAATAACCGTTGAATCCAAGTGTTTGTCTTTCGAAGGAGACGCGAAGGAGTTTTGTAAAATTACGTTGGCAAAAAGTGTGGTACACCTATAAGTAAATATACTTTTTTTTTGCTTTCGTTTGCGAACATTGCAGCAAGTATATATACTAATATTTATGATTATTACGAGTAATGCTTTTAAAAACGTATTGCCAAAACGTATTTTAAATAACACATTAATCTCAGATACTGATAATACATTTTATTACATTTATAGGCATTCAGCTGCAAGCTGTAACTTAAACAATTTACTTAACTATTCTTCTGTTATAATTATAGCGACTATACCTACATATATATATTATATTGTATATACATAGGAGTAGTGCAACATCTGAACTGTATCGTGCGCGCCAAATTATTATAATCCATTTACTCGTCAAAATGTAATTAAAAAATGTTAATTTTCAACATGTATCTCGAAATAAGTAACCGGCTGTTCGAACGAATCGCATACAGTAGCTAGTAGTTGTTTTCACGCTATACACCTAATTCGAATATCATTCTCCGTGACGCGTTTTTTTAACAGTACAAACTGTTCAATAAGTTATATAATACAGACTGCGTGCAACCGAAATAATATTGAATATAAGGCATCGCAACACGAGGTGGTAGCTGGCAGACAAATAACACTCGTACCGGCATAACGGTTTTCCGGTGCTAAAAAATGTGCTCATTGTAGTCATCAAACGATAAGTGTACGACCGAAATTTCAAAACGGAAGAGAATAAAGTTTTTTCAACTTTCGCGGTTCGTCATGGTCCAAAAGTTTTTTTCGCAGACTTTCGTCGTCTGCTGCGGCTGTTCACTTTATAGCGCGGAGTTATTTTTCGAAAAATTCATAATCTTTTTTGTTTGAATTTATGCGATAGTATTATGCGGACGGCATACCTATATATATACTCGTATATATGTACTCCAAGAACAGTTCAATCGCGATAAAGGATTCTTTCAAGAAAAACAAGCACCTGTATATCTCGTATTATACAGAATCATATAAATATTAACAAATTAACTATCATAGTTTTAGACGTTGGATAATAGTAATTTATCAACTAAAACAACGACGAGAAAATCGAGTTGTAGAATAGAACCTACACTAATTTTCTCGGTCAAACGTCCATTAATACGATAGTGACATCATACGATGTATTTAAAATCAGTTATCTATAGAACTGTTCGCTGGAAAAATCGCTTTTTAAATTTTTTTTTTTCATATTAAATTAGGTTCGACGGACGACACATTGAAAAGTCTATTGAAACACTTTCTGGCTCCATTAGTTGAAAATTTAAAATTTCCAGTGACACTTGTCAAGCCCCTGAGTTTGAAAGAAACATTTTCTCCCGGAGAACGTTAAAAGGATCGACTCTGAACGCATTATTTTTTCAAAAATACCCTTGTTGTTTATAAAACTCCTGACACTAATAGATTGGATAATTCTATATACTTTTAGTTTCAATTTAATGGTTATTAAAGTTTTTTATGACTCACGAAGTACACGAATTCATGATTTCACACCACATTGTAAGCGTTTAACACGGCTTTCCCGTAATATCAAAATTGCAAAATCCCTCAATATTGAATGTATTTTTACAAAATGTTCATCTTCTTCAAAATCAGTTTTACAGACATTTCCTCCTCGTGTTTAATTTTCGGAACCCATACGGTTCGCGGGTAAAAATCGTTTTTTTTTCTTTCTTAAACCTTTCCTTTCACGGGATAAAGAACCAACGCGAAATAAACGATCATGAAAGCTTAGCAATTTATTTTATAACCCGCTGTGACTATCGTGATCCACTAGAAGATAAACGTACGCGTCTTTCCACGTACTTTTTGGTTCAACTGGATGATTATTAAAGTTTTATTAAAATGTTCGTAACTCAAACGGTTCACGGGTAAAAATTATTTTTTTTTTTTTTATAGTTCATTCGCAGGATAAAGAACTAACGTGGGATATACGATGAAAGCTTTGAAATGTACGCTATAACCCTGCAACTACCGTGATCCACTATAGATCTACTAGATGATTATTTTAACGTGGCTATGTTTTTACTACGGGTACCTATAACCAATGATTATTTTTGACCGTTTTCGTGTTACTGCAGAGTGGCTGATACAGTACAAATAAAACATGATTAAAGTTACTATACCGTAAGTGGCCACGTCATGGTAATCAACAAAAACATATCCGTGATTTTCATGTTTTTCTGTGAAGCGGAAAAATCTGTAGATAAACTAACGTACGGGATGGGCGCATTCTCAAAATATATTATAATATGGTCGACGGTTGTGCGGTAGCCGGTAGGTGTAGATGTACTTGGTACACGTGAAACAATAAAAAGCAGCTCCGTCACATTTATCGAAGTATTTAACATGATCGTCGTCGATGTGTACTCACGTGTACGTATTATAATAATATATATGCAAGGGCGTACGGAGGGGGGCTAAGAGACTGGAGCCACCCCCCGTGGCCCGTAGTATTGTTTTTTTTATTAAATTAACAACATTAATAAAAAAGAACAATTTTCGGAATTTGAAGTAATAGAAAAATTTTCAAATATCTCACCCAAACGAATGCAATTAATAGATTGGACAAAATAAAATTTGTATTTATTGCCTATTATTTTTATGTAATAGTTTTTTTTTCATATATATTTGTGTATAATATATGTATTTTGTTCAGGTACTCCATTTAAATGCATCTGCGTGTAGTAGTTACAACTTATAATACGCGTAAAACTATACTAAGAGTCAGTGGCGTATATAGGATTTAATTTCGGAGGGGGCCGATTATGTATTTAGAGTTTAGGGAGAAATGATGGAGGAGGCACAATGACAAATATTGCTTAAACGCTAAAAGACCTTTGCCTAAACGCTAAAAGACCTTTGGACTATTTGGACTATCATCATTACTTCACCAGAGAAAAAATAAACTCATTTTTTAATTTTTTATTTAATGTAATGTAAAAAATGTATAAAAACTCTTCATTGCAGTAAACAATTTTTTTACTACAGTCACTCAAAATTAATTACATATTTTCTTACAAGAATAAACGAATATTATACATTTTAAATACGAGGTATACCAACAAATTAATAATTAATAAATAAAAAAAAAAATTATAATACAAAATCAAGGTTTCTCGGCACGCTAGCAAACTTATTAAGAACTTCTTCATCGCTTACATAGTCTATCGCTTACGTAGCATTTCAGACAAATTGTGTGTCATGGAAAGCATGCTACTCAAAACAAAAAGATTAACAATAAATTGATATTGATTTAAGAAATTGCTTAGAGCATGTGCTTTGAAGAGTCTCTATTTTTTTCCTCAATTCTTAAATTACTCCTGAGCCATAAGTTATTATTCATGTCCAAAATAAAATGTTTTAATAATTTTGTTTTTCATTTCGGGGGGGGGCCCGGGCCCCATCAGCCCCCCCCATATATACGCCCCTGCTAAGAGTATCGAAAGCCGCCAAAGCGCACACGAGCCTATACGGACGTTTTCCAACGCGTGCGCATGACAGACTTCATAGTTCATTTCTTCAGCAGACGTTCGTCAACATTACGTACAACACACGGTCGAAACGTTATTCATAATTATATCGTCTATATGTGCGTCACATCGATAACACATCAATACCGTTTTACTAATCACTATAATAACAATATCGGTTAGGTACAATAATATTATACGATTCATATTATGGCTCACTGACGTTTTTCGAATGCAGATAATAATTTATACACACGTTGCGTTGTTGCACCCGGTCAACGTCGGTGATAACGGCTCGGTGGGAATCAACTCGGAAGCGTCGTCAGGAATTACTTGGCGTGCCAATATGCGGTCAACCGATGTGTGGCTATACGTAGCCGTAACCGGCCGAAATGTCGAGCCCGTATTTAACCTTCAGTAGGTCGCACGGTTTCAGACTACCTATTCCGTCGCGCGGGGTAGAAATTTTCCATGATTAGATATTATATGTTTTCTTTTACAATTATTTATTTTTAATTCAAATTTACTTGTACATTTAAAGTTAGATAACAAAATTAAAAAATCCTTTTTAATTTTACAATGTTTGCTAATTTTAACACAAACAAAATGATATACCTATCCCAATCAATGCTTTCATTTCTACATAGTTGGTATCCGATGCGTCGCGTTCTCGAGTATAACATTCACGTGCCTTTGAAATATATATATTCGTGCAATTTACAATTGAATCTATCATAGGTTTAGTAAAAAACACATGCCAACATTCAAGCATATTTTTTATGTTTCTGATAGTTGGGAAAACACCGGATTTTTCTGTAACTATATTTTTTCTAGGCGTTCGAACTCTTTGGTTTGGTACTCGTTTATCCCACTTTGTTCCATCTTTTCCGACGTAGTATGGCAATAGTCTCATGCTAAGTGGTAAATCGTCATCTGACTCATGGTAATCATCACCATATGAAATCACATTATCCATATACTGATTTTCCGAGTGTTCTTCATCAGAAATATCGGATTGTTCAGTATCCGTGTCATGATCACTTTGAACAATCTCAACGTCATCCTTTTCCTCGTCACTTGAGTTCCCCCCCCCCCCAAAATATCTTCACTATTATCGAAATTGTCAATGTATGCTTCAATTCGCCGATGTTCTAATTCATCCATTTTCAAAATTATAAGGTGAAAGAAAAACAAAAACACAATTTTGTCGCGCGGGGTTAAAATTTGCCGAACACGAGACGCGCACTTCAAACGCTGATGTTGAACATACTAATAACATATACGTATAATCAATTGTGTATTATCTTATAATAACTTATAAAAAGAAGGTAGATAATATTTCAGCCATCTAAAACCATCCAAAAATACATTAAAACATAATTCAAAATTAGTGGGGTAAAAATTTACCCCGCGCGACCTACTGAAGGTTAAACGTTCATAGGCCTGCCGAGTAGTCGCGAACTGTTGTCGTATGGCGTTTCGTAAAGCGCGCCAATGAAATATTGAATACATTTTATGCCGGAGTGGAAGAGTAAGAATCCCGATTGTTCGCTAGCGGCGGCCCGGAGGTTCTCGACCTTTTTTGGATCCCGCGCGCACCTATACGTAATAGACGTCACCAAGATTTCCAACGGCCGTTTCGGTTAACGTGCCAAAGCATTGAAAATGTTGTCGGACTATCGTATGATTATTATTTATCGGTATCGTACTCGGCGGCGTACCGGCCAGGGTGGCGAGGGGGCAATCGCCTCCCGGGCCCTCGATCATGTCGTGTAAATAAAAATTATTTATAATATTAAACGTAATGGTAAAACACCGTTCGTTTACTATTCATATATTTTTCGTTCAATTATGTCATCACGGGTTTTTAAATTCGGAGAATTCTATAAGTAAAATATAATTACATATATTGTAATCAGACATCAGTGGTCGTCGTGTTTGCAGACGGCTTCATCGTAAATCATCTAAAATATAAGATATATGAATACAGCCATATAATTATAGGCTAAATCCCGGGCCCTAAATGCTGATTAACCTCCCGGGCTCCTCGACACCCAGTCCGCTCCTGATCGAACTTTTTTCTGTGTACCCACGTCTTACAACGAAAAAATGTTACATTACATATTATTACGAGTATGTACGCGTGAATAATTTTTAAATTATAAAATCACACTCATTTGCTGTTGCGGGTTAGAGATTATTTTGTCAACCGTCAACGCCCCACAGATTTGGTCAAGCTTATTCTCACTGCAATCGGTGATACGTCAAGCCGATTTCTTGATTTAGTTTTAATAGTAGACTAAATAGTGTAGGAGATCATGTTTCGCATACCATATCGTTCTCTTATCCGTGTTCAGAAATATTTTCCATGATTTTTATTGTACATACGTTTTACGATATTTTCGACCATAGGGGAAAAAATATCACTTACTAGCTATTTGCCATTATAAGATTTTGAGTGAAACGAGGAATATATATTATTATTATTTTTTTTTTTTATCATATGTACCGTCGACTCCCAAGGCCCAAGAGGGTCGCAACCCCCGGCCGAGAATTGGCACCGCGCACTACATGCTCTTTCGGATACGTGAAATTTCGAGAAAAAGAATTTTTTTTTTTCGGGAATTAATTTCATACATACATAAAATATGTGCAACGTTTTGTCAAACGAAATTTATTTTTCATAATACTTATCATACGATCTACACATCAAACGTTGAACATAATCAGCATTACGATTATGTGCACACGATCAGGTTCAGTTTTTCGGAGTAAATTTTCAAGTTTTCACTTGACGAACTGCAGCTACGATCGAGTGTCGAATTAAATTGCACAAACAGTATTACTACGAACCCGCGTTATGTCACAACGTTCACGAGCTCGCTTATGGTTTGCTTGTTTTTCATTTTTCTCAATGCTTATATTACCAATGTAAAGACGACACCGAACAGTGTAGCACGTTCGGACGATCTGCAAGTTTGTACTCGTTAGAGTATTTACCGTACGTGGGTGGCCATTTGGTTGAATGTTTAAGAGGGCTAAAACAATCAAAATTAAAGTTACCCGCCGGGGTTCCACCCTCTTTTACCGCACACGGCTAAGCACATTAACTACCTATACAATTACAAAATATGATTATATTATGATTATGAATAACACTATATAAATAACGTACATGTAATAATAATCGATAATTTATTTATTTTATTTTATTTCAATACAATTATTACGTGGATCTGTTTCCATCGGAAAATATATTAAACATGGCTGTTAACATTTTTTGATCTTTTTTTTTTTGACATATTTTTCATTGTTCAATATACATATATTACCGAACCTATCCTGAAGTTGCATTTTTATTTTCCTCGTAGCAGAAAATCCTTATAGCAATTAGTCGAGCTGATTGGCATAAGATTAATGTTATTCTATTGTACAAACTATGGAATATTGATTTGTCTTCTGATAATACCTACTCGTGTAATGTATTTGAAGTTGATGCGTCCACATCAGACCCAATATTTTGAACAGTAACATTGAAATTGTTTGCCACTGCTATTACATAATTAAGGTATTCTTTGGACACGCTCGTCAGAGACTAAACATATAAATATGAAATCGCCGTAACGATTTGTAGCGACTTGTTGGTTAAATATTTTACAATTTTCAAACAATAGTATAATTAAAGATCGAATAAAGTTTCGATTTCTGCTATCCGGCTAAGCATCCTCCCACCGGTGTCCAAATATTCTACTGCATACAATTTACGGGTTATCGGAGTTCGATTACATCATTTCTTTTACCGTTTCATAGATAATGTATTACACGGGATTTTCATCCGATAAGAATTCACAGTGTCCATGTACATTCGTTACAATGGCTATACACTTAAATATTGATCACGTTGGCTTAGTGTGGACTGCCATTTTTTCATTGGTCGTTTCACGTAGTAGGTAACGCCAAAGCGACCGAAGCAACGTCAATGTTGACCTTTCAAAAAAGTCACTGTCGATGTTGGCCAACTAGATATCGACATTGACAAGTAACGTATATAATATAAAATAATATATGTACACGGGTCACTAACAACATTACGTGCAACGTTATCGACAGAAGACGAACGCTGTCGCCTATCGCACAAGTGTTTTTAATCGCGTACAAACATACGGGTTAAAAAACAACCGATGATGTAAAAACGCAGCGGCTTTCATGTAATATTTGTAACGATATTTATGCCAATGTCGTTCGAATGATTTCTTACGCATATTTTTTTCATTCATTGACAAAGTTTTCGCAACTCGACGGCTTCTGCAAATCGAACTTTTTTCTTACCGGCCCTTTGAGATTCGATAAGCTTATAATATAATATAAAGGCCGGAGCTATTTTCCTCCAAAAATGAGATACCGTTTTTCCTCCACTTCAATTATACTCCAAAAAAGGGTCTATTACATTTTCCTGCATTTACAATAGATGCAATTACTGATCATTCATTTTCCTCCACTTACCTACCAGACACCATAATACACGCACTTCTCTACGATCTAACGTCAAATAAAATAATCTACAGTCACATAATATGCCTTATGCAATATATGCACGTATAGGTAATTATTATTTTTGAATTAATTTACACTCGAGTACTTGTGTTTAATTTCCTTAAAAAAAACAAATTACTATTTATTATTATTATTACATTTTATTTGCATAAAGTATTTAATGTATTATGTATTACTGTCTTATAAATAAAAAAGGCAACAAATTATTTTAATAATTAATGTTTTTTTATAATTAAACGCTGTTTTTTCAATTAATCAATATCTGTGAAAAAAAATATACATTGGTTATTTTTTTATAATATTTTTGTATGGTTAAGATTTAATTTCAATACCTAGTTACTTAGTAATTTCTTCTTTTTTTGTAATTGATCAATTGCCTCGTCGTTTATTTGCTTGATAGTCTTTCGACATTGATATGTCTTTCGACATTATCTGAGTGCCAACACTTCTAATTCTAACATATATTTCGGTTTGAGAGTAGTCTAGCAATGTTGAAGTATACTTGGACTTTCTTTATAATAAATATTTTCTCTAAAAATTCGAGTGGAAAAACTCGTAATAGTTCATAGTTTGCAATATTAAAGACGATAAATCTGCTTAAAAATATTTGTAGGAAAATTATATTTATTTGTGTAGTGAATTTTTTTCTGTTCGTGGTAGAAAAGTGGAGTAAAACGGTACCCATCTCATTATTGGAGGAAAATTTCCCCACCCTATATAATAGGGGCTGTGTTCTTACGTAGCCCCCACATCGTGAACGTAGTACCCCATAACCGATCCAAGCAAATAATAATAATTTTCACCGGAACACGAGCGTACCTACGTACACTGTAGGCACATTACCTGTAAGATTTAAAACACAAAACGGTACATTAACCGTAACATTTCAAAAACTTCGTTCCCCCCCCCCTACAGCACGTGTTTTCCATTTAAATCCGCCTTCATACAGCAGTAATATTTCGGCTACACGCGCTACACCGTTTCCGGGTCTCTCCGTCCGTGCAGTGCGACGAGGACAGTTTACGTTTCGTACAAACGCACGGGGCATGCACGGGTACCGAATACACATGACACATTGTACCCGATATAACAACGGGGCAATATGTAATAATACAATATAGGTCAGGGGTCACCAACTAATTTCTTTGGTGATCCCTTTTGAAACTTACCAAACTTTCCGCGGTCCAAACAGTTTCAATGACTTTTACACACGTTAATAAATAGGTGTATACATTTTATAAACTTATAATCATACTTATTTATTTATTCAAATTGTATTTTACACACGTTAATAAATAGGTGTATACATTTTTTAAATTTTTATTTCCATTAATTTATTTATTTAATCAAATTGAATTTGCAAAAAACAAAAAAACGCTAGAAATATTTCATTTTTAATGTGAAAAATTACATTTTTTAGTTTTCACGAGCTTACTAATATTCGATGTGAAGTTGGTGCAACTGATTTGCATTGACTCGTCAAGACGTTCATCTGTTAACCTAGATCTGAAATTGTTTTTAATAAAGTTCATCTTGGAAAAAGCGGCTTCACAAACAAAATATGTTGATCCAAACAGTTTTGAAACCAGGCTTTTTAGTTCCGGATATTTACTTGAACAAACGTATCTCATCTAGAATTGATCGTACCGTAAAGTGTTGGCGACTTCAATAAATATTTCCTTTGGACTCGATATACTACGAGCGAGTAACGGTCGTCAAACTATACGTGCGAGTCACGACGGACTGAATATTTTTCTTATCGTGTAATGTACATTTTTTTACGACACATTTATGGTTTCTATATTATAGAAACGTAAATACTACTACAGTACTACGTGGATAAGGGTCGTTAAAAACAGTGTTCGCGGTCCGCCAGCTGGTACAGGTATTACATCGTACCCGTGTCCGTGAGATGTCGACGGAACTTTGTGATGCACTACAAGTATACAAGGATAAAGCGAGTGGATCGATAAAGTACGTACAGACGGTTTCACAACAACGCGATTTATTCTGTTCATTCGTTCGTTCTTGTACGCGAGATAAACGCGATCGCGTTCGCGCGTTTACTCTCCAACAAGCTCTCTTAAGCCCGCTCCTCGCTCGGTTGCTGCGTGCTCACCGTCCGGAAACGTTATGCGGATACAATAAACGAGGTCTCCTACGTGTGCTCGCGCGTCATGGAATTGCACGTTCACCAAGCTCGCGGAACCGCAATGTGTCATCGCAACAAGAACGATTCCATCAGTCGAAAATCATCCCTTTTTCGCGCGTTCGGCACCGTTAAGTCAAATTAAATCGGATTTCGCTGAAACGATCGATACTTTTTCTGATAAACTCAGCGACATTGACGGTCTACGTTATAGTTATTACTTATTACTTTATTAGGTACTACTAACGTTTTTTTTTTGCACCTAGTTTCACTACCGAGTAATTTTCTTCTCGCTCTGTCAGCCATTTCGTTCGACGATTATTACATATTATTTACGTTACGGGCAGACCGTGTAATTTGGGCAGGGTATACAACGACTGGATACTGTGTAAAATGACCGGGCGTAGTATAAAACGCACTTCGCATACCGGGCAGTATACGTGATGACGCTACACTGTATTATATGTCGTAGTTATTGAATTATCGTCGGATATTGGTACAATTAGCTTGTTGACATCGGACACTTTTTTAAAAGCGTATAATCATTTGGTTCCTTCTTTTCCCGATTTAATTATGTGCGAAATTAATTCATCGTATTCTGACTTTGTAAGAAAATAAGTGTTTGAACCTTTTTTTTTTTTAACAAACGATTTAAATCCATACTAAACTTTTCCATGTTGAAAATATAAGTATGCGCACGTGAACTGCACAGTATAAACGGTACGATGTAACTAAATAGTTGATTTCACGAAAGTAAACCCGTACTGGTAAAATGTCCTACCCATTATGCCATTACAGCTACCTATAGAAAAAATGAAAATTACTATGACAATAATAAACATCTAAATCATATCTGTGGAATGCCCCATTTGAACGACCAGTTTACGAAGATTTTTGTTATTAATACTAAAGTGAAAATTCCACTCCAAAAGACACCGCGGAAATATAAGAATTATGTTAAAATTAAAGTTAATACAATATACACAGTGTCATTATGCTCAGTATACGAAGTGCATTTCGTATAATGCCCGGACATTCTACGCCCGTCATGTATACATTCCACCAATTTAGAACTTACAACCACATACTCCTACGATCATTCGCTTTTGAACTCGTGGTAGGTAGGTTCATACTCGAAACCAAAAAGTTATAATTACCAATAAATCGAAAGTAAACACTTATTGCTAAGTAATAGGCTATAAAGAAACTATAGTAGGTAATATGGTCTTGACTATCAAAGCAACATTGTTATTTCTGAGACGCTACAGTACTTTTTGTGGATTCAATTTTAAAAATGTTTATCAAACTATTATTAGATCATTAAACTATATTAATTAACTACTACACCGGGTAAACAAAAATTAAATTAATCATAGTCCTTCTCTCCTATGTCTAAGTTACTAATTACAATATTGGGGCGGTTATAGTTAAAGTTTAGTTAGAATATCATAGTTATAAATTCATCACCAAATCAACCATAGTTATAATTCATTTTTACATTTATCATATAGAACATTTAAGTACCTAACTAGTTCGTTCTTAGCTTATTTTAGAAAATTAGTTTTAGTAAAGGTAAATTACTTGGTATGATATAAAACAAAATTATTGTGTCCATTGTTTTATATTTTCGTTCTTCTTGTTCATGTAAATCTTTAACGAATCTCATCTTAGCTGTTAAAAACATTTGTATTAGATCAATAAGTAGGATTTACACTTAAGGGTAAAAAAATAACACAAATTTATAAACATAAAATTATAGGTAATGATGTATTTTTATTATACGTGTAGATGAATGGTACAAAAAAAAATCACAATGCCTAAAATGTTGCAATAAATATGTGATTGAATGTTAAAGTGAAAAATACGAAATTTTTAAATATTTAAACGTTTAGCAATGAAAACAATATGTTATTTATATTAATTTAATATATTGGTTAATTATTGCTTTTTCCACTAGTATATTAAATGCACAACTCTTATGTCTCAAAACATATTACATGTGCTTACAATAATTTAAATAAAAATAATCAATAATGTATAAATAAATTAAAAAAATGGACACAAATGGTGAGAAAAATGTGGTCGACAACCTAAAAATAGCAATGAAACACTGACATGGAAAGTGCATAAAAATATCCATGGCTATATATTTATGAATATCCATAAAATATTATAAATTTAATATTAATGGTGTACAAAAAGTAACTATAACACATATTATGTATAATAATAGTTAAATAACAATAAGGCGTGAGAGACATATGATTATAATTATTATAATTTATAAGATACTTTGAATGAGATTACGAAGAGAGTTCAGGGAGAGCGTCATCGGGATCTTCATTTGATGTTGTGTCAGGTGGTCGAGTCCACTTTATTAATGTCTCAGGTGAACGATATAGGAACACTAGTTTAGCGAAGAGATCTTCTTCCAAATCTAGTTCACCACTTTCTCTTACCAAGTAAATATCCAAACATAGTTGTAGAATTCTATCTACATATGGCATATCATCAAACATAATTTTGGTCGAAATACCAGTGAAAAACCCTCGAACAAATGTATGAACTACTATAACAAATGTTGTATATAGTCCGATAATCCTGTAAATCAAAATCAAATATGTTATTAAGAAATAATTATTGTTTCTTTAAAAGTATATTTAGGATATTTTATTTATAGATAGTTTTGAGTACTTAATGTATTACAATAATAGATAAGTTGAAACCAATTTAATAAATTGCTATAAATTATTTATACCTGTTTTTACTGATTAAGAGAAATAAAAACATGTATGCACTAAAAAATTTGTGAAATTGCCGATTTCATGAATTAAGCAGATTTATTTTTAATTTATTCGTAAATTACTATACTACTAACGTATATTCGCACAATCGGCAAGATACAGTACGAAATAAAAAATGTAAGTTAAATAATTTTTAAATGCGTGTCATATCTACCAAATAGAAAATTCAATAAAAGTTATAAAGCCATAAATTATTTTCTTGGTAGGAATGTTTAGTATAGTATTTAGGTCATTGTATTGATCAGCAGTGTCATTGCCATATAGGACATGTATAATTGCTTTTTTATTTTTTAATACCTTATATAATTATACGATTAAAAAATAAATAAAAAAAATCCAATTTTATTGTCATTGATATTTTGTTTGGAATTTTGTGATAGTCAATGTGTTAGAAAGGCATTGTCGATTTCATGCAATCTGCAATTTATGCCCTTACGGTTGCCGAATTCACATTTTCAGCAATGCTGTTGCTGATTTCACAAAATCAGCATAACATAGTCAACAATTTGTCATATTTTCATTAGTGAAAATGAATGTTTCAATTTATTAAATATAGGTTTTATGGACAGAAAGATAATTAATGTTTTACCCTTTTCCACTAATGATATTCAATGTTTCTGGAAATGCTTTATCATTGAATGTATATATTGTGAAGTTTTTTTTGTTACCACCAGGAAGACATGAACTTTTAGGCAATTCATATAGATATCGAGCAGAAGTCTCATGAGGACATTCTTCAAACATGTCCCACCATTTTTCACTATCATTGCTGTTATCATTGCTATTCAAAAATACACTCGCATTCATATATGGTTCAGCTGAAATTTAAAATAGAGAAAACTCAATAAAATGTTTTATTTTGCAGCAATAATTATACTAATATAACATACTTTCGTTACTAATCATAAGCTGTGACACTGCTAATGCTCCTCCAAATCCAGTTACTTTAATGAACTTTGGTATTATACCATACAACATAACACTATGGTTTTTAGTAATAATTAGATTCGCTAACTCTGCACAAATAGTTTGGTTAATAGTAATCTCATGACTATCTTTTACATCTTTTGGTTGTTCTCCGTAAGAATTCTTCCGGTTAATTGCCCAATTAGTCTTAACCGTATAAGATGCATCTAAAAAATAATTCATCAAATTAATTAATAATTTTTTAGAATAATTTAAGAAAATATTTATATTAATTTCATATTATTTTTATCGAATCAACAATCAAAGAAAATATTACTGGGTTGATTAAGTTCATTTATCATGCTTTCCAATTCCGGAGGACTAATTGACCATGTATTTGCTGAATGAGTTGTAATGTGAAATACACCAACATCTTCATAATCATAGTTTGATAAGAATGTTTGTGCTGACCTAGACTTTTTGTAGACATTTATCATTGAATACCAGTCTGCTTCATCAAACCTGAAAACAAATTATTATTAAACTGAGTAAAAAAATTAAATTTTTAAGTACTAACTTCTCAACAGATCCTTCAATTGTCATTGTATATATAGGTTGATTCGATCCAAGTTTAACATTTAGAGTCATACTTTCAGGCAAATTAGGCTCTCCCACTGTATTTCCAAGAGCAAACAACACAAGTGGAAATGAAATAGCAGCCACTAAACCAATCAGGCACCCACCTCCAATCAAGTACTTTTTGGCTGGTGTAACTTTTATACCCCTAGGATTCGGATACTCATTTTCCACACGCCTTGAACACTAAAAAAAAAAAAAAATTATTATTCTGTTCTAAAACAAATAATAAATAGATCATACTTTTAACTGGAAAATGTGTGCAAAAATATCCTCCATTTTAAGCCAATCTGGTAAAGTCATAGATGTTTCAGTCCATACCCAGTCCATGATAGTTCGTAGTTCAAAGACGAATGGGCATAACATAAAACTAAGAGCATTTTAAGTATTATAAACTGTGAAATTAAATCATATCGATATAGCTGCTTACAGTTTAAATAGAATCATGTTGATGTAATTGTAATTTTTACATAAGACATTTCCAAGAATTCTAGTTGGATACCCGCTTCTAATTTGGTATGCTGATAGTAACAGATAAAAGCATTTTACCATATACCAAACTTGAGGTGGTATTACAGCGTTAAATTGTCTGAAAATGCAGCAAAAACGTAAAAATTGTACACATTATGGAAAACTAGTTTTACCTTTCTGTGACCCCAGGTAGTATAAAGAACATCCAAATATGAGAACCAATTATCAACACAAACTGGAATAGGATCTTTCCAAGAATATACTTTCTTAAGTAGAGCAACCGGTCAACAGTGATTAACGTAAATTGGAGTGTCAACATGATTAAAAACGGAACGGGAACTTTATTTTCTTCAAAGTATTGAGACACACCACCATCACTTTGTGACTATTAGGACAAAAACAACAACATTTAAGAATATTTAGATGTAAATTTAAAAAGAATGAATTTATTTATTAATTATTATCTACTCCAAAAGCAGAGAATCCAAAAACAACAACAAATATATTGATGAAATCACACAAGAACATATATGTATAGACGTCAGCATTAACTCGTGAACTGGAATCAATCAACTGTTCAAAGAAAGACACTAACGGACTACAATGCTTTTTGAGACTGAAAAAAAAATTAAAATAATTTGAATGAAGTTCTATATGTACATATGTTTATTTACTTACGATGATGGCATTATTTCTAATAGATTATCGGTTTCAATTGAGTTTGATTTATCGAATGATTGTTCATAAGATTTATTAATTAATTGATCATCCTTGTTATTGGATTGTAAAAATTCTGGAGCCAATACAACCGTCGTTTGCTCAGTACTTGGGTCATTATCTAAAGATCCTTGATACTCCTCGGAATTCATGGAACATCTAGTGTCAATTGTGTCAAATAATGATATCTGATTGATTGGAGTTCCTTTAAATGATAGTGAACTTTTCCAGAGACCCAATGATTTTAACATAGTTCTAAATCAATAATTATAACTTCTTGTAAATAGTGTTCAAACTGATATTTATAATTAAATTTGTTTTACCGGTGAAAGAACAGAACAAGAAGTAAAAACAAATCATATGTAGCATAATTTGGTTTTTTCTCGATACCAATAATTCTTGGCAAGAAGAATGGCATGTTATCGGTAACAACTTGTTGATTCCATGGTATCATGTCAAATTGAAACATACATTTGATAACAACAATTACCTGATAAAAAATGACATTTAAGCATATGAATTATAAATTATAAATTATGAGACTTTACTTCAGTGTATGCGATAAGAGTGACCCAGAAATTTTTCGTTGGTCGAGGAACAGTGAGAGTTCCCCATAAGAAAACCATCAATGGCAATGGTAAGCTTAAGATAGTAGCTGACTTAATTTGATGCAAGAATATCATAAAATAACACACTAGATCAGAGTGTGATATAATAGCAAACCATACAGCAAGGACAAGACGCATGAGTTGAGGCTGACTGGAAGCATTTAACTCTTGTTGTTCTTCTAGTTTTTCTAATTTTTCAGCACTTTAGATAGTAAATACAAGAGTATTATAAATAATTATTTAACATGTTATAAAATATAACACTTACCTTAAAGTTACACTTTTTCCGACAAATGGCATAGGCTGCCAAATCATCGATGAACCTGTCCTGAGACCAATTCCAAAACCTCGATTTTTCTAGAATACACAAATATTATATAAATCATTTTGATAACATAAAAGATAAAAGAAATACTTTTAATGTTTTCTTTTCGACAGCTAGAGTCCGGATCACATATCTATAGTCTCGAGAAATTTTATTTAATTTTCTAGTTAGAGTTGTAGTTGAACTATTGACAAAAGCCATGAATAAATTAATGTTATCTCTGATTTTTTTGCTAAATGATTTGATTTCTTGAGGTTCTAAAATTATTAGATATAATAATATAAAATATTTATTTTTATAAATGAGAATAGATACCTTGAGTTACATCTTCATAATCACCCCTAAAACAATAATTTTATAATGTTAAATATATTTTTACTAAACAATAAATGCTTATAATTATAAAGTAATTAATAATTACATGGCAAATCTGCTTGATTCTCCAAGTGCTGATTTGTCAGTCATTTTTTTTTTCTAAATAAAAAAAATGTAATAAAAAGTCTGAGTCTAAGTAATGAAATACAAATTATTTAAGATCTATTATATAATCTTACTACTTGGTAATCATATTTATCGGAATCTGTTTTATCAGAATCTTCTAATGAATCATCACTTAATTCATTATCTTTTTCCACAATTGAATCTAATTCGTCTTCAAATTCATCAAACATGTAATAATCACCAGAACGAATAGCTGTAATAATATAATTATTTTATAATTAAAACAATATTACTTAATAATATACAATACAACTTCGATAACTTTAACTTAAATTTAACAAATATATTTACATGAAAGAAGAAAAAAATTAAAAGTAAAATATTAAATGTTTGTACATTTTTAATGCACTACAGTTGATTGAAAGATTTTAATTTCTTTTCAGCTCATTAAAAGTTATTGAAGTTCTATCGTAATATTGATAAGTCAAAAATAATAAAATCATAAACACAAGTAAACTAGGTAAAATATTGTGCATAAAAAAATACTCTAATAGTAAATTCCTTTTGTCATAATTGCACACCATGCTTGAATTAAATTATTCTGTCGTGATATTTATAAAATACAGAATATCTAATGCAATTCACAAGAAAAAAAAACAAAAAATAAGCTGTGAACTTTATTACATACATATAAACTGAAAACAGTGATTAAAATAAAGGTTTATTCGATTTTGTGATATTTAAGTTTAACAATACAATTAAAAATAATATAATTCAGTAATCACATAAGTAGTGTATAAATAATCAAATAGGCAAATTTAAATTTGGTGATTTTTGTAATGCTTTGTAAATTGATTTTTAATACAAAACTGAATAAATCGCTTGAATTTTTTTAACTCAAGCTATAAGTAAAAATATGTTTAAAATTAAATTTATAATATTCGTAAACAAATAAATTAAATCATTACATATATTTACAATAATGAAAAAGTATAGTTATAATACTTATAAAACATACCTAAACATAAAAATAAAACACGATTCATAATTAATTTATGATTGTATATTTCGAACGACCACTAATAAGCCACAATGTATATATTTTTCAAATTCTCAATCAAGGAGAAACATTCGATTATGATCATTGTCGACATTTCAAGTGGTTCACGTTTCTACTATTTTCTATGCATCAAATCAAATCAATAATGCCACAACACAAAACAAAATCAAAAGGTGGGAATTTTATCGAGTATAATAAAAAAAAGTTATAAAATATATTCACGATTTAAATAATAACGTATTAATACCTTTAATTATAAATACGTACTATTCGTATAAAATGTATACAAACACGGAATTTCCATTACACGAAAATTCGCTTTTTTTTGGACCATCAAAATAGTTTTAAAAATATAATAATTGCAGTGCAATGAGATAAGACTAGTTTTAGAAACTAACCAGTTCTAATAATTATCATAATTATCATCTTTATTTCTTTAAATATAAGTTAAGAAACGAGTAAGAGTACCATACTCATCCGTTCCATGCACAAGTGTGTTCTGTCCTTTTTTATGCATTATATTAAAATTTATCTGAGGACAACAATAATTACATTACGACAACATACATGATACATACAATTTCAATTTTACCATTTTTTGACCAATACCATTATACATGTTATATTATTTTAATTAAAATATAACATTCATTTATCCGAATAAAATAACAGAAAGAGATTTGTGTTTGAGTACGATTGAACTCATTTCTACCCACATACCGCTACAATAAGTAAATGCACCCACTAATTCTCATAGGCATTAAATTGTTTGGTACTTTTATATATTTAATACTTTTTCCAAAATGCATTTGTTTAAATACTTAATTTATATCAGACCAAAATAATAAACTTATATTAACAAAAACATTAAAAATACTAACACAAAAGTAAAAAAACAAGTTAGAACTTAAAAAAAAAAGTTTCTAAGAGAAGTATTATAATATAAGGGTTTACATGTTGATGACAATTCTACTTTTGATTGATACTTGAGTTATAAACAGTGTAGTGACATGTAATTAATTTATGTATTAATTAGTAAGTACAATTATTAGTTTCAGAACATATTGCATATTACAAATGGAATTAATGTTATCACTTAATATAAGTTAAAAAATCAGTAAATAACAATATTTATACTTCCATGGTTAGTTACTATTATTGTGATACATTGTATCATATCACTCAGTATTATCATATATTAATTTGGTTATTGGTATAGTTAATTGCTTATTACATTTTGTTGTTGAATTGAAATTCAATCTATTATTACTGACGAACATTCGTCAACATCATTCTAAAATGGCCTTGGTTAAAATTAGAAGTGAAATGTTTTAGAAACTAAATTAAATAAATAAATAAATTAAATATTATAAAAATCACAATAATTGACAAAAAAACAAAAATAGTGTGGGCTAACTGTAATTCCAAACAGATTTTTAGTCTTATTTTAGTATCTTGACTACAAATTTGCACTCATTGATACACAATCATAATATTAAAATAAACTGAAAATAATAACCCACTACATGTAAAAAATAATAAATAACAAAGCACATACATATACCTTTAATATTAAATGGTTTAAAAATTAAGTCATATTTTACTAAAATATCATCAAACATTTTAAAGTTATAGACACTTTACTTGGTAGTATGGAAATAATACGAATAAAATACTTATCAAAGTATATAGTTGGTTTATTTGAATGTGCATTGGAATTGTAAAGATATTTTTTATACTTCACGCAATCGTGCATTAAAGTGAAATTAATGTACGATGTTATTTTTCAAATACTACATAGAACAAAAATTATTTATAACTAACAAACCGAGAGTAGTAAAATACTCTATGGTGTAAATTGATTAAAAGCCACATGGGGAATTATGATTGATTTATGAAAATACAAGATTAAGAACTCTTTTCCTTATGGCCAGTGGTTTAGTGATCAAATTGAAAAAGCTAACTGATGTTAGTGCTTATTTATGACTCAAAAATGTTAAAGCATAACACATTGTCTTTCTGTGAGTACATAATAATTACAAACCATAGATTTCAAATATCGGTTAACATTGCTTCTGTTTCATCTGAAGTCGATTGGGTTTATTTTTATTAATATCTTCAGTTGTATACAACACAATAAGCTGAAATTTTATTCAAAACGAAAAGAATCAATAAAAAAAGCATGACAAATATAGGTGTATAAACCCTATAGTATTTGTTCAAGAATGAATCAATTATTATTGATACACAGACACAGCAGAGTTGTTTAGTGAATAATGACGATATGTTAATATTAAAACGATGACAATTAGTATAACAGAAACGTTACTCTAATATCTAAATTAATTTTTTATTCAACATAAAGATCGACTTGTGGCAAACTACTAATAGAATCCTAAAAGTTTACAAAAATTTGATTATTAAATTTGCTATGTACATGTTTAATTGACTTTGAATAATCAAAGTATTACGAAACCAATAAATATATATATTAGTATTATACAATTACACTAGTTAAGTGGTAATAACAAGGCAACATTTTTAACATTTGAAAATAAATATTTAGAAATTTTAAGCTGAGATGTATGTACAGCTATGATATGAAATTATTTTAGCAATATATGCAAGCAATATGCATTAGCAGAAAATAAGTACACACAAGTATGATGAGATGTAGTAGCTGAAGCGGATCGCTTGCGTGGGTACCATGTTGAGGGTACATCAAGCGAAGATTGACGTCGATGTTGTATTGTTGATGGAGGTGAAAATACACCAGAGTAAATAGCACTTTCGTCAAATGATAAAGGTCGTCGATGAGTAGTGCTACTGAATGACATACGTTGTGGGTCCAAATAACCATCAAGTGATACGGTTAAGACAGTGGATGTGGGTGTTGGAGGTTGTAAATATGATAGTGTTGGTGGTTCGTCTTCAAGTGGTGTGTGAAAACTTTGAAGGATAGAGCTGCCTGATAAATCGCGAGCCAGAGGGGCGAATACAATTTCTTCAGCTGTTTGCATTATTGTCATAAATTTTTTTTAATTTCACATATGTAGTGAACAAATATTTAATTATTACAAATTAATGTTAGTAATAAAAGTCAACTAGAGAATATAACTTACTACAGCAATAAATAGTTTTAGGAACTAAAAAATTGTTAGTCTCTATAATACATTACATTTGATTCAAAATCAAACAAATATTAAACTGAAAGACTTCATACTATTTTTAGCTATACGATTATGTATGTACTATTATATATAACATATTTTATATATTTCAATAAACCACTTAAAAATAAAATACTTATATTAAGAATGTCATCAAGTAAAGTAACTTATGTTATATTCTTGGGATCTTTTTTTTAAGTTGATACATAATGATTAAGAAGAGTTCATTACAGAACTATGAGTTAGGTTAACTAGTAATAAAACTAAAATGTTATACTTTAAACATAACATACCTTTTTCGTGTGATTCAGGTTCTTTAACGCCAAAACCTTGGATTTTCTTTTGGGTAGCTTTAATTCGATCCATTTTTGATTTTATTTTTTCCAATACCTTTCGTTCAGATTCGTGTTGTTCTTGAATTCTTTTTTGAGAAAGCTCTTGAATTAATTCAGCACCTCTATATATGTAAAAATCATAAGCACTTGTATTAGAAAAATTGCACTGATTATTTAAAACCTAAAAGATATCTTCTGTAAAACACAATAACAAAAAAAATAATTACTAATTTGTAAAAACAAAATATTTACCTGGATGCTAATATGGCCATTGCTTTTGTTTCATCCACAATTCTGAAGAAGTAATGACTGTTGAATAAACGTCTTTGGAATATTAAAAATCCAAAGCATAAAATATCCCAAGCTAAACCAACATGTTCAACTGGTATTTCACAATCCTCATTTTCTGAAAAAAAGTTTTGTTAGAGAAAAATGCTAAATATATTTTATTAAAATCACAAATTATGGATAAATGGTTAAAGTAAATCAAATACATTTATAAATACATTTAATATGTACAATCTTAAGTACCTGATGGTGTAACAGCTGGATGATTAGTGGAAAACTTTTGAATACAAGATATACCAAAAAGCTGTATCATCCAACAGGCATTCATCTTCATGTAATTCATATATATACAACCGGGTATCTGGAGTATAGCTTTCAAAGAAATAACAGTAATATTGTACAATATTAATTTATTCCACCTAAATAAATAAATTGTTTACCAACTGCATTCAAAATATGAATTATAGAAACAATGTAAAATAATAATACCATTTAAGAATAACATTAACTGGTCGGAGATAATAATCATTGCCTTGCCATAAAAATATGAAAGACCCAATTAAATATCCAAGGGAAAATAGGTTAACTCTATTGGTACCAGCCAAAAATACAATGGCTAATGTAAACCAAATGAATCCAATGAGAACAATACGCTTCAGTATGTCAAGCCATGATCTAAATACAATAAATAATATTATTACTAAAATATTGTTTGTACATTTTGCAAAACTAACCTTATATGAGAAACAAAATCGGGCACTGGATTTATAAAACTAGGTTTTTCAGCTTCTTCAATAATGGAACGATTTGTTCCACCAGGATATTCAACATCTATATGTCTCCTTTCTATTTTGAAGACAATAGATTGTCGAGACACAAATAGCAACACGATAAAATCACCTAGAAAGTATAAAAGTCATATGAATAACATAATCTAATAATCTAATCTATTTAATATATTTATAAATAAAAAATTTAAAAGTACTTAAAAAAAAAAGTTTGCTTGACTTACATAATAATTTATAAGCATCTGGTGGAGAATCAATATCCGGTAAGAACATCCAATCACGGAAGTTACTTAAAATTTCATTTTTATCCCAAGGCCATGCTATAAAATATAATATAAAAAAATTAATGATTTTTTAACAAATGAACATAATTTAAAATAATAATATAACTTTAATAAACAATATAATATATTAAATTAAGGAAAAATAATTAAAATCATTAGGATATTATGTTGATATTATCACTTACCTAAACAAAGATCTGGGGGTAAGCCAATTACAATGGCGTACTGCAATGGTATTGTAATAACAACGAAAAACATAAAAACTATCCACACCTTTGCTAATGTTCCTCTTGATAACATAACAAAAGTCATCAACCATAACGCATAAAGTACTGCATAAAAATCCATTCTGGTTCCTATTAGTATGGCCACAGATATTAGGGTTATCTATAAATAAAATAGAACAAATTTATAAGCTTAAAAGTTATTGACGTGTTTGAATTCAAAAAATTAATTGAATGATTACCTCAACACCAAATCGATAAAATCCAAAGTTTAATAAATATTTAAGACAGTGAGGAATGTCTTGATCAACATCTTTAAATGTAATACCAGGAAACATCCTTAAAGGTTTCGCTAATGGTCTACCTTTTAAATGCCTCTTGTACTTTTGTCGAGTAATCACAACTCTATGTAACGTAATGACAAAAACTATACCTGTAAGGCAAATAAAGTTATTTTACAAATTTATATTTGTACTAAATACTGGCATATCTTATTATAATTTATGTACAACAATGATATATATATATATATATAGATATTTGTATAAAGTATATACATTAATTTTATAATTCAATTAGTGTTTATTATTAATATATATATATATATATATATATATATATGTTTATTTATGTGTATTGTTAATATAACTTCAAAAACTTTATGCAAACATTAATACTTACAAATATAGCCTTTAAGTAAATTGAGCAAAGATAAATTAGCAGTAGATTTTTTGAATCCAACCCAATTTGCCGTATTATAATCCTTAGTGGTAGTTGGATTATTTGGATCCTTCAATAGCATAATAATAAGGTTTTAGTAATAAATAATATAGTTTTATAAATTATAGAATTATGTAAGTATTTAAACATACCGGACATGTCACATTCCATCTACCTTCTCTTATATATTCAATTTGGTAAATCATCTTGGTCAGTAATAATATAGATACATACACAGATATAATGTAGATAATAATCGATTGTATACGACTATTAAATACTAATGAAATAGTTACCAACACAACCAATACAAAATGAACCAAACAAACCTAATCAAAATCAAATATAAATATGAATATACAACATTACTCAAATCTAAATTTACCTCATAAACTGCCAAGAACATAACACACAATAATATTATTTTTATCATGTGCAATTCGGCATATAGCCATGCTAGTTCAATTATATAAGACAAAAAGGTTTTCATCATTTTAAAGAATGAACGTAGTTTGACTTTTGGAAAATCTACAAAAAAAAAAAAAATGATGTTAAGATGCTATACTACAGACAATTAAATATACGTTGAATAATATCAATAATATATTTACTTTTAAATATTTTAAAAGAATGTCTTTCTGAAATAAAGCTTGAACGTGGTCGACGTCTTTCTGTAAGTGATATGCTAGAATTTGATGATTCCTTATCACAATCAGACTCCGAAGAATTTCCTGGTTTAGATTGTTTCACAATACTAGTTCCTCTATACAAATTAAATAATTGTTTCAAAAATAATACAACAGTATAAGAATTCCACTAATAAACTAAATTGAACATACCGACTTTTAATATCAGAAATTGCCAAAAAATCTTTATGAAAATAGTAAAGTTGGACAACAGTGATGATGACAAAAAATGTTGGAGTTAAAAGTCGCACAAAAAGCTCTCCAGTTTCAAACTTTTCCAAACCTATGTCAAGTTGCCTAAAAATAAAAATAAATATAAAATCATTTTACAATGAATTAGATAATATTACAAACTTACAACGTGGGCGGAATTTGTAAATATTTTTCCCAATAGTACGGAAAATTATCAAACTGATATGTATATGTCATAACTAATATAAGCATTGAATAAATTATGACTGTGAGCCAAAATCCATACATAATTTTCCTCCATAAAACCCATGACAGCTAAATAATATAATAAGAATGAGAATAATTTTTTTTATTTTATGCACATGACACTAGAATTTATAACCTAAATTTAATGAAATAATGTAATTCACTATTTTAAGTTATAAATACCACAATGAAATACTTAGATAATTTTTTTACTTGAAATGTGAGTAAAAATATTAACGCCAGTGCCATGTAAATTATTCGGAATATTGTCATCCTTTCACCAGTTATTCCAATTCCAAATAATACAAAAGCCACAACCCAAATCCAAAATTTGGTAAGTATAATTTTTGCTTCTTCGCCCAATCTTTGCATAAGTTGGCTGCCTTTTGTGTTTGAATCACCACCCATAGCTGAAGAATGTACTTATTTTATTAATCAATAAATGTATAACAAGTAGTTTCAACAAAAATGCAATACATTTTATAACAAATATAATCTTATAAAATATTATTTTCACTAATATCAATAAAAATCTTACCAGTTGCTGTTCCTACTGTAACTTGAAGAGGTGCTATCATATTAGCTACAGCTGAATGACTTCTAGCTTCTCTTCTTTCTTGCATAAATTGTCTCAATGTTATCCAAAACATAGTTGTAAATAATGTCTATGATGAATTAATTATATTGGATTATATTTTACAACATAAATGTTGATATTAATTATAACAGAAGATAAATATAAAATATATTACCTTAATTATTAAAGGTTTGCAAGGAAAATGAAGTACTTTGGTAAATCCAATTTGCTCTAAATTCCAATCTTGAATGGTTTGGGGTAATTCAGAATCATTTAAGTTCATACCATATAAGAATTGAGATAAAAGTAAAAACTCTGCATAAAAAACTAAGAACGGTGATGACCTTAACATTGTTTTTCTTTGTTGGGGAACCATCCAAGAAATACTAGCCCATAACAGCAGTATAAATGTTAGCCAACTATGGTATGTTATACTCCAAGCCTATTATTCAAATCAACAATTTTTTTGAATTAATTTATTAAATTATAATTAATAACATTAAAATAACTCACCATCATTACAATGTTAGTGCCTATATATGAAGTACGTGTGATAAATTGTGAAACAGTACTTAGGACATCCATCAAGTAATAAAAAATGTTTGACTTGTATTCTTCTATGAAAATAAATTAACATTTAAGATTTATTTTAATGATTAAAGGAACAAAAGTTTTAGTTAGTTCAAAATACAAAAATGTGCTTCTTACTTTCATCAGGATAACCATCTTTTGGCATACTAGGTTTTTGGACTTCACTTTCTACAACACTACATGAAGGACTATCGGTTGTAGTTGGACTTGTATTATAAAGAGTTTTTTGACCCCGAATCAACTATTATAATAAAATTAGATACAAATTTATAACTCAAGATGTAATGTAGTATTAATTACAAAAGTGAACATATATTTTTAATGTAAACGTGAAAATATTGTGATGTACAGCTTTAAAATTTGTATGCAATAAATATCATACTTCTAATATTCACAGTTATAAATTTAATAGTATAGTTACATATATAATAAAAATATTTGGTTATATGATTTATTTTATGCCAAAAATAACTCAATTCATACAGATGTTATAACACATATTAAAATATTATGTTTATAAGAAGCATCGATATTAAAATGTATTAATAAGATAAGATACTACAACATTATAGTTTAGAGGATCGCTCTAAATTTAATTTGAATTAAATGACTAATTATTGTTACATTTATTTATTAACAGGTTCTTGACAAAATAAAAATTACCATAAGAATCGGATTAAATGCTTCATACTTAAATTTTGAGTTGAGAGATTGAAATAGTTGAGTTTTCACCTGTTTTACTAATTGTTGTTAACATGCATATTGATAGGCATATATATGAGAATGTGTCTTGTTTTACTATGATAAAATTCATACACCATTTTTCTAGGATTTAGGATAAATGTTATGCTTATATTATTATTGTGTTGCCCATTTAATGTTTAAACATTTATAAAATAGCAGTATTGAAAGGAAAATTATTGTGTTTAATTAATTTTTCTTTATTCGACCAGTACTGTAAGCTAAATCATTAAAAACTATTAAAATATATATAACAATTAAAAATTAAAGAATTATAGAATTAAAAAACATGCAGATAGGTTTACTAAATCAATTTTTAATTAATATAAAGCAATTTTTAAAGTTAATACTTCTCCAATATATAATTGTTTTTAAAAAAAATTGGTACCAAAATATAAATACAAATCATAAAATATGTCCTTATGAAACAAAATTCTTATAGAATTAAAAATAAATTTTTGTATTTCAATCCCCCGTACTCTAAAACATGTTAATTTATCTAACTATGTTTTGATATATTCAGTGAAAATGCTATAATCCGAGCCCTGTTTATTATACTTAGTCAATGGTTTTTAAAAAATATATTATAAATAAATCATTAAATAAAATATTATATAAAAAAGCGGCCTGTGTATGTGCATTTTATCAAGCAAAAAAAAAAAAAGATGACATTGTTAATAAAAATTATCCCCAATCAACTCTTACTTGAATGAATACCAAATGATTTTCAAATTCTACAATGTTTCTTTACCTCATTTAGCTGTACATCCTGTTAATTTTATTGAGGGATAAATAACAATAAATTATAATAAAATAATATACTAATAATATATACATACAGGTGTGCTTTCCGTGGGATGAGCCATACTATGTTCGGTAGAGGCGTGCATCTATAATTATAAAATTATAAGTGCAATATAAATAATAAAACCTTAAATGCATGATTATAAAAATGAGTATAAGATAAAATATTTACAAATAAATAATTTTTAAAGTATAAAAAAAAAAGCAACAAAATCAAAAAAAGCTCAAGTAAAAATGTTAAGAGATATTATTAAAGAGCATACATCATAATGAAGGTTATTTTGGGGTTAAATAATGTTAGGAACAAAGAAAAATGATATTGATGATAGGTCTACATAAATTATTCAATAAGTAATAAAATGAAAAAATGGCATTTGATGTTATTAGGCTGGACATATCTCATGACCACCCTATTTTTCATCTACTTATTATATATTATATACTTACATAAAACTACTTTTTATTAATTTAATTTTTTTTTTTTTGTGTATATTTTTGAGTTGGTAGTACAAATTAAAATATAATTTAAAAATAGCATTAAGTTTTTTTTTTAAATTTTTAAATATAATTTCAAAATATAAATTAATCTGTTATTTTTTTTTTTAATTATTGTGTCATCTGGATATGATGTTTTATTTAGACATCACATTTTTCATGTATTAGATACTTAATTTGACATTTTGCTGATAAAGTGATAACCCATAAAGCATCTTTTAAATTATATTATTTTTCCTTTAAATGTTACACTAAATTGTAATTAGTAGTTGTATCTATGATCATTATAAATTAAATAAAGAATATGTTGTATGCCCTTTAAAAATAAATTAATATGTAACATAGGATATCTAAAAGGCTTATATGTTCACACTATTTGCCAGTAACTCAAATAACTCATATAAGCTAACAAAGTTTTATATTATACTTTACATAAGAGTCCCTACATTTAAGCACTTATTTACATTTTCTGTTGTTCTATATCCTACCTTAGTGTTATAGAAAACTTAACTAACCAAATAAGAAAAAAATATTATAAAATTAATTAAAACCTATAATTATTATATACAAAAATAATTGTATGTACAATATTACAATAACTTTTTTTTGTTTTAATAAAGATACAGTTCAAACCTAATTTGTTCATTTTAAGATAAATACATATTCATAATAACATGTTACAAAATATACATGTGTTATCTAGGTGTAAAAACATTTTAAACTTGTGATAAAATTTGCGGTGCATTTCTCACACAAAACACATTTGAAGTGTGTATTAGTTATGTGAATTAAAGAAAATAAACATACGCAAACTTTTCGAGTGGCAGCACGCCATCGATTGGTTTTATTTCGAAAAAAATATCTATTGGGACCTTTTTGAGATAAACGAACTGTTACTTGCCGAGTCATTCCTAATGGCTCCTTTGTTTCTAGATCCTGTAATTTTGAATACCTAATTTATACATCGTATTGGATGTAATTTCCATTTCTGTACCTAATGTTTTTTTAACTTGTTGTTTATTTTTTCATAAAGTTATTAAAATACACAAGATACAATGACAAATTACCAATTTACATAATTGTACATCATACTAATAATTAGACAATTTAATTGTATGGCCATGACTGTATGATGATACTTATTTTTTCACAGACAATTTTGGAACAAAAATACTTAAGATTAAGTTTCCTATATTATCCATAAAAATATCAACCTTTGGTGGTATTTTTTACCTTTAGTACAGTGATACAAAAGTATAAACATTGTTTTAGTTTTTTTAATTTTAGACATTAGTTTCATACAATATTTTTACTATTATTATCAGAGATTTTAAAAAAGCAACCCTCAATCAGACTTACGGTATTGTATTTTATAAAAATTCCATGACTAAATCATAGTTAATGTTACATTTATAATAGCTTGAATACAAAACAGAGTTTAAAATTGTGAATGAATATTTGAAGAATTTAACTATAAAATACTTTTTTTTTATAAGTCATCTACCAAAATGATAAGATTATCTACAATAATATAACTAAAACATAGTTTATAAAGACAGGTTTTCTAAAGGTAACACTGTACTAGGCAAACATAAAATAATTGCAAAAACAAAAAAGGCAAATAAAATAAGGGAAAATAAATGTTATTTGAAAAATAGGCTATTATGTATAAATATATAATATCATACCTTTTAAATATTTTCCCTTGTGAACACAAAAATTCACATCAAAATGCATCAAAGATGTTAGATCATGAACTGTAAACTAATTGACAAGAGCAAATTTTAGAACCCTAACTAAATTGATGTATGTAATTTATATACTTATTGCTCATATATTCATCAAAATATAAGAATACAATTATATAAAATATATGTTGTTCAATTCCTATGTTTATTTTAGTGAAACATAATTATAATTCATAATAGATTAAATAAAATTCTAATAAAAAATTGATGAACCTCAAAGTCCCGATGTCCATGAAATTTGTTAAATATTTAGAATTAAAAAAAAATTGAATGAAATTTTAATACAAAAAAAAAGTTATATTTTGTAATCCTGACCTAACATTTTTTTATTTATTATAATAACTATTGGATTTCTTGTCTCAATTATTATTTAAGTTCAACAATAGGTAATATTATGTTCATTTTTGTTTCTATGATCTAAGGATAAGACTTTCACAACAAGCATAATTCACACCAACTCTCTTAATATTTATTGGAAGTCATTTTCCAAATAACTCCCAGTATTGTATTTTCTGCATATTTTTAACTCTTTTCTCTCTACTCAGTCTTGTTCAGCCCATTAGACTCTCCCTTTAAATGAACCAAACATTAATAATTTATATCATGCGTATCCAGCCTATTTCAGGAGTAATATTATTATGATAGGATTTTTAATACTTTACAAAAATATTATCAGTACCTAAAAAATTTGAATTGTTTTTTATTGTACTTGAATATAATAAACTGAACATAATGATTATACTTGATAAAGATAGACTAATTACTGGCCTCTTCTAGAAAGAAAAGTTAGTTCTAACTTGTTATTCATTAAAAATTTGGTTGGTACAACCAGATAAACAATTTATTTTTCTTAAGTTACAAATAAGGAATTTTCTTGAACCAAATAAGTATATTAAGGAATAATAAATCATTTCAGCTAACAAAAAACAAAAAAAAACCTACAATAATTAAAAAAATGAATTACAATATTTTAAACCTTAGATTAAAATTCACTAAACCACCAATATGTTTAAAAAAAATTAGACATAATATTAAATCCACCAAGCTCAAATAAATGTATACTAGAAGTGTTAATTTATGGTAAAAATATGTTTAATATTTAAGTAAATAACCAATGTAAGATAATGGAATGTGAGTATTTTTTATGCAAATAATGTACTTGCATATATTTTTTTACAGAGAAAAAATTATACTTAAAAATGTTAACTTATTAGACCAAGTATTTTGTAATGTTAATAATAAAATAATAAATAAGAACTAGACAACTTACCGGATTGTTTAGTATAAGAAGTGATTCAAACCATAACAGATAGTGTGTAAAAACCAATATTAATGGTAGTGCATACATTGGCCATTCGCAGTCTACAAATTTGACGATAACACTATCTGTACATATAGTTTTTCTAATAGCAATGAGACCATAATACCTAAAAAAAATTTGAATAATTAAACCAAGTATAAAATTGGTTATTGTTATTATTATTTCTATAAATAGGATGGTCTTTCTAATAAAACATGTTTTAAATTTATAAAAAAAAAGTAAAATTGCATTATGGATAAAAAAAGCATAAAAATGTATTTACATTTAATGAATATATTCCTAGAAATAAGTAATGCATATTTCAAGTTAAAAGTATAATAAAATAAAATAATAATAGTAATTTTTTACCTTGCAATTGGTGCATCTGGAGGTAATAGTATTTGAGCCCACTCCATTTGGTATACAAAAAGAATAGATACATGAATACAAGCAATTAAGCAAACAAAACGAAATAAGTAAGCAAATCCACGACTTATAGGATGATAACATGACCACCAAGTCATTATTCCTAAAAATGTTATGTAATAGAATGCACTGATTATTGAAGGCACTACCACTCCAGCCAGACAAATAATAACCAAACAAAGATATTTTCCTATAATTGACAAAAAATTACTTTAAAGTGTAAAATGTTTTTTTTTTTTAATCTTATTAACTCTAAATTACCAATAGAAATAGCAACAGAAATAGAACTTGTTTGCTGCCAAGTTGCTCTGGATTCAGGGTCTGTGATTTCGGTAAAAGTATCTGATGTTTCTTCTACCTCAGTGTTAATTTTAATTAACATTCGTTGTATAATGGTAGACGCACAAACCATTATTAATTCTGGTAAGTAGAAATAAAATATTTCAACTAATTGCAGTTTTGATAACTCAATTAAACCAACATAACGAAACATGCGTTCTACTCCACTGCCTAAAATAATAGAAATAATATTGTAATTCAAATATTTAAACTTAAATAAAAATATTGAGTTGTCAAATTTTCCGAGTTATCGAGGTTCGAGTTATCGCGACTCGACTGTACAATTCTGAGAGTATTTCAAGTGGTATGACAAATGTTCAAAACTAGTTGTTGTACATAACACTTTAAATACTCTAGGCATTAAAAATATTTATATTTTTCAATATTAAATTAATTTTTATTCTGTAAAAATATTAATTGAAATATAAACAGTACCTATTAAGTAATAATAATCATATGATAATAATCAATTAAACTTACAAATTGGTTCTAGAACTTTCCCATATGGCTGCATTACAAGAAGGACAATTTGGAATATAAGCTGAATTAATACCATGAGCCAACTGATTGAAGTAATTGTTTTTAAAAAAACTCCTGAACTTCCTTATAAAAAGAAATATAATACATTTAAAAAAATATATTGTAGGTAGAAAATTTTGCAATTTTCTTTATAAAATTGTAATTAATTGCTTACCATTTATATTTTTTGAAGTAGGCGTTTTTATTAGAGGAAGATAGAGTAGTAAAAACAGATATATCCCAGTTAATGCATTTTGCTTTAAGCAAATACCTGGAAAACAAAATAAAATATCAATAAACACATACTTAAGCATTAATCTTAAATATTAAAACTAAATTCATATATTATTTTAATATATGATGACCTAACAGACATTGTCCTGTCCCAATTTAAAAAAATGGATTTGTGCATTTGTGTAGAGCTATAGGGATATATACAGTATGGTGCTAATTATAATATTCTTGTATATTGTATAGTGTTCAAATGTAAAAAGTTTATGATTGAATCATAATATAGTGATGTCATCAGAACTCCAATGTGTACTCCAAATTTCAGTAAATCTACGTATATGATCGCAAGTGAAAATAAAAATCTCATGGAAAAAACACTTTCAATTATTTCAGAATTTTTTATTTTTTTTATTTCGTTCTTTGCGTAAAAACGTTTTTTATAAATAATGATTATTTAAAAAAAAATAAGCCAAATTCGTTCAGCCGTTCTCATTTAAGTTATATTATGTACGCTTATCAACGAAAAGCATTTTATTTTTATTTGGAGATAAAATATATATATTATATAATTTTATTTATTATGTGTATAAGTATAGAGCTTAAAGAATCGCATAAACGTAACTTGAATTTACTACAGGAAATTACTATTAAATGAAGTATATACTTTATAAGAGAAAATAGCATTGTATAAATATCATGTAAACACTAATGAGTAATGCTTATTGAACGCGTATTTCGGATTGACTTATTGGAAGAAGATTTACACAATAATGTTGCTCATTAACTTATGCTAATGTTTTTTTTATCTGTTTGAATGTCATAAAAGGTCTTCATAAAGTCTTCTTCTATAATCGAGTACAACCAATTAGCTTTTTTACACAAATTTGTAAATAACTTTCATCTACGAGTACACGAAATTCAATACAAAACAAAAATGTTTTGGAATATTATTAATATATTAATATATTTAATACCCGGGAGGTATTTATTAATAGCCATATTCGAATAATTTCATTTTTTTTAACGAATTTAATTACTGTAAAAGTTAGACAATACCTATAAAAATTATACGAGGGATATTATGTATGTTATGTATTCTCCATCTCCTTCATAATCACGACATAGATTGTACTAGTGAATTAGTATTACAGTTCAAGTTTCTAAGTATATTAATACGATTATTTTATAACTAAATCAAAAATATCCCAAATATTCTGATATAGGTGATTAAAATAACACCAAAGGGATTAATAATTAAACTATTGTCTACTTATAAAACTACGATAATCTTAGATAATAAGTATAAAGGTACTTGTTAAACGTTTGATATTATTACTAACTGCAGTTTCCAGTATAATATAATACAGCGTTTCCCAACTTATTTTACTCGCGGAACCTTTGTTGGAGTTTGAACGTTTTGTGGAACCCCCATATTTTTTCTATATTAGTAGTGCACGCATATATTTTGTACACTTAAATGAGTGGTTTGTCTGACACTTCCGACACAAGAGTGTCATTAATATAAAAAAAAAATTAAGTAAAGACGATTTAAACATTTTATTTTGTTTATAACTATTACAATATTTTTAATGTATATACAAAAGCTAAAAATGTATTATTTATTTGCATTAACTTTTTAAAACGGAAAAACGAAAAAAATGCTCGTAACGTTAAACATAACGAAAACGTAAACGTTATTTTTAAAAAATGATATCAGAATTATAATGAGTTGACGATTTAATTTAAATAATGTAATTAAATAACGTATGTTAAACTTGAGTTATTCGTGATAGTAATAATTGAACACTAAAATTCACTGTAAAAAAAACAGTTTTTCAATAAATGTATAATTTATATTTTGGAAATAAACGACGAAACTAAACTTATGTGATTGATAAATGTATTATTATTACAAGAAAATAAATCAATTCTCATATCGTCAAGGCAGAATTAAAACTGACAACAAGTATCTTGTAGTGAAGTGACCCTCTGGCCAACTGCTAGCTAATGACTGCAGAAAATATAAATGAATACCTGGTAATATAAAATATAAATATATATGGATCGACAACCTCCAATATTGTTATGGTGTTATTAACGTTATAACAAATATTTTATCATAAGAAAAGGAAACGTCCTAACGAGAAGAGGAGCTATTCGCGATTCGCCTATTCTATGTTCGAATCGTAATTCAAATTGAAAATGTTTTTAATTAATATATATTTCCCAAATTCTTTACGGAACCCTTGGCGCCGGCTCACGGAACCCTTAGGTTCCGTGGAACACCAGTTGGGAAACGCTGATATAATATATAGTGGAATTTTGTAACTTAATAACTACGTACAATTAACTCAAGGTTTATGTTTAAGTATGCTAATAAAGATAATATCAGTAAAGTAAGCACCCTATCAAATACATTTTACGAGATTTTATGAGTTTTTAACCATATTAATCAATCAAGTTTAGGACGTAATTATAGATCCTAACACAGAAAAAAACTTGAAAATCGTTACATTTTGAAGATGTTAGTAAATTGGAAAATGTAATTTGATTGCAAACTTGAACTCATATATTTTGAAAATCTATTTTATAGGTTTTAAAAATATTTATAAATTCCATTAGTGATTAATGATCGGTAAATGGTCAACGTCGAGACAATCAAAACGTAATTACTATTATAGAAGTTATTAAAACAGGTTTTTCGATCAACCGAGGCCACCGTAATTTTACTAATTTTAGTTCTTTTAAATTACCTCTCATTCTAATTTGTATACAAGTATGTGTACACCTCTCCCAGATCACGCCTATAATAAAATAACAAAACCAAATGAAAACAGTAAAGTGGTTGAACCCGATTTTATGAAAAGAACAAAAAAGATAATATATTTTCAATTTAACGTGTAAATAATTTACAACAATACTTTTATATGTATCGAGTAAAATCGTATTCTTGACGGAAAAACATCAAAATATATAAACATATAGGTACAGCCGAATGATACAATAATTAATAGATTGATAAAATACCTTTCGATAAAATTGTAACGATGAATACATTATACAACACTGCCTATATGATTAAACTTTAATGGCTGAGGATGCAAATGTACACACTAAATTAAATTACTATTGCGTGAACACAACCCTTTTCATACTGTAGAACAGACAGTAAGAGTTTTTCGATCTTCGGAATAATTATTGTTAACTGACCAAAAAATAGTCTAAAATCATAACTTAAGACAAAATACCCAGTGTTTAATCAATCAATCATCAATGTAAAAGTATACATACACACCACAAAGCAATGATTAGTTATCGCATATTTTCATAATATCCAAACAAATTAACAGAAAAAAACAAATGTAATTGTAGCATAATTACAGTCTTAGAGCATAGTTTGAAATAATCATTTATTTAGACTAATCTATATGTTACCCACTTAATGTGTATACTCAAGAAATTATTCCCACCTAAACAACGTATTATACTGAACGTAACTTAACTCGGTAAGCAAACTTCCAAATACTACACTATGTAAAACGTATATATATAAATATATACTTTGGGTACAAGTAAAATATACGTATGAGCTATGATTATAACGTGAATATTTATCGCGCATTTCGGAGTCAAAATATCGCAAATTGACGGATATTTAACGTAAAACACAAATTAGTATGGGTTTTATTTTACGTAAAACGTTTAATTTAGATTTGTAACACATAACACATTCCTCACTTCGTTTAAAACAGCGTTTCCCAACCTGGGGGGCGTGTAAACATTTCTTGGGAGGCGTAAGCAGTCATTACAAAATACAGTTTTTATTTATTAAATTATTTTTATTTTAAAATATAGGGAAAATATGAAAAATTAATAACGACCGGTTATTGAGTATGGATAAAGATACATAAATAAATAAATTGTAAATTTCATTATATTATATTACTTACTATTTTACTATGATTTATATTTTATAATTATTATCATCAATAAAATTGAATTCATCTCAGATATTTTATAATTTCTTTGTAAAGTACACAAAAAAGTGACAAGTTGTTCAAGTCAACCTGGGGAACGCGAAAAAAAATTGAGTAATGGCGGAAAAAGTGAAATTTAATGTAACTAAAATAGTTTGCTATTAACAAAATATTCAATAATTTAATAATTGTGTACTTATTACAATGTAGAGTCTGTGATTTATTATATATTATCGCGTTTTGGGTTGATGTGAAAGAAGAATATTCTGAGCTATCATGCAAAGTACTCAATGTTCTGCTACCATTCACAAGCACTGTGTTGGTGGAAAGGGCCTTCTCTACGTACAGTGTACACGTCGTACACGTTCATAAAAAATAGGTATTTTAATTAACTGTCTGTAAGTTCAAACTTACGGGTTTATTTATCAAGTGTGGAGCCAGATTTAAAAAAATTAAGTTCAAGCAAACAAGCTCATGGTTCACATTAAAATAAATAAATATTTCCAAATTTTCCTTAAAAATTATTATTATTATTATTATTTTCTATTATTTATATTCAAAATTGATATTTGGGGTACATGAAATAGTGGCGAGTAGTAAAGGGGTACGTGAAGGAAAAAACGTTGAGAACCACTGATCTAAAGAATGAAAAATAATCCTAATAAAATACATTTAAACAAATGTATAATAAACATTATTGACTTTGTATCAATTAATATATGAGTCATTCTTTACATAAAAAATCAATGTAATAAAAATTCTTTAGTCATCAGAATAAATGAATTTAAAAAAAAAATCTGATCAAAATACGATTCAAATACAATATACATCATAGATATTGCATCAAGTTATAGATTAACTGAGGGGTCATCCTCTTACATAACAAACTAATTAAAAATTAATTTTGAAATAACTAATGGTTTTCATAAAATTTTGATGAAATTGGACTCCAGAAAAATAAACAAAAGTAGAATATCCGTTATTTTTATAACACAACGTGGTTATTTATACAATAACTTATAATTTAATCCGAGATTTAATCCTAATAAATAGAAAAAGAATCTATCACAGCAAGAGTAAAATGTAAATCCTAAATCATACAAGGTTATATCATTTTAATATTAAGTGGTATCAAGTTATAAATAAACAATAATAATATATTTAGTTACACTGAGGTACATTCAACATTTTAACAAATAATTGTTCCAGTAGGAACCCATATAATAATTAGTTAATTCTTCATTATTTTACCATTCAATTATTTCTGTACATTAAAATTATTTTCTTAATTTTTGAATAACACAAATGATTACAAATCACTTTAAGTTGTTTCAAAATGTTAACTGATTAGGTAATATTTAAGAAATTTAAATTGTGTGTCCTAAAACTATTTAACAAAAAAATTCAAATGAGCACAAAAAATTATAAATCTAAAAATATTTCTAGATAGAGTGATTTAATATGTTAAGAAGGTGCATAAGCGAAATGTTTTTACTTCTTGAACTGGGTACATTCTTACAACTGTATTAAATAAATTAATATGTTTTAGGTGCTTAATGAGCTAAGCTATAAAATAATAAAATTCTAATTCACGTCAATATTAATAATTAAAAAAGAATGAAATTGGTATATTAGGTAGTTATCGACTGAACTAATTCATTAGCATTTTCTAGATATTTGAGACAGGGTATCTAAATAAAAATGTAAGATTAAGACTACTGAGCATTTAATTTATAAATTATAAATAAAAAATCATATGAGAAATGTTAAGTATTCAATAAAAATAAAGCATAAAAATTGTTGTGCAATATTACAACAACTGAAAGTTATATAATCTATGTATAATACAATTTATAGAAAATCGTTTAACACCTATCTAGTGGAAATACAACAATTATTGTGAAAATAATAACATAGGTATAGCTGATCACGGATCATTTAAATTGAATAAAAGTCGAAACACGACCTTTACTCTAGACCATAGAAGTCGTGACTGTATGGATAAGACGATTAATCACTTACATATCAGTAAACTCAACGGCAGTATTATGTGGAACAGCAGCAAGGAGATGATGTACTTCTTCATGGTTCCTGCGAAACAACGATTATTATCAAACACATTAACGCGTCGGTCGGGAAAAGTGCGACAGAAAAATAAAACTAAAAATAAATTTCAAACGAATGGTTATGATTATATGGACGGCGAGGGTTTTGGAACGCGGCCAAACGCGTCGGCGGTACAATAAACGTGGAGAGAAGAAGAAATAGATTCTCGACTCCGGGACGCGACGTTCGCGGAGCAGTAGCCGCGACGGAGTGTCAATGGGAATAATCACGTGGTGGGAAACAATCGGAGAGCAATGAAACGGAAATGTTAACGAAACGGACGGCGGAGCGGAGGGCGGCCGGTCGGAAACTATGGACGGTGTATTTTCTTATCGATATTTCCACGCGCACCGCGAGCACGGCGAACGTCGACTGTGGGATCCCCGTTACCGCGATCGCGCGACGAGAGCAATAATAATGGCAATGACGACCGGTGACGAGGTGTTGTTACGTAACGCGCGCGTATTACCTGACGAGAACGCGTTCCCCGGGCGTCGACTGCGCTCTCAGACGTGACGATTGATCGGCCCCGAACGTCCGTCACCGTCCATCGTCGGCCGCGATTACCACGAAAGCGAACTGGCCGGAACGCGCCTCTGCCCGTCCGGTACACGCCGAGTTATGGATTTTTAATTATACAAAGTTCAAACCGCAGTCGGGCAACTCTACTCGTCCGCGTTATCAACGTCGTTATTGACGTTCGGCACAGGCGTGCTCAAAGTGTTTTCAACGCCGCCGCCGGGGCCGACTCGATAAGTCCGACCGGAGTCGGCGGCGGCGGCGGCGGCGGCGTCGACTACCCGCGAAATCGTACGAAACGGATTTCGTCGCGACAACAATATAGATCGTGACGATTTACGGCCGGATATAAACGAATCCGACGTATCGTCGCCGTTATTATTGTCTCGAGCCGACCGCGGAACAACATGTTGATACGCCCTGAACGGTGATAACGACGAGCGCTATCACACGGGACGCCGAAACGATTTCACCGTGATAAGCGCACGGCGCGCGCTGCGAGTTGCGAGACGCTGAACCGCTGAACATAGCGGTGTTACCCGACTTCGTGCGATCGTAAATCACGTTTTCGGCTGCGGGCTCGTCGTCTTTTAAAAGCTCACCGATGGACGCTTTCGACGGCTTGAACATCTCGGACGACTGGCGAATTCTGTTCACCATCAACGAACGGCAACTGTGTCGGAAATGTTCAAAGTCTAGGATGTACTTCTGCTACACGTGTTACACACTGAACGCCGAGTTGGAAAACAAAATCCCCAGGCTTCAGGTGAGTTAGCGAACATCGCCGTTCATCGGTGCTGTACGTCGATTGTATTGCATCGAGTGTTTTTTTTTCTCGACCCCACGTCAGCTGCCGTTCAAAATCGACATTATCAAACACAACCGAGAGATCGCCGGCAAAAGCACTGCGATTCATGCTGCGCTTCTGGCACCAGATGACGTTACCATCTACATCTATCCGGACTTACCGAAGTATACCAAGGACGATAAGGTGATTAGACCACAGTGTACAATGTTTAATAGAGCTTTTAGTATTCTTCAAGTCGTTAGATTTACAACTAGTTGTATTGAAATATTTTACACTTGCTTATTAGATTGACCCAACTGAAATTGAAATATTTTCTTTTAATACAGTTTTTTACAATTACAGGTGATACTTGTTTATCCAGGAAAGACTGCTGTTGCCTTAAAAGACATCTATAATTTAAACAAAAAGTATATACTTTTATATTATGCATCTATAGTCCTTCAGTACACTATACTTGAATTATTTTCTTTTAATATTTATTTTATATTACAAAATGCAACTATATCAATATTGTTACAAACAAGTTTATCGATCATAAAATTATAATTTTCAAATTTCTTTATAGCTAAAAATTATTTCTTAGAGAAATAAATGTTTTTACTATAGTTTGAGGTCTTATCATTTTTGTTTTTTATTTTTCTATTTATTAAGGTGGTATTATTTTCGCTTACAAATTACTGAACAAATAATTATGCAATTTCTTACAAAATATTAAAAAGCATCCCTTCAACTGATAAAAAAGGCTACATTATTCAATAAGCTGGCAGCTGACTGCACAATTTGTATTTCGGTAAATGATCTATAATTACTAGGAACATTTGTTAAAAAACATCTCTCATTAGCAGGGCTTGTGAGTTCATGCTCTAAAAAATGCCTAAATAAGTATGCACTTATGCACTAAAAGCTGAGAAAATATGCATTGAAATATGCCTTTAAAAGATCAGAAATATGCATTTATATGCACTAAAAATCTAAAAATATGTAGATTAAAAAATAAAAATACTATAAGTAAATTTTGGAATAACAAAAAAATGTCCATTTATATTATTAAAAGTTTATTAAAAGTTATATCGGCAGAGAATATATTTTCACCAAATTCATTTACTTACTACTATTCTTAGTTTACAGGTCGATGACGGTTTTTCTTTCGGTATGATCGATAATTTCACGATGTTAAAAAATATATGAGATTTTCAAAATATTGTTAAACTGAACGAACGTCCTATGTACACTATGTCACAATAACAACTGAAATGTAGTCTAGAATAAATCACTGTAAAAGTATCAAGAAGATAAGAGTCAGATTATATTACATATTGTTACAATATAACATAAAATGTTTTCCACTAATTGCTTAATGCGGGCTACGTACCTATACGCTCGTATACGTACGTTTGTACTTGCTTTATCTGCTCTATACATTTTATTTTTAATAATTTGATGTTGCGAAAACTCCCATATATTTTATACTGTGTAAAAATATAAATTATTGCATTTTGATCAAATTTCGGTAAAAATATGCACAGTAAAAAATGCATAAATATGCCAAATAGTTAAAAACCTAAATATGTAAAAATATGCAACATAAAATTTCATATATTTAACCATTCAAGTACCTTGAAATGGATTTCTATGTCACCTAGCATTAAATATGACTTAGCAGGATTGATATGCAAATGCATGAACTCACGAGCCCTGCTCATTAGTCTGTTATCTCCACTGATCCTATCCACTAATGAACAAATTTTCTTTTAGTATGGTTAACCACTTGAGCTTTATTTAAGTTAAGCAACCTTTTATCAAATTAAAGTATTTTTTGATTTTTACATTTAGGTTTTTTTTACCTGTATGTTAAATTTTGAATTTCGATCAAGTGTTGTCTATTGAATAAATACAGCTGTTTAAACTATGACAATTGAGAATACAAATTTAGTATTCATTTGTTTGCAATCTGTGTACATTATATTTATCAAGTTAACGCCATTATGTATGTGTTCACATTATTGTTTAAAACTATGCTTGGTTATATAATAGTATCTTTTAACATTTATACATAGATAAAACGTAATAAATATTAGTATACTAATATTTGATTAAAATTATAACCAACGAACCAATAATTATTATTTTTAAACATGTGTTAGGTATGACACATTAAACTCTAATAAAATTATGATCAAATAAAAAAAATAATGTAATTAAAATAAAATTTGTTGACTAAGTCTTATTTGTGTACAGTTTAATAATATGTATACAACATTTATTCGTATAACCAACCTTTTAAGTATAGAAATAAATATTTTAAAAAATCTATTTTTAATATGAAGTTTGATTTAAAAATGTTATTGTTTTAAATAAACCGAGATCCAATTTATCTTATAGTCAATTCCATTATTGGAATCATATTGGGTTTTAAATATTATGTTTTTTATGATTTTAACAGATTTAGATGTATTACTTTGGCATTAATTAAAATATTGCACTTTTTATATTAAATTGAATCATTAATTTACAATAAATTTTAACAGATTAGAAGATAAACAGACAAAGAGTTCTAGCCGGTTCATTACACATGTATTGTTCATCGATAGTACATGGAATCAAAGCAAAGGAATTCTTAAAGATCCAATGTTATCTGGTTATAATATATTTGTTTAAAAATATGTGCATTATATTGAACAGTTATTTATACATTTTATGTTGTTTAGGATTTCCGTGCGTAAAACTACGAACAAGATTATCTCAATTTTGGAGACATCAAAAAGGCACTCCTAGATGGTATTTGTCTACTATTGAATCTATCCATCAAATACTTATTGAATACACAGAAGCTGAAGAACAAGAAAACAAATCCATCAAAAACTATGATAATATGTTATTTTTCTTTAGGTTTATGTATGAAAAAATTCATCAACTATACGAACATGACAAATTAAAATCATATAGACGACCAGTTAATATATAATGTTGTTTCCTTGCAATTAAATTGTTTTCATATATTTTTAAATGTAATCATATTTTAAAATTGAAGCAATACCCAACTACTGCTTCAGGAATCTTATAATTTATATATACTATACAGTATAATATATCTTGTATACACATTAATTAAGATTAGATGAGTTATTTATTTAATCTTTTTTTTTTTTATACAAGTCTAAAATTTAAAAGAAAAAAATAGTTATCTGGAAAAACTTGCCTACAAATACTTAATTACAAGTGTGTATTTGCATTATTTGATGATAGGATTGATTATTTAATATTGCTGTCACATCATTTTTACTAAAAATTCTTTATTCAAATTATGAATCCCTAAAATTAGATGCAATCTATGTATAATCATTACAAATAATTGGAACCAGGATAACAACTTTGTATGAAACTATTTATGAATTATTATGATATAAAATATGTACACATATTATATATGCTGTTAGTTAATTTAAGACAATACTTATTAAATATATAACACTGGTGTATTTGTCTGCTATAGACTAATATTTTTACATAAAAATGTTTAAAACAAACAATCGTAATTACATATTAGTACTGTACAAGGATGTTTTATTTACAATAAATTGTATTATCATAATAGTGTTTACGTGCACCACGTCTAAATTTTAAATTATTTATTTTTGTGATTATGATTATAAAATTTTAATTTAACCAATCGTTAAAGTGAATTTTTATTTAGGTAGACTATAAGCATATTACTATCTTTTTTGAGAATTTATATTAAATATCTCTAGACTCTAGACTTTTTGTAAATGATTCCACGGTTAAAGCAATATTTTTTAAGAAGATCTTATGATTAAAAAATACAATTGTACAATAGTTGATTTAATTAACATCTAATATCTAAATTCAATGACTAACCTGTCTATTTTATTTTTATTTTATTTTTGTGTTAATGATTTCTCAGTGTTTTTTCATTTATGTTCATTGAATGGCTTTTACCATGTATTACCATTTTTTTAAAACAATTATAAAAAAATTGGTATACGAGTACTTATAATTATTTAATTTATATATTTATAATTATAGAAATGTTGATATAAATAACTTCATATATGTATATATAAATGGATTATTGGTCCCTATAAACTAGATATTTTTTATTGTCATTACCTGTAGGCTATATTATATATTAAATATTAAACTGAAAGATACTTTTACTTTTGTGTAAATAAGATACATTTATTTAAATTTATTAAAATTATCAGACTAATAGACAGTAATTCCTATTGTTTTGGAAATTGTGTTTTTTGTTAATTTTGTATATTAAAATATAATGTTAAAATTATAAATATAAGTAATCTGCAATATATATTTTATACATAGGTATCGATATCAATAAGTCTTACATGATACAATAGTACAATGCACAAACCCTTCAAGCAATTTTTCATATTTGCTACAATTTGTATTAATGATCAAATTGATTTAACTTTTAAGTAAAAGTGTGGAAAATACTTCTTACTAATCATAGTTTAACATAGGTAAATTACTAAATTATCTACTATAAATAAAAACTAAGTAAGATTATAGAATATATTTGATTAACATTAGTATTCTTATAATTATTTATTTTTATAAAGGTATCAGTATTAAGCTACTTTAAAGAATAAGCTATCACTATTTCTTGTTAAAATAACTTAATTCAATAAGCCTAATCAATAAGGTATATTATAAACTTACCATAATCCTTAAGAAAATTTGACAAAGTTTATAATATGTGTATGGTTAAGTAATTGCTGAATACTATAGGCTATATAGATTATAGTCATTAAATATTAACTACCTATTATTACCTAAACATTATTGTTAATAATCCTTTTAAAGTAGCTACTTAAAGCATATTTGCTGTTTTATTTTTTCATCATGCGGTATATAGTGTTACAGTTAAATGACTTTATGGTGCTGAACACTTATTTCGAAAAATTCTCATGGCTAAACTAACATAAGTAAATAGGTACCTTTTATTTTCATTACATTAATTAAAAGCTTGAAAACCAACCCTATGCCTGTGTAAAATAAATATATATATAATGTATTTATTATGGTATAATGTATGTATTATACTTTTATGGGGTAAAAATTTTAAAAATAATAAGTATTATGCTATTCATTTGGACTAGCCCTGGACAAAATCCTTATGGCTCCCGTCGACATTCGTGGCTAAATTGACCGCTTACTAAGTCATCCCTATATTTTCTCGAATTATATATTAGAGTTGGTCAAAGATAAAAATAAAATGGGTTTTCGGATCTTCTTGGACTGATCAGTTTCCAGTCCACCTCCGTGTCGAAATGTAACATTTTATAGGTACCTATCTATTCGTTCATTTCTATACCATTTATTTTATTTGCTCACATTTTATCTGTACCTACTCATTACTCAATAGTACTCATACTTTAATTAGGTATAATTATTTATCTAATTTCTACATAAGGTAAGCAAAACTTATTATATTCCGTATATTATTTCTGTATAATACATGTACCTACATAACATTTATCATATACGTTATACCAAATACCTATACCTATCTAGTTCTAGTAAATAGTAATATAATACAAATGTACAAATGATGTGCACTTCTAGATATTGTATAGCTACTATATATTATAATACCATAGCTTCAAAAATGTCACAAAATGTTCGGTTATATTCTGTTCGACCCGAAAATCATAGAAAGTACAAAAGAGTATAATATGGTTTACATAATTTAGGTACGTACAAAAATTAGTGTTCTCGAATAGTTACTAACTGCAAGAACCGTATTGGCAGGGGTGCATATAATGTATTATAACCCGTCACCTCGCGTCTATACATACTATAGCATTATTCGCGTGTCTCTAACATTATATGTAACTTAAACAATGATTTACGTTCAATATTATAATATTATATAATCGATTCGTGTATGGACTGCGGGTAAGTATAAAAACCGAACGTCGGCAACACTCGATGCCCGCAAGTGATGTTGCATGTTGGCATTCGAATTTACACGGCACTTATTGAAACTTTAAAAGTATACACCGTACACATAGGCATTGCATTGTTTCGTTTGCAGTCGTCGGCTGTCGGTGGGCTATGAGTTTGCGCACAGAAGGAATGCAAAGGAACCAAAGCGACAACGGACCTCGCTGTACGGGATGTGAAGCAGTTCGTGCGGGGATGGCGACGACGTTCACATGTGCCCGCGGGCTCTCGTACCCGTTCAGCGTCAAGACTTCTACCGTTCACAACACTGTCAAGCTGGCCTACACGGTTACACCACCAGTGCAACGAACGGCTTCAGATGGGCGAGTTGGACTCGTGCGTGCCGGTATGTGGCTGTTTCCCGGCTGCGGGCGTTCAGAACAGCGTGTGGGGAAGGACGACTGAGAGACCGATGTGTCCTCTTCGTTGAGCTTGTTAGTCGACCACGTGAACATATACCGGTCAAGGGGTGGACGTAGGACTGTCGATCGGTTAGCCGTGAGCTCTGCAGCAGAGGCTTGACTATAGCTTTCTAAAACGTTGCAGAAGGGGGTGTGTTGCAGCATCCGAGAACACCAAACACCTCACAAACTTGTGGGCACCATGTGCTTTCGCTCTCAAAAACTATTTAAATTAAAGGAGTAGAAACCTTAAAAAACATTATCATGCCTACCAAGTCCGGGTCGTTCCGTTGTCCGGAGGCTGCGTTGGCCTAGCGATAACTTCTTAGTCGATAATGCTCCCCGCGCTAGCTCACGAGTCTTGGATGTCGTCACAAGTATTTCCACGAGTTGCACCATTGAGTTATAGCTGAATAGCTGCAGGGCGGAAGTGGAAAAAAAATTTAGACGCTCTTGCAACATTGATGTTCGAGTCTAACACTTGATTCTCTTAATGACAGAAAAATATCGTTCAAACTGGTGACTGTGCGTTTAGACACGGCCGGGGCTTAGGTACAAGGCCGTCCTAAGGGGGGGGAGCGAGCAGGGCCCAGGCCATTGGCCTCGCGCTTTTTGCTTAAATTTGGGGCCTCGCGTTTGAAAAAAGTAGTAAAATTGGTTTTATTTTCTGATGTGTTGAGTTCTGATAGTGTCTGAGGTACCTACCAAATTTTTTGTATGATAAGAATTATTGTATAATAATATTATATAATATATTATTATGTATATTAATGTCATTATAATATGTTTATAGATAGATGATTTAATATCTAAAAGGTGTTTAAAGTATTTCGCAAATCCTAAGGACGGCCCTGCTTAGGTTTCCCACTCGACCACGACGCCCCCTCATACTACTAAACACTATTGTTTACCTACTGTTTAATTACCATATGTCCATATACCTACTTACTCGTATTTAAAACGGTTTTCAGCGTGTACAAATATATTAATTAACAGTAAATGTTTACCTACGTATCGACGTATCGTTCTGTACTAATTGTACCTCCTATCACAATATGTATTTTTGTTACTTTTCGGAGATGCTTTTTGTACACATTTCATAAAATGTCGCCTTATAACACATTTAACTAGCCGAACTATAGGTAAATAATCGGTATGACGTAACCACATCAGTTAACCTAACGATGTTAGTTATCTTTCGTTGTATACTTAGCACAACTACATATAGATGGTACATTGGTACGTCCAGTGTTGGCTTACGTGGGGGCGGTGGGGGGGGGTCCAGAGAGTCTGGAGTTCCCCCCTAGGTTTTGAGTTTAGGCTATAAAATTAACATTGTCATTGAATTTTAATATAAACTAAAATTATTGACAAATGCACGTTAAAGTAATGATTCATAGTAAATAATAATATTCGGTATTTCATAATGCCCATCTCTAGTTTTATAGTGTTTAAAATTATTATTATAAACTTTTATTATACCAATTATATGTGGAAAATCAACTGTGGTGTTTCGGAAACATAGATTAGTGGCGTTTCAAAACCTTCATCGTTGATTTTATAAACACAGTTGAAATGATAGAACTGATATCGTCGACAGACTTTACAATATTATAGATATAAATAATCGTCGAACGTATTTCTTATAACTTCTAGCATTAATTAAATATATGATTAATAATTTAAAAGAAATATTTATTGAACTCCTTTCATTCATTATTTTAAAAAAACGGATTAGATGATAACTTTATGCATTTTGTCATCGGAGTACAAATTGTGGCAAAGGTGTTTCAAAAATTTGAGTAAAGAGCCAAATAATGCAATTCAAGCTATATAATTTTGTAATAATGATATTTATCCTAACGTACATATACTCATTCAAATACTAGCCACATTACCAGTTTCAACATCATCTAATGAACGTACTTTTTCAAACCTTAAGAGAATCAAAACTTATTTGAGAAACACTATTGGTGAAAATTAACTGAGAAAACAATTCTTTATAATGTTAAATATAATTTGCTGATTAAATATTTCAGAAAAGATTAAATGGTCTAGCTATGATGTGTATTCATAAAGATTCCAAATTAACGGCTGACGACGTTTTGTACGAATTGAGTAAATAAAAAAAAAACGAAAAGTGGATTTTGTATTTAATTTTTAAATGTATTACATTTTAGTCAGTGTAAAAATTGAACTAATAAATAATTTATGGGTGAATAATTGTTTTACATTACATATATTGTAAAATAATATTGATGAACTCCCCCCGGAAAATTCCCTAAACCCGGCACCGTGTACGTCGAGTGTACGGACATTGTACCATTAATTATTGTGTGATAGCCGATATGTGGTCACTGTATAACAGGCATCTACCAATTAGCGTTATTCTCCGCTGCCCACTACGTATAGTTCATGATTTTGGACAAAATAATTTATTACTAAGGCCAATTCACCCATGATCGAAATATTGTTAACATGTTATCACACCAGCTATATGATTATTCAATTATACACGGATCTTGTAGCCTGTGTAGAGGTACCTATATTATAATAATAGACTTATTGTCTTTGGGTCTGAAATCATCATAATAATAATTGAGGTCTCGAGGGGTTCACATAACTTTCAACTGAGTACCTACTAATCTTGCTTAACTACACTACCTATTACGTTACTGCTACGTGTTTAACAACATTACACGTAATTCAAGCTTTAAATTATGAGAACACACGTCATAATATCGAGACAATATTCTGAAATTACCGTCAGTTATAAGCTATAAAATTAAAACTATCACATCAGTGGCGGTTATCCTATGGTGCATGTATTGCTTGAGCAACACATACAACATTTGGTGGGTGGGTGGGTTCCTGGGTAGGTGGTTGGATGGATGTTGGGTACTTGGGTAATTTTTATAATTATATGACTTATAATTAAATCAAAACAATACTAAATACAAGTTCTAGAATAAATCAGACAATAATAAATACTATAAAACTGCATCGGACTGTTATAGCATGTATTATTAAATATATTTGCTGATTAGGATTAATTTTTAAATTATTACGTAGTTATAATGTTTTAACAATGATAACACCCAAAAATTGGAAAATATGTGAACCAGTACTCACTAATTGAATATTGGTAATTTGTATTTGCTAATAAATATTTGAAGGTGGGTGGGTCCTCAGAAATATTTTCATCAACACATATTATTTTGAAGATAGCCGCCACTGTATCACATTATTTATTTATTTATTTATTTTTATTGATATACGCCTGGACAGGCATTAATTTAAGTACAGTATTTCAGTAGATTAATAATATAACAAACAGTTGTAACAATGGTATGAAAAAATTAAAATATATATGTTAAATATGTTAATTGAAAAGTATTAAAAGTGACAGACTAGGCTGAGTTTAGGCTGCGTAACATTCTGTGAAGTGGGTGATTAAATCCATAGGAGGTGCGATGGTAAGGTAATTGAAAAAGGTAATGATTTCTTGTAGAGTGAGTAGGAACACGGAATGAGATAGAAGAGAGCAATTCAGGAAAATCTAAAGATCCCTCAAGAAGCGAAGAGATAAAATGACGGTCAGCCCCTGCGCGGCGTGATGCTAAAGAAGGGATTCGAAGAGTAGAGGAGATGAGTGAGTAATCGTGTATGGGGTATTTAATTTTTAATTTGAAGGCAGCATAGGACAAAAATCTGTTTTGCACTCGTTCTATTCTTAATTCATCACGGGCTAGGTAAGGATGCCATATCACTACTCCAAATTCTAAAATGGAGCGAACTAAGGAGAAATAGAGTATACGGAGGCAGGAGCTAGATGAGAAGTTGGTGGTGTTACGTTTAACAAATCCTAATATTTTGAGTGCTCTGCCGATTATTATGTTGATATGATGGTCAAAAGAGAGTGTTGGGGTGAGATAGATACCTAGGTCCTTTATAAGAAATACACGATTTAGAAGAGAACCATTAAGGAAGTAGGAATGGTGGAGAGGTGGTATAATTATGTTATATTATTATTACTAACCTACTGGCTGATTAGTAATTATATAATTATGTATCATACATATTTTCTAGTTCGTACTCGTATTATACGCAATAAGATTATATTATCAGTCATGGGCAATTATTGAACTATGCATAACTACTATTTCAAATCAGATTATGTATTATTCCGACAAATATTTATTAGGTAACCTATGTACGTGTTATTATATTTTTATATTTTTTGCAATGCCTATGCATTTCCTTGTTCAAATTACTCTTCCAGATGCAACGTTCAAAAAATATACTCCATTGCACAATAATTGTTACATTAATTCATTATTGTTTTCAAATAGATACAGACGGATTGTAATTATTATATTAAATGTTAGTAATAAGTAGGGCCCGGATTTCAATGCAAAGTGCATATTTTTTTGGTTGATCATACACAATGCTTTCTAAGTACATAATTCGTTTCATGTAACGAGGGTTTGAAAGCTACTAATTATATTTTGCATTTTTTTTTGCATATTTCGACGTTTTTTCATTTTTAGAGCATTTTTAGCATTATTGAGTCATTTTGTTGGTTTTTAATGCATACTTGTTCAATATACGATAAAATTTAGCCTATTCAAAATATTATCTATAGAGAAATTATTTTCTTGATATTTAAGTAGGTTTTCGGAGTTTTCCATACACATTGTCAATTTTTTTTTCGATTCAGTTTTTATCTTATCTTCATTTATTATTGACTGTGGAGCGTCAATAATTGAAATTTTCAGTTTTTTTAATAAAATAATAATTATATAGCTCATTTATAAATTACAATTCGTGTGGAAAAAAATATTAAAAATATATGGCATTTTTAAGGTCATTTTTGTGGTAAAATGCATTTTTTAAGGGCATTTTTGGCTATTTTTTAGAGTATATTTGTATGGTTTTAAGTGCATTTAATTCCGGGCCCTGGTAATATGTAATAAAAATGTTTAAAATTTAAAATAACATTTCCTTCATCGCGTTATACGCTGTACAACATGTTTTATACGTGCGTAATCATTGTTCATATTGTTTTATGAAAGTTTAGTATATAATTTCCCGTCAAAGTTCGGATCAATCGAGTTCGACATCGAGTATCAATGTATAGGTATAGGAGCCGCATACAGCGATCGCTTTCCGCGTTCCGTCACAACAACATAATATTATATATTACACGAATAATATCCCTCCGGCGCGGCGCCTAACTATTATTCCGTTTGCGACTCATTGCTTCGGGTCGGCTCCAGAAGAACGTTGGGGAGAATGCCGTAAACATGTACGCGAGAAAAAAGAGAGAAAAGCTAATAAAATCCGGAATCCATTAAAATAAAAAAATGCTTTTGGCGTTTATCGCGCAGGAGTAACCGGTGAGACCAAACAACCGGAAACGGGGGGCGAAGTGAAAAGGAACAAACCCGAAGGACGCGCACGCGTCGATCGTGCGCGACGTACGCCGGCCTAAAGCGTTTCCTAGTGGCGTGTGCCTACACGATGTTACGCGAGTTCACGGATTTCGCGAGACGATCCGGTTGAAACCATCTTATGAATTTGTACATGTTGAACGAACACGGCCGCACGAGATGTGCTTCATCTATTCGTCGTTGTCGAGGCAATAATATCATAATATTACAATAAAAATTAGTTATAGGCCTCAATAAAACGATAAATTACACACCGTCGTACGGACTTGCGGATTGCGTAAAAATATATAGTAACAACTCATACGGGTAGAAAAAAAATACCATTCGAATACTTCGTTAATCTTGTATCATTCGGAATCACCCGTTCACGCGCTGCCGTGATTCGCCGTTAATTTACATTATACGCTCCTTGTAGTAGATGCAATTGATTACAATGATTTCAATGTTATAGGTATGCGACTTATGAACTCGTTTCCATAATATCAATATTGTTCGTCGGCAATAATCGCAATACACGTATCCCGGTATTCGTCGATTACGCACGTCCCATTAAATCAGGGATACTAATATCTTATATTAATAGTTCTCGAATCACTTAGTTTTTTTCTTCTTCAGTTCAGAATGTAATAAAATCAATTTTTTACATAACAGTATAATACACCCGATATACGTTTATTCTATTACAATTATCAGCGTGACCGTACGACTGTGACCCTCGTCATGTTTTAGCCATTAACAGCACTACAATTATTTGGCTTTTAATTCGAAAGTGTTTTTTTTTATTTCAATGATGACGTTATTTAAATATGAATATAAACAAATAAAAAAAAACCATCAAAGTTCATCGTTGAGACGCTAAAAAAAAATAGCTCAGAATATCTCATGTTATGGTCACATTGGTCCAGCTATATTGTTTAATCGACTGTATAAGGTGGCGATGACGACATTGATCTTTCTCCTATCTTTTTTCCCCTTCCGCCCAGTATAATGATGCAAAATATACCCAGAATATAATAATGTGCACTCCCAATGTATAAATCATCGTTAGCGCGGTTTATTGTCCGACGTGTGAAATGATGTATAGTTTGCCAGGACGAGGGAGAATCAAGGAGTCCGTTATTCGAATGAATCATGGATTGACACATATTTTATAGAACAACAAAAAAAAAAAAAGACCACCGATAAAAATGTATTAATGCCTTATCCGAATAACAGTGCTGTCTGGGTTTTTAGCGTGCGTTTACTTTGAATAAATAATTTCTTTTCGGTTTAATGTCAAGTTAATATCATGGTCTTGTGAATCGTCAAAGGAGTACAAATAACTCAAAAGCATATGACTACTATACTTGACTCAAAGTCTCAAAATAACTACATCAGATAATATGATGAACGTAGGATTTGTAGATTGTTTGGCCCACTTCCTAAGCGAACGTAATTTAAAATCGATATCAATTTTGTGAATTGGTAAAAAAACTAAAAATAAAATGTTATTCATTATTTAGAAAAAAAAATAGTCGCTTATGAAATTATATAAAAATATACAATTTATGGTTATTTTTACTCTTAAAAATATGCAAAATCAAAAATGGACAGTAAGAATCTACACATTACGAAACATTGACATTTATGTAATCAAAATTGTTCTCGGTGAATCGTAGAAGATTACGCATCTGCATAAAAGTCTGGGCCTTAGTGACGCCTATAATATTGTATACTACTATACATTCTGTCATATTTTTTACTATAGCTGTGCGTCGAGTGCGCTGCGAAAGGCGTCGCGTCGTCCCAAAACGGAACACGCACAGCGCAACGGTAATGTTATTATATTATATTGAATTAATGATTCAAGAGTTGTCGCGGACGTGATCATTATTGTCGGATTTCGGACTCGGGAGGTCGCGATATTATGACACGCGTGCATTGGCGCACATACGGGGCTTCCAGAGGGTACTTGGCGCCCTCGAGTCATACATTAGCATCCCTAGCTATTTATTTTGAGCTGAAAATATTGTTAAAAGCTGATTGTTTTATGTGCATATTTGTTGTACTAAATGTGATACACAGACAAGAGATAGGTACATATGTGTAGCTACAATAACGATTTCAATGAAACAACGATTGGTTTGGACACCGTCGACGCCATAGAGAGATCACCTAGTGTTAGGTTACTCGTGTTACCTCCTTATAACAAAACCTCGATATCTTTTAATGCTATAATTTGTTTTGAAATGAAAATGTTGTACATCAAGTGAGTGCACGCACTGCATATATATTGGGGGGGTGAAGCCTCCCACGGGTTACCTCGGGATGAATCATTTTTAGCACTCCCGAGCTTTGGACTGAATGTAGGTACGCCTCCCGTGCGCGCATGTTATAACAACATGTAATAATATTAAATAATAAAGAATATCGAATAGGAGGTTCTGCTTTATATTTATATTATTCGCTGCGAAGCCGGTCCGCAGACGAGGGTCGACGAGGTGGACACGCGACTGCATTGCGTACGGTCTCTCCCTTTTGATTATTTTTATTGCTCGCACGTATTATACAATTATTACGCGTACCTAGTGCGTATAGACGCACACGCAGGGACAATATATATATATATATTATGTACTGCATGTGTACGAACTTTTTTTTTTTTTAGAATCTTTTTAATATGCGGTTTTCGCTAGTGCAGCCTTCTCCGCCGCCTCCTCGTCTGACGAGTGCAGTGACGGGAGCTTAGCAGCAGTACATCGCGCGTGTACGTACCCTCCCGCCGTCGGGGCGTGATTTTCGCGGTAGTCGCGCATAGTGTACGCACCCCTTGGTGTGTGTGTTTGTGTGTGTGTGCGTGCGTGTGTGCCCACACGGTCGGGCTTCTGCTGCTGCACGCTCGTGGGAGTGTACAAACGTTTAATGAAATCGTCAGGGGTGGCTGCAGTGGCGAAATCACGACGTACGAAGCCGCACCGCCGCCAATAATTGCCCCACGGCGCACACGTGCACTCCTCGTCGAGTGTGTGCGTCGCATGCACAGTAGCCACAGCACCACCACGTGCACTCCACCGCGGGCAAGACTAATCCCTGCGTGCGTGTGTGTTGTATGCGTACACATGACGCCCCTGATCGCGCGTCCCTTCGTTACAACGTAATAATGCAATGTTGCGCGATAGTACTTCTGCTGCAGCTCGCGCGGGAACCGAGTTTCCCGGGGTACGTCCCGGGGCTGGGTCAAGGTTCCGCGGTCGGTTAGAGAGTCATCTCGGATCCCCGCCGTCGCGCAATGTCATCACGAGTCACGACTACGTATGATTTAGAACGCAGGACCAGGGCCGACGAGAGGGAGGGCAGCCGGGGCTTGGGCCCTGGGGCCCGGTACTCAAATAGGGGCCCAGCCAAAGCAATTAGGTCTTATATTTTACCGAGATATTATATTAATATAAACATTTTTTTTAGTTTTAATTCATAATTTTACTTAAAATTTTAAAAGTATTTAAAAGGAAAAAATCGAAAAATGTATTATTACATTTATAATAATAGTTTTTGGAAATATTTAGTTTTCTGTGTAGTTGCACATCGACATGCGTTGCCGTACGTTTTTGATGATGTCCGCTATTCCATGAATTAATAAAGACCAGCACTATTTCTGATTTCGTTATTTCACAATAATATTCTATATCACGATATTAATAAATTATCATCGTCCGTCTACTTGTCTGCGATTAAGTGATACACTACCTGTTATATAATTCAAATATATATATATATCTGTATATGTAAAACTGTAAGCTGATTGACTGATCTATTGCTCAAACCATTGGACGGATGGGACTGAAATTTGGCATACAGATAGCTATTATGGCGTAGGCATCCGCTAAGAAAGGATTTTTCAAAATTTTGATTTTAAAGGGGTGAAATAGAGGTTCAAAGTTTCATATGTTAATCAAGGCGTAGCTAAATAACTGGGTGAAAATTTAAAAAGCCAAAAATTATGCCATCGGGTGCAAAAACCATGTTAGTAACAATATGATTTTTGCTTTTTAATTTCTCACATACCTCTAACTAATATTATTTTTCCTTTAAATATTTTAAAAGAACGAGTAACGACGCAGTGTGATGCGAGTATTAGAAGTCAGTTGAATTACATTATGAGGGGCCCGAATTAATTTGTCCCTGGGGCCCTTAATTTCTCTCCACGGCCCTGCGCCCTACCTAGACGTCGTATACATACACGTGAATTGGTGACGCGCGCGACAAATGTCGACTGTTTTCGTTTTATTTTACCGGCGATGAGGAGCTTTAAGCACATTTTCTTACAACGAGAATTTGGGCATTTTTTGTACTTAGCGAGTACCTATATTTTGAGATTTTCCAGAGCTTGCAGGTCATCATTTGCAGAACAAATCTGTAGGCTCTTGGTTTATTGTTAGATATTAGTTTATTTATCCGATTATGGATGTGAAAAATCATTCTGAAAATCAATTTTACTCTTACATCACCTTGATATATTTTTATTTTAGTTAATTAATGTATTTTCAGTCATTGTTTAATTAACTCTTTCGTTTTATAACATTTTCATATCAAATGACTGTATATTAATATTAGGTCTATAGTTAGGTAGTTTATAACTTATAATCCCGTGTTTGGTTTGGAACGAAACTTCATATAACAGGAAATTGTTGAATCGATATTGTAAAAAGTAAAATTGGATTCGCGTTAATTGGAAAGAAAAAAAAACTACCAAAACCTAAACTCTTCACCACCGGCCTACCGTGCAAGCGAGTTTTTAACGAGATACGGCCGGGTGTGATTACATTTATTGGGGGGGCAAATATTATACCGGCACTTCAAAATCCATGTATGACCGTAACAATGGTCTAATGACGAGAGAGATAAAATACGATAAGGCATTAATGTAATAACGCGTACACAACTTGGCGCGGTTTTACGGATCCGCTATAATAATACGAACTGTGATAATGGTTTATCCCGTAATGGGACCTTAGATAATCGAGCGCACGGGGACGCGGTCCTGGCCGTAACGGAGAGAACGCGCGCAGATGAGCTTAGAGCGCCGACAAGTGTGCGTGTGTGCGTGTGTGCGTGTGGGGAGGTTGAAGTTTAAAAACGACGACCGCAATAAGAGGTCGCGAAGACAATAGAAGGGGAGAGATCGGCGACGCAGCCGAAACTTAAACAAAAACAATTACGACACACCTAACTTGGACAGTTTTGAGGAAAACCGCAATTTCCGTAATCATTAGCATTTATAACTGTACAATCGGCGATGCGGGGGGTTCGAAGAGGTTAGAAGAAAAAAAACCATCCCTTTGTATTTTTCGCCGGTATATCGTATTATATATATATATATATATATATATATATATTACATTAATTATTCTATACGTATAATGTAACTGCGCGATAAAATATTATTACAGCTTCGGGTCTTATTCATTAGGCATAAATTATTTAATATTATAATTCCTAATGTACGTAAGCTATCAATAAGTACCATTGACAATCATATCACAGCGTATAATACTTATACGGCTATGATACGAGCTTGTTACAAGTTTACAGCATTATAATATTATGTAGTGCTCGTCACTGTACTATGTAAGCCTTTTGTTACGCGATTGTCTTTGAGCTTACATAACATCACTTCCGCTTTGTAAAATGTTATATCACATAAAATCCAGTAGATCCTCATAATATCATGTTTTCTTCCGGCATGATATCAAACGATATAAGGATATAACACGTTATTATAGTTTAAAATTACCAAACGAGTACATACGCCGGTGCGATTTTTCACAATCCCATGCAATTACGCCACAAAATGGTTTATAAACCATATAGTATTGTAGCTGTTATATTATGTACAATAAATATCGATTATTTAAATGATACAATTTTTATAATATACCGGCCAAGAAGATTTAAAATTCATATTTATTAATATGCCTAAGTTACTATTATTTATTCAAAAGTATATTAATAAAAGTGGTTTCAAGAGACTACTTCAACATTTGAAATTTTTTAACTATCCAGTGATTACGAATTTCTCAATTGTAAGAAAACATGTCGTTGAAACACAACGAAGAGTTCAAATATGCGTTAAGAGATATCGCGAACAATTCTTTCAAATTAGAAAACGAATTTGGTAATTATTTCATGATTTGATAGGAAATTATTAATTACTGCTGCACCTATGGTTATCATAGCGCATACTAATCAGCATTTTACCGACATTTTTAGACAGAGTCCGTTGTACCGAATGGGTCCACAAGCTGGTAATGTTAGCGGACGATTCGTTAGAAAATATTAAAATTCGCAACGATTATGCTCAATACTTACGTATCATGATCAGAGCTGGCGTTCTGCATGGAATTTTCTCCGAAATGCCGCCGACTATATTGATGCCATTTCCTGAAGCTATGGTAAGACAAAACAATTTATCATATTAAAGTTTAACATTGTTCAATAATTGTTCGGTTACTCAAACATTTTAACTTTTCATTGAGACTTCATTATGGAGAATATAATAGCGTTGAAAAAAAAAATGTTAATATTTTAAATTTTAGTATAAATTAAAATGTTTTTTCCGTTGCAGGGAAAGTTAGTAGCGTCAAAAGTAAAGTCTTTACCACCCATGGGACCAATTAATGTGTATATGAAGCATTGGTCTCCGGATGGAAGAGCTTATGTGGCTATAAAGCCGATACCGGGAAAAGGGGTTTTGACCTACCTATCGGTCACTCCACAACCCGATGAACCTCGTCAATAATAATTGAGTATTAATAAAAATACATTTTAGTCGATTTGAAAGTATTGTTTTCATTTTTTTAACAACTGATTTAAGTGGAATTTTAGTTTTCTAATTTCAGCTATCTTATGCGACAAAAAAATAAAGTATAATTTGAAATTGATAATCGTGCTGAACTCGACGAGCTTAATTAAATGTATATAAGTTTCACTTACATGGAATAATTTAATCCTTAAATATTTGTTATTAATTGTTGTTCCCTGTATTTAAAATTTAAACAGCTATAGTATAAAAATCTGGGAAAATCCTGAGACCTAGGTTTCGATTATACTAATTTAATCCTAACTAATTAATAACTATAATTTATTATGATATAATGTGTAAAATACTTAAGCTAGTATCAATCAATCAATGACAATTTTGAGACTTCGATACTATATACGTGAAATCTATAGGATTTTCATACGATATATGATCTTCAATCTATTCTACATAATGTTATAGACAAAGGTTTTAAAATTGATATTAATATTAATTAAGAATAACATATAATTATTTTTATTAGTTACATGTTTCGCAATAACAACTAATAAGTAGATAATAAGTAGGTTATGAGTAATAATACCTAATAGGAATAGCTAGTAGAAGGAATTTAACAAATTATCAAATAAGAATATGACATATTACTTTCCGACTCAGGGACTGGAACCGAACCGGAAAGAACCGGTTCTAGAACCCTTAAGCCCTAAAAATATTTGGAACTACCAGAACCTTACCTAAACCAAAACAAAATTAGATCCCTATAATCTTAAACCTTATTTTGTAACCCGAACCGGAACTGTAACCGATCAATGAAATACTCGTGTACTGGTAACCAGAACCGGAAATGCAAAAATCAAAAGGTACCTTAAAATACCGGTCCCTGCTCGCCGTACCTATGTTATGTACATACAGTATACACCAGTGGTGGGTAAACTTTTTTAATGGTGGGGCCACAAAGTTTAAGAAATTCTAGAGGAGGGCCAGAATTATAGAAAAAATGCATTTTGTGTTAAAGCTTTGAATCATGATATTATAAAAACATTACAGCATTACGCACAAATGTTACAAATTACCTTTTACCTTAAATAATAATTAATTTAAAAACTATAGTTAAACTTATACACATAAGTACATCATACATATTATTATACGAAAACTACGTCAAGGACGCACCAAACCGAGATCCGGGAAATATATTAATATGAACAAAAATATAAATTATATACCTATTATCAATCTATGATAAATTATCATAGTATCTACTATCTAGTTCTAGTATCTACCTAAACCAAGCTGTGAGGGTACGACCGCGCACAATCCGCGCCAATCCATTTATATATTTAAATTTATTTTCTTCGTTCATTTTCAGAATAATTCGGGAATTTTTTTATACTATAATTTTATACTATACAGGGCATATACTATCCATGTCGATGGACCCTCGGCGGGCCGGATTACATACTTTCGCGGGCCGTACTTTGCCCATCACTGGTATACACAGTACACCCATTATGAAATTACGTCACGATCGACACCTGGGGCCATACGTAAACTGCGCCCAAATGACCTTTTTTTTTGTAAACTGCGCCCGAATTATTATCTTAGTTGAAAAGGTATAGTGTAAACTGCGCCCGAAATGTTATCTATGTTAAAAAGATGTAATGTAAACTGCGCCCGACTTATTAACTTATTAAATTTTCACTTATTAAAGTCTCTATGTTTGACGATTGTGTACTTTTTCAAGTATATCACAGACATTTTATTTTCGTCAAGAAATACCATCACGTTATCGAATATCTATATTGCAGTAATACGACAATTGATGGTTATCACTACTTCCGGCGGCGATTGTAAACTGCTAGAACCGAACCTATTCTAGTATCGTATTCATTTTAATGAGTAAAGTCACGATGGCCGAACAATTCATGTCGCAGCGCGAAAAATGTTTGAAAATTATTTCTAATTTTAAGTTTCGTAAAATTAATCGGCCTCTAAGTTTGGGTGAGGTTAAGTGGCGATGTACGGTCATAACTTGTAGAGCATTTTTAAAAACGATAGGTGATGACGACAGAATCACTGAACAAAGTTTAAACCATAACCACGAATCATTAAGTGATCAAAACCTTCAAAAACAATTCGTGACTGGTATCGTAAAACGCAAGGCGACTGAAGATATATGCACTAAACCTAGTAAAATATTTTGTAATGGTATTAAAAATATACCAACGGAACAGTTACAAGTAAGTGATGTACGTAATATTAAAAGAAACATATATAATGCTAGAAGAAAGATATTGCCTCCATTCCCTAAATCAATATTGAAGAAATTAAATTACTTCTTGATGAACGCGGTGTTCAAACAAATACAGATGAATTATTTTTATTAATAAACAACAAGGAGTTGAAACATATTGTTTTCAGTTGCAATTCTAATTTAAAAGCTCTTGCACTATCAAAAAGGTTGTACATGGATTGTACATTTTCATACTGCCCTAAATACTTCACACAAATGTTTACAATACATGGTTTTATCAACGGCTATTACATACCACTCGCCATATGTTTACTCTCCGATAAAAGTACAATATCATATACTGATTGCTTAAAATCTATTTGTGAATATATTTTCCAAAATAATATTATCATATCACCATCCGATGTTGTAATAGATTTCGAAAAAGCTATTCATTTAGCATGTAATACTGTTTGGCCTCAGATAAAGATACACGGATGTCGCTTTCATTTAGCACAGTCTTGGAATAGAAGTATCCAACAAAATGGTTTAAGTAATGACTATAAAGATAAAAATAGTGATATTATAAGGTGGTTAGTGCATTGTTACGGTTTACCATTTCTAAGTCCAGAAAGTGTATCTGAGTATTTTGTCAATAATTTAATGAAATCAAAGCCTGACGACGAAAGAGTGACACGATTTGCGGATTATTTGGTAGACGTATAAGTGAAGAAGCTCAGTATCCACCTGAAGTATGGGCTCACGCATCAGCAGAGCCAACTTTAACCACAAATACATATTTATAATTATTTTAATTTTTAATTATTCAAATTATATGGCTGTAACGAATTAAGTATTTTACCTGTAATTTTACCCGGGCGCAGTTTACATGTCACCATTTTACTCTTGATAAAAACTCGGGCGCAGTTTACACGTGTGATTTTGTGTTTACCTGTATTTTGGGCGCAGTTTACAATCGCCGGGTGCTGGCGGTAACTATTTCACAATGAACCAACGAAAATCGTTGTTCACGGACCGTGTGCAACGATGGGACCATATCCGAATATGATGATACTATACGGGATTCGGACAAAAATAACGTTCGTATTACCGTTGATCTCGCCGTGTACCGGATGCGCACACAGAACCAACGGCGCCTATTTATCGTTATTAATTGAATACGATCGGTAGACGACGGGAAGCTGTGCGCGAGTTCCGAGGTCTCCCCCGACGCCGAGACCCGTGTGCACGGTACCGTAATACACGCCTGCACGCGTTACCCCGCGATGCCCGGGAAATAACATCCCCGCCCCGCCCGTCGTGTGTACAGTGCACGAATATAAATACATTCGGCCGCGTAACATGGGGTCGCGTGTCTCCCGTCGTTTTATCGAACACTTCACGCTTCATTAGACGCGCGCGCTGACGTCCGTGTACAGCACGTCGCGTACGTGTAATTACGCGCGAGTGCGCTCACAATGACCGCGTAATTAATAGGAATATTTTCTGTCCATTTGGCCCGCGCGCCCGTGACGTGACGCGCACACGTCGTCCGCGGGTCCCGCGGGAAATTTATGTCCGCATAATACACGCATTAGCGTACGTGCGCGCGCGGGGGCGTATTCCGAAAACTCCGTCCGTCTGCTTCGTGTGAACACACTACGGAACCGAAACGGATTCATTTCGTTCTCGAGTCCGGACCGACTCTACGTTCCGACTGCGCCGCCTACCCCGTAGTGTCAGCGGTGGCTACAAACACCCACAAACCCCAATGGCGGCCTGACATTTTCCAGGAAAAAAAACTGCACCGTGATGCCTGGTGGTGTCCGGCGGAAAACAATGCTTTTAAGGGGATCGCAAGCTGTGATCTTCTTTCTCTTACCATAAGGATTTAGACGTTTTCTATTTCCAACGTACGGGGACCGATCGATCTATGAACGCGATAGGGATTTTGAAAAATCATTTGGATTCGTCGTAATGTCTTCGTCAAATAAACTTTCCCACGTTTTTTAAACTGTGTTCTAATAATGACCAAAGAATTGAACTTTGAATTGACAAATTCAAATCGTTTTCAAAATCCTCATCCCATTAATTGAACAATCGGTACGTTGGAAATAGAAAACAACTAAATCTTTATGTTGCACGTGTCATAGAAAATCATGCAATTAAGACGCAATCTCGGGAAATAGTAAGAATTTATTAACATGTACAAAAATAAACTGGCGACTGTTATCGAATAACAAAATATTATATGGTATAGATGTTTGCATTTCGAGTGTGAATACTGAATAGTTGTTTTTTAAATTTCTATTAACCTTTTGACATGCCCCCCCCTCTATTTTAGTTCATAGAGCCGTCCCTGCGTGATTTGCAAAAGTTTTAAAAATAGTTGTACCCACATATTTTCTCAATAACTGTGCGCTTTCGACATCAGCGCACTTACAACGTTTCGTTGAAATCTATGTCAACTCGAAACCGTTCAAAACAGTATTATGTTATACGAGATACGGCTGTGTATTGTTCGTTATACGCTCGTCACTTCCATTACAAACTCCATTCTAAATTTCCCTTTTTACTACTTTCGATGGCAGATAATTGATTTGATGAAGTTTGGCGACACTGAAGTCTGAACACGAATGCGAAAAACATACATTGAAGGTAGGACGGAATTCTATAGCGTTTATTCCTATCGACAAATAACTAAGCACATGGCGGCGTATACTTACCCGGCTCATATTAATTTAATATCATGACTAAAGTACTAAATATATATGTAAGATCACATCTTTGGTGATGTGTACTCCCTTCACTCCCTTCCCGTCTATAATTCTCTTCTCCGTATCCTATTGGTCGATTATTTCATATCACATTACAATTTATATTATCATTTTTATCGGCTATAGCCGTGGGACATGACTACATGAGCCTGTACTTCGTGTCCGATGAAATATTTTTCCATTATGTGGACTGTGGATGATTGTGTCGAGTGTTTCGACTTTTCGGTTATTTTGATTGTATGCATTGGATTTAGATCCTAAGTTAAACAACAAATTCCTTAGATTAAATCATGGAATCACTCGTATTTTCCCGCCAAATTCGGTAACTATCACGACGAATGAAATTACGAGAACAACGGGTACGTGTAATGCACTAGCTCGGACGAGAACGCGTACTATTGTGATCACTGATCAATGATCTTTCTATTAAATCATTTTTAATATAATATAGTCTCGTAAAAAATAATCTATTACACATAAATCATAATGAAACTCTTATGAAAACCCAAATAAAATTTAATACAAATTGTATTAAACATGTTTCAATATACTGTTCAATGCTCGTCTTCTAACTCGTTTAGTGACTCTTAACCAGTTAATAACTATTAGGACTAGGGACTTATAAACAGTTAACCATATGACCTAACCATATGAGACATAGCTAAGTAGTTAAGACATTTTTATCATAATACTAAGAGATAAAAGCTAGTTTTTTTTTATTTTGTATATTTCGCATATTTAGCTCTTTTTAGTTTTTTCCTTTATCCCTATAAATAAATATTTTGCTTTATGTATATTTTAAATAGATATATTTTACTATGTATAATATGATTTTTCTATAATTCGGAAAAAAATCGATTAAAACTATTATAAAATTAATAGTAAAAATAATGATTAACTAATTATTAAATCTCTATTCAATTTTAGTAATTGTTTTTTTTTATTTTGTTTGAAGTCCTGGACCCTAATAATTATGCACACATTCGAGTATACGTATTTTATTCTTTTGCATGGTACGGCTTCGCCATTTTCGCATTCAATCGAATTCGCGATCACGTTTTTACGGATATATTAATCGAGACCGTGTAGGATACTAGGAATAAGGATATATTATGTACATTTTCACTGATTGTGTATAGTGTATACATTATATCATTATGTAGGTCGTGTACTGCAGTGAATACAGGCGAACTGCGGTAGTGCGTGCTATCAATATTTTCGCGTCCAATATTTTGACGTTTATTCCGTGTTCCAAAAGTGCCCGGTGGTCTGCTTCCATCCGGAAGTTATGATAATCACTCTCATTTCAGTGATAATGATATGACGCTTCCGTGCGGGTTTTCCCCCACGAAATCGATCGAGTTCTATGTATACGTCTACAGTCGTCCGAATACTTATTCAACTCATTAATGTTCACCGATTTCGTTTCTTATATGGTTATATATGTATTTAATTATTATTGAATATTTATATAAATATAGAATTTATTAAAACTGATCAAATTTTCAATAAAATAAATATACATACCAATAAATAAAACAATATACATGTATTATTGTTTTCAAACATAATGTATATTATGCTCTAAATTCTATTGTTTGATCATTTTAATTTAATTCATTTTTGTTTATTTTTTCTTATTTTTTTTTCTTTTTCATTATATAGTTATCTGTTAAATTTATATCATCATTGTCAATTATTACTGTACTTATATTTTTTTTCTACTACTAAAGGGTAATACCCATTTATATACAAATAAATAAATAAATAAATAACTATCGCTTCGAGTGTAATAGAAAGAGTGTCAAAGCATAGATCGGTTTCAATTAAAAAAATCATCATTAGATATAAAAAGCGCACTCCCTTTGGTTTTTAATTTTACATATTACAATATGGGTTTTCAAACGATTTATTCATAATTATAAGACTGTAATTATTTTTTTTGTTGAAATTATCAAAAAAACACAAATTATTATAACAATAATGTTAATAGTAAATAGTAATTAAATAGTAATTACCAACGTAGATTTTAAATTTCATATTTTATACACAGCAAGCCAAACAACTAAAAAAGAACTGTGGCTTTGAAAAAAATATATACTTTGTGTACGGTAAGTGGTTGACTTAATTTGTGAGTGAGTCTGGTAGGAAATTTGTATGTTTACTTTAAGAGACTTGCTATAGAGCCGGCGAAAAACTTAAAAACAATTAAAAAATCACAACGCGTAAAATAAAACTAAAACGAATTCAACTGCGTGGAGAGGTGATAAAAGAAAACTTACGGCAAACGAGATGTGACCAGAAGAAATTAATTTTTTAAGTTTGAAATATCGTTTATTAAAATGTTTCCCAACTGTACAAATATGGGACAATACACGGCTGTACATTTCAACCGCAAATATTACACTTGTAATTATTGTATTATCTTGGTTAACAACAAATATTTAATGCTTGTGTAATGTATATATTATATATAGGCATAGCATATAACTATAGTACGATAATAGTTTCCACTTTCCTATGCAAAAATAGTTGTCCAACTGCACAAAATTACTCAAATATTTAGTTTGGTAATTATTATGACGTTATGCTTTTTATGTAAAGTGATAAAAATAACGTACCTTACGTTTTATAACGCGCTTAACGGTTTAAAAACGTTTCGAGCCCAAAGGTTCGGCTGTTTAATAGTTTGATTTAATCTGACGTAATTTCGAATTTACTTCCACGTTTATCGACTGGAAGAACTATGTCAGCGCGAACAATGGTTTGTTATTTTATTTTCGTGCTGATTCGATTACGTGTAAGCAAATTGAAGGTCGATTTGACTAACGTTCAATATGTTATTGGATTTATTTGGCATTTCAATTCTAACCATTGATATGTAAATAAGCATAAATAACGGACTTACTGGACGGTAAAAAATTTGACTTCTCGTTTGAAAACAAAAAAAAATAAAATAAAATAAATAAAGCGTAGAATCCCTTGGCAATTGTGTAGGGTGACATAATGGCCCCTCGGTTCTTACTCTATATATACACATACGCAACACACATGCACACATACGCAATATATCTAGTGTGTTTCCATGTTTTTATTTCAGAAGTGATTCAAACTTTCGATTAACAACATATTATCGACGATCATCAATAAATCTATACGTAAGTATGTAATATACTTACACTGTACATTATGTAAATGTTATGTGCTGTATAAGACTACAAAGTTGATTGATTCATAAAATATGAAAATTAAATTATTCAGCCTTCACTGCTTCAAAGCCACCGGAAATATTGATTTTGTAATGTCATACTTATTTGAAAATTACTTTTTATAAATAATATTAAATAATTATATTATCTATACATAATAAGATAAATATTGCTACGAGTATAAAGATGATTTTGAACCTTTGTCGAGAAAAAAAGTCTGTTGGAAGAATAAAAATCTCTAATTGTGAATATAATGTAATATGGTCAAAATAACACATTTGTTGGAAATAAATAGCACAAATATATTTGAATGTTTCGATCGGTTTTTTTCTCGACTGCAGCTTTCAACGAGTTTGTACGTGGAAAGAATGAACAAGAGTTTTAGGGAATTGATTGTATAGCGTGTACCAGACGTACCTATCTCGCGAGATACACGACAGCTTATACATTTTCAGTAACTTTATCTCGAGATAGTTAAAGTTACTGAAAATGTATAAGCTCGCATCGATATTGAATTAATACTTTTTAGATCGGTACAGGGAGGTACTTTCCGTATAATATAGTTCCCCTAAACCGAAGACCTAGTTACGCTTATGACTGTTAAGCTAATTTATAATTAGGGACACCCGACGTCGTTCGGTTCACCGACTCTGGTGCCGCGATAAAGCATGCACCAGCGCATACGTTGGTAGGTTTTTATCCGAGACCCAGTTTCGTTAAATCCTGCACGAGAAGTATGATGAATATGAAATTGCGCACATCCTATGTAATAATAGGGTTTAAATTACTGTTTAATGAGTGCACATTTTATACTGATTCGTATGTGTAAAAATAAATAATATTCATCAGCAGTTCAATCGACCGTGTTTATGCGCTAATACATCTAAAATGATATTGATATTATGTTTATCTTTCAGGAACGAAAAATTATATTTATTGAAGACAATTCGGTGTATTCAATCATACCTGCAATTATTACAACATTTTTACTATAACATTGTGTGTACCGAAATACTTAAAATTTTAGTTTTTCTACGATAACCTCTTACGTTTAGTCGGAGGGACGTGCAACGCTTTAAAACTGGATAACTTCGATTTTTTCGCGGTGAAAATGGACGAGATTTTTCAGAAATTCGAACCGGCGACGACTCCGGTGGCGCGATGACGGTAGTATAGTTTTTGTGCTATGATAAATCGTGTACGGAAGTATTGTTTGGCGAATTCACGTTGTTTTTTAGTGCCAAAGGGTGGAAAGGGTGAGCACCACTTGGACCGGAAAAGGGGGTACACAGAGTATACAGTATATAGTTATGACTTAGTTTTAGTATTGCATTCCACTGCGCGAAGGGGAATTTTATTGACCGTGCAAACGAAAAGCTCGTATTCTCGGAGTGACTGGTAAATTGATATTTCATTTCGAGTTCACACTGTGTATAACATACACAAACGGATGGGCTATTGGTGTGTATATAATAATATTTTAAAACACTGCAGTCGTACGTGACGCTTTTTAATGGTCAATACAAGCGATGACCAGTTAACCTATGGTATGTTGAATCTAATTTTTTTCTTACTACGTTGCGAGCGTGTTTTATTTTGAATGCATAAAAGTTTCGATTTTATAAATAAACTTTGTCCATAACTACAATTCGTATGACATTAGTTCTCGGAATTAAATCTTATCGGTTTCCGTAGACCAAGTTAAAAGTCATATGTATCAAACACGACTACAATAGTATATAAATAATATGGCTATGACTGTCGCCAAAAATTATATAAAATAGCCTTACAACTGGTCAATTGTGTAAGAGTTTTGGCTGCTCCGTCACTGTCCACCAATTTTTTTTATTAAACCGGAAAATTGTGGTCATAAAACAAAAATATTAAGTACTTTAACTTTTATAATTTGTTAATCTGTAAAGATATGATAACTCCGAAAATGTTTACAAATACAAATAATATAAGCTTTTAAAATCGCAGGTAACACGTTGACAACGACAAAGTCTTTAGAATGTTACATTTATTTCGTACCCTAAAAAAAGCATTTCACAACTAAAGTTGCATTTTAATACATTTTACCTTAACTGCTAATTTCATAGCATATTACATTATACGAAAAAATTTCAAAAATATAAAAGATTAACGGCTGATTTCGATTCCTGATGTTTTTAGAACAATGCCATATTTTTCTCATATTGTCGAAAAGTATTTATCTGAGGCAATATCGCGTAACGGTTTTCATATGAATGAAATCAATGTGGTACAATAGCATTTTGTTAACAAGTCTTGGAGTACCATGGCAGTTTTATCGTATGAAACAAGTAAAAACAAGTATTTATCACTCCATCCACATTGTATACGGTTTAATAGATACTCTATTTACATGTATAAAAGGTAGGCACATTGAATTTTCTATAATTTTACTATAATGTTTCAATGCTTGTCTCGTTACTATACATCCCAATTAAAATCACAACTTTTTGTAATATGTTATTCATTTCAATACATTTACACTCGACTCCAGTTAAATTTATAACTGTTTTTGAATACGAACATTCAAACGTGTAATATTCGTGAGAAGTGCGAGTTTAATTTAATATTCGTCCCCCCCCCATCACCACAGACTAAGTCAGATACGCCACTGAAAAACTATATATTTATATATATACAGAGTGTCCCACTAGGATTTACACAGAGCAATATTTCCCGTGTTAATAGTGTAATTAATAACAAAGGTTATGTTTTTGACAATAGTTTCGTAAAATTTAACTCGTTATTTTATAATTTTTGTGAAATTTCGGCATAGCCTTTTTATAGGACTTTTTTTCTGAAAATGTTGATGGTTATACTTTCAATTTTCATTAACTTCTCAATTTTAAATAATAGTACCATTATCAGCAAATTTTATCGGAATAATGACGAGCTGGTAATAATTTACATTATTTCTTTGTAAAGTAAAAAAAAATTGTAAAAACCATGAATCCAAAGAAATCTGAAAATTTCGGCTGTTAAATTTTCAGAAATAGAAGTCCTATAAAATGACTATCTTCAAATTTCACAAAAATTAAAAGATTAAAATAAAATTTTTCAGCTTCTTTTGCATTACATTTATATTTACCGAACTGGTGTTGATAAAATTGCCTTTTCATAAGGAAAAAACCGAATTCGATTATCTCTATTAACACGGGAGATATCGCGCCGCGTAAATCCCGGTGGGACACACTGCGGTACAGGTTGACGTACACAATAATACGCTGTGAGACTGCGGCGTGTGCGCGTGTAACGTCGATGTATGTATATAGGTTTCGACGATGAAACGGGGCACCGGATTAAAATATACTTCTGACGGATGGAAAATTAAATATTTGGATTCGACGGACACTTGAGCGCGGAAACAGTCATCCGTGGACAAACACGTGGCTTGTGTGCACCGGACAAACACGTAGGGGTCACAAATTGCAGTAAACAGTTCGGAACGGGAGCGAAGGGCCTACACACGGTGGAACCTGATGCTTTAAACGCCGCGCGAACTGTACACACAAACAGCACGGCTCGGACGTGTACAGACGGCGACGCGAGGGACGCGTGGCTTAGGGGTTGTCCTCTAATAAATTGGAAAAACGAGACACTATTATGTGTATAATGTTTAACCGAAAACGTTAATGGGACATTGGAAAATATAAAATTACAAACGTTTCCCCCGCATGTGTGTGTGTGTGTGTGTATGTGTACGTTCGATATTATATTATATTATGTTACCGCAGCGGCAGCATCGTGCATTAATACGACCCCTGAGTCGGAGGGCTCAACGGCTGACAAGCGCCCGGGTCGTACGGAGCTTTACAGCGCTTCGTGTGCCCGCGAATCGTTCAAACGTATCGCGTAATTCGATTAACGTCATAAAACACTGCATGTTGGAGCATATTTTATGCACTATTATGAATATATATTTATTTTATAGACGGTAATTTAGTGATGTGATATAAATTCGGGAAACTCAGAAAATTCAAAAATATCCGGATTCCGGATTTCAGGCTACAAAATCCTAATTTTGTATCTTTTGACATTATAATTGAGTTTATACTGTTGAACCTACATGTTGTTACGGTTTGGATATTTTGTCGATTGAATTAGTTGATCCAAAATAAAATCTTAACTGTTACTATATAGTTTTTAATTCGTAGAAGCTTTAAATATGTGAAATATAATAATTTAATTAAAAATCCATGTAGATATTATTATTTTATAACAAGTAATTGAAGTAGTGTTGTTTGGACACCCCCTTCCATCAAGCCGTCCAGTTTTGTAAATATATTAACCATATTACTTATTGTATAATATAATACAGATTGTATATATTTTTCTTATTAAAATAAAACTTTAAAAAAAAAAAAACAAGTAATTATGTAAAAAAGAATTATAATTCAATGTTTTAAATCCCAAAGCCGGGCTTGGATCAAGTTTTGGATCTTAGAATCCTGAATCCGGATTTACAATAAGATCCAGCTTTCGAATTTCCGAATCAGAAAATCCGGAATTTCCAACTTTGGCAAATACGGATTTCTCCCATCAATTGTAACACTGCAGCATAGCGTTCAACGGGGAAGCAGTATAATTTATTACGACGAGATTAATTTCAATTGGATTATCGCGAGGTCACGTCGGATAGAACAACGTTGTTTGTGTACAATGGGATCTCGGGTAAAAAAAAAAACGAATTTATTATTTCGCAATACGGTACGCGCACTACGAGTTATCGCGTTTGTTTCACACAATATTGATAAAAACGGCTTCGCTTCAAATGCGTTTCCGCGTTTATAATATTATAATCTATACGACTCGGCGGTGATAAGAAACGCGCGCGTACGATATCTTCATTAGAATAATCGAGTTGTAACCGCGGGGTGGTGCGGACACATTTATATCGCGTTCGGGAAAGAAACGGCGGTGGCAAACATAAAATATATATATATGAAATGTTACATAAAAAAGAAAAAGAAAAAAAGTAAAAGGAAGGTTTAAGGATATTTTCGGGGCAATTGGAAAAAAAAAATCCGAGTGTTTGTCCACTGATAGCTATAATAACGTTGTAGTGCGCGCCCAGAGCGAAAACGTCGTGGCGATATGTTAAAACCGTGTTATCTGCACGACGTTTCTCTGACGGTTTAAATCGGATTAAAAAAAAAAAAAAGAAAAAGAAGAAATAATAATAACCACCCTTTGAGCGTCTCCCGCCCGCGACATCCGACGACTGCTGCTGCAGCACCAGTTATATTTATCAGTTAATAGTATGCAAAACATTCGCGTCAAAATCGGTCCCCGGCGATGTATATACACGCGCAGCAGAAGGGTGCACGGTCCGGCGGGCGGCAGCGGTGGCGTTAACGGTTATTAAATTCGAAACCAAATACAGCGGTGGGGGTGGTGACGACTACCGTGATTATGCACACATACACACACGCGCGCGCGCGCGAGAGAGAGAGGAGACGTCACCACCGTATATTATACAGTCGTCGGGGGGATTATATTATTATTATTATAATCGTAATGAAATCATGAGACGAGCAATATGGTTTCTGGAATTGATGGACTCTGCGCGATACACGGGTATTAAAAAAAAAAAAAAAAACCCCAGAGAGAGGAGCCACACCGCAATATATATATATACATACGCGTGCGCGAGGGAGCGACGGAACAAGGGTAGTAGCTACTAGCAAGGGTAGTAGCCGCGTCGACGTCGTCGTCGTCGTTCGGGTGTTATGCCAACATAATATTTCCCTCGGTGGCGGTGTACGACGACTTACACGCGTACTTTTTATTCAGACGAGGGTCGAGGAGGGGTGGAAGCGGTAGGTACTTTAAAGAGTAGAAAAAAAAAAAAATATAAATTTAAAACGTTCCCCTGGGCCGCGCGCACGCATATATACGACCGCTTCGGTGACGACTATACTACCACCCCTCGCGTCGAAAGACTCGCCCCGTTCTTGGCGTGGGGGGGGGGGGTTGCGTGCACGTGGCTTTTACTCTGTCGCTTTTTACCCGTCGCCGAGGGCGGGTGACACGTACGCGGCGGCCAACATTAATCTTGTACACGGCACCATACTATACTACCGCTGCAGTCGTCGTCCACCGCTTTCGCTCTGTTGACGCGCGCAGCCAAACCGCCATCGACGCCACCGTCGCACCCCTTCGATTATCAGGGACCACTGACGTCTCGCCCCCGTCTCTTCTTGTCGCCAAATCATTCGCGGCGCACTTCGTACAATCGGGAGAGCGTTTTTTTTTTTCAAATTTAAATATAATTTCGTACGTCCTCGTGCATTCGACATACATCGGCGGTTCTTTGCGGCCCACGGTCCCTGTAAAAATGATCTTTGAAGCCACAAACCTCCGAGTTTAAATGTTGTGTGCAAAAAAAAAAAATGCGTTCACAAATCTTTCCATATACTTTAATCATACAATCGCGCATGACGATGTTATATTGTTATTCATGTGTTTAAGAAGACGATTGGCATCGTGCAGACCTCAGGGGACCGTGGACCACGGGTTAAGAACCATTGCGCTTTACATCACTATCCGTACTACTATTCGCCCTGCTACTACTCAGCATAACGGTGGCTCGCTCGAGAGTTCAATTTCGTTTTAATGTAATTCCCGTGGCACGACCCACACGGTACACATGTTTATCATATTCGACGTCGATCTTTAGCTCTTTCGGATCCTGTGGCCGAACCCTAAAACAGTATTTATACGAACACGAATTTCGTATGAATCATCCGAAGAGTTCTGATTCGGACGAATAGCGCCACGGGCCTTCCAACTTTGATATAAAACACTCCATATGACTCTACGTTTTAATTCATAAGCATATATAGGTCTTTGTGAGAGAATTTATATTTATTTGCAATCAAATTTTATTTCTCTCGAGGTTATGTATTACGTGAAATACAAATTGGTATTGAACAACTTTCGGACTTCTTGAAAAACGCTAGCGTCTTTGATGTGACAGTCTTAAAATGACAAAAGTTTCGAGGCGAGTACGCTTCGGGTTTCTAGAAAACGTTCGCTGCTTATAATTCAGTTGAAAGTTGTATAGGTATACCATGATTTAAAACAAAATCGGACTTGTTAATTTATAACAGTCTTAGGTAAAAGTTTTTACAAAGTTGAAAATCATGTTTGATAAATGATCTCTAGTTGAATAATTGTTGGGTGCTGTTTTGACGGAGTACGAACTTTATTTTTGTTCTTTGCCAATATAACTTATAGAACGAGTTTGGATTTGAAAATCAGTTTCTTTTTTATTCATATTTATCTTGGATTTTTATGGCTTTGTGAAATGCATACATTTCTCTACCGGTCGAATTTGGCCACATGAATGTGTATTTCGTTATTTATTGAAATCTTTATTGTAATATTCTATAATATATTATACTATTTATTTTGGCATAAACGTGGAAGGACGCAGTGTTGACATTGAGGCCAATAATGCCAATTGCTATGCTTCACGATTATTTAAGCTTTATCCATTGCTTATATTGTTATCTGAGAACTATGTCGCTTAGCTGTTTAAAATGACTGGCCTAAAGAATTATAAAAATCAAATTCGATACCAGATCCTATCTTAAGATACGTGAGAATATACGACTGTTGGGCGCTTTTTCAACCTAAGATCGGTAATATTATAAAAATCAACATTTTAAACGTGAATAAATAGTTTCTAGGTCGCCAAAAAGTGAAAAAATGTATACATCCTTCCCAGAGCCTAGATCTGTAATGACCCTTAAGAATTAGATTTTCGATAAATCCTTTCTAAGCGCACCGATACGAAGTTATAATAGTACATTCCCTCAAAATTTCAAATGGATCATTGTGGTAGTCTTGACGGTAGGCTAGTCAGTCATTGATTAAGTGGTATTTATATATAGATATATCATAATTACTGGATAATAAAAAATAACTTAACTTCAACCGTTTAATTTGTTAATGTCCATTAATTTTATTTACTATTTTAACGTATATTAAACATCAATATTGGCCGTTCTGATTTCATAACTTCCGTTTAAATATGAACACAATATAATATTCTATACTCACATAAGACACAAACGTTGTTTGTAATATTATTGTACCTGGGTAGGCAATAATGTTGCTGTTGCTGCAATGGTTGTTCAGCGGAACACCAGATAGCGCCGTTCTGTTCGAAAAAATGCAATGATGACCTACTGCCTCAGTAATATTGTGCCCGCGATGCATTGTTACGACGGTTGTTAAAGATTCCCGTCGTTCGTAAATACTCGTGTTTACGGATAATGAACACGATCGTTTTGTCGTCGGTTTCACTCAATTACCATTGTAGTTGGGTGCTATGTAATATAGGAAATGTTGCTATCTACGGTGCCATTCTTTTTTTCGCGCGAACATATTATTTATTATTCGCAGGCAGTGGCAAAGGCTTCTATGCGATGCAATTGTCTCCGGTATCATTGGGGGCGGGTGGATCGTGGGTGTGTAAGCATTAACTTCCCAAGTTAAATTCTAAAACTCTTTTTAGCACAAAAATATACGCATAACCATCGATTATAGGATTTACTAGTTTCAGTATATTATATCGTACAATTATTGTAGTAATCTATACTGTGTGTTCTGAATTTCAAAGAAAAAAATACTTGGCCGGGTATTTGGTCGGTAGGTGGGTGGTAGGTGGATCAATGTCAATTTAAAGTTAACCGCGCCACCGTTGTGTGAATACAGTTACATTGATATTATTATTACTGATTACGCGACACGCTTGTATATTTGAAGTTAATAAGACAAATTTGATAAATATTCACGTACATGAATATTTTTTATATAATGCGACCTGGAACGTATATCCCCGGATGCGTATAAGTCAAAGTGTAAAACATGAATTCTGTACAGATAATACTTCTACTCCACCGCTTTCGAAATTATCTACTGCCAATAAACAATTAAGTCATAACATACTGTAAACTCGAAACAATACCATCGAACGGAAACTGATCAAACAATCAGTCCATAATCCTGTATATAATTAAATATTTTCCTGCAATAATACGGTACATTACAAATGTGTAATCTGCATTAATCGCACTTGAATATCGATTACAATTCATTTGAATTATTCGTAACTCGAAATGTATCTACCACGTACAATAAGTAGCGCGTAATTAGTGACGATAATACGAGTTTTGATAATCCTGATAATACGTTTCACTTCCCCGCCGGTTTAAAAATGACGACGGTCGCGGAAACGCGCAGCACGAATTTCAAATCGTATTATTGATTTGAATGGAGAAATAGAAAAGTATTTTTTCCGAAGATTAACCCGTATTTTTGTGTCATTCTTTTATTTTCGATATCGACGACAAAAAAAAAAAAAACCCGAGTTTTTTCTCCGTTTCCCTCGACACCACGCACTGCGCCCGATAGGACTTTGTAGTCGAGTTCTTCGTATTCAGTTGTTTCGTTCGAGTGGAAATGGTATTTATTCGGTCTCTTCCCGCAGCTATATTGTTTTCGCGAAAAAGCTCGGCCGCGGGGCATGTCCACGTCGTCGCGAGGCACTGTGCTAATACAATAAACGCTACGCGTACCGACGTGGTGCGCGTTGCGCCAATCGAAGCTAAAAAATCGGTTGAACGTCGTGATAACAATACAATGTGTAATTCACACGCTTGTACTTAAAAAATAGAAATAGCGCGAACGACGAGGAACGCCGCCGCGGTGGTCCTTTGCAGCTGCCGAAAACTGCATCGACGAAAATTGTTTTCGCACTCTCCGCAGCGCACTGTGTTTCTCGATGTATAATAATATTATGTACGGTCTGTATGTGTGTGGGTACGGTACAAATATATATATATATATATTTATGTATGTATATGTGTGCGTGTATTATTTTTTCGGAATCTCTTTTTCGGGTAATCGAACGGGAAAAATGTGTTTTTGAAAAGAAATATGCTGCAGGGTTTATGTGTAATATATATTTATAAATATATATATATATATATATATATATATATATTATGTATATGTATGTATAAAATCATATCTCGGGCGCATTAGACAATGAAGAAACACCCCCGGTCGCGGCGGCGCTGAGTTGACGGCAGGACGCGCGGCTGCAAGGGGAGGGGTCTGTTGCAATGGCCGGAAATTCAAGTTCCGCGAGCGGCGGCGGCGGCGAGGGGGTTCGGCTCCGGTGCTGCCAAGGGCTACATCCGCTTCCGGCTCACCCGCATTCGGGACGGACTTGAACGGACGCGCGAGGGGAAACGGGTCGAGGAGAGCGGTGACGGGGTGACAGCGGAGGTGAGGTCGTATTCGCGGGGCGCGAGGAGGTCGAAGTGGCGGGCGTGTGGAGAGGAGGAGAGGGACCGTCATTAGACCGAGAGAACTGAGTAAAAGAGAAAGCAAAAAAATAAAATAAATAAAGAGAGAAGAAAAAGAGCGAAGAGAATTTTGCAGCAGCAGCTCAACAGGGTGGTATTGACGTTTCTTATATATTTTCATTTTGGTCCGCTCTCGCTGATTTAAAATATATACGCGTGTGCGTGTGCGTGTGTGTATGTATGTGTGTGTGTGTGTGTGTGTGTGTGTGTGTGTAATAATAATACGCCTAAGTAACGAACCCGGATAAGAGCCCTTAAAATATGTAGTCATTGAAAAAAAAAACCTCTTACATGTATATAATATATATATATATATTATATAATACCTATATACATACATTATTGAATTGCCTTTATATATAATTCATATATTATGTACATACGTGCACATAATTCATCGCAGAAAGAATAATATATTTCTTGCAAAAATGAACGTTATTTTAATTTTATACCACGTGCGTACACGTGCAGTTCGCTCTGCACTCATAAATGTGAGTAAAATAGAACGAATTTCTTTTGAATACCTTTCCATTCGGCGTATGTATATTCTACCTATATAAATACCAACCGAAGGTCAATTATCGACCGAAATTTATTTAGTTGCCATCAGCTGAGTTATAAAAAATATGATACGAAATATTTAAATAAGATTTATTTGTCATGTAACTAAACGGATAGAGCCTTGTTTCTTTTATTAGTTTTTAGTTGTTTTGAGTTAAATGATGTATATAATGCTTAGTTACAATCAGCATGTGTAGTCATCCGAATACTTTTGGCCCAACCAGGTTGTGTTGTCGAATACATGCCAAGCTTTTGGCAAGAAATAGCCGAAGACGGGAATGGTTGCTAAATACAATGAAAACACAACCAGTGTATCATAATATAGTAAATATTTTTTTTATTATTGGAATATATATATCGATGATAAATGTAAACCTACTAAAATATTCGCGTACCTACTTATAGTTTCGATGAGCCTAATTAGGAATCATTGGGTTTTCGTTGTTACAGAAGAATAAAAGTTACTTGTATCATCATGTATACTCTATGTAGGAAACCATTAGTGTATATTTGTGCAGTAAAAAAAGCAGACGTCTAGACTAAGAATAAATTGCATGTAATGTAATACGTTTTTTTTAATAATATATATGAATCGTTGATTAATTTGATGAGAATATTCTTCTTAATCGGAATAAAAAATTGTATAGTATAATACATAACGTACATAATATTATTATATTTTATACATAATAGACGGTATATACATGTATGTATCACATGGATCTGGTTATATTTTTTATTTATTTTTTTTTTTTACATGAAATCAGCTCAGTTTAAGAAATACGACCGTCTTGTATTGTTCCTTAGCCGCCGCTGTCGTTACGAATTTACTTGCTCCAAATCTCTCGAAAGCTAAAAAGAAAAAAACCTAAAATAAAATAATAAGTAAAAAAAAAAAAAAACACCGCATGATCCCTCTTCCTCTTGTGCGTTCGCCGTCGCTGCACAGGGTAACCCTCATAAAAGTCCCAACCTTCAATCTGTTGGGATCGCGTATAAAGGGCTTGTGAACTAATATGACGGAGGGCACGGCGGCGGTGGCATGGGGTATTAAACGTATATGATAATAATATATATATATAGTATTGGCGACGTGTACGCGTGTACGCGATAGGGTGGTTTGATACGGTTTTGAACGTTTCGCAATTCAAGGCGACATGAACTGCGCGCGCACGAACCGAGTTTTTGAACATTTGGATAGAAAATAACAGCGATATATAATGGTGTTGCGTACACAACGCGTATACGATTTTAATTGATTTTGTCCGTCGCTTCGAAACATCTTGCACTTTTTGTTTTCGTTCTGAGGTTTTTTTATTTTTTCGCACGTGCCATAATTTTTGACCGACATTATACAATAAACGCTTTTATACGTTGGACAATAATGATATCGCCCAGCCCGTCGTCGGCACCCATAATAATATAATAATAATAATATAAGTAGGTAATACAAAACTCGAACAAAGGGGCGCACATCACGGTGACCATGATGTCATCTCATTTTTTTCGAAACAATAAAAGGCGCGTAATTATTGTATTATCACGCGTAAAAAATTGCTTTTATTTTCGTCCGCCAAAATCAATGTATTATATTTTCATTAAACATATCCCCGCGTACACACATAACACGTTGTGCGCGTACACGTATAGTGCAGCAGTGTACTATATTCCAGAATATAATATTATATTACACCTTACACTATACAACGTCCGACTAATATCTTCATGTTATCGTAGTACGGAAAATTAATTATTAACATATTTACATATAGAGACTATTTTCTACGACCTCGCAACGTTTTTTTTTCCCCCCCATGCAGACAACGGAGTTCGTATTTTGTACGTGTGAAACGTACACATATTGTACATTGAAATAAATAAACAATTGTAATGAAACGAATCAAGGAAAGAATATCTTATTATTTGTTCATAATAAAGGTATATAACATACAGTTTCTTGACCAGATTTTCGAGTGCCCGGACGTATATTATATAATATAATACGTTATGAATATTGGCCGTACGTACATTATGTTGAAACTGTTAAAAGTTTACGCTCTCGTTACAACAGTACGCGAACGTCAAAACGTGATACTCATACATATTTAGACGTACATGATCCTCGCACAGCTATATCGATAACATCTCAATAACTCATGAAACATTTTGCGAGAAAAACATTGAATTGTTACCACAATATGTAAAAGTACACGTTAGGGGTGTATGTTCGCACAATTATTATTACGGCGCGATCATATTGGAAATATTTCAATCCGATCAGAAGATAAACGATCTCAGAAATCAGCTTCATAATATTACACGCGCGAGAATTGCGCTGTATGTTTTGAACCGAAGTATTTTTTTTTTTTTCGAACTTTAAAAACATCAACAACAAAGGTTATTAGTTTTTTTTTTTGGTTGAATTTCATGGTGTTGGTTAAAAGATTTCAGTATTTATATTTGTATGGTGTTTGTTATGTTGTGTTGTTACAACCGAAGTATTATACGTGTCGTAGTGCGACTTAAATTTAGAGGTAAATAATATATTATTATAATGAGGGGCAGGGTCTCTCGGACAACCCCACCCAATGCGTACTACGTAAATATATGCATATGCGAGACATACAATAATGTATACTATTACGCGCGAATTTATTATTCGATCGTTACGAAACTACGTATTCGTAATATCGTAGCATAATAATTTGAACTTTATTTGTACGTTACATTGAAGTCGCTCAAAGTCTTTACCTACAGAGTCAGTCATAATTTGGTGTAAATAGTATATATGTATTGAATATGTATACCAATGTAATATTTTATATTGTACACGCATAGTGTTGTTACGTGTCCGCAGTGCTCGGTTTAGGTTATATTGTAATGTGATGTCCTAAATGATTAAGATTGTTTCGATAATACTTGTAACACAATTGTGTTTGTTTATTAGCACTTCCAATAAATTCAACATAAAAAACAACAAGAACAACAATTTTTAAGTAAAACGTGTTATGGTGATTCGGCATAGAATATAATATAACCTCTTCAGTTATCAATGGCGTATATAGGATTTAATTTCGGAGGGGGCCGATTATGTATTTAGAGTTTAGGGAGAAATGACGGAGGAGGCACAATGACAAATATTGCTTAAACGCTAAATGACCTTTGGACTATTTGGACTATCATCATTACTTCACCAGAGAAAAAATAAACTCATTTTTTTATTTTTTATGAAATGTAATGTAAAAAATTTATAAAAACTCTTCATTGCAGTAAACAATTTTTTTACTAGTCACTCAAAATTAATTAAATATTTTCTTACAAGAATAAACGAATATTATACATTTTAAATACGAGGTATACCAACAAATTAATAATTAATAAATAAATAAAAATTATTATACAAAATCAAGGTTTCTCGGCAAGCTAGCAAACTTATTAAGAACTTCTTCATCGCTTACATAGTATATCGCTTACGTAGCATTTCAGACAAATAAAATTGTGTGTCATGGAAATCATGCTACTCAAAACAAAAAGATTATCAATAAATTGATATTGATTTAAGGAATTGCTTAGAGCATGTGCTTTTAATGAAGAGTGTCTATTTTTTTCCACAATTCTTAAATTACTCCTCAGCCATAAGTTATTATTCATGTCCAAAATAAAATGTTTTAATAATTTTGTTTTTCATTTCGGGGGGGGGGGGGGGGGCGGGCCACATCGCCCCCCCATATATACGCCCCTGTCAGTTATTCTGCACTGAATGGGTACGTCTGGTTTTTGTGCAAATCCGGAGCTGGTATCCTATACAGTATACACTATACAGTATACGGTATACTCGTATCGATCCCTCGTTGTTGCATATCTGATCGGCTGATCGTATTATCAATGCAGCCGACCAAGTATACAGCGCGTGCAACTCGCGCGCGTAGACTAACCATGTTTTCGTTTTAAATTGAAAAATATATTAGTCAAAATTACACGCGTTGTTCGTGCAATGTTTGTCGATTCTATTGGTTCTGATTTGAAAACAAAAATAATATCTATAACGTATTACAGCGTGTCCGCTTGACCGGCGGCGCTAACGGTTAAAAAAATAACAATCGATTTATAATAATAATGACAATCGATTCGCATAGAACAAGTACATCATCATTATCATATTGTATATACGCGTAAATGTAACACATTCTATACGCGCGTGCCGATAAAGACGCGTGTAGGCAGTGTCGGGCAAACACCACGCGTGCTCGAAAGAGCGCATCTCGTATACATTGTGACGATACCATTATGATACGATATATCGCACCGAACGAAATCGCTCGCGTACCCGTACAACACGGTAACGTCGTGGTATTATCGTTTTAATATTGTTCGCACGCGGTCGTTCGAATTACACGTGTCCCATCGTCGTCGGTCCACAAGTAATATGATGAACCACGTGCATTTCCGCATCAAAAGTGCACATTCTTCGCGCACGCACTGCACACGCACAATAATCGGTAGAGGTGCATTATTGCGACGATGCGCTTGTACACGGAGGTGCCTGCCGCAGTAATACGTATACATTATGCGTGTATAATACACCGTCTGTACAATACGTCAAAGGTGAACACCGGTGTTAAAGGTCAACGGTTTTTTGTACGGCAGGAGAAATAAAAAAGAAAAAGAGTTGCACATTATACTGCATAATATAGCCGGTACCCATAGTATTATATTGTTGTAACACGCGCGCGTTCAGTGTATATTATTATGATTATTTTTATTATTGTTGTGTTCGAGTGCGCGGCAGCAGCGGTCTACACCGTACGAAATTGGTCTACTTTGGGGGAAAACATCTCTATTCAACGAGTGCGTTATAATATGCAGTACCAGTGCGCCGCGCACTGTCAATGGACGCGAACGCAAATGCGTTTCAAATAATTTTATACAACGTATGTGCTATTTATTAGGCACTACCATGAATAAGAGTAAGGGACCTTTTGTGCGCTCGTACATAGTCTTTTGTCTGTAGATATTCACTTGTTTATTTATTATTATTTATTTTACACGTTGTTCTTCTGAGAGATATAGGAAGGAACCTAATTTTATTTTTTAAAAAATCCCAACTGTATAATTCAATATTATAATGTAATGCAAATAATATAAATGTATTTCATAATATACTATAAAATTATCCAGTCATCGATGTATTTAAGATCGATAAAAAAAAGTAAATAAAGATACATGGTAATATGATTTATTTACTATATTATGTTTACCTTTTCGATACTCGTTATGTATTGTAAAAATCGTATTATCCGCATGTACCTATTCACAAATAAATCAATAAAATGTCGTTTATACAATTATCTTCGAATTTATCGATATTTATCTGGTTCATTAGCTAAATATAGTTATTCATGCATTTACATATAGACATATAACGGCAAAACGCTGCGCACTGTTTATATTTATCCATCATTAACAGAACCTTGAAAACCTCATGTTGATAACCTTAGGAGAAGATATTCCAATGGATCGTGCAGATTATAACGAAATAATGAACACAATTTCAACCAAAAGTGATACGTTCTTTAAAACAAAACCTCCGTTCAGTATCGAGAATTCTATTAATTTAAAATAATTATATATATTTCCTCAACGTATTATTAAAGGAAATCTATGTTTAAATACTACAGGATCAACGCATGAACATTTGAAATGTATAGAATGTATAAACAAATAAACATATTACACGTTTACGGTTAAGATAAGGAAAAAATGTTTTTCATGCGACTTTGGCGCGTACGGTAGATAAATATGGTAAGAACAAAAAAAATATTGTGCGCAGTTAGGACCCCCCCCTCCTCCTCCCCCTATCGCCGGGGCTCCCGGGAGTTGGGCCCTTTTCATACATTTTCCCGGTAACATTAATTTAGTCCATCCGCCTCTGCGATATGCATGTATATATAATACGGTAATATAATACCTATAGTGTGTAGTAGGTACACGTCCGTTCCGACCGCGGTCCTCATAAACGACATATTTATTATTATTATTATTACCACGTATTGTTTTACGATGGCCGCCGCCGCGTACGAAACCGGGCTCGTATAGGACGGCCGCCATTGACGACGTCGACGGCGAAGAGGACGACAGCTCCCCTCCCCTCGAGAGGTAGTTTTACGTTTCCAACGCGCCTGTAAATATAATAGTAATAATAATAGTAATAATACTATAATGTTATTCCGCTGCAACGTAGCAGCCTCTATAATAAATTTACGAACGGAAACCGACCCGGACCTGCAGCGGAAACCGGCTACTCCAACCCCGTAATCGGAATCGCGGTTAACGATGTTTGACTGCGCCGATGAGACTTATATACCATAATGATATGGATACGTAAACTGTTACGTATAATATATTATACCTACGTCGTGCACGACAAAAGGCCTACATCGGAATCTGAGTGATTATTATTGTCGGTAGGTACCCGTGTATCGTATATTATATATACTCGATTTTCGACCAATGTTCTCTGCAAAATCTCACGATATCGTACTGCATCTATATAAATCGCGGTTGATTTGCAGACTAATAAAGTATTATTAAAATCTCTAAGCCCGACGTTTAAGAATTTTAGTTAATTTCTCGAGCGATTTCGGTGGAATTTAAATCATTTTAACTCGTGATTACAATACCTACACAGAGTTGTATTATTTCATCATAATAGCTTGAATCTCATGGTAGTGCAGAGTAAATAATACAATTATATTGTTTCTTTATTTACTCGTACAATACATAGAGTGTACCAACATATCGATTTATCGATTAGTATGGTTATTATATTATAATCTACTGTAAATATGTCGCATATTTCTTGGATATGTCATGTGTAAACATGTATAATATAAATAGTAAAATATTTGATTAAATATTTAAATATTAATACTATTTATGAGTTTTTTTTTGAAATGGCAAAAACTGTTTATCCAATAAAAATAAAAATAAACATTTTAACTTCTTAGAGAATACAATATATACATTGTAGTTTTTGTTCACAATTTAAGTTCCGTCATTAGTAAATAGTAATGTAAAGTTTAAGACACCATGGTCATAATTTTAAATAACTTTAAAAAAAAATCTACTTACATTTGTTGAATGCACTCAGATGTTCAAGAGCAAAATTTGAATATTGTTTTTTTCAAATTGAAAAATCATTCAATGCTTCGTTTTGTATACTGATATCATACATATAAGTAAATTATATATACACATTGCAGAACTGATGAACGCATATAGGATTTACATTACTACATGAGTACCTATGGTTTTGTTGAAGATACTTAGTTTTTACAAATATATGCAGCGTAAATGTTACTTATATACCATGCGGTATCGCCTGGAGTCAAATGACCTTTAATAAAATGAAAAAGGAATTCACTGCAGTTACCACCGGAAGACGATAGATATTGTTCGTACTACCATGTGCATTGACTAAGTACATATATATTATATTAATTGCGATGCTCACAGCTGATACACAATATGTGAAGTAATGCGATCGTATATTATAACATTATTAATAATGAGGATATTATATTGTGTATAATATGTGTATTACATGTGCAACGACTTTCGACCAGACAAACAATAGAAAAAGCGTGTGAAATTTAACGTGTACTGCACGAAGCGCAGGTCTACTGACGATAAAAAAAAAAAGCGCCAACAAAACAATATGTAATATATAATTTTGTATCCCGAAAAATTATCTTGCAGCCATATATATACGCACACACTATGTATATGAATTTTTTATTACGCGTTTATGTGTATAAATATTATAAATATAGTAATTATATGATAAATTTGTGAATTTAATAACAACACATTATAATACATATCCGTCTCGACAATAGAAGACGCAGTTGCTTTTGTTGCGCGTGTACGGCGAACGTAAAACACTCTTCATGTACGACGACCAGTTGGAACAAACCTGTTTTCATTGATTTTCAATTGCCATTGTTAGGTACACAGCAGTGTATACTATACGCGATGTTATATCTTCGTGGACAGGAGCGAAAATGTTCGCGTTGCAACGATCAATGAACTGCATTTCGGTCTGGTACGAGATTATAGTGTGCACATAATTATATTTTTTTGCGACGGACAGGTGTCTACGAATATTACATTATTAGATCAACCGTGCGACTGTACGAGTGCACTTAACGATAACGCGACCGTAACGCGCTATAACTCGACTATCACTTGGACTGCACCGCAATGTTGTGATATCGGTGTCCCCTCGTGTTCTCCGAAAAAAATATCTTATAATAATATGGTATGATATGCCTTTCATCTCGAGAACACGACAAATTTCATAACTCCCGATGTACATGTATAGTGGCAAAGGTATAAATGTATATAATATAGGTACGCGTAGTATGGTCGTCGGCGACAGCGCTCATTGTTCGCGCGTTTCCGCTGCAGAGTGTGTAATAACAATAATAATAATAATATTAAAAGTGCGGGTGGATATTCGCGTTATTATTATAATAATTTTTTTTTTCATTTCGTTTTTTCCCCGTCCAACCCCCTGTGTATCGATTAAGGTCGCGCGGCGGTGGCGGTATACACAAGTAGTTTACGCGTATAATATTGTATGCTACGATGTAGATATTACGCGTGGTACATGCATGTACCGCGGAGGATAGCCGGTCACCATAATGAACCGGCCATTTCTGCTCTCACCCGGTCGCACGCATAGTACACGGGCGTCGCGTTATTTATTATTTAAAATGTTTTCTTCCACTCCTCTTCGGACGACGTGGAAAACAACCACCCCCCCGCGGCGCGGTGTGTCCGAAATCATTACCATAAACGTTCGCGTTTTTATGCGCTGCACACAATATAATAATAATAATAATATTATAATAGACGCGGTACATATATTATACAACGTACGCGGGTTATGCGCGTAATAATTCGGTCGACGGGTTCCGAGAAATTCGATCCGATCGTCGCACGTATTATTGCCGTCGGATAGGAGCACGCAGCAGCAGCCGCGACGACGACGACGACGACAACGGTTGACAACAACAATAATAATAATAATAATAATAATAAATGCGCGAGGCCAAGACGTTGTATTGTGAGTTCCGGCCACCCCCTACGTGCGTTATACCTATTTCGTGTATACGTGTAAAAAAATTATACGCTCACGCACGCGCGCGCGCGCGCGCGCTCGTAAGTATACACGTGAAGGTACGCGCGTAATAAATTCTCTCGTATTCATCATTTCGTATATTATACGTGCACGTCCGTGTGTGTGTGTGTGTGTGTAAAGATACCGCCGCTGCACAAGGCCTTATATACACATATGCGCATAGCCCAAGAACAGCTGGTCCCTTTTTGAACGACGTGCGGCGTATGTACCATCTCTCGTTCGCGTTAACGCGGTACACATGCACGTCAGTCGCCGCGGCTTCAGACACGCGGACGCTTCTGGTCACCCGCTGTACATAATATGTATACGCGCGTACACGGAATCCCCCTCGTCGACCTCGACGTCACATGCCTAGCTACCACCACCCCGCCCCTCCCGACCCCGGTACACGACCGTCGCTCCCCGGGTATACGCGCTGCGAATATGAACGCGCGTATGCGAACATAATATATACGTATAATAGCCGTGGGTAGGTAGGTACCCTCCACGCATGGGGTGCGCGCGAGTTTCACAGGTGTGTGTCGAAATCTCTGCCGTCGACGTAGCGTTCCCCTCGTCCGTTTTGCCCGCCCCCCCCACCCCCCCCCACACGCGACGCACGTATGTGTATTATTATTTCACCTTGCCCTCGTGGTCGTCCAACACACCCGTCGAGAACGCGTTGCCCACGTCTCTAACGTGCGTACGTGTGCGTGTGAAGCCGGCAGCTGCAAAATACGCGCAAACGCACGCACGCACGCACGCGCGTTTGTGCTTCATGTGTTACGCGCGCGTAAAGGTACGTGTAACGCAGGCACAGGGGGTACGTCGAATCGCCGTGCAACTCCGCCCATGAGCGCAAAGGCGTGTGCGTGTGTGCGTCCTGTAGATCCTGGATCCACGGGGGGGGGGGGAGGGGCTGTGCGATGCCGCGGTTCGTTACTCATATTCATATGCGTACATATACGTATACGTATGGTATATACTGTACGATGCATTAAACAGGCTTCGAAAACCGTGTTTTTTTATTAAGGCAATCCTAGCTCGAATAGCTATCTAAACCTATTTATAATATAAATATACAACTTTCTTACATTCATAAGTGCGATATAATACTAAAACTAGAATTTTTCAGACATGATGTTTTTGATGTATCAGCGATTAGCGGTAGGACAATTAATGCGGTCGTGGGGTCTTCCTCTCTTGAGGCGGCCAATTTTTGGTGGGCCTTCGATTAAATTGTAGTGGGCAGCGCCATACGAGTACGTAAGAGAATGAAAAAAACTGTTTGTTAAATGGTTTATGCGCTCGTCAATAGTAGGGATTTTCAAGTCATTATGCAGGGCATTGTTGCGTACGAACCAGGGAGCATCAGTTATTATGCGGAGTATTTTGTTTTGGTAAATTTGTATTTTATTTATGTGACTATTTGCACAACTGCCCCATATAGGACTTGCGTATAAAATTAAAGGTCTTAGTACTTGCTTATATATAATAAGTGAGCATTTTTTACTAATAGTTGATTTTCTATTTAATATTGGAAAGAGAATCCCTAGTCGTTGGTATGCTTGCTGGAGTTTAGCCGATATGTGAGGCCACCAGTTTAACCAGAAAACCGTGTGCCGCAGACTTGACGGCCTTTTCGCGATTCCGCACTATGTATCAGCTCTCTTGTACGTATAACATGTCAAATCGGGCATTTCACTAAAATATGCCCACAGCCGAAGAATTTAACTCCTATGCGATTTTACTGTCGTCCGTCTATGTGAGCGCATTTAGAGAATGGAACATTTTTGTATTATTTGATACTGTATAAATAATTTAACTACTTTTTTAATGTTATGCCTATACAGTGAAGTTGCATACTTAATTTATTTGACCATTTTCAGTCCAGGCATTTAGTAAAATATTTGGTATACCATACGTGTAGAGCATTTTCAGTACCTAATTCGATATGTACTGCTAACACGTGAATTATGTGCATCTATGGTGATAGTATTTTTGGAAATATATAGTGACTGAAAACTTCTGCTTTAGGTTCTATGATGGACGTATTTATAAATGTCTAATGGGGGGAGGGGTCACAAACAAAAACTCCATATTATATATATTTACAACCCATACTTACCGTTTTAAAATAATGTCATTATTGATGACCAAATAACTAAAAATAACATGTGTTTAATAGAAACCTACATTTAATTAGTAAAACAAATTTTTAAATTAATTTTTATTCTCTTAATATTATCTTTTAGTTATAATAACTGAATACGCCTGGGGTGTTTATTATCATATATATCAACTACTTCTTCAAATTTTATCATTATTTCTGAATGTATACTGAGCAATGCTTAATCCGTCCAATCGAATTTCTTCCATAGTTAATCTTAAATAGGTTTTGACTATCTTCAGTAAAGAAAATATTTCGTATGTGCATGTAGTCACAGGAATGGTTGCGAATTGTTATAAGAGTATTCTAATGTTCGGGTAAAATCCATGAGAGGTAAAAATTAGGTTTATAGTCCAAGACGAGACAAGTATAAAGATAAGTGCAGTTTAAAACTGGGGTGCTGATACATTTAATAAAAATCGTGGCATTATTTTTATCAAACGCGACTGACCGTGCCTACTTATAGCATAAGCAATACTCCTAATCTATGAAAGTACATGCGCTTAGAGGTGTTATCGAAATGTTTCCTCGAATAATGAGTACGCATTTATAAATTGAGTGTACGCGTCGTAAGATCTTGTTCGATGTCATGCTTGTTTCACGAATGTTTTATTAACCAATGTCAAATAATTCAATAATTACGTTCACCATCATTCATCAGTCATGCACTCATGTACAATGATCGATATAAATGTAGCGCACGTTTTAGTTACGTTTACCCACGGGTATGCGCATACCATTATATTGTGTTTACATTTTATAGTGAGCGCACGAATATACTACATTGATCTTTGTTTTATTCTCGACGGAAACGGAGCAAATCGCAGTATTGTAATATTTTATGTACCACTCGATATATCGGCGTACTTTTAATTGGTATTCTCGATAAGCTGTAATAGTCTTCAATTTCTATTGTTCCGTACAGATTAAGGATACATATTATATACCTAATTTGTACACTACACCTCTCCCCCGGCACCCACCGATAAATGAATCGGTTATTATTATTATACGTTTGGTTCAGTGAAATTATATCGAGTCCTCGGTAAATGGCATACAACGATTTAATCGTGTTGAATTATAATAATACTTGATCAGGCCAACAAAAATGCGCCTTTTGTCGTGGGACCCGTGCACACACAATGAGCTGTGGAATATACTGCTGCAGGTCTATCAACCAGCCCCAGCAGTGTAAACGGTATACCACTACGCTTTATATGTGTATAAATACGCGTGACAAAGGAAATATTATTCAATTCAATGGGAAAAAAAAAAAACGAAAACGAAAAACATTTTATCTGTTGAACACAATACACGTTAGGTGTATTATCATTGTGAAGTCAACAAAATTATGAACTAAAACGGTTTTCCGCTAAATATGTTTACCGTCAATCTTGAACCGGTACTCGATAGCCAATTCATTGAAAAAATAGTCAAATTGTATTATAACCCTGATTGCTACGCGCGCCTACCCATGAATAAGTACCAATAAATGCACCGATAAAAATCGTTGCAGATTACCAAACTAACTTCCTATTTTCAATTCTGAACATTGGTTTCATACATGAACTTTTTTTCCTCATTTGATCTACACTTTTTCTGCAAGTTTAGTACAGTAAACAATCGTACAATTTTGTTTATCCAAAGTAAAGACAATTTAAAATTTGCGCAATAAGTCGTTATATGATAACGGAACTGCAAGAGAACGAGACAAACATATCATAAATCATGTGATGAGAGAAGTTACCCATTGGTAATACGCCCCACTTATAATAGATTATTAATCAAATTATAAGTACAGTTTCTGTTTTTTTAAAGAAGTTAAATCATGGATCAATTTCCTAAAGTATAATGTATATAAATAGTAATATGAGAATGCTCTAGAAATCATGTGTTTAGAAATCGAACACAGACCGTTCTCGAACTAATTCAAATTAATTTTTCCCATAGAAAATGATGACCAATCGCACTCTGACTATAGGATATCACTGTGATATAATGTTAGAACAATAATTTTAATTTACGGTTTTCTTAGCGCGCGTGACTGTAATACTATGTGGACTTTTTTTTAACTATAACATTATTCACGCGCGATCGAAATCGTTGATGAACCGACTTTCAACTTTGTGCGCACGTCGTTAATTATTAAAACACACAACGATGCGTAGTACCGAAATGGGTCTGTCGAGTATAGTATTATGCACACGTGTCATTATAAACAAACGGAATACGCTCACACCGTAAAAGCATACGAAACTCGCGAACGATTTATTTATCACGCTGACGAACAATACGCTCAAACTCGGTTCGAATAAGCAGTCGTCGTACGTTGTTTTTCGTTCGTACGCTAACGTACGGGTATAGGAATACCGTGGTAAAAAACTATCGACGTAATATCGCGTGCATAAACTCTAGACGTTCAATTACGCGGGTGGTTTTTTTGTCGGCGATTGTTTTTTTTTACCACAACGCTTCAGGTGCAATCCTACGACATCCGCGCATTACAACGATCGAATCGTCGAAATCACATGTTGAACGGGTCCGCACCGATGTATTGCATTATACTGTGACGACATTCTGACAAACGATCGCGTGTGCCCGACTCATGGCGCCAAAAAAGTGCACGTATATATAGTCCACTGCGAGAACCGTTAAAATACCTGGCGCGGTATCATAATATGTACAATCCTACGAGGATGGTGCACGGTCGACGATACCGCGGTCTCACACGGTGTCCATGTTTTTTACTTATTGTTTTTTTCTCATACGATAAAAAGCGTCTAGAAAATATCGTTGTTTCGATAATAGCGAAAACAACGATAAAAACTGCGTAACGTGCACATTGTCGTCGCTGCAGAAAGTTTAAATTTGTTTCGGACAAGGAATTTCATTTCATTTCCCTTCGCTCCGCGGCGACCGTAGCGACTATTCCTGCCCGCCGGACCACCGACTCTGTATACATCATCTATATAAATGTACATGTACGTGTTTTGCGGCAACCCTGAGCGCGCCATCCCTTCTGCAGGATAAATATATATATATGTATGTGTGTTTTGTGTATGTGTATATTAAATATATACTCGCGCACAAATACATGTATTCGTACAGGAACACACACGCAATCCACCGTCGCTGTGTACCTATGTACACCGTCGTCGGTGTGTGCTGCACGGACTTGAATCAATAAAATGCTGTACGGGACATTTTCAAGAATCTCTTCATGTTTATATTATATACCGAGAACGCAGCACGTATACATCTACGCAGTACATATAATACATACATATATATTTACACACGATGACGATATGTGTACTCGCGTGTCGCGTATTTGTAACGTAAACGTAAAACGAAAAACGTTTTTCGCGTTACCGAAAAACGTATAATACATTAATGCCAATACATTGTACAACGCAGTATATAGTTGTACGCGCAAAGGATGTCCACAGGATGTAATGTTGAGCTCTCGGCCTAGTCATGTCGTCATCGGTACACGGAAACGAGAAAAACACGATAGTCTACGGTGCGTAATATAATATATATTCGAAATTTATATTATCATGGGAATATTGTACATATATATTGTGCATAAAAGTGTACGACGCTGCAACGAATCATTTTTATTTTTTTTTCGGTCAAGTACACCTACATAATATGTTAATGATTACGTTTATCATGTATTATAACGTATATGATTACGAATTCGAGATGGATTCGTTGTTCATGCAGTACGATCGATGAACGCACGGATACATATTATATATTGTAGGATCTTATATATGTATAGGATCACGCGGTCTCGGTTCAAATCGTTTTCTTTATATAAGCGCGGTTTCATAATAATTTATTGTATACTTACTTTTAATTGTATAACGTAACAATCTCCGTTCGTCTGGTCGCGTCCGTTTGAAATGAATTTCGAGCATAGAAGACTTTGACTTTTTAAACGTCGTTACAAAGTTATAACATTTAATTGTTTTTCGTATTAATTAAAATGTAATTTAATTATGTTAAATCAAAGCGATTTTCGTATGGAAAACTTCCGTTTATTTCGTCAACGCGCAGCGGCAATGCGAATTTGTTGAAATAAAACATTATTCTCGGTGATAATCGAACAAAGCTTCGAAATAATAGTTTTGTAATTAATGAAAGTAACAAATATTCGGTCATTTTGTCGTAACTCTAAAAAATAACAAATTAATCTTTGTCAAGCCGACAAGATCTTTGTCGGCTCTATTATGCAGGATTTTTGTTGAGTCAACCCCTATAATTATTATATTTACAGTGAATTTCCACGCTCCGGCGTGTATAAAATGAAAATATCATTATTGATCCGTAATAGTCTTAAAATGTAATTAGTTTAAAAATAAAAAATAAACGCGCGTAAGCCGTCACAAGTCATTACTCTGGATCAACAATACGTTTTGAAATACACTATTAATTTTATCATCGTATAACACGATCGTATTTAGTGGATTGGATTACTAATAATAATAATAATAATAATAAAATGTGTGTTACACGAGTGGTCCGTTCTCTTTGCGGGAACTCGTTGCCGCACTTCATAAAACTGAACACATATTTTTATTATATCAACGCCTCAATGCAAAACAACGACTCCAATGACCTTTTTTTTAAACACCAGCCGTGTACGGGAATAATGCATTCAAACCAAACCATTTAAATGTTTGTTATTCATATAATCTATGTAATATATCATATTAATATATTTAAGTAAAATAACCAATTGTATTTCTTTTTCTTTTTATACTGTCTGTGATACGAGTACGTTATAAAGTTTTTTTTTTTTATTGAAGTATTTCATATTTTAAAAAGTTTTATATTTTATACAGAACTCACCACTCCACAAGTGCAGGCCTAGAGCAGGAGTATTATGTTTCTAAATGAATCTATTTATAATATTTTAAAATAGAAATATACAATATTATCATCAACTAAAAAGGAAAAAAACTAAAAAAATCCAGAAAGTATGTTCCTAAAACCGGTCTCTCTGTCTCGAGTATACGCGATTGGGGGGTTTTTTCTCCTCGCAAACGTTTTCATCGCAGTTTTAATCCATCGAAAAACAACAATATTATTTGGTATGAAATCATAGACACGATAATGTATTACTATGATTATTATTATCATGACAACTTTACGTTTTTTTTGCGTCATATTGTCTCTTAATATTTTTATTGTTATTATTATAATTTTTTTTTTATTAACTAAATAAGGATATCTAAATCTATGGATGTATAACAGTTATATAACGTTTTTAGATTTTTTTTATCATGATAAATATCATGGTTATAATCATAATAATCATGCTATTTTTTTTTAAATTTCTTAATTGAATATTTACAATTTATACATTTTGTTCTGTACAATGGTTGCAATTTTCGATCTTATATAATACTTAGAATTTAAGTGACACGAGGGCTTGGTTATGAAAGCACCAAGCTGCAAAACCTGGATCTGCTTGAAGTTTAACTTACTGGAGTAGGTCCCTAGACCAGTTTCGTTTGAGACGTCTCTCGCAGGGTTGTCAGGTACAGTTTTTGATCCTGTATAGTGTATACCATATACAATAGTATCATTAAGGTTGATGGTAAGATAATTGTTGCAGTCGTAATTACAATCAACAGCTACTACGTCGCTTTTAGGTTTTTTTTAACGCGATATAAGTAATAATAATACTCGCAGTTTACTGCTATTATTATCGTTATCAACGGCTGCTGCTACAACGGTCGAATCGGGGCATTGTCGTCCGACCGCGATGATGTATGTACGTGTGTACGTATGCGTGTAGTGATTATCGCGTGTGCGTATATATCACGAGTGTATGCAAACATTTTCGCGCGCACTGCGGCTGTGTTCTTTGTCCGGTCCCGGGTTCGCGCGACAAAAATGTCTATGAATTAGAAGTCGGCTGCGCGAGCTATTATAATAATAATTCGCACACGATAATCGTATTCGGTAAACACGCGACGTGTCCCCGAGGGAAAACTGCTACTGCGACTGCACCGCGTGTGCAATATACGTAGCTGCTGCAGTTATCATTTTCACTCTGTTTGCGCTACCCCCCCCCCCCCCCCCCCCGGCCGCGTATTGTAATGCAGTCAATACTACAGTACTCGTGTGCGCGGTGTTTGTGCGATGCACACGCGCGTAATATATTATTTATAATATAATAATACATGCGCAATATGGTACGCGAAAGTAAGGGAGCTTCTGTAAACATTTACGAGCGCACGGGCGCGCTCACGTTGTTACGAAAAACAAATTATAAACTTTTCAAAAACGTAAACCGTCCATATGTATTATTGTTGTTATGTGTAATAGCAGCAGCAGCAGAAAAAGCGGTGATGTGCTTGAAACCACTAGATGACCATGTTATAATATTTAGTTGTAATTCACACGAGTATTGCGTTAAACTGTGATGGGTAGGGTACACACGGAGCAGCGGTACAATGTAGTATTCAATAAATAAATGAAAAAAAAAATTATTATTATTATACGTGTACGCGATGATGGGTGATCGATTGTTAGAAGTTTATATATTGAAAACGGATTCCGAAGGAATATCGCTTCCACTCCTGGGTAGAAAATTGACTGATAATACGGTGTATTACGCTGTAAAAGTCAACGAATTAAGTGCACATGTACTTTATTCCTCTGCCGTGGAGTCGTCATATTGTTATGGCTGCGAATCTTTATATATTTAACGAGCTTCAAGAATGACGGTTCTTGAAGAGAAATATATGGTTAAAAAGAAATACAGATTTTTTTTCACTTAAAAAACTCGTTTTCACTGCACGAAGATATTCATGCAAATAATACTATGTAATATGTCTAATAATCATGTAAAATAATAATAATATCGTTCACTTGTAAAGTACCTAATAAGTACAAAAATAATATTAAAAATAGTATGTTATAGTATAAGTACATTATTAAAAATTCGTAGATTTTTTTGTGCCCACTATTTTTATTATTATAAACTTTGAAGTATAATATAAGTTATTATAATATAATCAAAGAAATAATATTTATTGTATAACTTACCATAGACTAGATAGTGTGTTTTCTAAGTAAATATTTTTTCTTGTGTAAATAATAAAAGTTGCTCTTTAGTATATCATATTAAAAGTTATCATCTATATTATTGAAAATCTGTATTACCTAACTCCCTATTATATGCATTATTTGTACGAAATTTTAATTCGTTTATAATCTATACATAAAAAATCTGTAACCCTCTACATCCATCACAAGCCTAGCATAAAGGCGATAAATTATCAAAAATGTTATATTTGTTAAAACTACCAAGTATATAATATTGTTTTTTGATAAATATATTATGTGTATATTATGTACCTATCTTATAAATTCTTATTAATTTTTTTTTTGTCCAAGAACTTTCCGATACGTCATTTTGTCATACTTTTGAAACCTTCGGAATATAAATATTATAATTATACCTATATAATACATTCGTTAAATATAGGTTATTGAATATGAATGTGAAATGTTAAATGGAATCTGCATATAAAAAAAAATTCGTTACGTTGGGAGTTCCCTTAAATAGAGGTTCGACGGTGCGTGCTAACGTATTCGATAGGTATCTTTTAGCATCAGAGTTTCATGAATGGATAGTATTGTCTTTAGCGCGTGCGCGACCAATAGGTGAATACAATCATATTATTATAGCAACAAAGGTAGAATTCATATTGTGTACACTACACAGCTATTGTTCGGGGAAAAAACTGCGTATACACGTGCCTACTGTTGATTTAAACATTTAGCCACTCGTTCGGATTTGATTATACTATTAAGCGGTTTTCCGAATTCTGCAGATCTTATCGTGTTTGAGTAGCGGATAATGTATTATATCACGTGTACGAAAGAAACAATTGGTCGCGCGACGAAAGAGATTTTTATTGATTTCGATCTCGCTTGTTCGTCCGCACTCCGAAGCAACCGCATGGGCTGTAGATTGACGTTTCTTATTTTATTCGTCCGAATAGATTTTCTGAAGTTAACGTGGGAGATGTCTCGGGATGCACGAATCGCTCGGGGGAAAATGCGGTTTTAATATTTTAAATACGCACCAACGAAACCGTTCGAGCGAAACAAACGTTTTGAAGAACGAGTCGGAAAACAAACGATTCAACGTTTAAATTGTCAAAAAATTACAGTCCATAAAATAGTCATAAAATAAGACCGTAGAATAGGTGGTGTGTAGCGTGATAAAATATAAAATATTTTGAAAATCTACAACAGCGTATTATATTCATATTATATATATATATATATATATATTCGACTGGGATTATTTTGCCGCTGTTCAAGCGAGGGAACGACGCGTATACCTACATAATAATAATAATAATAATAATAATATGTATACTATATATAATACGAACGTATTATAGGTTTTGCGCACATCAAGGGCACCCTCCGAAGTGCAAAAAATGGCAGATTTTTTCGGGCTGAATCCATTCGACCGAGAACGAGTTTACAGGGGTTGGAGGGGACGAATTCCGGTACGTCAGATTAACAACCGTACAACTCTCCGCTCGGTATACCGTGGTATATAACGCACACACACACACACACATATATATATATATATATACTGTATACACGTTTTGTTGTAGAACCGCGCAGGTCCACCGGCCCCCGTGAGAATATAAAATATGTACGTATATATAGGAGGTATAATACGATATTAAATAAAACACCGCCGTCGCCACCACCGCTGCAGCAGCCCCACAATTTGTTGATGACTACGTGTAAGACCGAAGCTACTTTTTCGTCTCAAAATAACGTATCTGAGAATCACTGTCGAACGCTATGCGTTGGTGTACGACGTATAGTAAGTGTCTAACAGAAATGTTGAGATTTATATAGAGTGTTTTTTCGCAACATTTTTTTGAACACTACGGTAAAAATACCATTCCGGTTACCGTTGAAACTTTAGTTTTGGTATCGCCCGACGGATTATATTACGGTAAAATATTTCATCACACCATAATACCTTTTGATATCGTCATAAACATTTTTTTAAAATTCCAAAACCACCTGTAATAATGCAATTTTATACTACTGTTATAGCAGTATTGCTGTACACGTACATCGAACATACTATATAAGTTGATATAAGTCAACTTATAGCAGATATAATTTTTTTTGAACAATAAATACCTAAATTGTTAATTATTAATTAATAAATGATAACAATTCTTTATTATTATTACACATGCCGCTTATCTTTCCTTTTGCTTACGTATACACTGGTAATTCATCTAAATAGCTTTGAACTTTATTGAGCATTCTGCGGCTCGTATCAAAACGTAATATAACGAAAAACAAAATTATAATGCGTAAGAGAAACTAGACCAGAATACGTATTCCTACTCGTGACAACGGAAAAATACGACTAATATTGTTCTATGACATTACTCAACGCATTGTTAAATATACACTAGGTACTTCAAATCAGCTTATCGGCATCGATAAAACAAACGATAGATTAACGAATAAACCAAAGTACTCAAAATAGGGAACATGTATTATTCAATTGGTAAAATCTCCCTAGAACTGTGTCAGCGTCCCAATATCTCTAAAACAACGCAATGGGGCGGTTTAACGTCGTCCATCATTTGTTACCATTGGAAATATTACTGCTACAGCTGTTACGCCATAATATACAATTTCGCATATTACTACGATATATTATATACGAGTGCAGTAGCAGTGCTGTCCGTCAATATGTTGACACTAGTTTTTCCACGAAACGTTCAGGTATCATCGTTAATGCACTTCGGCGACTTCCGGGAACATGTTTTGTTTTCAGACCTCATCCAATCATGGAATACAGAACGCGACGTACAGAACGATCATGATCGTAAAAAAAAAAAAAGACTTACGACCTCGGGGATTTCACGTAAACAGCCCGCGCGTGTACAACATGACGTCTTTACAGCTGCTGTTGAGCACACCGAGCGACCGGGCGCGACAACGATGCGCGCCGCATATTATAACATTGTGTTATCGAACCGATAGTAAATATACACGTAGACGCAATAAAATATTTCAAAACACAGACGCGTACAAAAGCTCATGGTGTACACCGTGTTGTATGTGCCAACTAGGCGAAAATGTAATTATTATAAAAATTAGCAGGATTGGCCGGTGAAGCAAATGAGCTGAGGTAGCATAATGTAAATTAATATTTAAGACGGCCGGTCGGACGAGACCGGGGCAGAGTGTGTGTGTTTCGGTTGAAGCACGTATGTGTAGAGACTACGACGCCACGCTTTATTTGTGTTCTAATTAAAATCGGCCTTTTGGTGTGAATTATTGTTTTATTTTGAAAACCCATCAACTCTTAATAATTGAACTAATACCTATTAGCTTTGATTACTAAAGAGAGGATAGAGCGATACCCACGAAAGTGCGGTATACGACAACTGTAAACCGAACGAACGAAAAGTTCTACGGACACGAATCGCGCGTATATCACGTTGTTCGCCAGTTTGCCTGCCAACGACGTGACGGGACGCGCGCGTTTCTCAAGTTCAACTCAGTAAAGCCGCACTTTAAGCCATAAATATATAGAATGGTAAGAAACGAAGCTATCCCGTGCTAACCGTAAACCGTGTATTCTTACAACGAACACACGAATTTCATATATTGTTTTAAATTGACACGAGAGTTCGGAATAGTGATTGTTTGTAAAATGTACACGTTCAACGAGCAGTCGAAAGTCTCTAACGGGTACGTACGGTATTACAAGTCGCAGGTATACATTCCTCACAATCATCAATAAATCAATCCTGCGCGTCTCCAAGGTCACATCGCCCGATGCGTACACGCGCGCTGGTTATTTGAACGGGGGTGGAATTATTCGCGTCCCGGTCGAAACGTCGAAGTGACACTACCCCTATATAGCTGCTGCGCGTGCACACGAGCACGCCACGCGTAACGGTTAAGCTTTGGTATGACAAATTATTATACATCCTGCTGGATCGCCGTGTACACGCTCGCACGGCATAATATAATACTGTGCATTATTACGCGCGCGTTACCGTCGCAATTCATGTGTGGGATTCGCGGACCAACTGCGGGGCCGTGTACCTATGGCGATCGTACCGGGGTGGAATATTATACGACGTGGATGCGAAATTAGCACGTTGCGATTAGCGCGTGGAGCTGCGGTGCCGAATCGAAACCCTACACCGAGCCGAAGCCTGCAACCTGTGGCCAGTAATGTATGCTGTGTATATCTTATTACTTTATCACGCGCTCGTACCGTGGACATCTGAGTGAGATCGCACTCGCTATTTGCCATAAATGGTAATACGATCCACAGCGCGCAGTGTACTTGCCCGACATAATAATATCAGTATCCTTACAGGACTCGAATATGTCTGTAATGAACTGTCGAAAAATGTAATTGAAAAAGGTGGCGAAAAAACCTATTACTTACAAAATATATACCTACGTTCCGTTCTTTAACTCATTTATGAAGACGACCAGTTGAGACACTATCGTCAAAGGACTGCGGAATGCGATACCATCAGCCCGTTCAGAAGTTTGATCACTGCTGAACAATAAAAATACGAATATCGTGAAACGTATATGCACGCATGTATTTTTGCTCAGAACTACTTAAAGCAACATTCGTAGTGAACACAAGACAAGTATATTATTTACACGACAGACTTATCTTCAGGTACGTTATGGTATTAGTATTTTCGTCGCCCCGACCGCAATTATTATACACCGCACACTTGTCGTCCTCATGCCCGCCTAAATAACATGCAACGCAATACTTATAGACTATAGTGCTGCACAACATGATATTATTATAACAATAACTGTATGTTTTTATTACAATACGAGTTTATATTGTGCGCTCGTCGTCGTGTACACGGTCCACGAGTACACTAAATATTTATACACACCAAGTATATGTATAATATACTGAGCACCATGCTCAGTGAAACGATTTGTTTACGGCGGCCTTTCCGAGCGTATTATATTAGAACGTATTTTATTATGTATTATATGAATCCTAATCGTTCAAGTAGACAACAAAAGAACACCGCGAGAATCCAATTGTATGCCGTCGGTCGTTCCAATAGAGAGAGAGAGAGAAACAGAGAACAGGGCGCAAAGGCCGACCACCGCCAAACTATATACGCGCACAATAGTAAAACATAATCATAATAATAATAATAGTAATAATAATAATGTATGCGTATAGTAAACGCGTATTTCAATGAATTATGTGATCAGTGTTCGTCGAGTTGGCAAAATAAAAGTACATAGGTGCACGCCGTTCGCGTGCGAACAATAAGAGATACAGAGTTGCGTTCCTGTACCAAACTTCTTAACCTCCTCGTCCGTAGCGGCCCGGGCCCACACGCTCTAAATGTTTATATACTACATTTAGACTTTTAATAATAATACGATTTTTTTCCATTATATCCTTATTTTGTTCTTGTAAAGAACGGTCAAGCGATTCGATATGTACATTGTTCACCCTCACCATTCGCTGTAAATCAATAAAATTTGGTAAATATAGACGTATCTTGCGATGAAAAATTGGCAAAAGACGTAAAAATTAACCGAATTAATTAATAATTATCTTACGCTAAAAATATCGAATTCACTCCGTGACCACCCACAATCCGAGCGTTGGACGCTGTTGAGATATATTATATATATATAGGTGCATAAAAAAAAAACGTATATGAATTCGTATAATAATAATGATAATTATATATATTGTGTATAAAAGCGTGAAGACGAGCGAGGGTAGAAATAAAATTAAAAAAAAAAAAAAAACGAAAAATGTAAAAGAGAAAAATGTTAATTTTCCATTAATCACGCGATCGAGGTTAGGTGTTATAATTACCCTCAGCGCTGCGGCCCGTTAATATTCATCCCTCTGGAAAAAAAATTATTAAAAATTAAAACTTCCAATAGTTGCTCCCCTTTCCCCTTTAAGCCCCCTACTCTGGCACACAGCCTGATACAGGGAGTTGGTGCGTGGGCGGTAGTGTTCACGGACGAGAAATAATGAGTGAGAGAGAGAGAGAGAGAGAGAGAGAGACAGAGACAGAGACAGAAAGAGCAGTTTAGAAAGAGTAAGAGTTGGAATATTTCGAGAAAAGAAAAGAATATATATATATGTATGTATACGAATGGCGGGGAGAAAGGGCCGGGAGTGACTGCGCTGCAGCAGAACCGGAGGCGGCGGCGGCGGTGGAGAACGGATGAAAGTAATGGGTGAAGTTTTGTTAATTACTCTTCCGTTCTCGCTGATGAAATAAAAGCTAGGGACACCCCCCCCCCCCCGGCCCTCTCGTCGACGCCCCCGCGCCGACCCCGGAACCCGCGGTCCCGCCGAGCAGCGCGCTAAGAAATTATAAGTTAGCTGCATCCGGCCGGCCGGCCTCGATGTTCACACCCTCCATACTTAATTACTCGGAATAATTTGTCTTTGCTGCCTTTCCCGAAATCATAAATTTTTTCACCCCATTCTGCGCGGCCGGCGGCGATGACTCTCGCGTCCCGCCCAACCGCCGCAGCCCGGCACTCGCCGGAGAGACGAGAACCGTCGCGGAAAACGCGCGCGCAGTGCCATAACGACGGTGAAACTTCACGGCGTCGCACGAGAGAGAATAGAAATCGCGCAAACAAAACGCGGACGGCAGGAAGGTTATCGCGGTGGGTTCTCACCGGTGGAAACGCCGAATTTCCCGAATTTCGAATAATAGTTTTTACGTCCACGCACGTCGCGTATATTCAAATTACATTGCTGTGCACACTGCACATGCACTTTGCCTGCAGTTGGATTCCCGTTGTACACCGGATCTCGCTACTCGTGGGTGGGGGGGAGGGTGAAAGTCAGAATAGTTAGATAAGCCGATCGGCATGGAATTATGGACACTATATCAAAGAACAAACGGCGTGTTTGACGTCCGACCGCATTCGATGGTCATGTCATTTATTGCATTTCTATTTGTGTTCGTGCAGGGTAATGCAGAGAAGCGGCTTATCATGATACGTCCATAAGGTGCGAGAAGAACAGTTACCGGTCGACTGTCATGTGTCGTTGGATAGCCGTTGCAGTATAGCTGTAGCTTTATTATCGATGAATTTTAACACGCGTGAGCTTGACGTTTCGTTATTATTTCTCGAGACTTGTGTATAAAGAAAATTATTACGAGACGGTCCTAACCCGGGCAATATGTGGTTACACCCTCAGAGTGCTATGATTAAGATATTAATGTTTTTTTCATGTGGCGTCTCGTTAATGAACACAATAACAATTTTAAACGCGTTGTTTACACTTGCGGGCGATGTGTGGTGTACGTGTACTTAGCTGAATGTACGCGCCTGTTACCCTGGTGTGTAAACGTGGTTACATGTTGGGAATGTACTGCAAGTGCAGGCGTGCGAGTTACGTGCATATGCGATTGTCCTCTTCCACTCTCCTAGACTTGGCGCAAATGTATTCAAATAAACCGTAAACAATGCGTTTTAGTTCGATGGTAAGTGATAAATTCGCATTACGTATATATTCGCAAAACTCGCCTTTCGGCGGTCAAGACAAAAGTTAGTTTCGCGAGCTCGACTTAGCTCGACTAGCTTCGTTCGATCCAAACGGTCGTTGGGACATTGAAAGATTCAGCGCGCACATCGTATCAAGTCGAACGGAACCGTATTACGGGGACTGTGCCGTGACGTGCGCAGTGTTCTACACGTAAACGAAATGCAAGTACTTGTAGAAAAAAAAAAAACGTTATCGGTCCAAGCCCAACGCATAACGCAACACGATACGCGATGTTTTTTACTCGTCGCAGCTGCTGCTCGTACAACGGTTCGTTAAATAGATAATATTACCGGCGCGGGTTAGACACGCGGCTGCAACGTTCTACATCGCAGAGCCAGCGGTATTACATTATTTTAACATATTACAGACCACACAGTACACGCCGAAAACCGTAGAAGTACTCGTAGTTTTATGATTATAACATTGTACGCGTGTAACACGTTATTCGCATTAGGTACGATGCGCGCGTACAAGACGACCGACGCGTGTATCTGACCGAGGCGAGAATTGATTTTGTTTTCGACAGATTCGTGTTCACCCGTGCACGAGACTCGTAATACTTCGTTGCCCGGTCTTGTTCGGTATACCACCACCTACGTATACCACCGTCATAATTAAGGGCGGTCGAATACATTTAAAATTCGGTATTATTAATACAACACATTTAATTCAAATATATTTTCGTAATTGTTTACTCGTGTAGTAAACCCACACGTATATGTGCACCGGATGCGTTTACTATTAGTGGTGCCCATTACATTGACCAGCTATTCTCGGTATTATGAATAACACCGACCGCGGTCGGAAGGTGAGTTATCTCATTGGTCATCCTTTAATTTAGTTAAAACCGCCGAAATGCTTTTTGCGCAATATCCAAAGTTATGGCGGCGGTCATCGTTACGTCATACCGGTTAGATTTACCCGTTCCCTATATCAAGTCCCAAAAGTTACTCCATGTCCAGACCTTTGTATAAACACGAGTAGAGTCCTCGTAATAATTAATATGTATAACTCAGTCTTAACAATCTTATGCTTTTCGCGTTTTCTGCCAAAGTGACATCGACGAAAGCCTCTAAGGTCTATTTTCCAAACTTTTGTGAAAATAACTCCAAGTGTAAAATTTCAATTTTTTATGAACTTTCCACCGTTAAATATGGTTGTGATTGACTGGAATCAGTGAGCGTTCTGCGCATACGTACCACTAAGCTCGTCGTGAATTTTTTTTGTATATTTTTACCCATCCGGTCGCCCTTTTCACGCACCGATTTCGACATGTTGCCTAGGCATGGTTTTGACCTATCTTCGGCACACCATCGGTAACATAACATACCGAATTATGCATACACGTTCAGTGCCTTACCGAAGACGGACATCGGGACATCGTTGTTTCATGTACCGTATTTAAACGGCGAGCGCGATTGTGTTCGCAGAACTCGGAGGGAACGTTCGGGTCGTCGCGTACATTTTGCACGCGGTCACGTCGGACACGGTAAAAAAATTATTTCTTTTTCTTTCTCGTCCGCGGTCGTCTCGGGGGTAGCCGCGACGGTATTCGGTGGCACTTATTTACCCTGTTCCTGCCCGTCGCCGCCACCATCACCCGGCATTCGATCTGACGTGTAGATAATAATTGGAATTGTCAAAAGCAGCGGCAAAACGTATCGGAGATTCGCAACCCTTCAGATCGAGACGTGAGCGCACACATACTCGCAAACTGTCAAAAACATCAACCGTGCCCACCCCACCCGGTACGCGTATCCCGTTCCGTTGTCAAGTATACGACGTCGTTCCACCCAAACGTACAGCAGACTACGATGTACAATGTTTGGCGTTTGAACGCGGAATACCCGCACATATTTTCAAAACCGGACAAAATATAATCATTCCGTGTACCTATGTACCCCCTGATGGACAGATATACCTTTTTTTATCATTATTAACAAATAAGATGATTTACAATGTGCATAATAATTTTTACAATAAGTAAATGTGATAATTAGACAAGTACGTGGATGATTAGACAACAACATGACGAGGAAATCACCCGTCGGCAACAGCTCTTTTATATAAAACATTTATAGCCGGTCTCTTCACCATTTTCGCTTCAGTCTCCGAGGTGGTGGGTTTTTTGGGAGCGTGACTCGTGAGAATAACAATAAGTGGATTGTCATGTGCGTTTAAGTTTCGGTGGAAACGTCTATAGAATATTTGTGCTGGTTCGGTTGTTGTTTTTATATTTGAGCCCTTGTGTAAGGTAAGGTTTGATGTGCACCAAGGAATGAAATTCAACATTAACAACTCCCAGTTGGCCCAGTTCAGGTAGTATACATAATAATAAAATTTATGAGACCCCCAAAGGACTACGTCATGTCATCGGTGTAATACGAGTATATATATTTTTTTCGCTTTTCGACAAACGTCGCGGTACTATACGGTATTGCACATACATTTATTATTATATTATTAGTGTATATATATATATATATATATATATATATATATATATAATATATAGGCACACCGCACACGTGCGTTATAATATTCCGCATTGTACTGGTACCTACGCTGACCGGGGGCTAACGAGTTTCGAAAACGTACATCCGCCGAGGGGGTTCTGCGCTGTAAACCGGTTCCCTGGGATTTTGCAACGAACGATTTTCCCTGCAATCCGATGACCGAAATTCTATAATGCCGTATCGATTCGACCACCCTAGACGCGGACGTGGAAAAAAAAAAAAAAAGAAACGTACGTTTTTACCACCCCATTCGAGTATATAACGACCGGATAAATTTATGCGAAATCCATACGATAGTACCTAGTAATAGTAATAATAATAATAATAATAATAATAATCATACCAATAATATGTTGAAATAAATTAAAGCGGCGTACGGCGTAGGACCATTGCGCGTGCGGTACGGTACGCTTGTTTAATGGCACGGGTAATCAGTGTGGATTGCGTATGGTTGCGGAACGCGAAATCGTATATTATGCACATCGATGTTTCCCGCCGCGATGTATACGCGCCCCTCCGCAAAGTTCAAGAACCGAGATAAACGCCAATCGCATATTATTATATTCGAACGTCGAATACTCGCTTTTGGTGTGGCGTCGTGAAAATCAATTGTACCATAATAAATAATATCGACGAGCTACATCGAGTAATATTTTAGTTTTTCGTATTATCACTACGTCGTCGGTATATTCGCGGCCGCCGTCAAATTGCAGTACACTTTTTAACGCGTACGAAATCGTAGACCGACCGTGTCGGCTGAAAACTACTAGAAATGTTTTAGGTACCGATTTGTGTACACGTAATATACTCGCACCGTGTTGAACAATAAATTTTTCATTTTTCTAAGGGCTTTTTTTACGGTACAGGTACGCACAATATACGTATCACACGCACGCGCGTACATTATACATGTAAATACTTGTGTAACCCTTCTACGGTAATAAAATAACCTCTATACGGTGGCGTGTTTTCCTTTTGGCGTGGATTGTGCATTACTATCATTACAAAAAATTGTTTTTAATACAGTTAAGTACTCCTATTTTCATTTACCATCCTCGGCTTTTGTGCACGTATAAAAATGTAGCCTTATCTTTGCGTTTTGTGTATATTATACTTTACTATTTTTCCTCTTTTTTTTCACCCCCTCGCGACCGCCGTAAAAGTATACGCGCGCAAGTATCATAATTATAGTACATAATATGCGTATGGAATATTACAAATTACCGTAATGTTCACAGCGACTGAAGTAACCGTACGTATCACTATTAAGATCGCACCACTGATTAAATTGTTAAGCACGTGCACAGCTGCTACTCGTGATGGGTTTCCAATCATTTGAATACGTTTGACTATAAGTGGATCAGTTAACTGATCGCTCGTAGCGTATAACAGTAACGGTATAACTTTTTCATGAACACATGTGTACATAAATATTAGAGTTATCGGTGGTTCATTTGTTGTCGCCTTATTCCTTGCAAATATGTACCTATAATACGTGCCTACCATTGCAGCGTGTAATATCGCGACCTCATATTTCGTACCATCGAAACCGACAGTGATACTTATTATTAGGTATCGTTTTAGCTTTTCCTGTTTATTTGTTGTTAATTATTCAAATATTTGGTTGAGTTTTTGGTCTACGAAACGATCATTTAAATATTTTCCGTTCGATATTTGTTTCCATAAATCGTTTTATGAGAGTAAAAACTCGCTAACATTTTTACGTAATATAAACCTAACATAATCATTTCTTAACTAAAACAATGTAGGAGTGAGCAAAACTTAATAAAAAAATAATAAAAAATTCTGAAAGCAATAATCAAACGTTAAAACTCAAGTTATTTTTATTTAATTCAATGTAATAAAATGACACGCATTCTTTCTTTTTGGATCTAATATTTTTTAATATAAAATACTATCCTGTTGACAATGACGTCGATAAAAAAATACACACGGAAGTGAATTCGACCGGGTCGTCGTGGATTGAAAAAAATGCGCATGGAAAATAATGCGGGTCAAATGATCATAAAATAAATTGGATTGTGTTCTATAGATTAGTAGATTCTTGATACCTCGAGTTTGGTAAATAAATGGTTTTTATTATTTTTTTTATCAATGACTTCGCACGAACCACAATGAACTCTGTGTCAACCGAATCATCGTTGTGTAAATCTAGATTAATCAACGAGAAAACCGACTGCGCGTTTAGTTGAAATAATGTTCCTTTGTCATTTCTCCTCGAAATTCAATTTAAAATTAATTTTTCCCCCCTAAGGTCAAATTTGTGGACATTTTTCTCCATCGAAATCGTTAAAATACTAGGGAAGTTTTTTCTTTACTTTACAGCTACTATTAAATTGTTATACACACGAATTGTCAAACTCCCCCCTAAACATACAAATGGCCCACTAGGGGGTCACGATCAACAGTTTACGAAGCACTGTTCCACGTACCGCGACTCCGTGAGCCTGCGTAGACTCGATGACGGCCTTACGCTATAACTCGTTGTGTTTGATCGTCGTCACGATTCGGAGTAGATAAAAATACTACATGGCGGCTTTTACGTATAATTGAGACAGAGTCCACGGAGACAGAGTGAGCGGGGAGAACCCCGATTGTTAATTGTTTCTAGGTGGAGCCTATTGTATTATATTATTACCACGTGATGTGCGTATAAAATGAATGTGTTCCCGTAAACGAAAAAATCGACAGCCGGCCCTGGAAACGCGGTGATTCGGTAGTGTTTTGAAATCTCGCGAATGTCCACAACGGTTTTGACGCTGCGCGGGAGGAAGGGCGCGCGTGAAGGGGTGCGATGAATATTTCAAAATAAAGAGCTCACGGACGTTCAGCTGTTTCAGGACGGTTGCAGCATACATACACACATGTATACATATTTTGTACGCATATTATGTATGTGTATGTGTGTACGGTTACAAACTTACGCGTACACACACAACGCGTCGACCTGCGGCGGCTGCAGTTGTGGAACGTCATGGAGGCGGGGGCGCGGGGTTAAGTATGCGACCGGGTGGAGTGCGGGGGTCATGGGGGGAGTTTAAGTACATATATACCGACAACGGCCATGTTATATACGTATACTATATGAGTTGGTGGCGGTGGCGGTGGTGTGCGCGCGCGAACCCTTCATAATAAATCAGGGCCAGGTGTGTCGGGTTTTTGTGTGTGTCAACGCCGGCGGGGGGCTTACCTACCACGACCACGGTTGCCGCCGCCGCCGATGACATTACACAACGGGCTCCCTGGTTTTACTATATTTTATTTTATTTTTTTCGTTTCGTTCTCCTCTCTCGTGGGGTGATTTTCAACCCCTCTGCCCACATAGCTTACGCGCACACAAATCCTTCACACGACCCCCCTCCCCCACCTCCGTCTATCTCCTCCGCTCACGCACGCTGTCGTCCGCCCGGCCCATCGCCGCAGCGGAGGTGCTTTGCTGCTGCCAAGCCGCGCGTACACGCGGATTATAAATCGGTGCATCCTGTGCGGCGGCGGCGGTGGTAGCAGCCATCAGCCCGCAGGACTCTGATCTCTTCCTTTCCCCCCTTCCACCCCCCCCCCCCCATAACCGTCAACGACGTGTTTACCCCTAATCACGAGCACGCATCCCTTAAGTAGGATATATGCACTGCGTACGTATATGTACACACGTGTAAACACCGTAGTACGTATATAATAATATTATCTATCGCGCACAAATCCCCGGACAAATATATGTACGCATATATATGCTATCGTAATATTATTGTATAATATAATTTGCGCGTATACAGGGTACGTGTACCGGGTGTACAAATATGTAGGCACGCCGCGTTTATAATATATTCGCGAGAGTATTTGCTGTACACAATTATTACGAGACACGAAGACGGCGGCGGCGTGCGTGCATGACAGATACGCAAAGCCGTGTGCAGTGTAAATGCGCGCGGGTGAACGCGGCAATTTATAATATTGTGTACGTACGTATGGCAAAAATGATTATTGCCGAAATACGTGACGTATGTGCGTCGTGGCCGGTCTGTCGCGGAAACTTTGCGCGCGAGCCGTTCGCACATTTTCGTTTGGAAAACGATTCTTCAGGGTACGCAAACTTTGCAACGTTATAAATGCGCATTATTATTACACCGCGGATATATTATAATATGCACAGAGACAAAACAGACTCACGGCTGTGCTGCGGAACGAACGGCGGAAAAATTAAACAGAAAAATATATAATACTAATATCGTCATCGTCTCGTTGCTTGTTTTTTTTTTTTTTTTTATGAATGGGACAAAAGACTAACTCTAAATGTTTCCGGTGAACGACACACACACACACACACACTAGAGCATTGACTATACTTGAATGTATGTGTACGCACCCGCGCGTGTGTGTGTGTGTATGTTTGATATATGAGTAATGATATACGTATAAATTACGAGAATACCTGCGTGGGACCACAAAGCAAGCAGTGGGTCTCAAAACCACTGAGATGGTATCAGCGTGGAAAAATTCAAACACTCGAAAACAGTACGTTTAATTGATTGAAATTAACAAAATCGACGTCTATCATACTATATAGAGTAGTTGCACAGATTCCATTCGAGGTAATGCCGCTTATTTTTCGCAAATTTACCAACTGCCGCCGACAGCTTGAACGTTTTAATTGTACGTTTCACGAAAATTAGTGTTTAAGTGAACACAACTATTTGAGAGTTTCGTGCGGTTAATATGGTATAGCATTATGAAAGCACAACTACACACACGCGTTCGTGTGTAACTAATGTGTTTACGATGGGCTGCGCACCGCAGGGTCGATGACAATTTCACATAACAGCAGTTTTCTCGTGCATGTACATACTATTAAGCGAAATCAAAGAATACGTAAGACAGTAAAGTTTTACGAAAAAATAACGATAAAATCACGTAAAGATATTATTTCAGTAAACTCAGTTATAAGTGGTTGGAATAATATATTTTAACCCGAGAGTGATTCATGTTTTACCAATTATTGCGTCCTATCTAGTGATGGGTAAATACCCGATAAATAAATTTAGGGTAAATAACCAGGGTATTTACCTGGTATTTAAAATAAATACCCGGTATTTTGGGTATTTATTTTTATTGCGTTTTTCTATTTTATTTCAATGTTAAATAAATTGTAAAACCATTTACCAATATAATTTAACTATAAAAATGATAATTGCAATTTGTAATTAAATATTAAGATAAATCATGCTAAAAACTTATGTAGTGTTAAAGCTTTAATTATTTAAAATAAAATAAAAACAAATTATAATTTTTATAACATACATTATCATGGTATAAAAGAATAAAACATAAAAAATTTACAAAATTCTCTTAGTAAAAATAAAAAATGCAATCCTTTGATTAATATTAAAATAGATAGGTAAACCAACTTCAGCAGTGTGACGGCCGCCGGTGCGATAAAAAAAAAATAAATACCCGATTTTGGAAAGGTATTTATGTCATGGGTATTTACCCAGGTATTTCCGAAATAAATTTCTTACCCATCGGATATTTACCCATTGCCCATCACTAGTCCTATCTAACGGCTTCGATATTCCCCAACTCGATATTCTCAAGTTGATCGGATAACTGACTATGAACCAAATCTGAACCGTTAGATTTGCATGAAATGCATAAAATCTTAGTTTTTCGATTATTTACCAGAGGCTATAACGCCGGATCTTACTGTGAGTGTACGACGTGATATTATATGTGTATACCTGTCCACAGACCGAATGGGTCCTTGGCCGCGAGGGGAAAACGATATTGTGCTGCGGTCGTGCGTATATGTATCACGTTCGCCATCACGCCACGGTGAATGCTCGTGGGAAACCCATTAGATTGGCCGATGGGTACGAACTTTCCGTCCAGGTGTGTACGGGGTTCGCATCGTGACGAATATCCTGAAGTCGTGATGAACGTGCGTGACGATGAGGTTCGAAGTTCGAGTCGAAACAGAAACGACTTTTGGGTGTCAAAGCATAGGCACACCGCGACGGTATGGTTTATAACACATCCGTGCTACAGGTATGTACAAAAAGGTACTTCATATTTTGTCCGTCTTAAAAATATTATTATTAAATCGTTGTCCGATAACTCATTCTTACTCCTCGTAATTGCTTTTCGATCATGGATACACATGATATTGAGTTTTTCGTCGAAAGCCAATACAAATGTTATTAACCTTCGTTCGAGCGAAGCGTAAAAAACGATGTTATTCCTACAGTTTTATGAAATATCTATAGTTAATTACTCAATGACTCCAATAATGTGCGCTCCGGGTTTGTTTTTTTTTTGTTGAAAAATGAAGCAAAACAAAAATCGTCTATTCTAACGTACGGAATTCCGCATACGTGTAGACTTACTGTATTATATTTTATATATATCTGTATGGATGAAAGAGGCTTCCGTCCCGCGAGACCCCGTCCAAACCGAATCTCATTGTGAGCGTCCAGAAAACGCCGTGGGAGTATACCCGATATCCATCACGTTTGACACTTCGCGACATAATCTCGATCTCCGGCGTATTGTTACTGTACCTTTTTTTTTTCCCCCAGAATAGGGCGGATGTTTTCTGCATCGAGAAATTCAATATTATAATTTGATTACACGGAATCGAGGATTTCGTCCTCGTACGTGCGTGTGTTCGAAATGTGTAAGCATTATATACGCATCGGTGCGGTGTATCGAATCCGACGATCTAGCCCCCCCCCCTGAAAATTCATGTTTTGCAAAACATGAAATCCGGGCCATCGCCGACGGGAATGAAACGTTACCGATCCAATGAATACATTTGGTAACGAACGTACATTATACATAGATATTATATATATACTATGAGTACCTGCCTATACGCGTACTGCCGTATTGATCACTTTAAATTCCGATTGCACCGACTGTACGGGACGCTGTTTACGACCATATTCTTATACATTATTATTACACATGTAACTGCTAACAAAGGCATTCGATTAAAACGTGCAAAGTAAGTAGTGTGGTTTTAGGCAAAAGAGGAGATGTTAAATTATAATTATTGGATACGGATGATCTATCACAATGCTAAATCATCGAAAATATTTAACTCTAGTAATATAAATTTAGAATACAACGTCCTGCTACGGGAAAACACAATATTACCTTAGTCAGTAAGTGTAAATATCACGAAACATTTTTTATTTTAATCAGGTAAAAACTAGAGTAACGATGTAGGCGAATTGTATGATAAAAAGAGAAGACGCAAGGTGGTGCACATCAAAACGTTTATCTTTGAATAATGTGTTAATAAGTGGTTATAATATTTATCTGTATATTAAATCTTCCATGATGATCATATGGCGCGATCACTGTAGGACTATAATATGTGTGTGTGTGTGTTGCACCTATTTATAATTATACTATGTAGTCGGACATGACAAATTATCAAATACCAATTACATAATATACCAGACCATGACGGACTTCAGTTCTCGTCCGAAGACGTGCGGTAAACTCAATCAATATACAATATCCAGTTTTCACATCAATACATTAAAATATACAATATTTATAATTCGATTGCGGTATTTTATTATTTAAATGTCATCAAAAACTTCTAATGTTATGATTTTCTAGTCAAGATTAATTAACCGGTAGATGACGCAGATCTATATAACCCGCACAGAGTTGTATTACATTTTAAACACGATAATCTTGCACGTACAACCGTGGTTTTAAAATATTGTCCATTATTCTTGCGACCGCAGCGTAAACGATAATACCGTATTTTCGGTAAAACAAACGATCGTTCGAGGAAACGTGATAATATACTATAAGAAAGACGGGAAAAAGTACACGCAACTCGAGTGCGCCATAAGAGATTTTCGAGACGAATGGTAAACGAGTCCTGCGAGCTTATTGAAAAATAGAAAAAACAAAAAAAAAATTATCACACATAGACCGTGTGTATGTTCTCTCATTGCGTAAGTTACACACATGACCCGACGCGTGTAGGACACTCACTGATTCGGGTCGATCACAATTCACAATTATATTCAATGATGGAGCAACGTGCATTCGTACAACGCCTAACTGCACGGAGACGTGTGTTTAAATAAAAACACTTTTATGAAATTAAACAAGATGAAAATACTTTTATTTCACGCTTGTAACTATTTTTTATATAATGGGGAAATCAGAACCTAGAGGCTTCCGGCGATGTTACTTCGGTAGGCAATAACGAGAAGCGTAAGGTGCTTAAGACATGGTTGTTTGGATACATCTAACTTATTTAACTGGACTCTAATCGTACTAGTACAGGACGTGCAGGACATGGTATGACTTTTAGATTATGGTAGGGAATAGGTAAAGTTATGAGGACTCCGTTATACGATAACGGCCACCGCTATGATTTTGTGTGTTGAGTCATAAGCATTTCGGTGGTTCGACCAACAAGGAACGACCGACGGTCGACGTTATCTATTTATAACATAGCGAATGGTTCCTAATCCCAGTGCCATAGAAAACACTACGGTAGTAAACGCATGCGGTAGACATTGAATAGACACGCGTATGTGTTTACCATACATACAAACACTTGCGGTGCGCCGTGGAAAAAAAAATTATTGCTACCGTCCGGTTTTCGTCTAAAGGTCGCGTGTTGTACGCGTCCGTTGATGTTTGTAAAGCGTATTGCCACAAAAGAATAATAACGACGGACAAACGGCTTGGCCTAGGTCAGTGTCGGTCGGTGTCGCGTGTTTTTATGGATTTACTTTTTTACACACGCATCACGACCCTTTTAGTTTCGATTTCCGTGTGACGAACACAATACAACTATTATGATATAATGAAGTCTATAATACGCGTGGCGGTCACATACTGTTTAGGATCGTTTATTTTTTTTTTTTATTATGTAAACACCCATTGGAGATCTTTTATGCTTTACGAAATCCACAAACGATTTGCAAATCTGTAGAGAACGATTTTCCCGACCGTGCGTTATTTATTATATAATCGTGCATAGCCTATAATAATATTAGATAGGTCTCACGCGAAACCCGAATTTTTTCCGTAAAATTTTCCCATGACGCCAATACCCGCGTGGCCGCGTGTGTAAACCGTAAAGGTAAACGTGTCGTGCAACGTTGATGTCTTTCAGTTTTTTATTTTTTTTTTTTTCACGGATAGCGGAAAATCTGCATGTATAGCCTTCGTGTGATAATATTCCTTACACACGTGTGTGTGTACGTGTGCGCGCGCCACACAACACCAATAATAAATTGTAACATGACAAGATGTCCGAAGTGAAAAGCGTAAAATTTAAATACTCTATGCTTTTCACTAAGTACCCACGTCGTATTGAGAAACATGAAAAATATCAAAATTGGTTTTGCCGTCAACTCGATCGTTGAATTGTAAGACGGCAAGAACGACCGCGGTTATTTGCTCGACCTACGCAACTGTTTTACTGCCGCAGCATCGACGGTCGCCTCCCAAACGGCGGATACCTGTCACGCCTGCGGTACACCAACAACCTTTGACCTCCGACGCGAGTAGAGGATCCAAACCGTTTTTAGAACAACCACTACGCTAACGGCGTTTTACCACTCACAACGCACAACGGTAGTCGTACTCCCCGAACGTCATTGCATACGAGTGAACGCGATTGATATTTTTATTTTTTTTGCCACCGAAAACGAAAACTTGAAGTCGCAACTAACTCCAGGTGCTCAAATGTGCACCGGCTATTTTGTACACGCTTTTAACCGAAGTAACTAATTGCCGGTGTAACGATTACGTAATGAGTGTGTATATTATTAAAATTCTGCATTGTACCGTTGTCGTCATTATCGCGTGCGCAATGGGGTTGTTCGTTTCGTGCCGCTGAGCTTCGCGACGGCCACAAATGCTACGGAACATAACGACGCCATTACGACCGATTATTGTTGCGTGCCGTTGTACTGGCTGCAGCGAACACTGCACAGACCACTGCACTTTTGTGCATTGTTGTTGTTCGATTTTTCGGTAGCGCACTTGACATTTACCGTACCGCTACTATTATTACCGCGCGTGCACGATACCAATGCCATTACACGCAGGTACGCGGTGCATTATTCGTTTGGCGCACCGAGCGCAATCATTTATATGCACGCGCGCACCACGACACTATAATAATAATAACAATAATAATAATAATAACGGCTAATAACATACAACGGTCGGTCGTATCATATCATATTGTTGTCGATAGCATAATGCACGTACATAACGTACGCCGTGTACAGGGCGATCCGTTTAAGTGACTGCTGCGCTCTACGCGCGAAAACGCATTTGAACCGCGTCGACGCACTCGAATGGATCACTCCGTATACATAGGTGCACGCATTTACGACGACCATAGGTACAATACGTGCATTATTATTGTTATTATTTATAGTGTGTACAGTACAGTAGCCGGTGGTACAGTACAAGTATACATATACGTACCTGTGTATAGAAGAAGTAGTGCACACAGAACACGTATAATAGTGTAATAATAGTAATAGTAGTGGTAATAATAATGTACACGCATGTAATACGCGAGCGCGCACACACATACAAATGCGCGTATTTATTTAAACGTTTGAATGAAAATCCACGGCGGCGCCGCCGCCGTTCGTTTTGTAGTGTGTTTAATAACAACAATTGAAGCCATTGAACCGCTTCTTCCTATTCTAATTCTGACAATGACGTGGTTTTTCAGTGCGCACGCCGCCAACAATATAATATGTTGCACTTGGCTTCGCGAGAGGTGATGATCCCCGTGTGTGTTTTATTATTATTATTTTTTTTTCTTTTTATCCAACTCTCTCTCTCACACACACACACACACACACTCTCCCTCTCGTGTTGTACACCGCCGGTCGTATTATGACGACAATTATTATTATTATTATTGTTATTACTATTACCGTTGTTACCGTATCGTTATTGTGATCCGAGACAAACGCGAGTGCCACCAAGATAACACGCCTCGTCCGTTCGCTTTTCTGTACTCGGACGTGTGCACGCTGTATATAGTGACCTATAGTGTGTCCCTACTGCTCGAAAAATGTACGCACATGCCGCGGTAACTGTAGTGGTTCGTGATACCGATCCTTGTGTGTAGCCGTCGTATGTATACACGTCGTGGTGACGTGCAGGTATAATACCCATTCGGTGTGTTAAAATGAATAATATATCATCATTTGATCCGATTGATTTCGACGCTCGTCCTTAGAAGTCGACGCGAGGACACCTATAAAACCTACTTCGACTGAACACTTCAGGAGTTGAGTGATCGGTAATACTTTTTACTTTTAATAGGTATTGTGTACGATAGGTATATCGTACATGCATCTGTAATCCAGCTCCGTCGGTGGAAATCCGTGGAAATCTGTGGCCGCTGAGGATCGTATTTAATATTATTTTTAAACGCGAAGATGTATAATATTTGATGTATTATATCGGTACGCATGCGGCACATTAATTGAACGCGGGGCAACCGATACCGGGTTATATCCGTAATAAATTAATCCGAAATATTAATGAGGCATAGGGTTTTGAATATTCGAATAAAACAAAATAAATCATAATATATAGTAACTGTTCAACGACGCCACTGCAGTATGTTATACTATACAGTAGTGGATTCGGAACATGATTTTTAGTTTCCTTATAGGTTCCAGAAACGTGGACACGTTATCAAATAATAATAGTTTATCTCAAAGGGATTTACACACAGCGATATCTCCCGTGTTAATTGGGCTAGTCCAATTCTGTCTTTTCATGAGCATCTCTGGGCAAAGTAAATTTTGTTGGCAGTAGATTGGAAAATTTAAGTGTTCTACTCAAGATGTTAAAAAATTAACTTTTTATTTTATAGTTGTCAAAGATAGCAATTTTATAGGGCTTCTTTTTCTGAAAATCTCGACGGTTCTACATTCAATTTTCATTAATTTCTTGAGTTTTAATAATTTTGCTAGTTTACAAGAAAATAGTGAACTACTTAAACAATTTTAAATAATAATAACATTATCAGCAAACGAATAAATGACAAGGTAATGATAATACATTTATTTACTTTGTCGTATTTTCTGTCTAGATTGTGTTCCAATAAATCATTTGATTCTTATAACTTATATCTTAACACTTATGAACATTACAAGGCCCGCCACCTGCATAAGTATAGTGTAATTTTGAGTTATAAATAAGTACAAAGTAACATAATTATAATTCATTCAAATGTATATGTTTGATCATATTATTTATATAAAAATGAAAAATGATTTTACTGTAAGCTGGTCCGAGGACTTTGGGTTTAAACATTCTGTGAAGTTTACTTAAGGTAAACAAAAAAATACCAAGTTAAATAATATATTAATGATAAATGTTATCGGTTATAAATCATTTATACAGACTAACTATGCACATGCTGATTGTACGGATGCTCACGAATTGCGTCCGGTTTTATCAAAACGAATACGTGAATTGCGTCCGCACTTCGTATTATCTGAAAATTATATTTTTCACATCAGTTACCTATATCCTAATTTCAATATGATAAGGTCTAACGATCGTTACATTACTATTACTGTTTTATTAACATAATATACATATACGCTGACTACATATAAAGTCCCCCCCCCATCCACAGTTAATATTGAATTGTCTATGGCCAATAATCAGTATATTATGTTTAACTGGTCATCGCCGACCACGTTACAAAGGAATAAGGATAAAAATGACATTAAACTATTACAGAACGTGCAAACTGCAAATAATCATAATCATATAAGTTTGCTGAACTATTAACTGACGAACACTGAGTAATAATTTAAAGCGAAAGACTGTAGAAGAACTTCTCAATAAACCATCGAAACTTGGAGCTTTATCGAAAGACATTCCAACAATAACAACTTATGATTTCAGCTTAATCCGTAATAATCACGTATTTATTGATGGAACATTTAAAAGTTATCGAAAATTGTTTACAAAATTGTTTACGACCCATTGCTTGAAAAATAATAATTCCGTATAGCACTATGAACCTGGTGTCAGTAATAACAATTGTCTATCGCCAGTCCTAAGTCTGTATGAAATGGGAAGGAAAATAATATTTTTACGTTGAGACGCAATGGTTATAAATATCGTCGGGGTGCAAAACGCGCAATGTACCTATTACCGCGATAAACATAATGTGGCCTGTGGCAGTTGTTTCATGTAAATGATATTGGGCGACGGAATGAAGTCCGTGAAAACAGGTACCGTGTTCATCGCGCTTCGAGTTCGTTCCTCCTAAACGTTAATACGTACACGGAGTGCCGGAAAGAGTAATTAGCCGAAACCTGCAGTGCACGATGACGGTGGTTAAAGGGTTCAGACGTTAATTGAACGCGCGACGCATATGCATATATTTTTTTTTTTGTACGTACGCGCGTTTCGCCAACCGCGAAAGTTTAATTTCAAAAGTCGATTCGATCGCGCAGGGCGACATTCAGAAACTATTTCGGTCGCCGCGGAGGACGCGTCGCACAAAAACGTGCAGAGGTTTTGTCTTTTATATTATTATTATTATTATTACTATAAGTATATTGTGCACACATGCGGGTCCGCGTGTACACGAGAAAACGACCCTCATAAAAATTAGTTCACATGGAAAGTCATTTAACAACTTCTTTTGTCATTCAATTTACGAAAAACTGATAAAGTATTCTACTGACGTCGGAGAGACTTGTTCGCGGTGCGCGAAATGTAGTTGAAACCTCGATTACGGCGTTCCTTTCCGTCGCGGCCATTACGAAAACAATGAAAACTCATTGTCGTGTTCGCACACGCGTATCATCATAATACACGTGGTACCTTTGTGCACGTCCTAGGCGGTTAATTGGATTTCGCGTACGCGGTTTACTACGTACGATAATATTTGCGTACGACATTGTACAGATTTATGACCGGGGCCACATTTACGCCTTCACCAACGAGGCCCGGGTTTAGGGAAGCAAATTTTCGGGGGCGGAAAATTTTGTAAGAAATCGGAAAAAAAAATCTTATAAATATTTATGTAACAGCGTGAATTAATACTGTATTATTCTTATTACATATATATAAAGAACATCAATATTACGTATAGAGTCTTAGATGCTTTGCAGTATAAATTATTATGATATAATCGAAGATTTCTCATCAAAAAAAGTTCGTCGTGAAATGTTATAGGTAACATACTAACATATAAGATAAAAATGTCTTGTTGTTCATCAGAATTTATAATTTCTTGTTTTGTTTGTAATTACTACTGACCTAACGTTTCTAATGAAATAAAATTATTAATAATAAATATAACATTTTTTTTTCTTGGGGTAGGGGCTGCATATTGAAAAGGGCCTAGGGCGGCACCTGTTCTAAATCCGGCACTGTTTACGACGCAACGATCTTTCGGACGAGAGTGTAAGCGATATAAACCTTTATTGTTACGAACAATTCGCATCGTATTTTTACGATTTTTAACTTTTTAAATTGTTTGCGCGCCGCCCGCGATGTAGTGAATAAGCGCGAGTGCATAATATTACGTATTCGTGGATCATGCACACGTATGATGTATCGTATAATTATACGGGTGGACGCACAGCTTCTAATTGTTACGAGGAGCCGATTTTAAATTGATAATAAAATACCACATATCATGTGTCACGTTACGTGCCACGTGCGCGTAATGCGAAAGTTCTGAAACAATTTTACAACGCCGTGAAGTTGTTTTTTCATCGTTGTAAAACCAATAGTTTCTTGGCTCTGGGTCAGAAACGAAAAAGAAAATATTAAATATAAATTAAAACACGAACAGAACATTATTGTAGACCATATGTGTAGACCGGGTGTTGGTCGGTAGCGCTCGTCTCGCTTCGCTCATCTTGACGCAAATTTGTTATTGTTCTTCATTTTTAATACAACGATAAATCGTTGAATTCAAAAAATGTATCCAGTTTCGAACGGCAAACTATACTCGGTTTCTCTTAGCGGCATATATTTTCGAAGACTCTTGAAGTTAATAATTACACGCGGAATTTTGAATCAACTATATGGAAATATAACTGTCCTGTTTTACTAAAAATATAAAATACTGTAATTGAGATTATGCTTTAATTACCTACATTGTAACTATCGAGTTGTATACTTCAACCCAATTACTGGCTGTGCTTTACTCATCATATAACGCATTTCAATATTATGGTATGAACTTACTACAATATTGTACAAAAACATGTTATCTAAAGGTAATTTTATTAAAAAAAAAACTTGTGAAATGGTCTTAACGGCAATAGATAAGTATGTTTTGGGACTTTTTATGTAAACAATATAATTCATATATAAAAGTTAAGATATGGATTCATATATATAATATAATCAACCTAAAATGAAACTTATAAAACAATTCCTTGTATCAGAGACAGATATTATACAATTGATTAAAACATGTGCAAGTTGAATTTTCGATAGAGGCAGTTTGAAAGTGTATGCTTATTTTGTTTTTTGTCTAAAGCACAATTATATTGAACGAAATACATGAGAATGTGTATTGCGTGTAATATATTAAACTTAATTCTAGTAACGGTAAAGGCCATAATTTATCTATGGCCTCTTTACAGTCATCATTTTAATGCAAATTGCATATTGTGTTTTATAATTATTTATATTTTGATACACATTTGGTTGTCTTAAACTCGTATTGTTCTGTGCATTTCGTTCAAGGCAGCGTTATATGCACTTAATTAATTTCGGTTTAAATAAATGATTATAACAAGATTTTGTTTGTATTTTAAATATACACCACCGATACACCGAGAAACCTCGGACGTTTTATAATAATAATAATCACAGTCACGATTTATTATTCGTTCTATAACGCGTAATAATAATAATAATAATAATAATAATAATAATAATAATCGTTTACTCCAGGCGGTTTAGACGTCAGTTTTGTTTTGTCTTTAATATTGATGATTGAAGTGTAAAGTTTATCGGAGTGAAATTCAGCCATTTTTTACGCGCTATGACATTCGGATGATTTATTTGTTATTGTCTCACGTCCGTAATGTAATTTATGACAACGTTCGTCGTCGTCGTTGTCGTTTGATGGAACGCGTTGACGATGAAGACTGCGATGGTGGCGACGTGACATTGCGACAACTATATACGACGAGAAGTTATAATAATCATAATAGTGGTGGTAACAGTAGTAACGATATGGATAATAAATACGACGGCAGCGTATTCGGGTTTTCACGAAAAAATTACTTTCCTCGATATTTGAAATAGCCGAAAAGCTTACATACTTGCCTTGTCTTGTAATGCTTGTAATTATTTACAATGATACACAGAGTATCGCTACGTGTTAATTATTTATTTGTTTGTAATAAACGGGCTGGAGTCCAATAGCAATATTCAATATAATGCGATAACGGATCAAAGCAGTAGCAATACTAACAAAAATAAAATTGTAAAATCATCAATGGAGATGTGCGCTTACAATTTAAGAAACAATAGTTCAATTATAACAAATATTTAAATCATTTTACTGTGATCTGCAAAAATGAATTAACACACGACGTGCAAAATGTAACGCAAAATATAAAATTGGTGAATAAGCAGAGTAATGCTTCTTACGTAGTGTATGGAATATAAATTATAATATATTTCAATAGACTGAGTGACTTTAATCGGATCCGGAAAAGAAAGCTACTTTTGCAGTAGGTAAGTAAGTTGAGATCAAATAATACTATTATGTAGAAAACATTTATTACGGACATCTTATTTCGGTCTTCTCCTTTAAGAAGACACAAGATCTAAAGTACGAATACAGTTAATTAGAAGGATAGGATTCTCTAGAAAAATGTACAGATTAAAAGACAATACGTTACGTTTTAAATATTTGGGCTTGTAAAAATTATATATTTAAATATTTGACGTACAAGTTCTTCGTTTTTTTTGACATTTCATTGAAGACTTCATCTGGAGTACCACTGTTATATTCATAAAATGTCAACAACGTTAATTAATTCAAAGAATCCTAAAATAAAAATGTAAGTATTTTTGAATGTCAGTTAAACTAATAAGAGTGTTATACTTAAAGCATTGAGTTTCTTGCATACTTCTTCACCTTTTTTAATGTTGAAAACGTTCTTTCTGAGGTGGGTTTTGAAACGGGTGGAACATATCATATTTTTAATAGCTTATTCAAATTTGTATAAATAGAGGAATCACAAATTTTGAAAGCATCTAGGCCAGTCTTAATTACTTCATTGTTTTCCAGTAACTTTCACGCCAGATTTTTAGTTCAGCAAAACATTTTTCTTTATATTTGTGAGTGATGAATAGACTTTTTTGTTTTATCCGAAATAAAGTCTAAGCTAACAGTACATTTATAAGCATCTATTTATATAAGCATTTATGGTTCACAAATAACCTTATATCGTTTACATATTTAAAAACATGAAATTATTAAAAATATTTAAACAATGAGGCGTGCGTATTAAATATTAGTATAAAAGCTATGTGTACACACTATACATAAATAGCTAAAAACTACATAACTATAAAACGCTATTGATAAAGTTAGGATTTATTATGATTTAAAAGCAAATCAATTTAACTGGATCTTGAAATTCTGATACTTTTTATTTTTTATTAAACAATCTATACAATCTGTGTCTATGATACAATAAGAATATTAGCTAAAAGGAACAAAAGACATGAGAAATTCTGACACTAATCGTGATTCACGTGATGTCAAATTCAAAACCGAAACTAAAACTGATGATTTTCCACTCATATTTGACATTTAAATTCAAATTGTAAGTTTTTCTGTCAGTAAAATCTAAAACTAAAAGGCAAAACTAAATATTTGAAATTTGAATTTTGAAAACGCACTAGGCACGATCACGACTCGAAATGTACTCAACAGTCCGCAGTTGAGTATTATATTACCAATTCGGTTATGTTAGGAAACGTTTTTTGTACGTCAATAGTAACAATAGATTGTGACTGGCACGGACGGTGACGGGTCCGTGGTGATGGTTATCTGTTAATGCTGAATGCTGGTATGCCGATGCGATGGTGGCGTTTAAACATAGAAATTGGAATATAAATAACTAAAAACAGTATGATAGTCCATTGGTATCTATATGCAACCTACTATACATATCTTATACATGTATGTGAACGATTAACATAACTAAAAAATTAAAACTAACTGTGTGCGCTGAATTTTTTTTCCGAGTAAAGCGAGAATAACTATCACGGGGGTGGGGAAGGCATAAGGATAAGAAAGTTCATGGTGAAGTTCACCCTCATCTACACGATTACCATCCTGTTGTAGAACAGGATCTTATTACGTAATATGTAGCGGTATAGCATGGTATATAATGCTCGCAAATAATATTGTGCGTATTAGAGTCTAGGGTGACCATTTTTGTATAAAGAAAAAACGGGACTAATCATTTTTGAATGACTTAGAACATTCTTATCAATTATTATTAATGACATCACTACGTGCTATTCATATTATTATTACTACTACTTAATTGATCGAAAAGAATATCTTCATCCACATTCCGATCAGTTTGTTTTTTATTATTTCGCAAAATAAAAATTTAACTTTTTTGAAAATAATTCTACGATCGAAAACTTATTTGTCGGGCCTAACGAAATATTTTTAATTCTTCAAAAGAACTTTCTCGCTTTTCAATGTATAACAAAAATGTGTCATAAGACCGGTTGGTTTGTTCTATAAATTGTTTTTTTTGTCTTTAATTCTTACAGAAGTGAGTACTAAAAGCTAAAAATATTTTTGTTTTTCTATTTATTCTATTTCTACTTAGTATTTCTGATTCTTCTATTATTTACATGCACGCATGTTTTCCCCTTCTATTCTTCTTACAGTGTCATAAACGATTTTTTATTGACTTTGTATGAAATAAAATCATATTATTAAAACGGGGTCTCTAAGACATGGCTGGGCATTTATTCTGATAGTCAAACTACGATTTTAATGCTGAGTCAATTTCAATAGTTCTGGAAACTGCTGGTTGTAGTATTATATTTATTAATTGATCATTTAATAATATAGAAATAACGGGATAAAAACTGGACCATTTTCTAAAAACGGGATAAAAAGCGTCCCGTTCGAAGTTTGTCGGGACAACGGGACATGATGATAAAAAAAGGGACGATCCCGTTTTGAACGGGACGTATGGTCACCCTATATTAGACGCGTTATATTCCCGAGTGCGTTGACGTGTACCTGAATTAGGAAACTTTCGGCCACTTCCACAGCAATACGTACATAGGAAAAATTTAAATAAATTATTTTAACACATCGTTATACTATTATATATGCAACGCATGGCCACTCGGCGAACAAACATAAAGGCGTACGCGAACGGACACACGTATACACACGCGCATACGAACCGCAGTATTGTGGCGTCAGATGACGTATAACACGCTTTTACAGCAAATTATGTTACACGCGTAATTTTCCCATGACTTTTGATGCGTATGTGTGTATAGGGCTTCCCGTGCAATCGCTTTCGACCAATCGTGCGCGTTTAGTACCGAACGCATGACGTCAAACGTTATGAATATATTATCATTCGAAAGAGCGAACGGCATGAATAATTTAACATTTTTTTTTTCTTGGTTTTTTTTTTTTTTTTAATATAGCAATATGTGTGTATACAGGGTGGGTCATCGCGGTTTTTCGTTTTTCCCACGCGCACGACGTGTACCTAATAGTGAACGCGGAAAACGCGGAAAGCATTCTGCACGTGTAAATACGTAAACGATGGTGTATACTCACTCGAACAGATACGTCAAATTATGTATATATATATATATATATATATAGGCAGTGGCGTAGCCAGGAATTTAGTATGGGGGGGGGTCAAATTCCCGTAAAAATAGACCCTTAGCACTCCCCCTCCCCTTGACTACGTCTCTGTATATAGTTATTAACGTGCACATAATGTGTAGTACGCGCGCACGGAAAGAAAAGTCTGTTTTTCTGCATTTAAGGCACGTCTATACGCCGCACACTCGTATTCGTTTAAATTCGAATTTGTTGTTCCCACAGTTCACCTGCTTAAAGAGATGAATCATGTTACGTAATTAAACCATCCTTATTCAAACAACGTCACTAGCGTCCAGCTACATAGCAGCTCCATACTCAACTGCCGCAGGCTGGTATAGACGTACTCATAGTCTTCCGTTGCGGGTAGGTATCACAATAAAGCACTGAAAAACAATATGGCATTTTAATTCAATAAATATTATTATTGTTATTGATTAAAGTATATGAAACGAACACATTTACAAGTCCCCACCATCCCAAAATCTCCCTGGTTTAAGGATTTAAAGATTCCTAGAAATCAAATCGTCTCATTCACTCGCCTTCGGATCGGTCACAATTTACTCCCTCATCATTCCTTCAAACTCTCTCTCAACTCATCTCCTCTATGCACCCGGCACCTCGTTGAAACTGTCTGTGACTTCAATCATATTATATTCCATTGCCCTTCTCTCTCTCCTAGTAGACAACTCCTTTTTTCATTCCTATCCACCCTAGGTTATCCCACTCCCGATTCAAATCTTATCCTTAATACTCGCTCTACACATACATATGTCCTTGATAATGGCAAAATAAAAAAAAAAATAAAAAAAAAACACATTTACAAATCTTATTTTCCGATTTCGAATAGTAAGTATGATCATATTTCTATTGTATTTACTGTTATTCGTTTAACCGTTAATTTCATTTGCATGTTATTATAGCCCCCTCGACCACCTAGAAAGAAGACTTTACGCCCCCCGGCATACTTGATTGGTAAACCACGTGACACAGCTTCCAAACAAAAATAACGTTAACGCGTATAATGACTGCATACGAAAGTGAACGATGTCATATATTATTGTACCGTATACTACTATATAGCGGCAGCGCTCGATTGCAAAAATATTATTATTTTTGAAACAAAAATGGCCGATGTAAATGGTCTGTTGTGTTACACGGCTATAGTTCGTGCGTTGCATGCCGACCCGGACGTAACAATGTTATAATGCGCACACGATTTTGGCGATTTTAATTTTCCGGAAATCAACGGGAAACGCGGGCCGCGAGGCGCTCACGCGCGTTACGGCCGCTGACAGGATTTTCGTGATTAGTCATCACGGTTTGAAGCCGGGCTTAACAAAAATTGCAGATTATTATTATTATTATTATAGACTGCACGCGGCCTTGTAACGGTTTATTATGCAAAGCGCGCGTTGCGGTTTAGTGTAAAAATCGTGTGGAAATCTATACGCTTTCGGTCGTTCCGTGTGCGCTGAAAATGCGTGGTCACGCCGTTTAACCACTTGACGAACATGGGAATTCCTCGGTTGACAAGTGAGCGCTGTAAAAAAAAAAATAAAAAAAAAAAAACAGATACCGCGGTCTAGAAATTAATAATAATGAAAAAAAAAAAAAAAAACGAGATGAAAACAACACGCCCGCGTATAATGCTCGTACGAGAGAGGTTTGGCGTGCGGGAGGGAAAAAAATATGAATAAACACGATTATTATCACCCTTCAGCGCTCATTAAGCGTGGCGACGATAAGTTGGTCTGAAATCGGCCGCGAACCCCTTCTCCTCCTCCAGGCCGTAAAATGGGTTCTCGAAACGCGCAATCACGAATCGTAAAAAACCGCACTTTGCGGTCCCGTCGTACATTTAATGATCATCGTACCACAACACGTGTGCGCGTGCATGTGCAAGCACGCACGCCCGTGTGCGCGTGCGTTTTCGAGTGTGTGCGTGTGTATTTTATAACATTAAGTGCGTATTTGACGAGATGCATTCGAGAATTAAAATTTTCCCCACTCTCGCGTACACACGAGCGTTATAATGATTTAATATTACATGCATTACGATACGTTGTATAAAAGTGTACGCACATAGTATAATATTATGATAGATTTATAATAGTATTATAACCTAATTAAAACTATTTGCGTATAATTTAGTATCCAATATCTAATTCGTTGCGTTCACCGATCGGTCGTGGCTACGTCGATGAAAAATTTGACTTAACGTTTTGAGAAAATATCAAAACTGAGATTTTAAAATACAATCGCATTTCACGGTGAATTTGAATGGTTTGTTTGGATTTGCTACGTTTTCAATACCTTATAGAGGTACGTGGTTTTAAATTTCGTCCGTTAAATCTTTGTTGTATCTTAATCAATGTTCTTACGTTTTCACTTGAACCTATTATGAATTGTTTTAATCGCAATATTGTATAATGATTTAGCTATGAAAACAGTGTCCAGTGGTGATCGAACTATTCAATATGTTGCAAGTATTTCTAGATTTTAGACAGTTTTTGAAGCACAAGTGAGTGTGTACTTTTTGTTTAGTTCTCCCAAAAACATAAAGACACATTACACAGGGAGAGCAATATTTATAGGTCGTAGAGGCCGGAACCATTTAATTTTTTTTTGTTTCAAGTTTAGCAAACAATATCAAAATTATCGACCATAATATTTTAGTTCTTTTATACAATTTTGATTTTGCTATTTGGTACGATACGAAAAAAATGACCCACGTTAAGCGACCATTTATTGAGAACCTTACCTTTACGTTCCAGTGAATTTTAAAATGCATCTGTGCATTGTTACTTCACACGAATTGTTGTATACCATATTATAATACGTCATAATGACTTATAATTGGGGGCGTTTGGTGGGGGGGGGGAGCGAAGCTCCTGCGGGTCTGAGATATCAAAAAAAATTTAGTCCCGCCCCCCACCCCACTGTAAACCTGCATCTCTAGTTGCGCCTATACGTCTCTAACACTAATTACTGCACGCACACTGCGTCAAACCACCTATAAAGCATATTATAGTAGGTATATACGCGTTTGGTATTTTTCCCCCTCGTTTTCATTCAGAACGACTGTGCACGTACGTACACGCGCTCCACAGATAAACCGACGGTATACATATATGAAATACATATATATATATATATCTGTACGTATTATACGTGGACATAAATCGTAAGTGTACATAATATTATATACGTATTCCGCAGCCCAGGGTTTGCAACGCGCGTCGTCGTAATGACTACCATTGAGCCACATGTTATTTTTATAATGACGTTCATTCTTTTCATTATACACGTTACATGCACGCGTACATAAATGTATATATATATATATGTGTGTGTGTGTGCGTGATCGCGCGCGTTTGTCTCTTTCTTTCTTGTTTATTATAACTATTATTGTATAATATACGTTAAAACACCAGGGTTTCGACGACGACGACGACGAAGACGAGTGCGGCGATATAACTGCAGCGCTACGATGCAGTTGGAAAATAATACGTTATACACACCGCAGTAGGCAGTACGTTTCGGTGCTCGGTCGGCGAGATATATGCGATGGTGGTCGGGGGGAAGGCGGAGAAAACGAGAAAAAAAAAAAAATCCCCCGAGTATATCAAGACGAGGTAATGACAGCGTGTGGAGAGGCGCGATGACAGCGTTTAGAGGGAATTATTATAATATTCGTCCGCTGACGCGAGACCCGACTGTGTGCACTGCAACAGCAGCAGCAGCAGCAGCGGCGGCGAACGAGCGCGCGCGCGTGCATACATATATTGTATATTTTATACGTATTAGACACACCACGTATACTTATATTTATATATACATATACATATAGAAAGCGCGTGTACGTCGAAATATGTGGTTTTGGACGCGGCGGTAGTAGTAGTAGTAGTGATGACTATGAATTTTTTTTCTTTTTCGACACAGAAAGATAAACTTCACAGCACGATCTCCAGTCATCGGATACGAGCTGAGTCATCATCCACTGGCACTAGCCGTTAATGACTATGATTTATATAATGTCGGAAGCGCAACACGAAATTCTCCGGTGAGCAATGTGAACAAAACACACACATACACACACACACACACATGCACACACACTAGCGTACACACACACTCGCACGCACGCACATGCCACGCCATGCTCGGTAATAGACAAGCGAGTGCATTTTCTATTTTTAAGTCGACGGACGACGAGATTTGCAACAATTTTTTACAGTCACCGGTTCGCCTTAGTACATACGCACGTTATGTACGCGTATCGGTTATACGCATACGTGACTTTGTGGTCTGCGTGTACACGTGAAATATTATAATGCGCATTGTACGCGCAGTCGTCTATTCATATATTAAGTGTATATGTTTTAAATAACAATATGTACAATATACATGCGGCGAAGACAGAACGACGAAAAAACGTCTCGTGAAATAATTACTAATACGATATAGGCTACTAATTGAAAACCGAGGTGTATACAGGCAGGTACGATGATTGTACACAAAATGTTTATACGTGCGCGGTATATTACTGTATCGTGTGATCGTACACACGCGCAGTGCACGCTTTTATTAAATCATTACACGTTTTGGTTTTAATGTTAACAAATTTAAATAACAATTAAATGTTTACGATACCAACATTTTAAGGAATTAATCTGAACAACGCGGTAAGTAAAAAAAAATAGTTTATGAAATATACTGAAATTGTAGAATCATAAGAGTTATACTGATAACTCATTAAAATTAAAAATAAATATCTACGTTTCGGATTTTATGTACAGATGAAGTATATTATATTGTCGTTCAATAGTGATTCTATGGTAGTCCATTCGAATCATGCTTATTATATAGATGATATCTAATTATTTTCACAGAGTCTACAATTAAAGAATAACAATACTAAAATGCAACCGTTTCCTATGATTTTGCGTTATTCTGTTATTCCGATGCTAGGTTTAATATATTTTGTCCACAGTCCGTCTACGAAAAAAAACAACGGCAAGCGTTCATATACGTGCCACAGTTTTGGCCTAGAAAATATAGTGTCTACACAGTTTTTTACACCACTTATTTGTTTTGTAACGAAAATATTACAAATTTTCTCTAACTTTGCGAAGAATGTCGCCGTCGCGCGTCGGCGCATGTATATAGATTGTTTTTTTTTTCGTATACAAACAAAATTAAAAACGCTTATAAATTATGTAGGTGAAATAGTTGTTGGGAGTGTCAGTGCTTTGAACGAGGAATTATAGGGTGCAAGCCCGGGACATCATTAAAACGTTCCTTAATATCAGGTTAGGGAACGGGAGGATAACGGACATTAAGGATGTCAAATCATTCCGTCGGTTCGTCCCCGACCTTAACTGTAAACAACCATTTCAGCTCTCTTGTGCCTCTTTAATGATGCAAACAAAAAACATAAATATAAACGTAATGTACAGGAACGAAAGAGAGGAAGAAAAAAAAAAAAAACGTAAAATAATGAGACGTTGTATATTTCTTTTTTTTTTTTTCTATATATTCCCCGTCCATTGCTACAGTTACTATACTTGGGTTACCGTGGCGCGATAGGTGACGAGGCGGAAAAAAAAAAACCAAGATTTACACGCCCAAACGGTAATGCTGTGCCGTCGTTGTGCGCGTGCGTGTGCGTGCGTGTTATGCAGTGGCAACGAATTTGATTATAGTGGACGTTTATCGTCGGTGGGGTGAAAAAAAAAACAGACCCGTAATCTTTGAAAAACAAATGACAGATGATAATTCGATACGTTGTTTAAAGAGATGACGTGTGCGTAAAAAAAAAAAAAAATCGCGCGTTTAAACGACGCTACGTCGTCGGTGGAACGAGAAGTGGAAAAAAACATCGTTATTTTTTCGACGCGCATTTTTACCGTCTCGTGGTACCGCGCATACCGTAAAATTTGTACGTTTCGCCACGCCGGATTACTAAAATATTTATGTGCGCACGCTTGTGTATTACTTCGACGTGGGTTTCCTCGATAAGGTCGTAAGGGATGTGTGTAAAAAAAGGGCGAAAAAAAAAAACCGCCGACTGTGTGTCCGAACGGAGGCGTGTTCGTTTTTAGCCGTTATCTCGGAACAACTCATGCCGTGAGCGCGCGAGTGCGGTAGGAGGTACACTTGGTATTCGATAACGATAAGTTCGTGCTCAAACCATACATATTTTGTGTACGTTGTCCGCGGCGAGCGTTCGATCGAAAGACAACGAATACGACGTTCGACTTGTACGCGCGCAGGACGAACTGAGAGTCTTACGTCCAATCACGCTATTGCTTACGAGTATACAGTCGACTCACGATAAGTCGAAGTTGGCGGAATTTCTGAAAAATTTCGAATTACCCAGAGTTCGAATTGCTGAGTAGTTCGAAATATCGAGAGAACAAACAAAAATATTCGAATTACTGAGAGTTAAGAAAATTTTTATTTTTCACTATAGTTCGTAATCATGCAATATTTACAGTTATTACAGTTATACATATTTATTGTTTTTAAAATATAAGTTAAATTATTATGTATAAAAGATTATTATTTTTCGGAGAAATCTGTAATTGTTTTCCGCTTCATCGATTAAGAAATAACGATAAAGTTCTTGCGATAATGATATGTAGCTAATTCTATACACATGTTATGTATTTGGTGAAAATTCTTCGTTGGACGGATGAAACTTCGAATTGTCACGTGTTAGTGGCCAGTTTTCCCAAAATGTAATTTCGGATTACCGAGTGTACTTAAATTAATGACTTTTATTGGAATTACCACCAGATTTTCAAGAAAACGAACATACACTTCAGATCACCGAACGTTTCGGAGTATCGAAGGTTTGAATTATCGAGAGTCGACTGCAATTATATTCTTAAAACATTAAATTAACAAATAATTATCAAATACAATTTTTATCTCTTGTATTTTGAGACGGTGTATTATAACGCCTTTGATTCGACGAACGAAAATCCACCAATTACTGCGCGTACAATATTTCAAGACCATTCGTTGGAGAAAATGCACACAAGTTAAAACTAGATTTTGATAATATTAGTTATATCGATATAGCTGCGAGTTTTAATTGAATGCGGTGAATGGTCAATAAAATGTAATGTAATTGCTGGCCAACAGCGTGTTCCAACGTTTTAAGGTGAACGCGATTAATACTTAGGTGCAGATGAAATAAGATACAATAATATTATGTTGTTTACATTTTAATAATAGTTAAAATTCGTTTATAAACCGCAGTCAGTACAAAATATGAGCCTAACCTGAATCTTGGAGAACGTCCACAATCAGTGTATTTATACCCGTGATGCGAGAAGTTTTACTAGCAGCTGAAAACGTTTGACGTACTACAACTTAAGTTTGCCCCCCCCCTGCAGACGTATAGGCATAGTTCGCCATGATTCGTTGCTGCTGCTAGGTACACGTACCCGGCGTTATGTTTCTTATAAATGAATTTAAAATTCTTTCTAAATCTCCAATGGTTCATTTATACTGAATTGTTTATTACCGCGTCGTGTACACCTGTATTATTAACCCTAATTATATAGGCTTAGGGAAATTGTTTGTTTTTACCGTAATACTGGAACAGTACATGTTATACGCCCACCGTATAGGTGCGCATACATTATTATATATAATTATGTGTTCGTTGGGGGTTTGAAGACAACGTGACTAATTGTAAATCGCCCTATACATATTATTTACGAGCTAATTTCGTGCGTATACGCCGGCGAATACGATATTATCATTAATTTGTGATAATTAACGAGGTTGATTATTGATCTCGTACTGCCAGCACGCACACCAATTCGAAACGATAGCTAGTGTCCAATTGAAAAAAACAGTTTAATTTGTTTTTTATTTTATCACCTACAAAATATAAGTTTATATCTCCCATTGCTGAAAATAAACTTGTTATCTGTTTAGAATTTCTTTTATGTTCAGTATTGTATATGCCAGCGATCCTCACTACGCGGCCCTCGGAAGGACTTTTTCCGGCTCTCAGACTGATTGTTAAGGATAGATAAACATACATTTTAGAGTTATTAAAAAAAAATGCTAACATAGATGCCATATTAGAGAGTTGTGAAAGATTTCGCCCTTCGACTTCAACGAATTAATAAATTCAAGTAGGCCTATTTATGAAATTAAATAAAAGACATTTCCCTACTTATTATATATAAAAAAGTTAATTTTTTTGATGTAATAAACTTATGTTATAATCATATTGTTCGTAAGTTATTTAGCGCCACTTAATAGTGTATTTTAACAATAAGAAAAATATATTTTGTAATTAACCTATACCGTTTAGGTTTAGGCCCTGACTAAACTGTACAATTTGTACTTGCGGCACTGAGGAAAATTTGATTTGAACCTTTTGGCTCTCTCAGAAATCCTAGTGAGAACCCCTGGTATACTCGTATGCAGTTCAGGAGCAGTAAGCAATCGACTTTATATTATAATAATATTGCTTTATATTACAAGAAATTTGCCTTGTAGTCAATGTAGAGAAAGTAAAAAGCTTATTATATCATTAAGTCTGTTCCCAAGTATATTGGTTTAGCTGGTGCAGCGTTTTGCTTCCGTTCAGTTATGGACTTGTTTCAGATCCCGAGTGAAACGAGGAATTTATTGGTTTTATCACGTTGTGTATTTTTTTATGTCTGTGTACACGATTTCGACCATGCGTGTAAATCTTTTACTCCTGTGAAAGAACATTTCGTCTAGTTTGTACTTCGAGGCGGTCATTTTTTTAATTTCTCAACATTTTTCCGATAAATCGAGAAAAATAGCGCAAAAAACTTCATCGGAGATCGAGAGTGTGGAACCACGGTCTACAGTATTTTCGTCACACACTTGTTCATTTTTTATGGACACGTTTATGAACTGTATATGTTTTATAACGAACGGTGTCGTACGAATACGATCTCAAATTAATTATACTACTTTTTTTCTTTTCTTTTTTTTTACCACGAAGAAGAGTATATTATTACGAACACCGCCGTTCGCCCGGACACGTGTGCGCGACCGATGGAAAAATACAACAAAAACAACACGCACGTGAGATCAATATCGTTTTCACTGTATAACATGGATACGTACAGCACACGCAGTGCGTATACGATTTGATTAGACGAGACCTTCTTTCGTTTCGCCACTCTCGCACGCGTGCAGTCCACCTATGATATGCAGTTGCCGGCTGCGGACACGACAAAGGCGCACGATACCGTTTTTATACTATATCGATTGTGCAACGTTCAATCGTGAAGTGCACAAACTATACGTAGTGGCCGACACACTCGACGCGTGTTGAGCATGATGTGCAAACGTAATACAACAATATTGCGTAATAAAATAACACACACTGCGGTAGATTTGTGATCACTCCCCCGTGATGACGTCGCGGTAGGTACTACGAAATTCGCGTGGAAAACGTTTCATAAAGATGTCCGACATTAAGCGTATGATGTTACAATCCATCAAAATATCATCAATTCATCAAATGCCTGAAATTAGTAAACAATATTGGGTATACGTCTTTATGGGTATACGCCGCTGGCGCAAATATGGGGAGGAAGAAGGCTTAGACCCCCCTCCCCGAAATTAAATTAAGTATTAAGTAAGTTATGAACAACATGAAAATATCACTATTTTTCTATAAAATATTATAAGTTTTATTTTTGAGGTACGTAAATCATTTCTTACAACAAGAATCCGTAAGAATTGAGGTAGTTACAGAAAATTTGTCTCAGACAATCAAAATATAAGTAAAAGAATAATAATCATGATACGTAATCGTAATATGAGCCATGATCTAACCATGACTGTGGCGTAGCGTGGAACTTGACCCTATGGTCTATAAAAGACAAAAGACCTCCTTAACATGTTTAATATTTAAAAAAATATGGGTGGTGGCAAAATAATTTCGGATTTCAATTGTTGTAGTCCTAACATTATTTCAAGTCAATCCTTATCTATTAGAAATAAGAATTTAATACATTTTTACTCCAAAAAGCTTTTCGTCATTTTGGTCGAATGTCAGCTCAGATTATAGTATTTCACATTTTGTCAGTGTACAATCAAATTTCAAATTTCAAACGGGCTTTGAATTTTGTTTTAAAATAAAATAATTTTTTTTTATGAATATATTGGGGAGCTTGAGCCCTCCTCCCTAAAAATTTGGGATGTTTGCGCCTATGGACTATTTACACCACCGCCGATAATATAATATAATTTTATGTGCGTTTATGAGTAGTGTCCACCGCATCATGTTGGACGTTCGGTTTTATTTTACGCTTTCAACCTTACCGTGTTATAATATGAAAAGCGACTAGAAAGTCGTTGGAAATCATGTACGCACACAACTATTTTAATGATAATGTACACGTTTTGATACACAGGCCACGTGGACGACGTCGAAAGAGACGTTTCCGTGAAGCGGCGCGTCGTGTATACTTATAAGTTATAAGTTATAAACCTTTGAAATGCATTCCTTCTTGGTATTGACCGTAATAATGTTACGTATATACGCGCGGATACCGGGACGGTACGTTATATACCCTTCTACCAGGAAATCCTTTTACATGTATACGTATCGATAACACACGCGTGGGAGGTCGGAGAGTTATACGCAGCGTAGTGCAGAGGGTTCAGCTTTTGCATGGCTGGGTAGACGGTGGAGACGTAGGGACGTCCCTTACCTGCACCAGCGGTGGAAACACATAATGATTTAGCACTATTATTACCTAGACGAGCCGCAGCTAGAATCGGTTACGATCGGATTGGTCGAGTCTCGCGAGTCAGATATTTTCATTGCCTTTTTAGAGGTTGTGTTACGTAAATAGTTAATATTATCCGTGAAACCCGCTGCGTTTCCAATCTTACTTATACTCCGATCAGCCGCGAAGTAGTTATTATTACGTGATCGACGTGTTGGCGTACAAGTCTTACACGCGTGGGTTGTGTAATGCCGAGGACATGATGTACGATGTGACGTTGCATCACCCACGATCGTTTCACCACGTTCAGAGCCAAGTGCCGCCGTAGGCACTCAATCATATGCCACCCTAACTCCAACCCTAACCACTAAATTTTTTCTTTTTTCAGTTCACTGTAAATCATGCCACTCAAGGCTCAGGCATTATGAACCTCAATCCGGTCCAAATACGGTGATGTAGGTCACGTCCGCTCTATTACACGTAGCTCGCGTTTTCCACGCGGCATTTTTATACGTAATATGTACACGCATTATAAACACATGGTCAGCCGTTTTATACGGTACGTTGTACAGCCCTAGTGTGCCCCGACGAAGGGGACAAAGCAGGGACGCGTGTCCGTCGGCCGAAACGACCGCGACAGTGATATACGCTTCGACTCGCGGCAGTTGCAGTATCATATTTTGCACGTAGGTGAGCGCGTTAATATTACAATTGTACGTAAACAACAGCATGTATATAAAGGCTTTATATAATGTTGCACACAACTGCCGTATAGAGTCCGTCGGGTCCGGTCACGGCGGGGGCGGCAGCGACGTTGCGCTGAACGTGGGTGTGCGTGTGCGGAGGGTGTGTCGCGCTCGACAGTCGTATGCACCGTACTATATGTACGTTTATTGTTGCGTACATAGTACCAAGCCTTTGATACGACGTTTTAATCGACGTGCAACCGTCATTGTCCGGCCGACGATGGTATTGGAACCATAATCGGTCGGCCGATTGTGTTCGCGCGAACCCTCAGCACTTTATCGCGCTGCTAATGCCGAAGATATCCCGTAAACGACATTATTATTGTTCGGGTCGTTCGCTTCCTGGTTTATGTACATACATCGCAACCGTTATACGTACGACCGCCCGTTGGCGGGTACCGTTGACCGGGGGTTGATAGTGAAAAACTGCCGTTTTACACGAAAAATAAAATGGAAAATATCAGCGGAACAGCCGCGACTTCAGTGGTCGACCTTAGAATATAAAGTTTCGTGCGTTTTTTACGCCAGAGTTTCCCCGCAACTTTTTTCACCCCCGGAACCTTTGCGGAACAACCATTTCTCATTCCACGAACAATTGATGTATCATAACGTATAACAAAAATATGTACTCTACGGTTAGATGAGAAAACCGAGAAGAGGGCGACGAAACTGTCGTTCGCATGATTCCGAATCGTAGTTCACATCGGAACCGTTATTTACCGACGTGAATGTTTTCCCGGATCGGGAAACACTGCGGTGCGTTAGGTATCAAGTGGGACAACACGTCGTCCGCGGGGGCGCCGGAAAAACTTACAAGATTTCCACACGCGTCCGCCGAGGAACGCAGTATATTAGCTAAAGACTGGTCGCGCAACGGTACACGTGCGACGGACTATCGCGCGCCGCCATCGCCGAGCCGACTGTTCTCGTCCCGCACGTGGTCCGGCAGCGGTTGCAGCACGCCGCACACGGTCTCGTCCGGGTCGGCCCCGTCGTCGTCGATGTGCTGCTGCTCGGCGCCGCGGTGCGCCCACAGCCTCTTCCGCCGGTCCGCCGCTCCTTCGGCCGTGTACCGCGACGGCATCAGCTTCTTCTCGCTCGGTTCCTCGTCGTCCGCCATGTCCGTTACGCCGCGGCCGTTGCTGACCCGACCCGCGATCCGACACGAACGCGATCGATCGATGCGATTTATCGTTCTCGAAAACGCGATCGACCCGACAGCAGTGTGTTGCAGCGCTCGTGACGTTCTCACCGGTCGCCATGGGTACCGCGGCATAGCGTTTCGCCGTTGCCAGGGACGAGTATGCTCGAGCCCCGGGTCCACTTCGCGGTATTCTTGTCCGAACCCGCCATTTTTGTGCGGGTTAACATAATTCCAACAGGACACCACGTGTGCTGGGCGCGTCGTGCGTAGAACAGACGTACTCTTCTCGAAACCGAACCGGACCGAACGAGTGTAAATACAAAACGGTGACACGTGTCTATGAATAGTAAAACATTTAGACGCAATACGCCGGTCACGAATATTTTCCTGTATTGCAGCAAGCCGGAAAAAGAAAATATCGTGGGTGTCCAAGGACTTTTCCGACGCTTCATCAAACGGTGTTTGGGGAGTGCACGACTAATCTATAGATCTCTTACTAATAAGTAATAATATAGTATTGCTAATTTTGTATAGCGGTTGTATTTATTTATTTGGATAGTTTTAGGGATTCCACTGCGTTATCGTCAAATCTTATTTCTGTTGGCGAGTCTTTTATTATAGGCCTTACGCACGAAGGGATGATAAAAAGTTACAACTCATGTGCTGCAATCGTCGACTTATAGTGCGTTAACAAGACAGCAAAACTACAGTCCACAACTTCAAGTTTTAAGACGAAAACAAAAAAAAAAAAATGTTGAAAAACAATTATGTTTGATGAAAATAGGGAACAGCCGAACCGCGCAGGACTTGATGACAAGCAGTTGACCGAGCACTGATTTTATTCGTTTCGACCGGACATTACAGATACGTGTGATTTGTCCACATACCACCGGTAGGCACACGTATAAAACCGAAGGGCGCAGCGGTATGCATTATTGTAAACACACGTGTAATTATCGTGCGTATATCGGTCGATATTATTGTAAATACCGCACGTTGTTGTAGAAATAAAAAGTCACGGGTACCGGACACGTAATCCGTTGTGAAAGGGAGTCGATTTTTATATTGTACGCGGTATAAATTCTTCGTCCGGACCTCGTGCACGTATTATACGCTACACGTGTAATGCGTATACTGTAGGAACCTTTTGGACGTGAAGTAGTCGCTCACACCTATATGATGACGGCACTGCGTACGATCGGGACCTATGCAGGGAGCGGTGTCATCGTAATAAATTGGAGCGTGCCGATGATCATCACGACACGGCGTCATTCGGAAAACGGTTGTCCGTTCTACGTAATTATGGTATAGTATATGTTGTACCGATATATTTTATCATCCACATAACGTGATTGACATAACGTACGTCGTATCGTCGTTTAAGTATACTCGGCTTTTCAAAATCGAACCAAAACACCTGCACAATTGTTCCTGCAAGAATTGTGACGTGTGGCTAACGAATGATTATAATGTATTAGTGTTTTATTCCGTTACATAATATACGTAGGTACACAGATTCGCCTATGTTTGTCACCGAGATTTCCTTGGTGACTAACGAATCCCGATTTCGATCCAACCAGTACTATCCACCCGTACAGAGTGATTTCGTGAGACAACACTTTTACACGTGAAAACACAGGACACGATAGTTTTAGATCTATCGGTTTCACAAAAACTTTTATTTTATGATGAGAAAACCGCTTGTATCGGTCAAGAGACACCTTAACGTAAATATTAATTTATGTATTAAAAAGTACATGTATATACTCGTTTTTCAGAGTTGCTGCTAATGAGTGGCTTCCTTCCTCACGTTTTCATGTCACTTGCATATTTTTTCTTGTAAAATGTACTTATTGTACTCGAGCGAGTAAAACTTAAAAATCTGATCACCCTGTGCGTACAAATACTCTACATCCATGTGTGTGATATGTTTATCGCGAGGATGTGCAAGTACATTATGGTAATATAGTGTGTTTATTTATACGTATGTTTCCGTTCAATACACCGCGGCCGTCGAAACGTGTACGTGTATACGCGCAGAACTTGAAAGTACCAACATATAATATTATGTAACGCGAGCCCATTTCGTCGGCTTTATCACTGTACTGTACACATTATATGATATACATATTAGTATTCCGCGAACTCTCGATGGCTCTTCGCGGGCTTTCGTATATGCATACGGGATTATCACCGTATAAACAAGTCCGGCCGTGTAACGCCCGTCCCCCGGACCGGCCACGTGCACGTGGTATAAACAGATTTAATACTTTATACCTATATGCTTATAATATTATAACGACTCACCCCCGACAACCATTAATCCACCCCCGATCACCCCTCGCGATCAGTTTTAAAGTTGTGCGTATGCATACCACGTGTTGTACCTACTGCGTGCATAGGTATATAACATAAAAAATAAAGAGGTACGTATATGTATCGTACTCGCGCCGATCACTTCAACGTATTATATGTACTTAAAAGTTTTATTGAGACAACAAAGTACGTTGGTACATCTTATAGCGTATGTTTCAGCCGGATGACTGTTTAGATGGAAATATAATTTTTTCAGGACACAAGCACGTGGATTTCAAAATTTTTATCGTCATCCGACCCAGGTATGCGTGATAATAAGTTGAGTTTGAACAGCTACATCAATGTTTAGATCGATATATTTATTACAATTACAGCGTTTTGTCTATATTTTTTATCTTATCATCGCAAACGGACGAAACGTTATTAAGATTTACATACGTTTGGATTGAGTAAAATTACATGATATTATCACAAATTATATGGTACTCTTTCTATTCAAGCCATTTACTTCTCAAAAATGTAAGCAAACCAAAATGTGGAAATAAGTCTTTGTCGAGCAGATTAGATAAAATCTAATAATCCAATTTTTTAATAATAAAATTGTTTAGAATTATATTAATTAGCATTGGCACAAAGGACACTCGTCACTCATTTAATTATGCATAATATGTTGTTCAAGGAGTTGTATTAGAATTTAATACATCGTATATGGCCGATTTGCATCGTTGTTGTTTTGAGTTATCAGTAAATTCCGAAGTGCACCATCTGGTTTTTTTCTACAATCTGTGATAATATTATGTTAAGATAACAGAACTAAAAAGAAAGAAGAACACAATACTTATACAAAATCATAATATTTAAGATAAATAGCAAATAGGATTTTGTACAACGCTTGCAGATGGTCGATGCGTTCTATGAATACGATACGGTTCAATTGTGATATACGTCAATGCGAGGCTTCTAATTTTTCCCTCGACAAACATTGAGAAAGCGGATACACGTGTAACACTATACGATACACGATATAAATGATAGTATATAAATACTATATACTATAACCGCGTACGGAGTGATTCGCGCGGACGGTGTTTTATGAATGGATTTTTTTTTTTCATTCATTGGAGATAATTATTGTAATAAGCGCTTTTGAATGTTGTTCAAACAATAGTGATGCACGTGGTTAGATTATAATATATAGGTATATACAAATGCATTGTCGTCGAAAGATTGCTTTCGTTTTGTTGTGTTTATAATATAATAATGACCAACAGTCGCCATGAATTAATGTAAACAAGTAAATACAATTACAATATGTTATATATACAGGGTGTGATTTTTTTAACAATTTTTGGCTCTAAAATTACTTAAATTTTGATTTTTTTTTTTTTAATGTTCAATGGTTTTCTATGGCAGAGGTAAATTTTTTCCAAGTAAAAACACCCTTTTTTCATAACGATATTTCGTTGAGGGAACGAATATTTTTTGCATTTATTCTAAATTAAGTGTTATGGAAAATTCAAAATAATCTTACAACAACTAATTATGATATAATTTGGAATTACAAGTAATTTCTCTTGATACGAGATTACGCGAATTTTATACTTTACATACGAAATTTTAAATTTGAATATTTCCGAAAGTATTGTCCCGAATCTTGACTACGTTACACCAAAAGTTCCAGAAATTTAATAAATATTTTACAGAAAAAAATATGGTGTTCCCATTTGAAAAGAAAAACAAAATTTGTGCACCCGAGGGACATGAAAAAGAGAGTTTTAGTAATCATCGGTTTTATGATTAGTTGAACATTAAAAAAAAAAATCCAAAATTAATCTAAAAAAAGAGGGCGATCACGGTTGAAAAATAATGTATACACTTGTACTTTATGTAAGTAATTGTAGAAGAAAAGGTGTTGGGCATCAATAATTCTCGTTTAAAATTGTATTTTATTTTTTTCGCCAATACTTTTTAATGTCGCACCAGTGCGTATACAATACAACATTATTATTATAATTGCTGGGAGGTCCCCCGCGTAATGTGCAGCGGTTGATAATTTTGTTTGTATCGCGTACACATACCCGATGGACATACGTATTGTGTCGCACGTGTTTCCGAAACCCGGCGTTTGACACATACGGACGGTATCAATAATTAATTTCAGTGGGCGTCATGCGGAAAACAAAATATTGTTATAATGGTCACGTATAGGAATAAATAATGACGGACGTTAAGTGCGTAACCGGTCGACACGATATTGCGTATACATACATATGTACAATACACGTTTCCCGAATGATGTATATTAAATAACGATTTTAAAAAAAACATTAGTCATTACATTACACGTTTTATGTGCACTACTTACAGGTCATAAACGTGTATTCGTCATTCGCTCGTGGCCATATATTATAAGCACAGTAATATATAGTAATGACCCGCACGTATTATTTATCCGAACGATCTTATTCGTACTACTCGCGCCCTACGTACGTATAATATTGCATCGCAAGTACACGGCGTGCGTGCGGTACAATACGACCGTTGGGTTCCACGAAAAATCGATACTCTACTCTTTTATCCGTTCTTCGAGTTAACCGTGCACCGGAGTGCACCTGGCTCGTGCATTTCGCTCGTGCACAACTGCTGCAATGATTACGTGGCGCCGTTTTCGCGATTACACGGGCGTCCCACAGCCCTGTATAACCCTTAAGCCTGCGCGAACGTAATCGTAAGATTATAATACATATATTACGAATATGACGAATTTTTATTAGGACCAACAACATTATGTTTGAAGTTAGAAGACGTGGATGAATTTTTAAATAAAGAACTACCTATACATTTGTTAAGTTATAAGTCATATAAAATATTTAAAAGATTTGGAATTTCTTCGGAGTACCTAAAAATGAACGCAACTGAGTGGAATAATAATCTTGCATACCAGTCTGCAAAAAGGACAATAGATTCGTTACAAATCGTTAATGATACTGCTGAAAGGGGAGTAAAGCTTATGGAGGAGTTCAATGATAAATTCACTAAAAATGAAAACCAAAAACAGTTTTTACTTCAAGTGGGTTACAAAAAAAATCTATATTACATGTAATTTTATATAACTAATTTCATTATGTATTTCATTTTAAGTTATTCAAAAATATAGAAAAACGTATAAAAAATGTACAAGACAGGTTTTGAGTAGGTACACCATTTGAAGATAAAACTACTTAGAAATACAACTTAAATTATTTAGTTTATTATTACATAAACCTTATTAACGATGATATATAAATATTGAAACAACTACTGTAAAAAATTCAATTTTGTCAAAAAACCAAAAAAATTAATTTTTGAGGAAGAAATATTAGATTTACGAAAATTTTTATAAATACATTTTTTATAGAACATAATTTGTTCTACAATTTAAGTTCAGTACATTTTTATGATTCATCTTAAATTTTTCGAATAAAATAAAAAAAACCATTAAACTACCCTTTGGCTAATATTCAACCCTCTTGGGGCACGGGAAAGGGATGAGTAGTTATGCCCAAATTTCTTCCATATAACTTTTATATGATAATAAAAAAAATTGGAGGGTCCAGCAATGAAAATTCAAATGTGTGAAATTAAGGACCACCCTAGTATATACCTAACCTAACCTATACATAAGTGGTTCTCGATGTGTGTGTCTCCTGAAACGATCGTCGAGGCAGTCGTGTAGTGCGATAATTGCTCGCGTCTATTTTTAGACCGCTTCGTCGTACAAGTATAAAAACGTTTTAATATTTGATAAGGATAACAATATATTATCGAGCCGAGTAAATGCAGTGACCTGCACGTGTCCTTTATCGTATTCAATTCGTACGCGGGGAGGCGTGATAATCAATTTTTAGTTTTAGCGAGGCAGCTCGAATATTTCGGTAACCGCTGTACAGTATATATTGTACTACGTGCCGTCGAGATTATTTTTAATGAGTGCAATGGTACACGTATGTGGTAGTATATTATACAGTACGATTACGAGGAAAATTCCATTCGCGTACACGTGTATAGTGCGCGACGGACGCGACGAGGGGTTGAACTTATGGATATGACGGCACATTATCATAATAATAATAATTTCGTTCGTTCGTAACGTTATATAATGTACTGTTACTATTATTATTATTTTCTTTTCCAAAGCGGTTCTCGAGTATCGGAGCAAATTGCGCATAATTACTGTGCACGGAACGCCGCGGTATCGCGCTCCTCGGGTCTACGCGAACAATTGCGTCGCGAGTGCCCCGTACACATAGCGTAGGTACCTGCGTACGTACTTGCGCGCACGCACTCTCCTTTCCGGTGTTTACGATGTAATTAGACAATCATAACAGGACTCGACGAAAATCGTATCCTTCCGCGCTCACGCCTCGGTGGAAACGCGTTTTTATACGAAATTATAACGCGTGAAAGCCCAAATATCAATGATTAGTTTATGCGTTATCCAAATTTAGTTTAGATTGATAGAAAAACTGATTACGAAGGTCAATAATTCAAAATCATAGATATTAATATATCCGATGTCTTATAAGCTATAACTACCATTTTTGAGTGACCAAGAGGATATACAATACATATTTTTTTTACATCCTTACAGGTTTAACGTAGTATGCGTAGTACATTTATTTTGATTTTGCGTACATTTTGTAAAAAACCACTATTTGATTTCGATTACTTTATCAAAACTGAGTACACATTTATGCTTTTATTAAATTATTAAACTATAAATAAACCCTTCGATGTAATATACTGACTTGCACGGGACTTTTATAATAACCGAAAAATAAAATTGATACCAACTTAAGGTGGTAAATTAATTTCTATTTTGTACATTTACCTATATCATAATAGTATATTTTTAGATAATACCTGCAGTCTTACAATGTATAAGTACACCGTCGGTACTCATAAATCTGAAGAATGTATAAGATGCGAAGGAAACACGTCTCGTATAGCCAGTGAACGAGATAGATTGAGAGAGAGAGAGAGAGATATACAGTGAGTGAGAGAGTAGGTGAGAATAATATCACAGGGGGATAAAAAAAAATACGTTTGTACGCACGATTTCTTAAAAATGGCGACTTTTGACGTCTCTCGTCCCAGGTGTGTAGTTCGTGCAGCGGTGCATCCACACGTATAAACGTGTACGAAATTCGTTCGTTATACACCTACATATGCATATAGGTAATATATGCGAGTCTGCCGGTCGAGCCTCTCACACGTCCTTGCGCGGCGCGGGCGGTTGCCGGCCGTGTGGGAGGGAGGAGGACATCATGGAAAAATGGTGGTCGAGTGTCGTCCGGTGGCAGGAAGCAGCTGCTGCTGCGAAGGCTACGAGCACGTATATAGTAATATATTATCGCGCGGGGTAGGCGCACACTGGTATATACTATACACGTATATACGCAAATGACGTTGTACCTTCGTCCAGTGCCTGAAATCGTGTGCAGGACAGAAAGTGAAGTGTGCAAGTACTGCGAAATTTGAAAGCGTTGAAACATGTTTATCATCGAAGTCACAAAAACGGTCGCTATATTACACGAATACAAATGTCATCGTATTGCAGGTATCCGCTTGCACCAAACTCTCGCGGTATCGAGAAAATCGATTTCCAGAAAGTATATATATTATACATTATAAACGGAGTGTCCACCGGGATTTACACACACACAGACCTATACCTCCCGTGTTAATAGTGATAGTAAAATTCTATTTTTTTTTTATGATCATCCCTTTTGGACAAAGGCAATTTTTTTGACAATAGTTTGGTAACTATAGGTTTATTATTAAAGAAATTATAAAGTTAATTTTATTTTTATAATATTTGTGAAAATCGAAAATAGCCATTTTTTAGGACTCCTTTTTCTTAAAATGTCAACGGTTTTCAACTTTCGGTTTTCATTGAATTCAAGATTTTTAATATTTTCCTTATTTTACAAAGAAATAATGTAAATTATTATCACTTCGTCTTTTTTTTTTTATAAGGTTTGCTAATAATGTTATTCTTATTTAAATTTGTGTAAATAGTACACTCTTTTCTTGTAAGCTAAAAAAATTATTAAAAGCCAAAAAGTTCATGAAATTTGAATGTTGAACCGTGAAAATGTACAGAAAAATAATCCCTTTTAAGAGGCTATCTTAAAAATTATAAAATTAGGTTATTTCTTAACTTCTTCAATAATACACTAATATTTACCAAACTATTGTCAACGAAATCGCCTTTGCCCGGGAATGCTTATAAAAAAACGGAATTTCATTATCTCTATCAACACGGGAGATGTCGTTCCGCCTAAATGCCGGTGGGACACGTCTTTATGTTTTGGCTCATCTTCAACTCCACCGCAGTACGTCATAGGCTACAAACGTTTATTTATTTATTTTTTATTTCGGCTTCGTCTATTACCATCGGTCGTGTACGTATACTATAATTCCGAGTTAATCTGTGGATCAGTGTGACGTGCGTGCGTGCATCTCGTCGTCGTCGTCGTGTTATGCCGTATATAGTCTCCGGGGTCTTCATCGCGGCGGCGAGCGGGCGGAAGACGCGAGCGCGAGACGGCAGAACAAAGTCCGTCTCCGGCGGCGCGTCATCTCTTAATCAATCATCGCAGCCCCCACCCCCACCATCGGCCGCCGCTAACCGCCACCCGTACTTATGTATGCATATATCGCCGTATACTGTATATGTGTATATGTCTACATACATATATACGTATAGCGATGCATAACGACCGTCTGAAATATATATTATGTATACGTTTACTCGTATATAAGCGAACGGCGGAGCGCGTGATGCGGCTGCGAGGAGAGGGAGGAGTGAAGGAGCAGGAGAAATATTATTGTACGTATATATATGATTATATACGAGCGGGTAAAATGTGAGAGGAGCAGAAGACGCGGAGCGACGAAGAATGCCGATGGAAGAAATCGGTGCGCGCGCGTTTAAAGGCATCACGAAGACGGCGGCAGCGGTTGGGTAATTTATCAGTACGACGCCGCCGCCCTTGCCGTCACGCGCGTCCGTGTATTTTCGTATCGTAATATATGCCCGTATACATCTTACATCGTATGCGTACAACGTTCGATGTGCGTACACGATCAATACAGGCACGGATCCAGGATGATGAAAGCGGGGGCAGGGGGGGGGGTGTGGTCGATGATTATCGCGATGAATAAAGAAAAGTCTAGCCCTTAGTATTTAGGCAAGAGGATGGTTCAACAGTAGTTCGTGAAACGACCCTATTTCGAACGCACACATTTCTATACAGCTGGAAAATTCACGATTACCAAAAAAAAAAAAAAATTATTAGGTATTGATATTTATTGAGTATTATAATGTTCCACTATAACTTCCCACGACTATTACTACGTCAACAGCGGCACTAAGACGTAGACGCACTGTGTTTGATGCGCAACGTATAAATTACAAGGACACAGGATACCGTGTCCATACGGCACCGCGGTGAAAACTAAAAATTACATTTCCGATGAAAATTTTGTATCGGTATTATTTTCACGGACTGCAAAATCAGTCGATATACTCGCATACAGCTGTTACATTGTTTTCATTACAACCGTGATAATATTTTCTTTAAAAAGATTTGATTCGTTTTGAAGGGTTTTCAGATATACTTTACTCACGATGGAACTTAAAATAATTATAATATAAGCTATATTTGAAGTTATTTAATTACAGCCTTTCATTTGAGTTTTGGGAAAGTAGGGGTATTGCTTCTACGTTACTCCTTTGAGTCCGCGCCTGGCCCAAACGTTTAATTAGAATACGCATATTAGGTTTATACGACTATACAAATACGTGTGTGGCATACACAGAGACGTAAAGATACGACGTGGCATAAAAGATACCTGTATAAATGGACGTTAAGTACGGACGTTCACCAGGCGTTTAACTGGATTTAAAATAAATACGGTAGAAAAAATAATAGCGAATAAAAATCGATCCCATATCGTAATGGTGTAAGCCGTGGACATGGTTTTACCAATCGACACGGTATTTCGCGAAGAAACCGCAGCAGCGCAGCATTATTCGGTCGGAGCGGAAAAACGGGCGAGTTGAAAAGGATTATTTTATTCTTTCGTCGCGGCGGTGCGCGAAGGCGTGCACGCGAAATCGTATCGATAAATTGTTTTTTCATACACGGTGTCGTCGTTCGAATCGAGCCTGAACGCACCGGACGCACGTGCATCGCTCTGTATACACTTGGACGAAGTATGCGTGCTGCGACGACCGAGTTCACTTTTCAAACTCCCTTTACACACACTCGCGCACGTATTCGTGTAAAAGGCGAATGACACGGTGATTAATTAGTGCAGCGCGTTGCCTAAGATATTCATCTTTCCCCTCGCCTCTCACATCGCCGCCGCCACAACGACGTCGACGTTACGCCGCCGTGACGATATATTGTACATATAGAGAGCAAATACCGCGCCGCCGATTTTACACGCGCACACGAATTCTATAACGCGCGTATATTATTATACATGTGTGTGTGTGTGTGTGTGTGTGAGTGTGCGCGCGCGCGCGGTACGAAGAGAGATGAAGTGTTTTCCACGTCGTTGACCCCCCCCCCTTCCCACCACACGCGCACACACACGCACTTTTCCTGCGCGCGTATTATATACACACGTATACGTTCACGCACCCACACGCGCGGGGAAGCTCCCACCCGTTCGTCATCACCAACCCTTTTGACTTGGCCGTCGGACGGTCGTATCAATCGTGTTTAATGTGCGCATTTATCTAATCCGTTTGAAATGTCTTGTACACACACACACACACACACACACACACACACATTCGCACGCGTGCACACGCCCACACGTACGTACGAAGCACCGAGTTGACTTTCGTACCCTTTCCGCGGTGTACAGCTCGTGTAAATAACACGCGTGAGTGTGCGTGCGTGTGAACGGGGCTCTACACCGTGTCCTGAGAGATAAGTGCGGATGGCACCCAGGTCTCCAGCTCTTTGGAACGATCGACGAGCTGCAACAACTTATATGTCTGTCGAAAGAGTAGTACGTATAATGTGGCGCACTTGTGTCATCCGTTCGACATCGTAGACCATTCACGTATTACTTGCTACTCATACGCCTTACCGCTGAAAGTAAAAACGTGCCGATAAATGTTGATAAACGCACCGTTACACTATACGGAGCGCTTTATAGTACAAACATCATAGGCATCATCGTAGAAAACTGTAATACGAGAAACAGGAAATAGCCTCTAGGTTCGAACACAGAATAATTCATCAACTCAAAACTTCAAGGGCTCGGACGGCCGTGGTTCTAGACGCTCACGCCCGGCCACGTTCGACAACATGTACTCGTATGCTGAAGAAGCCACGAACAAAAATAGTATAAACAGAAACAAACGTAATATATATAAATAAACATAAATAGAAAAATTAGTTATTATTTAAACAATGTTATCGAAAGTTTAATTATAATTTACACTTTCCGATCAGCCTTATCATTTTTATCGATGTACTTACTTTTTCATGTTAATTATGACAAATACATGTCTTTATACAATATATAGAATATTTTTCATTAATACGCCATTTATCATGTTATCTATTACTTATCATTTTTATAAATATTTAACTGTCATGGTTCATACTAATAGACAATAGCTAAAAAATAAAAAACGTATATAATAGAAGCTTATATAAATTTATATCATACTCTGGTTTAACAATAATAATATATTATTTGGTGTTATACCTAACAACGTATAATATGCTCCGCCGAGTCCAACTCTTTAACCGTTAAAATCGCTAAAAAAAAGTATTTGCATTTTTTTTTTTAGAAATCAAGTAACGTTTATATATCAACGTCACACTCGCCCGTGCGTACTCTCTACAACAGCTATTATTTAAATCACACTAGGACTTTTATTGATTTATTTATTTTTCAAATATTATATGTTCATACTATTTATTGTCACGTGCTTTTCTTTTTATAAAATTCTTTACTTGATTTGTTATCATCACGATACATTAAACATAACGTTTTATCATACTAATCGTCATCTTATGTACGCAAATATTGAAATATATATCTCAGTTTTTATTTTTAATTTCAATTATACCTTGGTTCTTATTTATGCTATCGGTAGGCAGTTCGAACTCGAATGCGATATTTCCGAAACAAATAACCATCGAACCTGTAGAACTCAAAACGATTAGAGTGACTTTGGCGATCCGCGCGCGCACACATACACGCGCTGACACACTCACACGTGTAAACACGTAGAATGTATAGAGTGTAACGTGAGCGAACTTGCTGTGCACAGCATACCATAGCCGATAATATCAACGTAAGTATTAAGCAGTTACGTGCGCGCACGGGTCGCGATTCACCGAGAGAGCGGTTTGATTTTCAAAAAGGTTTAGTGGCCATATAAATAGAATGACGCGGGGCCATTGAATTAGGGCTGTGTATTTTTGAGATTTCATCAGATAAGTTGTACTTGTGCGCAAACTTATCAACTCGTCCCGCCGCCGCCCGAGAGATTATTTTAAATGAGAGTCGCCCGCGCGTCTGTCTGTAATCCTCCGTGACACACGGCCGCGTGCTTCAAAGGGATGGTAATTTTCTATGACGTGCCGTCAGGGTCCCAGCGGCGCACGCAGGGGGCTCTAAATACATATTATACCCGCGTACCAAACAAAATTATCGTATACGAAACTAACGCTGTGGCTGTACACGCGCAGTACACGTACATATCATATTTATGTGCGTGTGTGTGTGTGTGTGTGTGTGTGTGCAGGAGCTATAGTGTGTATATTATACATGTATGTACGTGGCTGTCGTATAATTGAAACGGAACTTATGTGGTATAAACACCGTAATAAGGGACCGAGGCCGAAACCCCCGTTCGCGGTCGGAAAGTCGGTGGGTTTTTTTTTTATTCTACATCACACGATATACGCACGATGCGCATGAGCTATTGCTTATGTTGCGTATGATGTACTGCGGCGGCCGTACGAAACTAAAAGAACTTTTTCGACCGATTATTGTTATTATTATTTACGTGTTCATTTTTGCTTTTTTCTCTTTCTTTTGTTTTTAATCCCGTCGTATAATCATCCAAAACTTTTAGATCCTTTGTTTTACACGACACACAAATTATACCCGAAGAAGTTTATTACGAAAAATAGTTTATTACTGTTTTCGTTTTATTTTATTTTTTTCGTGTGAAAACAAAATAACAACTTTACAAGTACGTAATATTACTGCAACAACGTATACATGGCACCTTTTAGATTCGGACTAATACGACACAATTGCACACGATGGTTGCATATTATAATTATTATCAGCTATGTATCATTTAAGTTCATTAAATTAAGTGTTTGTCGTAAAAATAATTATACTCTAATAAATATAATTATACGTTGATCCGTTTCAGTAAGGGTGTATACATTTTTATTTTTATTTTTGTGTCGTTCACTTTTCAATGCGTGTAAAACAAATAACAGTACAAATGTTGTGTACGTTTCCTATTCGTTTGCCATTTAATACATTTAAAATCAATATAATCGACGACATTGAAATGTGTTCAATTCTAAAATAATTGTTCCTTCGATGAACTAATATGCGGTAAATTCTAAAATATAGCGAGCCATCAAATTACGAAATAAGCACCTCTCGCTTACATTATTCACACGTTGTTGACGTGTTTTGAACTCGAAACATAAAGGCTGGTCCAGTGTCCACCCGAAACGATGGTACGAGAAGAAATCAACGAATGTGCACCCGGATAAACAATGACAAACATAAAACGTCGTTTCTATATGTTATACGCAATCGCGGTGAATGCGGTTAATTGTTATGCACCTCCACCTAATATTTATCTCTTATTATCGTCTGCTCGGCGTTCGTATTTTTGCGGCCTCGAGATTAGGAACGAAACACGAAATCGGCTTTTCGCCGTCTGCCAACAGAACACGTATGGATGCGTTCGAATTCGTTATCCACAAATTCTACGTCGGAACACCATCGGGTGTCAGTCTGTTTCCGAGATTCGCAAGATCTACCCGGTAGGTACGCATAAAAAACTAACCAAGCTATACATTTGACACTAGGAACGGTCTGTTTTACAATACAACTTTCTACTGTCATTGTCGTGCGGATCATACATTGGGCGTGAGCCTGTATAGACGGTGGATTGAGCCTAAGTCGGTCCAACACGTGGTTTCGCTTTCGATTCCTATAGTATTTCCAAACGTTATTTTGTCAGACTTTTTGGATTTCGTCGATTAAGATTACACCTAAAATTGTTTTTTATAAAAATAAAACAACATTTCTATAAAAAACATAGTTTTGTCAGTCAAGTATGATAGTCGGGACACTCGGGGCCATCAATACAGTACTTCATTCATCAATACATTATCTGCTCCAATTAATTTGATATTTTATAGCTTTTAAAGTTTTATTGAAAAAATGACGACGCACCCTTCGCACTGCATTTGCGGCAACATAATTAAAATGCATAAATATTTATAAAACCATGCACGTTCATTGTTATATATTGACCGTTTATGCAAAATGTAATACTATTAACCAATTATATCGCCTATAACCGAACAAAAGCGTGCGCCATCAATCAGTCAAAAGTGGACAAAAACCTAATACATATTATATGTAAATGCATTATGAAATATATATTGGTACTCGTATTTAAACAAATTGCAATGTTTACGTCTAACTAGATAACAAATAATAATAATAATAATCACAATAATAATAAATTACTGCAGTGGAAATTTTCATTAATACTAGTAGACCCTAAAATGAATTTTGAAGTCACAAACAATGGCTTTTGTTAAACGTTCATCAAATAGGTTAGATTTCTACACTATAATAATCGATCTGTTTACACGAACCATTGTCGTGTTACGTATAGGTGCAGGCAAATTGATGACATCATCGCGTTTTGAAATTAATTATTTAAATGTTGATAACAATACTAAACCAGTATTATATAAATGTATTGACGTCGTATAAAACACACACGTCGCATGATTTATGATCTATTAGAAAATCCAAAAGTCGTAAAATATCAAAGTGGAACACGTCGCGTTAGGTATTTATGAACATTACAAGAATATCATTATCATTATTATTATTTATTGTTAATTGAAATAGCGATAACGTAGAAACAAATGTATGCACACGTGCATAATGTAATAATTCACGTAATAAATTGTTATAATATTATAATGCATACGAAATATTATAATATGCCCCGTCGGAAAATATTACTATTAAACGCGGCCGGCGTGCGTGTAATATTCTTTATAGGCGACGAATACGCTAACCAGGACTTATAAGTGAATTCCCTTATCCATAAGGATTTTTCAATGACACTCTAACAATGAAGGTGACGTTACTATTGAAAAATGTAGTCGGTATATATACTGAAACTTAATGTTCCACTCATTTATTTGAAATGTCACATTTACGTGCTGAGTAATAATAATTTGTTTTTATGTCAGACCCTAGTATACGTCGTACATATATCTGTATGTATATAATAGTAATAATTATTATATTATACGGGAGACATTAAACGAGTCTTTAGACGCTCACCTTCACGTTTGGCTTTAAATTAAATAATTCAAAAGTTCAACTCGTATTTAAACGAGTCGAGTTTTAATTTTCAACGCAATAATATTACGCATTTACAGTACTGCAGCGCGCGATAATGAAAACGCATCAGTTTTCCAAGATCACGGTTTTTAGGTTTTATTATTTTGCGCTCGTCGTAATCAATAATTCGTTGTAAAATCCGACTGGAAACCACCTCGTTACGTGTTATACACGAGCTATGAGTTTGCGGTTAACTGGGAATCTCGCAAGCCCCGTACCCGCCACCGTGGTGTTATTAATCGTTTTTCGATTTCACGTCATTCCTCACACCTCCCCGGCGGACGCGCACGTTCAATATTTTGAATATCCGTGCGCGAGTGCATAACATGTCGGTCTACGGTTGAAAAAAAATAAAATACTAACACTTTGACCTTGCACCAGCGGAGCATACCTCCTGTATATTATTATTATTATTATTGTTATTATTATATCATTGTGTACGTGTATAAAGATATTGTTTAAAAATATCACCGGGGTACGAGACCGTCGTCGTCGTATCATAGCCGTTGACTTGGGAGTTATTTTTCAACCGCGGCGTTGTTGAACACAGATTTCCCCGACAGATAAACCTATCGGATGATAACGAATGAAAAACGTCAAGTGTTATTCTTACGCACCCCGTCCGTAATAATGTTACGATACGTTACAACGCCGCTCGGACCAGACGAATATATTATTGCTGTATTATTACGGCCGCAAGGTGCACAGACGGTTTACGAGCGGGCAACGCGTATTCGAACAATCGTAATAACAGACGAGACACGCGTGTAACGCGCGCCATTGTGTTAATGTCACGAAGTCGTGTGTCAATAATGTTACAATATGTTTACGACGGTCGCACGATAAGGGATCGCGTTTTGTCCAGGGTGAAATCCTTCGGAGACGCGTCCGCCTACGCGCGTATACGCCGGCTATTATGATGTTACGCGTACATTCAAATTATTATTATTATTGTTATTATTATTAGTATCGTACAATGCGGTCTCCCCGGTCGTTTGACGAGGGTCAGCGACAACGGCGGACGCGGGAACAGTCGTCGAGGAGTTATGATGCGGCCGTGTCGCCTTTTGTCGCGCAAAGGTGACTCCGCGCGAAGGACTAGGACGTACGTCGTGTCGTACCACCACCCCATGACGTGTTATGATAGCATGTATCAGTAGAGTCACCGGTCCGATACCCTCGTACGCACGTGTCGCACAGAAGTGAAAACAAATAGACTGCTGCAACCCCGACAATATTATAGAAACCGTATCGTAGTGACGCAGCTCGGGCGCATACCCACCCGGTATCATCCCCGCACGCTCGCGTACGACCCGCGAACCTGCAGCACGTTGTAGCTTTGATGCGAGCAAACCGATTTGCTATTGAACTTCGAGGGAAGCCCACGACCGTCCGCGGTCGTCAGTCGGCTCTTCCCCAGCACGATTCAGAATTTTTAGCGATTTTTGAGTTTTTTCGAATCGTAAAAAGTTTCACGTACCGGCCGCGACAAACGTCTTTGACTTCAATTCCGATATCGTACTGGGATCTGTTTGCTCTATACGTATAAGCAAACAGCACTGCGACGTTGGGTCTACCGAACGCTGTAATTTGATTTGTTGTACGTTCGATAAGACGGATACGACGCGGTGTACACGTATATGGTGATCGCGTGACGTGACGTCGGACGAAGAGGATGCGCGGATGAATCATATATCATTACGGTCTGCACGTTTTCAGGAAATAATCGCCGCTCGGTTTTCGTTTCACGATCGGGTACGCTTGTAAATATGTTTCGTGATAACACGGTTGTCCGGTTTGTCGTCCACACGCGGAAAATCGCATACGAAACTTAGCCGCGTAACCGCGCGACCCTTAAGCCTCGGTTACACAGCGCGAGCTAGACGACCCAGTCCCAATGTCAGTTACTGCAGTGCAGCCACTCGCATCGTGTGACCACATTATACGAGTTACTGTTACCTGAGATACGGCCAGTGACTCGCATGCCAGTTACTACAACATTTTTGTTTTTACTCGCCTGCTCGCATTCCCCCACCACACCACAAGTAGCAGCTCGCAGGTATAGCAGCCCTCATGTGCATATCTTCGCGTTGAATTTTTAGAACATTAAATTTAAAAGTATTTCCACTTGTGTTGGTGTCATTCTCATGACTGCTTTATACTCTAAGGGATCTTCATTATATAGCTCTTTAAATATTGTATGCGTTGCCTCTTTCCTTTGCATCCAATTCCTGACCCAAATCGTTCTTTTTTTCTTCTTTTCTTCTACAGTTTGAAGTACTTCAGCGCAAAGTATTTTTGTAACCGCTTTTATTACGGTAATAACTGTAATCAGTTTTGTATTTTGCGACAACATTGCACGAGACATTGCTGAGACACTGCTGCAACATGCACTACAGTAGCTCTCGTATTCAGTCTCGCCATCAACTCGCACTTGTGTGACCGGATGAGGCGAGTTGAGCTACTGTCATGCAAGTACACTAGTACAGTAGCTGTTCACTGTCAGGTCAGCAACTCGCATTGTGTAACCAAGCCTTTATTGTTTGAATGTTTCCACATGAGACGAGTTGGTTTTTTATCATAACGTATATTATTGAGGGTCGCTAGACGTCTCACCGAGTCCTCTCCGGGTGCGCAGGCATATAACACACAATACGTACGCGGGTAGAGGTACTGCTGCGGCCGCAATCGAACGGTGCTACCGCAGATATGCCCCTACGCGCAGTGGACCCCTCGTCTGAACTTCAGGACCGGAAACGTAAAAATGCGTTACGCATTTTGATGAAAGTTGCAGGCGCGCCCGGAATTTAACCGGGCACGCAGTGTTTTACATAATTCACCCGCGTTTTGACGGAACAGCGAAATTGATTTTATAATGACACTCTATACACACTGCACCGCATACACTATAATATTGTATACCTATATATACGTATATGTATATAGGTACGTTCGCTTTACGCGTCGCGCCGTACAGCCAGCCGTTCCCGTGTATAGGTATAATATTATACGATTTAACTTTGAATAAATTATTCCAGACACGCGCTTTTTTAATATTATTTAAATTAAAACTTTACCGCCTGGCAATAATTTACCGTACATAAAATCAAACAAATTCAAGTGCTCGTCGTAGTATATATATATATATATATATATTGTATACATTGCGAGTTTAACCCGTCGGAAATGGCTCTTTATATGTACGTATAATATTATATTACGATAAGTGCTCGTCCCGCGCCGACTCGGGTTTCCATCGGGCACAGATAATATTGTAATTTATCATTGCGCTGGAACATTGCGATTTTAATCACGTAGTGTACCATCACGCGATACGTTATATCGGTGTATAGTTCGGTGTACCTATACACGAATTCCGATTTTATGTCATCGTACGATTTAAGCTTACAAAACTCACTATCTTTCTTACTCTTACCGTATAATATAATCTATACATCATTTATATATATACATAGTATATAATTCAAATACCACTTGCTCTCTGATCGCTACATCTCAAAAATGACAAAACATATGAAATCTAAATTTGATGCAGTGTTTCTTCAAGAACTCTAGATGCACAATGAAAAAGCTTTTTTTAAAAATATCATTTTTTAGAATTGAAACCGTTTGGTGTTGTATATATTATAAACTTTTTCACTTTTTCGTCACCCAGGAAATATTTTATTTAGTGCAATGATTTATTATTGTCGTATACGCCGATCGAAGGTATACAAAAACACAAATGATAAAGAGTTTTACTAAATCTAATTTTATATCATATATGACAACTTTTATGCTGACCCATAATTATTGCTTAATATAACATAATACTAATTAATATAACTATGCTCATCATGTTCGACAATGGTTTATTTCACCTCGTTTTATGTTATAATTGACAACTTTTAAACTATTGCAGTATGTAACCGTGATGGGCAACTTCAAGTTACTAGAGGACCAGTGTTCGGACATATAAAATCTAGCGGACTAGAAAACAAAAGGGACGACAGAATTGCACAACGTATACGACTCGAGAGAGAGAGTGACGGTGGCACTTGACCGTTGAGAACACAAAATATGTATTAGCAATCGACATATTACGATCTAATGATAGATGAATATTTTTTCACATCGAAATAGTATATAATATCGCTCTGAACTAAAACGCGGTTAAATGTCTCCCGTGCGAGGCCGGGCATTTCAACTGGCACAACGTGTTGTTTACCGTATACGATTAAACGTACACCTATTTACGGTGCAGTTCCTCGTATTGTGGTGTACGCAGAACATTTACTGCGTGGAACCGTATAGGCGTGCGATGCGTTGCACAGCTTCGTGTTATGTATAATAATAATAATAATACTACTATTATGTACGGCCAGGGGGGTAATCGAATCTCGGTCGTCTAACGTTTAGGCAATACCGCGCTCGTTCGTATTGCACAATTAACGAGAAAAGAAAAAAACAGAAAAAAAAAGCAGTAGGCATATCGTGTTCTATATGGAGCGTACGCGCGCACGCACGCACCGTGTACGCGTACATAATAATCACGTGGATGAGTAATTCGACCTTTCCCCGGGAGCAGGCAGCAAACGCGCGTGTACCTATAAAGTAGAATATAATATAATATTATTTTCGGCGGCGGCGTTGGCGGGCGGGTGTGCGGAGGACTGTACGAACGGGAAGAAATAGAAGAAGAAAAAAAAATGAATAAAGCAGTGAAATAATCGTGGGATAAAAAACTATTAGATCTCCGAGGCGTGTCCGTTTTTTTTTTTTTTTTCTCTCTACTCGGAGCACATCGTGCGCGCGCTCCGCGGTGGCGGTCGCGGCCGAGTATAACCGCGCGTCATGGCGAAATCCGAAAATCGTGGCTTAGCAATCCGGCCCCGAAAGTCCTTGCTGCCGGTGCGGCTACCGTCGTCCCCTCACCCTAGGCGAGTGTGTTTCCACTGCGAGACCGTCTTAATACGTTTTCGGTTTTTTTTTTTTTTTATTCGTTGTCGCTTGTCATTTCCCAATATAGCAGTCATCGTGCCGCAGCGCGCACACATTACGTTATGTACGGCGCAGAGTCTCTCCTTAATCCTTTGCGCTTATTACACGCGGCCACCGCAGGAGGGGCGGCTCCCGGAAACCCATCGCCGCCACCGCCTCCGGTCTCTCTAAATTAAATCGTCAAAAGCCGTGTTAAATCTTTTCGATCAATACGGATCCGCGTGTAATATATAGTACGGCGAACCGTGATGCCGCATCGGCGGCGGGCGGGGTAGGACGTTCATATGTGCGCGCGTACAGTGTATTATGACGGTGTATATATATATATATATATGACGCTAATGCGCTTTGACGACGACGACGACGATGATGGCATTAATTATGTACGTTATATACCCATATATTATTATTATTATTATATCATTACTACGAGGCTGCTTACAGGACACAGGTATAAATTATTATAATACGGTTCCCGCACGCACTTGTGCGCGTGCGCGTGCTCGCCTCGATACGCGTTGATAATGGTTTTCACGGCTCATATTATTATTGTGTCCGATATGTTGTATAAAATGATATTCCGAAAAAAAAACCCACACCGTAAGGATAACTGACAAGACGTGAATTTGGTAAACGATTATCAAATATTTACGAGTTAACCCAGAAGTTATATATAACTTACGATATATATATATCTTACGATCCGACAATAAAGTCTTGTTGACAGTGTTGATACTTTTTACTAATAAATAACAATAGTCTACGTCTTATAATTATAATAATTTATTAATCAAAAATGCGCTTTAATATGCTTTGAAAACAAGAAAAATTATGAAAAAAAACATATTTATCCTGAGGCTAACTAGGTTAGTGTTTTGTAGATCCATTTTAATAGACTTATTTTGTACGTTTTAGTTAGTGCCCTACCTAGCAACAACATATCTTGGACCCTGTGCCCATTACAATAGACATTTGTTTTTTTTTAATTTTATTATTTTTTAGTAATTTAAATGCACATTATTAAACACGTATTAGATACTGTGATGTCTGATAAAAATGATCAAACACATGATTTCGACACCGAGTTATCTATAGTTAAATTTATATTTACAAAAGTAACAATAATTATTATTACCTTGGGCGCAAATGGAGTTTTAAAAATGTTCCATTATAAGCAAATTACAATAATTGTTTGCTTCTCCTAATAATTGAAACAATTAAAATTCCTAAATCATTATTTATACGCTTTATACGTTTATAAAAAATGAAATGGATGAGGATTTTTCTGCTTGAATCACAAATCTTTATTTTGCAATCCTAATTCAATCTACGTGATTTATGCACAAAATAAATGTAAGCAGAAAAACAGAAACGAAACCGGAGAAATAGATGTGAAATAAAAGGAAGTACCATCATTTAGTTTTAGATTTGAAATCCCTGTTAGCTACGTATAACTCACGTAGTTATAGCATATGCCCTGCACGCTCTGCTGTTTTCATCAGTATGCCGTGATGACAATCAGCAAATGCTATAGAACCCGGGAGGGGGGGGGGCACCGCGGTATAAATTATAATATATTATAATAGACGCTGTCCGATTCGATTTACGAACAGTGCGCGCGCGCACACGCATTGACTTGATTTCCACGAGCGATACGCGTCGCGTAGACGTGCACTCGTATATTATATTACACGTAGGTACCTGCGCGTATTCAGCCGTAGAGCTATTGTGCGCGCGGACCACACTTGCTAAAAAAAACAACGCACGGTCTAAAAAACAACAATTTTCGTTGTTGCGCCAGAAGTGCATGATATATGTACACGCACTCGGGGGGGGGGGGATTTTTTATTCTCATTTTTTGTTCATACGCTCACCTCCCCTCGCCGCCCATTGAAACCGTTGGAAAACGGATCCGGTTCGTCCGCGTGTAAACTAGCCGCGGTCCCATTCAACAAGTGGTTTCCTCCGGGGGAATCGCAGGGAGCGGAGAAAGAAGCACGCACGCACACACAATACATCCGCACGCTAGTTCGAAAACAGTGGGAACCACTTCGGAATAAGTCGTCTGTATGTACCCCCCGGGCGACGGGGAGAAGAGAATGCAATTATGCATTCGCAACCAGTACGTGTAATTGGTATATACTTAAGCGCGGTTTAATACGATTTCAACAACACCGCACTGCAGCAGGGTATCATGTACATATATCCAAAGAGTAGGTATACGAGCATTATGTATAATAAATATATATATATGTCGTGTGGTATGACAAGGGTGGAAACCGACGCGTCGCGGAACAATACGCCGTGTAAAAATTAATGGTTTTCGATTATTATTATTGTAATTTTTATTTTTTTTTTCGCACTTAAAATTATAATAACTAATTGATGATACGAGGACGTCAGCGCGCGGTTTTAATTTTACAAAAGCGAACCATATTCGAAGATACCGCATAACATTATATTATAAAAGGGCATATACATTGTGTATACATCTATTATTCGTTTCGTCGAGACAGTTTATTTCCGTTTAAAGTTTAAACAACGACGTTAGTTATACATAATGATTATCATGAATCGTGATATATGTGACCGACGTGGGTCGCAACCAAAATATTACTTCATCAAATATACATTACATATTCATATTTATTCATTAAAAAAAAACGGTTGATAACCCGTACATCAAGTGCGCAGTAGTCATGACGGGTGTAACTTTGAAATGTCTACCCTAAAGTTTTTCTGCAATTTTCAGCGAACTCCGAGCGAAGAAAATTATTAGTGCGAGGACGTTATCTACGGGGAAAAACTGTCTCTTCCCTTAAAAAAAAAAAGAAACACGAAAGTCCGAGCAAAATTCATAGTTGCAGTTGGACGCTGGTAAGTAATCACGAAACTTTATGCGTTTTGCGTAAACGCGTGAGGGTCATTGTAGCCGTTTCGAGATTAAAACTCCACTAGGTTGACCAGGAAAAAGGGATCTTTATTTTTTATTTGCGACACTTATTTGTAACCAAAAAATATTAAATGTTAGAATAAGAATTTACCAGGATTAGAAATACGAACGGTTAACTGCATACCAACTGAAACTTAATAATTTTTCATTAACTATTCGAATATAAACGCATACCAATCATCTACACGACCATGTATCACTAAACAAAACGTTATTATTCAATAGAGTCCTTTTCAAATATTTTTATTGAAATAATACTTCAACGTGAACGCCCCCGGGACAATCATTTCCTACCCCCGGTCCGCCCAACGAGTTCTTAACCATGAAGCTAGCAAGGCGTAACCGCTTACTTACATAGTAATGTGAAATCCCTTTGCAACTGAGCGTAGACGTTTCACAGTTATAAAATGTAACAGTACGGTAAACACCGATCTGTTATACGTCGGAGCCGCGCGTCAACATTTCTTTCCGCCACGGATCTCGGGAAATGTCGGCGATGACAACGCGATTTTCATTACCCCCTGAAACCCTTCTCATTCGACCGCCATTCGGTCAAGCCATAACTTGACGACGGGCGCGGTGTACGCGTAATCGGTTCCACGGCACGGCGGAATGCGACACTTTGCGTGAGAGCCGTGTAAGCACCGAGCCGCTCGGCTGTCGCGCAGAGCCGCCACCCGCGACTTGGCGGTGCGCACGTGACTACTGTTTCGGGACCCGTCGATTCGCGACATCGCCCACACGCGACTATGGCTCACTAAATTATAAACGGGTCGATGTCGCAGTGTCGCCGAAACAAATCAATTACGCCCGGTCTGCATGCACGCACCACCCTTTGTTGACATCATCACGCCGAGTCCTCGCCGCGAATAGGGGACCGACGATTGCACGTTGAATCTATACGCATGTATATGTGTTTACGACGCCGCCGTACATAATCAATTGCGTACAAACATGTTCAATGTAAATCTTGTGCCATCGGCTCATATAATTATATATAATACATACACCACGCGGTTCTGCGTACGTCAAGTCGATAATGCGACGTGGGACGTCGACGGCACTGCTGTATTTAGATCCGCGAAAACTCGAAAAATGTACAACTGCATGTACAACTGCAGTTGCGTGCACCTCGAATGCGTTTATTGACCAGGTGGAAACAATACGTAGTCAACTAAATAAATTATTAAGCATCTTGGCTTGTTAGCAAAGTATTCATAATTTGATACATGACTATTTTTTTGAATATTGGCTGGTATGAATCGATATTATATATTTGTAATAATTTGATATTTTTTCCTACTGACAGGTGTCAATATAATAATAATATCTAAACAACAAGCGTCGTAACTATGTGCATACTGGTATGTGACGGGCGGACACAACGCGCGTACAATGCGTTCTAAATGTATGTCTTGATACATAAAGCCAACATCAGAGAAAGGTCGTGACATCATACTACTACCGTCGAGTGTTCCGAATACTGTCTTGAAAGCTCTGTTTCAGATATTTCAGGTGTTTCAGATATTTCAGGTGTTTCAGATAATTCACGTCAACGTGCAACCTAACGGTTTTTTTCTTCTCTTCAAATAATTTAACCAATCCAAACGAACGCACTTTTAACTATATTTAAAATCGATATCGTTTACCGTGATGATTACTTAAACGGCGTTATATCGAGTCGCACTACTAAAATCCGCCGCATTGCGTGTTTTCCGGTTAGAGTGTAAACTCTATACGTATATTTACAACAGCAACTGTGTCTTAACGCTGTAATGTACTACGTATTACTTTTACGTAAGATTAATAGTATAATATAAAAACGTGACTGTATATCTGCTTATAATTCAACTGGGCAATACACCCTTGTAAGACAGATATGAAATCATGCGTGCTTAACGCACGGAATCTTTGAGTAATATATTCTATTAAGATAATCAATAGAAAGTTCGCTCACACTAAATACGCAGGATCCTGAACGTGGGTAATAAGATCATGTACATTTTATGTTGCATACGCGATGAAGAAAAGCGTGTGGCCAACCCGACTAGATGTACATTTATGTTAGTTAAACAACAGATTTTACAAAATACAGGCCGGCAAGGGATCAGTTCAAGCAGCGCGTATAAAACGGCTCCGAATCGGCACCAAAGTCAGACGTGTCCAGCCGTACAGTGCGGGAACTCCGTCAAGTTATCGTCATCAACGTTTTACTATCATCAGTCGTGTTTTTACGTTGATCTGCTTATGAAGTGTTTATAAACGTAACACCGTCGCGAGTACGATTTATTTCATTTAAAACATCCGATAGCTTAACACTTTCATGCCGTTACTGCTGGCTTCAAATCCGGCACGCAACGATGCAATGTACAATCGGATTTCGTTGCTCGCGACGGGAAAAAAAGCGTCCGCGACTTTACTTTTCCCCCCATCGACGCTGCAGCAGTCGTCACGATGATTATAGGTACCGGTCGCACGATCAACACATACACTCGGCTGCAATATAATATATACGAATCGTCTACGCCTCCCGTCGGGCGCGCGCGAGCGTTTGACAATGGGTTTTTAAAACTGATTTGCGCGCCCACCGCCGTCCGACCCCCGATCACGGCCACTGTTGGCAAACAGTTGAAATTAAATCACACGAAACACAAGAGGGTCCATTAAGAAGTCAACGGCGTATGTGCGCGCGCTCTCTCTCTCTCTCTCTCTCTCTCAGTGTTCCTCTCACTAATTCTACTCCCATAGCTCTTCGCTGTACACACGTACACGCATGAACGTCTGATGACGGCCCCGAGAGAGATGCGTGTGCAAAGGACCTGCGCGACAGACGAGGCCAACACTATGTATAGGTATACACGATGAACGCAGTATATGTACGCGTGCGAGTAGCTCCTTGCTCGTCCAGGCACTGTCGGGTCGCCCGCAGAATTGAACCGCGGTAACGGTCGGTATAGTTTTTCCGTTCGCGCCCGACGCCCAGGCTCGAAACCGGGACGGCTCGAAAGATGATTACCACAAGAACGTGGATTAAGAATCAAGAACACTTAAAAAAAAAAAACAGAAAAATGACACGTATAGTTCCAAAGCGATATCGGTTTTTCGCCGTGCGATCCTTTTCTACATGTTCATAAATATATCGTGAACCCTGTTACTCGGAATACAGGAACATGACACGATTATTAGTTCAATGAGTCAGGCGCACTTAGTGCACCGAAAGTCCTAGTCGCCGCAGTGTGCACACACGCGCGTCCTCAGCGAAGTGAAATCGTTTCGCGGTAACTTTAACCGCGCGTATCGTACGACGCACCCGACTCGGCTGTTGCGTAACCGAATCGTCAGCCTAGGGACTCGCGACGAGGGCGGCGATTCGTCGATACGTACTGTATGGTGAAGTAGATCGGTCGAAAACGGGAAAATAATACAATAGATTCTCGTTACGTCGAATCTCAAGGGGAACGCGAGAGGATTAAAAAAAAAAAAAAAACCGAAAAATTCACGATAATATCAAGATTGATCAAAAATCGTATACACCATAATAGGAGCTGAACGCGATGGAAATCTAATTCGATATTCTGTAAAATCCGTGAAAACGAAGTTTGAAAGTAACAATAATTAATTCAATCCTAGTATTGATGTCTCAGCAGTATAGTTTTAACCACCAAACTATCATGGCCAACTTTCACGCTACCCAGACGACAGGAAGTAATTATAAACAGATTACGAATAAGCCACACGTGGTCGACCCATAAATACATCATGGCCGAAACAGAACCCGACCTATGTCTTACATGTGGATAAATAATCACGGTCAAACACATAATCTGTCACTGCCGAAACTACAGGAACATCAGAGTCAACCTCGATTTAGCCGATGACCTCCGCGAAGGACTGGGCCCCCAGGATCCAACCAACATCAACAAGATCATCAACTTCCTAAAAGCAACATAATTATACCACTTGATGATAACCAAAAAACAACGTTGCTCAATATAATCTTCAACAAAATGCTTTCCCCTTTTATTTCTTTTATACCTACATTCCCACACACCGTGCAATTCTAAAAGCCAATAGCCTTTGTGTTTGTGTATCACGTTAATCACTCCGTAAAAGGCGTGGTGCGATATCGGTTGCGACTCACTAGGTTTCACAAGACTCGCGTTTCGACAAAAGCTGTAATACCATCGGATTTGAGAGATCGTCGAATTCGTCGAAATGTCGCCGATGTATCGCAGCACATTTTCATGTCTGTCCACGTTATCACAAAGCACCTGATGCTGTCGCCGACGAAAACCCTATTCGCGGTCACCGCACTTATAATTGCACTTACGATAAAATGGATACGCGCGTCTTTCTATACCGTCACACGTAACATAGCTCAACGCTTTCGTACACTGATTATACGTATTATGTGCACATTGGGACGGAAAAATGACGCTACGCCGAGGACAATATACTCAGAACTGAAAGTGCTGGGAGGGCGCGAGAGGACCCCAATCTTTCAAATAGCTTGAAAAGCGTCCCCTTTAACGTTTCTCTGAATAGTACACTGGAACGCGCAACCGTTATTTGATCAAAACAATCGCCAACGTGAAAAGTCATAATTATTATTAATTAGTAATACATTTATGATTATAGTATTAAAAAAAATTATTATCAACCATTACCTATAGGTACGTCTCGTGCGACACGTTCATGTTCACGTCATATGGTCCCATTTTAGCTAGGAAAATAATTATTATTATATCTATGCACCGTATCAAAGAACGAACAATATAGCGTGCCAAGAAGTATTATTGTTGATTTGTATTGTACGTATGTATGCACCGAACAGCAATATAATTCATAGAACTTCTACCAGTGACCAGTACCTGTGTTGAATTTTTTTCCTAGCTTCAAAAGTGAAGATAATCGTTTTCAATGAGATCTATTAATAATTTATGTCTTAACAAATCAATGATCAGATAACCCGGGCGTGGCCGAGTGTAAATAACGTATATTATCGATTTATAATGAATTAGTAATACTGTGCGGATATGTGTGTATAGGTACATGGAACGCTCAATGCGGTAAAAGGGACAATTGGGTCCCTTAGCAATTTGCTGCCACTTTACTCCTGACTATTATTAATATTCGTGTTTACAATTTAGTATATACCAGTATATCGTCCCGTCCCGTACCGGTTTAAACGCGTGTATAATATCGTTATCGCCGCATCCTACACGATTCACTCGTATTTCCATCCGACCGCGGATTAGTAGCTATACTCGTATGTCCTGGTGGTTCCGTGATAATGTGATATTCGGTGTGTCCTACGCGCGCACTGCTTGCCGTTGACAGCGAACGTTTCCGGTGTTCGTATCGATCCAAAAATAATGACGTATGTACGCGAATAATATATTCATAATATATAATATACGCTTATAAAAGTGCCGTGTATACATTATGCATGTGATGTTGTGTACGTATATATTTTGTAATAATAATATAACCTTTTAAATAAAAATCCCGGCTCAGGATGTTCTTTTTTTTCATATATAATTCCTTTAATTTACCCACGAGTGAATAATAATAATAATAATAAAAAAAAATCAAAAGACTTATAATATGTATATAATTTATTCGTTACAGATGGAACGTATTACTTACTCACACACACTCAGAACACCGTAGTATAATGGTTGAGTTAACATCATACAAGTAAAAAAAAAAAACCATATTTATATATATTTGAACGTCGAAAATTTCTCTGAAAAGTGACTTGTAATTTAATACTGTCAATTTACGTTTGTATAGAAGACACGATGGAAATGTCTCCATTAGTAATTCAATGTAATAAAGTAATCGGATTTGTTCCGATTAATTGAACGCAATAAAAAGGAAGTAGTTTTTTTTTATTTTAAATATTTTAAACAACATTTTACGACATTTGTGGCGGAACATTGTCTAACGAGACGTTTCGTTTCGGAAATAAAATCCGAAGCGTTTCATTTAATTCATCTCGGAGGTTATTCAAAACCGTCGAACGTCCAAAGGTGAATGAGCGCGAATGAGTATTACGAACGAAAAAAAAATCTCGTAAAAGATCGAGTCCAACTATGCCGTTATTATATATTATATATTCGTAACATTAACGACGGTTTTTAATTCTACGCAATAATTTACGGTATTATTAATATTATTATTATTATTATTATTATTATTATTATTATATTTTTCGCCGAAACGCGCATTAGCATAAGAGGTTTCGCGAGAAAACTATTTACGATTTTTCGAAAACTTTTCAAAGGACGCGAAAATATAAGGTGCGTGTTATATTCCTCGCGTTCGGATGGGCGACTTGTATACATACAGTAATACGTTTACGGAGAATTCAAACTTAACGTAAATACGGTTCTTATTCCAAATTCAACGCACAGTTATCATTATATTAAAAAAACTGACGAACGCGTTCCAACGCGTTATTCTCTTGTAAAATAATATTTAAAAGTGTGACAACCCGTGCAGTCTCGGACGTGATATTTCGTAAGCCGGATCTGTTTATGAAAAAACACGCGTTCCGTGAAACGTTCGCGAAAATATGATCGTAAGATAATGTTATATAATATTATAGTGAGCGAAGTCTAACCGCGCGGGCGCAATCATTATTACTATTGTGCACGGCGTATTATGCTCTCGTTCGCGCGCGTATCGACGTGCACTTTTCCCGTTCAAACATCGAAACTCTGCAATACATTGAACGCGTTAAATTATTATAAAACTATTTCGTAAAACAATTATTAGGCCAGTTTGGTGCTATGGAATCGCAATATGTGGTCCTGCCATACCGTCGAACATAAGACCAATTCAGGCATTTCAGTAGATTTCGTTAAGGATTCTAACTCACGCTCCTTGGTATGTATCAAACCTTTCCCTACACAGTAACTTAAAAATAAGTACCACCACCACCACTAAACTAGCCAAAATAATCCATAAACGCTTTCATCAAAATCTAAGCTCATGCAGTCTCATATGTTCACCATCACTCTACCGAAAAACCCATCGCGCAGACTAAAGCGAAAATGGTGTAGAGATCATTTATTAAATCAATCATAGAGGTGTTACTAATGGGTTTCTTCTTTAACACATTATTCGTGTTAATTTAATCGTATTATTTTATTGTCATATTTGCTCATAGTAATTACTCGTATATTATTGTACAGATTGTAAGTTTTTCTTTAGATAAGCACTTGTATAAGTACTACAACGTACATTATTTCAAATAATACGAAATTTTTCTATACATTTAAGAAATATATATATTATGGAGGTTAAAAATGTATTGAATTGATAGTAAATTAACTTAAAAGAAAAAAACTTCTGTCCAAAAAAACGACGGTATGGTTCCCAAAATATGTGTGAGTTTCGTGTAGATGACTGAGGAAACCAAAAAAATTATATCGTCGGGGTCGGAAAAACAGTTCACGTTATCCAATAATTCTTGTTAATAACCAAGTTCGTGGTAACGATGGAGCACTGCAATACTGATGGGTAACCACAATAATATTAGAAAAAATCCGACGATTCATGGGATGAGGGGGATGATGGTTTTCAGCGCATTTGTGCCAATCTTTATTTATACCTGGACCTCTCGTTTTCAAACCGGGACATCGCTGTATATATAAATAAGCTAGTACGTGCACGCGCGTGCGTATATACGTATGTGTAACGTAATACGAAAGAATTCGGGTCGCAGAACGTCGACGTCGGTGCCGGGGGGAGGGAGGAAATAAAAAAAAAATCCGAGAGAAAACCGTTCGTTCCCGTAGATTCGGCGGCATCGTGGCGACAGTCGTCTAGAAATATATATTACTGTGACATTTTTTTCTCTTTTTTCTCCTCTCCGTCTCCCCCATAGTTGATGACAAATTGCAATACAGTGGATTAACAGCTGTTGGCACGGTCTGTAATACGCGCGGCCAAGTTGTATCGATGCGCGCCACCCGACGGCGCGGAAAGGGAGTTTTTGCAATTTGTGCGGCTCGGGGATTCTTCGGTTTTTCCTTTTTTTTTTACTTTTTTTCGTTTTACCACTAAGCTCCTACGCCGCGACGGAGCTGCGGTGCCGGTGTGCGCGCTGCGCACCTTTGCAGATTATCCTCAAAGTAATTTCCAGGACCCTTTTGAAAAGCCCAAAAGGCTTCTTTTTCTCATATATTTTTTTTCCTCCTCGCCGCCCGCCCGGCACCGTCGCCGTAAAGCGCTACTGCGAGTGGAAATAATAATAACGTTCTATACAGACGACGGGACGACGGCCGAGTACACGTCCATTATTCTATTATTTACGTGCGTGTACACGAGTGTTGTTTACACCGATCGTGTGTGCACACTCAGTATACATACTGAGCGGCGCAGAAGTTGTTCCGAAATTGTGTATACGGGCAAAACGATAGTATCTATAATGCGGACACAATTTTTTCTTCCGAAAACCCGTGGTTAAACTTTTAAAACGTCTGTGACTAGTAAGGGGGGGGGCATCGTAGCAAATACATATTGGTAAACTACCAGCACTACAAGCATATAGCGTTCAGTTGCCCTACATACACTGTACACTGGATATTATATAAGAAAATTGCGTATCAGTGAGCCGATCGAGAATAAAAATCTCTTGCAACCGGGCAGCTGTCATCGACCGTGGCGGTTGGGTTAAACTGGTTAAAGTCTATCGACGAGGCTTCTAAACTTATGCAACGACTTTTATTTTATTTCCCCAAAAATATTTTAGAAGTTAAAGCCCTATGCACTCGATTATAAGATGGGCTCGGACGTTGATGACCTAAAACAATTAAAAAATGCATATACAGTGATAAAAAATAACGGTTTAAATAATAATTATAAATGAATAGAAAACTCAAGGTGTAGAAGCTTTCAAGTAACTCAAAGCTATTACATTGTATTATGAGAGCATGTTTGATGTTGTCAAAATAAAAGGAACGGTTAGTAAATATTTATTTTTAGAAAAATATCTCTCGGCAAGGTATTACATTATATTAATCGGTAGTTGATGAAATATATGTTTTCAACAGTCTGGTCATTTTTCTCTAAATTGGTGGGAAATTAGTAAAAATGACTGAAAATGTTGGAAAATTACCAATTATAAAATGATTTATTTACAGACGCTACTAGAAACACATTTTCAGCTTAAATAGCATTGACTGCTAAGCAGTTCTAAAAAAAATTCACTCAGAATCTAAAAATCAAAACGCATCGACTTCCGAGTCCTACATCATTGTGGCCCTCGGAATAACAATTTAAAAAAAAAAATAGTTCAAAACTCGTTGGAAAATTCGAAAAAGTGATTGTTATTCCATTCAGCGGTCGTATACCTAAAACCTCGGGAAAAATGTAAAGCACGTAAAGTCGGTGGACCGAACCGAATATTACCAATTAGACTCGAACGCGCAACAATTGTCCGTTTGTCATAATTATATTATCATCGCACGTAATGTTTGCACGTATATACGTATATGTATAACGTATAGAACGGACGCGTGTGCGCGGGGGATGAAGCGTCGGCAATAACACTACACTAACCGGAAACGGATGTAAGACACGATTAGCGATGAGGAGAAGGCGCCGGCGGGGAGCCGCGCACTCAGGTAAGGGAGTACGTCTCACAATAATAATATTGTTCCGCGCGATAATCGTTTTCCACTTCCGGATACGTTACAATATATTACTATCCGTCTCGGCGGAAATCGACGACGTCGTTTCCGCGGCTTCACTCGCGCGGTTTATCGCGACGACGCGACGACGACGGTGGCAATGGCGAACGGAGTGGAAACGCTTTTGTCATTATCGAATTTAACGGCTAATTAGATATCGTTTGCTCGCCGCGCAAACGTCTTGGGGCGCTTCCAAGTTATAACGCGCACCTTATGGACCGTGAACACGTTTATTATACGTATATACATAACCTCTTTGAATTATATTTTATACGCTGCACACGCCGGCTAACCTGTTACGGGGACGGCTGTACTGCAGTTCCATATATTATTATAACACACACGTATACATCATACGATGTGCGTGTAAGTACAGATCATTTATTCACACACACACACACACACACACACACGTATTGTACAGCACGCGCGTTCGGCATTAACCACCGCGCGACGACTTTCACACCCCATCGGGTAACAATGCGCCGCTAATAATATTCCTTTTCCGCCGCCGCCGCCGCCGCCCACCACTGCTCGTACCTACGGTATAGGTAGGACCGCGCAACACTTTTACTTCGACAGCGAGTTATTGCTCCGACGATTTATAAAATGTGCGTTTTATACGTACGAATGTGCGTGCGTGTGCGTGTGTGTGTGTAATCATATACGTGCGCTCGAGTGATTTTTTACCTCGTACACTACGCCCCGTACTTAAATATAAAACACATTTACAGAGCCGAAGAGCTAACGAGAACGATAATGCACATTTTACACCGTTTTAATGCGTTCACCGTTACGATGGTTAATGCGTCATACGTTAATAGTTAATCGAAATAATATCATGCAGAGTGTCGTTTTCCGCTCTTTCGAGGGTATCGCTCTACCATCTCTTCAGTAGTAAAAACTAATAAACATAAGTTCGATTCTGAACAGTTGATGGGATTTCAAAAATAAAACAATAACTCACACCAAATGCCTATACTAATAAAGCATAAACATCTAGCTTAACGTCCTAGTCTCTGCACACACGTACTTCAACCGAAACACACGCACTGTCCCGATCGGCTGTCCTAAATATTTATTTACAATCTGCTACCTCAGCTCATTTGCTTCATTGGCCTATTCTACGTATACACATTGTATAATAAATGTGACACAATTCATACGTTATCCATGGCACACGATTACACAATTTTTTTACATTTCCAGTATTTTTAATATTTTCCATATACGTTTTATTGAAACGTAAACTCCAGTGCTTAACGTAATCGTCTTGCATCGGTGGAATTGAGGGGCAGGTCACCGCGGTTGTACAGGGTGGTTCTTACTCCTCACTGTCGAGTAAATATATAAGTGAACGGTTGAGTTTTGTCCGTCATAGCAGTGCGCGTTGTTCGCGGAAAAATTGTCAATTTTTTTCCCCCACAGCCGCCGGGGGTGGTTTTTACCTCGATCCCTTTTCCACCGTTCGAGCTTCGGACCCGGTTGACATACGCGCTATCACGGTGTACTCGCTCCGGCACCGATCAACGTTCTATTACCACCACTCGGCGGGCGGGGGAGGGGGGCGTGTACAACCTCCGCGGACGTATAGAGCGATTGTTGTTCCGTCGCTGCGCGTGGAAAATATTTAAATAATTGATTTGTAAAACGTAAAAAGAGGTAGGTATTTCGTTTATTCCCTCTCGCACGTTATACAGAAAGGGTTGCCGACCCTTTTGAACTTTGACGTCGTGTTTTCACTTTTGGGGTTTCGAAACCTTTTCCGGCGAACCGTACACACACACGCACATCTGGGGCCTCGCGCTTACGGTTACGCGCGTCGTCGTAAAGCGTACCTATATATTATTATACTAGGTGTACTCGTACAGTCGCGAGCGGGGGGGGGGAAACCATTTATTACAAATTGTTCACACAAGCACGCGCCGCAAACGACAGTCACCGCCGACACCACGTCCTCTCTCCGCGCAAGGTTTTTTTCTTTATTCGTTTTCATACGCACATATACGTATAATATTATTATTATTCCTCTACCTGGACGATTTTCCACGGGCCCGGTATAATTACTCTTACTCCTGACACACATCTGGCCCTTCCCGCCGTCCGTCCGAGCCCCTTTTATTCCAATGGCATTTTGTTGATCGTGAAACCGTATACGTATATTAATAGATATATATATATACATGTATAGTTTGAACGTTGCACGCACACACACACACACACACGTAATATATATGTATATGTATATTAACGGGCCTACACGCCACCCGAGAGAGCCCGAACCGAGTGAGACTATTATAATACACACGCACACACGCACGCACATGTATTATAATATTATTACGTATACCTATGCGTGTTATATAAATATGTATATATTATTTTATGTACGACAAGTTAACCCTCGAGAATTCATTCACGCCGATGCGGTGGCGTGGCGTGTCAAAAACTGACGAAGGACACGCAGCGGCTATGCGCGGGTTGAAATATGCTCACACACATTACACATAGGCTTATACATTCGTGTATATCATCATATTTATTACACACGTATGATATACGGTATTGTAATATTGAAATAATTCATACGAACGTTTTGCGATTGCGGTGTGGCCAACGATATGGGCGCCAGTAGGAAAAGTTTTATTTGGTGGGACGAGGGGGGAGGCAAGTAAAATTCTCAAAATATATATTGAAAAAAGGATTCATTCGTTATTACATGCATTTTAATAAGAACTGAAAAATGAAATAATTAATAAAATAGAATCTAATTTACTCGTATTACTCGCCGTGCAAGAATTAAACGTTTTTTTGTTACATTTACGCAATATACTAATAAATAATGATACATATTAAATTACAAATTTATGTTATTTTCTGGGGGCAACTGCATACGAGCGTATTCTAGTCCCGTTCGCGAACTGGAGTATACGTATTCGCACCACATTTAAATGGTATTCGGCTGAGCAATTTCATGGTTGCGGTTTACATGCAATGTTTATTTCAGACCTTCTATCCCGGGGGGGGGTATCGTAAATTTTCAGGGGGGTATGACTTAGAAGTAAATAATTAAGGGAAGTAAAAATATCGTTTTAAGCTCAATTTATTAGTTTTAGATGGACAACGAATACATAAATTCTTAAAAAAAAAACTTATTTTGATTAATTGTATGAAAAAAAATTTAACAGGCATTTACTATACATACATTACTTATACATTACTTATACATTACTTATACATTTTATATTATTAATAATACTCCATTATGAGCCAAAGTCATATTATATATATATTAATATTTATTATGTATATTAAATTAAATTAAACGAATCCGGCGCTGTTTTTGACGTCCGTACAAATCAATTACCTCATTCACAGTATCTTCATCGATTTCTGAGGGTCCTTCTGTGCTAATTTTCATGCAGGATTAAGCAAAGTTTCTTGTCCCATTCGATTTCTTATTTTCTTCATAATTCTATTCATTGTACTGAAAGAGCACTCCGCAGTGGCCGTTGAAACTGGTACACACATTAAACATTCTGCTAGATTTTTCAAATTTGCATACCCAATATTTGCTATACAAATATACAACAGTGAATTTTTTAAATTTTCTTCAATCAAACTTTTTGCAATATACTTAAATTAATTCAAGTCTATCCAAACATTGGTTGGTTCAAGACCAGGAAAATATAAACACATTTTCAATACATCTTCTTCGGTGATTGTAATAAAAGATTCATATTATTGAAATAAAGCACTTAATTTGTTTATGTCATACACTTAATGTCATGCATTTGTTCGGGGGGGGGGGGGTATATGTTTTTCTCCGGGTGGTATTACCCTCCCGGTCACCCCCTGAAATAAACACTGTTTACATGCACAAACGCTTTAATCTGGTGTGAAAAATATAGATCCACGTCTAGTATATAATATTATGCCGTAACATCACCGTGAAAAGAAACCCAACGGACTATAATTACCACCGATATCTCCCAGAACTGAATAATTGTAAGTATTGTTGCGTGCCCGGATCGGAAGTTTTTATGATAAAAGCTTTGTAGCAATTTGATTAACTTTTATTAAACAGATTGAAGTTGTGTTGATGTTAAAAATATCGCTGTTTTAATGTTGTGAAGTCAAACGTCCGCTGTTGCAGACTGACTGTTGTTTGTCACCCTCAACAGTCGTCTGCAAGTTGTCTTCAGGGTTTTACTCGCCTACCTAGGTGGTGAACATCTCCGCAAAAATGTTGACGTTTTCTCCTAGGTCGTACTGCATGAACAGGACATAATTAACTATTTTTAGCACCATGCTAATATAACTGTCATCAATAACATATCGTCAGACTCGAAGAAGTCGTCAAACCAAATTTTCAAATGGTACAACAATATCTGCGAGTAAAATATTAATGTTTACGTGTACAGTAAGCATGTAGGTACATAATTCACTGTTTCATACCGTAAACGTGTTCTGATTAAGCTAGCTGTAATATTGGACCGTAGGAAGGGTTCACTACAGCCAAGGGTTTTTGCAAGTAAGACGGCGAAAGTTATGTTAAGCGTTAGCGAACTGGATGACTTGACCTATAGACAACTTACGCGGTGATCGCGTAAAGCCTAACAGCACTCTGTATGATGATGATGGTCCACCAAGTGGTATAATATTATTATAATGTGTATACAATAGTAAGAGCACCGCGATATTGCGCACTATTCTTGTTTGGATGATTGCATCGAACGGATAGAAACTTTAATGACCGTGGTTACAATAGATGGTATAATTGCCCGTACCAGAACCGCTGCTTGTAATATTTGTACTAGACATAAAAGAAAAATCGAAAACAATGAATTTGCGTCGATTATTCTCAATGAACACCGCGCAGCAGACTTTCGTACTGCTCTCGTCTCTCCGCATCGAGTTGATTCCCCACTTGTTGATGATTTATTATTACTATTATACCTTTGACTATAATTTTATTTATTATGCCCAAAGTGCATTTTTTTTTTTTTTCATTATTATTTTACTGTCATAATACACTACGTAGAGAGTTTTGAATATTTTATCGCGCACAATACCGGACTAAATGTTTTCAACTCTGGGGTGCACAAACACGCGCGTTCTGTGTGTTATAACCATTATGTATTATCATGCCATTGTGTGTATAATAATGTTGTATTATTACATTAAATCATATCATCATAACATTAAATAATTCACCGGCATCAAAGTGTAAACCGTAATAAAATCGTAATCGGCGGACAATGCGCATTGTGTGTAATCAATGCAACGATACCTTTGGTATGGTGTGACAAAATATTGTACCTTTTTCTTTTTTGTTACATTATTCTCGGCTCGACTATGTAGAAGAGTGGGCGGTTTCCTCGCACTTTTAAAACAATTTTTTCCCGACAACTCGTGTTGTTCTAAAATCGGTTAAAATAAAATAAAAGAAATAAAAGAAGGTATATTATACACTCGTGTATGGAGATTTTTTTTTTTTAAACTATTGCGTTTCACATGTACTACAATTTATAACTTATAAATTTTCTCGTTTATACAATATGTTCATGGCATACTCGGTTAACAAGGGTTTTGCTCACAAATTACAACAACAAAAAAAATAAATACAACCGAGTTAACTGCAGACATTTGGAGTTGAAGTATTCTCACAATATATACATTGCACCGCATAAATATAAATAAAGTACGTACCTACAAACGTTCGGTTTTAATTAAAAATATATTACACGAAACTTTGCCTCCAAATGCTGGTGGAAAAATATTGTACAAGTATAAACGTAAAGTTAATTAAAAACGAATCTTCTCGGTAAACAATCGCCTCATTATTTCATCCGGATTTCTCAGACAAATGAATACACACAATGTAATACATAAACCGTACGATGTTTTAGCATTTAACTCCAGGATGATTACTTCGAAATTAATCCCTGCGCACGATATTGTTGTTGTAGGTGAGTTCTCTTATTATAATATTTTTACGGTGAAATCCAAGACATTTCAACGGAAATTATACATAATTTCCAACACTTGATATGGTTATAATATGCACAATATTATGTTCTGATCGGATTACTGAAACTTATTGGACGGGTTGTTATTTGTGTAAGCGCTTAGCGCTTGTGCCTACATTATGAAGACACGTTAAGTTTTATAACGATATCATCAGCCTAGTGGTGCCTATATGCGATGTTAATCTACAACTGTAGTAAATCGGGTACCGACGTTGTTTATCGTTTCGGACGCTCAATAAGCTTATATTATTATTTTATTGATCATTGAAATAACACGGAAACGTAACAAAAGGTCGGACGTGTTTTACCGCAAAAACGAAATCAAACGAAATACATTGTCGTCATAATGATATTATACGCGCGAAGAGGGGGGAAAAAAATAAAAAAATAACTATACATTTTTTTTAATTTTATTTATTTATGCATATGACATATCGGCTTATGGTAACAAAATTAAGTATATAATAACAATAGGTAAATTATTAGTATAGATAAATAGATAAATAGGTAGAAAACACGATTATTAGAATATATAAAAGATTAATAAGGTAAATTTATTTTTAACACAGTAAAAGATTTAATAATAATAAGTTAAAAGTTATAATTTCACAACAATTTTTTTTAATCAAATACACGAGGTGCACGTATCATACATTATATTATGAGTACAACATCTACAAGCGTAATATCGTTATAACATCAATATTATATGACCGCGAGTGTACGACAGTGTTTCGTGTGAAAAATATCTCCGAGTGGCACAGAAGTTATTTGTAGAGCATCGATTTTAATAAATTATCACGATAAATTCCACGTGGCCCCGAGTGGCGATCAGGCGGGTACCTATTTCAAAAAACAATATATACAGAACACGAGTTGGCTCGTGCGGGATGGTTTGGTTTTTGTTTTTTTTTTTTTTTCATTCTCACTTCGCCATTTTCGTGGAAATATTTTATGCGCGCTGTTCGATCGATTGCCGACCCTGTTTTCGACGGATCAATACCTGCCGTGGCGGCAAAACGACGACGCTATACAGTCGAATTCAATAAATTAATTCCAAGTCGGTCACTCACACCGTACACCGCCTGACCGTTCAACCGGACGCTCGCAATGCAGCAATGTCGCCCGCGTATCCGCACACCCGCAAACCTTTTCGCCCACACGCACCTCCCGCATCACCCGCGTCCATCATATCCGCGCCGCGACTTCATTTCACGTGCGTGATCCTTTCCGCGCAATATTGTCTTCGTACCCGTGTCCTGGACACCGGCAGCGCACCGGCTCTCGGTGAACACGCGCAATTACGCTCTCGTGTACATGACTGGACCCACATCCGCAGAACTTGACATACGAGTACAATAACTGAAAGCCGTTCGGCTCAAAACTTATAACCTAATGCCCCGTGAGAAATTATAATTTAGAAATCATACGCACTATTTTATTCCAATGACAAAACGAAAACAATTTACCAAACGCAGGTAAACGGTGATTGGTTTTTAGTAATCGTAAGTTCGTATTTCTAGTGTTGTTTATCACTACTGAAACTTTCATTACGCGTGTTAAATTTCAAAATATTTTCATTGTTTTGTAAAAACTACAGACTTTCGCGTCGAAGTTAAGAAAGTTAAGAAAACGGTTAGGTTTACTCTTGTGTTCGTGGGTCACCTGTTCAACCATCGTTTTGTGGAAAACGGAACTTGAAAGTGCGTACTTACGGATAATATTGTTTAGGGATGATAAATGCATGTAGGCGCGTTCACCTACTACTTCCGATAGAGTCGTTAAACCAAACGTTCTTCGCCCGTCTATTGAATGCCATCCGCATCGAAGCACTTTGAATATAGTTAATATTCAAACACGCAGTTTTATTCAGCCGTAACGAAGTCGGTAATTTCACACTAGCTGTAACAAAATGGGTCGACTCCATTTACCATCCAGTAAGCTGTGTAGATCTATAAATATATGTACATACAGCAGTTGAAATATAAATTATCTATTGTAAAAAGGACGACGCTGAAGTTAGTATATACATATGTATTAATATAAATATAATATGCGTTTAGAAATATTAAATTTTTTTCGTTTGACCCTAAGTAAAACCTCTGCACATTGACGCGTTTGGTGAACCGTAGATTTTTCGTCGTTTGGTCGGTGGACAATGGTGGACGCAACTAGACCTTAAGAGGAGTCCGCACGATGACACTTGTCTCGATGTTTCGTTGTTTTCGTTGCGATCCAGCAATAAGGAGTTTTGCGAAGAGTTTTTCTCAGTCCTACGTATTCGCAGTTGTATTCGCACCAGCCTACGTGACATTTAACGATGACCGCATCTTCGACCATATATACAATGGATATCGATACATCTATGGAATATAATCGTAAAACAAAATTCGGCTCCAATGTCATCACTACGCATGAGCGTTAATTGTTCAAAATCGGCGCAACAGTCGCTCCACGTACCGCCCATAATGTATGCGTAGAATATTGAATGTAGGTCTAAAACGGTCAACTGCAGCTTTAATACGAGTATTATGTTTGTTATAGAATGTATTTATAGTTGGAATTAAAGTGCATTGCACTTGACCGCTAGATTTTAATTCAAATAGTGATGTTCAAAATGGTTCATTTGCGATGAAAGCTCAGATAATGAACGTTCAATTCATCGGGGAAGTGGAAATGGAAGTGCTGTTCAGTGATAACCTTCCCGGGTATTCGACAACAACTTGAAGTATTGCAAAAGTGAAAACTTTAAAAATGTTTTTAAAAAAATGCACGTCTCCTTCTAGGCTTCCCTAATCGTTCTCAATTCCCGTGCAACTGATCAAGATCCGATCGCATTCGTGTGCGGATAATATACATAAGCCGATTGCAAACCAGTTGCCCAACATTCACTCACCAAGATTCTCGTCGCAAAACACTGGTACCGGTTTCCGGCGCATTTCGCGAGCCCGTGCGGAACGGATTAGACGACGACGACGGTCGTTAACGCGAGTGACTCGTCAGTTTCGGACGTCCGGAGGATTCTTACCGACCGCGAACCTTATAGCCGAGCGCACCACAGCATAGAGCCGCTGCTGAAGTCTCCACTGAACACCGCACGCACGTCGTCATTATAATATGCGGCGATGATGGACGCGCGTCACTGTACACACGTCAAATCGTTACTATTACGATCATAATATATGATTACAAACTTGGTACACTAGTCGAAGGGGGGGGGGAGGAGAAAAATGAAAACACGCGCATATACGTGTATTATTATACGATGTTATTGATTGCAACGACGGCCGGTATATACCACGTTCCACGGTAGCGGTTACCAGCTATGGATACGTACACGCGTCCTCGACCACTATATACGACACACGTATACGTGGTATAATAAAATAATACGCGAGTGTGCGCGTGATCTCTACTGATATATGCATAATTAGTCGTTTGCGGGGCGTGGTGCGTGCGTCGCGCATTACGCACGACGATTTAATAATAACGTACGCGCGTGCGATGCGGTTTCGCATAATATAATGATAATAATAATAATAATAATAATAATACGCGAATACGTTACGTATACAAACAAGTGAAATTCGCTGCGGTTCCCCTTTTTTTCTTCTTATTCCCCCCCCGGTGACCGCCGCCGTCGACCGACCCGCCCTCGTGTCCGCAGCAGCCCTTGAAAAGTACCCGCCGCGTGCAGTGTCTGCGCCAGGCCGCGGCGCGATTTCTAGTGGCTTCTTAACAGCCCCCGAAACCCCGCCGTCACTCGCGAGCACTCGTGTAAAACCACTACCACTAATACCACTATACCACGCTACTACCACCGCACTTGTACCACCGCTTTTACAATCTATAATATATATATATACACACACATACCGCACTACAACTACTACTACAACAACTACTACTACTACTACTACTGCTGCTTTACTTTACCAGCACTCCTCGTTTATTCGGTGTTCTTGGTACACGTATGCGATATATAATAATGTATGATTACTGGCGTGTCATCGTGGACCGGCTGAGTCTGCGGGTTGAAATTTAAGGACGAGGACTTAAGGCATACTGCGATTCCACTGCTGTCAGTGCTATACACTCCGTGTACACGCCGAGTGGTCCGTGCCGAATTGGGCAGCCTTATTGGAAGTTTTTTTTTTCTTTGCTTTCTCTGTAGCCAAACCGATACTTGATAACATCCGACTATTTCACCGCGTTTTTTAGTCAGTTTGGCCGTGCTAAAAAGTTATTTTCCGTAATCGATACTTGATATGATAAAATAATTAAAAGTACAAATTATTTTTATACAACATACATACAATAAACACTGATTAAACGTACGGGACACACGGTTTACACGAGAACTATAGAGGAATAATTATAATACCTTAATCTGCTTTGCGTTGTGATAAAATAGTTATGACGGTTACTCGTTTTTTGAAATCATCAACCGCGAAAACGAAATAATGTTTCACACTCCGTCTTAAAGTTTCTGTGTGTTTCACAACGATTTACAAAAACAACTTTTTTCTTGCACCATTTAACACCAAAAACCACCCCAAACGTGTACGCGATACTCCGAAATATAACGTAGCGTTAAAATCATAAGGTCGATACGCACTGTTTGTAAACTGTTCGTGCAGTACAATAAATATGACCGGAAGGGTGGGGGTGTGGAAGAATAAGAGGAAACGATCTAATGTTCCACTGTACAGCATATCAAATCATTTTACACGTCCCGTCGTTTACGCATAAGCCCTCGATCGCGTTTCAAATATTATCCCTTTTAGGAACTCGGAGCTTACCAAAACGGTTAAATTATATACATTCGATTACTCGTATTGAACCATTATCGATTCCTCCCAACAGACATTCAAATGATTCATTGACGGAACCGTAAACCATAAATTATGCCCGTCTCTGGCCTTCGATTTTCTCCGACGTCCCGCGCGCGTGCGTCGGATTGGAAGAAAAAAAAATGGTGAGTGGGATTCACCCGGTAACGAGGTACTACGTGGTGTGCACGAATAAACCACGTGCAATACTCTTAGCAAAGCTTTCGCGTATTCGTTCAACGTCCAATTTTCCCCTCACATACTCGTATATTATATACCCTGTATCCCGCCCGTATTTTTTCGTCTCCGATGCGTGCGTGCGGGTAGACCCTTCGAAGGAGAGTATACGTAGGTTAGGGTGGGCGACTTTTTTCCAGACCTTTAATTCGCTCAGCGAACCCGGTGGATTCGGAAAATCACCGTAACACGACGTTGTAAAGTTTGCCGAACGGTTCGCAAAAGAAAAAAAGTAAAAAAAAACCGAATAATTTCCACCACGACGTCTTTATAATAGCGTAAAGTGTCGTACGCTTTAGGGTACGTATGTCTATGCGAACACGTAAAGCTTGACGGGGCCGCATGCATTCCTTCAGGACGAACGAGTTGTATACGCCAAACCCTACGGTCACCATATGCATGGTATACGCGGTATACGGGTTTAATAATGTATTGTTATAATACAACCACCGTACACGCGACGAGGCGTGTCGATTTTTTAACGCAACTCCGGGTGAAATTAATTTTCCTTTTTGTAATTTCCAACAGGTATATAATACGTCCTTTTCGAGTGAAGTAATTTTTAAGCCGTAATAAGTTTTCGATTTTTTCGCGCGAAGAGTATTTTTATTGTACCGCGCGATCGATTGTCCGATGTATTTCAACGTGAACGAGTTTCCAACGAACTTCTCGAATAAAACAAATTCAAAACTTTAGCCGACTTCGTAGCGCTGAATAAAAACTCAACGTCACGTCGAAACAAAATGACACTATTATATTATTATAATATAAAGCTTGCAACGGGTACCACTCAAATATATTTCTTTCGCGCGTGGAACACTCGGATCGCGTTTGCTGTAATAATATCACGGTGAAAAACCAATTTATTACCAACTGCAGCACTGATCCGCAGTATGATCATAATCAAAACCGTCCCGAGTGTGTACAATTATACTATAATGTGATTGTAACATTAAAGTTTGATCATGTCTACATTTATCGTTTTCAGGATAAATAAAGTAAACAGTACAAACAATGTTCGCCATTACAATCGAACTACGGTATCTCGATACGTTACATTGTGTACCGCGTTTGAATCGTTTTTCATTAAGGCCATGGTTTAAAACGTTTTTGAATGATACGGGTAACCAATAGCGTGGGTACCTGTATTTGAAAAATTCGATGTTTCTAATGATATAGTGTCAAAATATTTAATAGAAACAAAATTAACCCGACGTTTATCCTATTAATCAACTCGCTGAAGTCATCTTACGTACGTTTAATATTGTTCTTCTAGACGATCATTAGCCAATCCACGGTTTATCGGCGAAAGAGAGTTCAGATGAGTTGATGCTTGTTTTTAATGAAATCTTAATGTTCTCTGCGAGCGCGCAATATTCATCGTCGAACGAACAAAAATTATAAATATTTCTTTGGAACCGGGCGTTAGGGTGGTGTTGGGGGGTTGAACCCCTTATCCTAGCCACCGGCTACTACCGAATATCACATCGTACGATATTCGGATACGATGAGCCGCCCGCCGTACGCGGTCACGGCATGTTTCAAGGCGATGACATTTAAGCCGCAGGAGATAACCTCGGTGCCACCGTCCGGTCCGTCAGTTGTACAGTATATAATAGTTCAGTTGTCCGAGTCCGTGCGTACTCGCGCACCGCGTTTTATCATCAGCTTCACTCATAGCACGCGACAGTCACTTCCATTGCGCGTACACACGCGGGAGCTTCGTGTATTATTACTATTATTATTACTGTACAGCAGACGGTCCCATATAATGTTGGCAGGAGGGCTGTTTGAAATTCCGATCTGAAGGGGTTCGATTTTGACGGGTGGATGACAAGAGCGCGTATACATATATAGAGAGAGAGAGAGGAAACTCGCTGCAGCTAACCGCGTGCGCGCGTATTACACATTTTACGTATATACATATCAAGTATATACCATCTTATATATATATATATACAAGATTTGACGACAGTATGAGTCATTCAACATCTATATATATGTATATAGAAATGCTTCCGACTTGATTTTTTTCTTTTCACGCAATGTCCCTCCCTCCCTCTCCAACCCGCAGTATTTTCCGCACCCTGTACAAGCTCCCATCACAACTCTCACCGTTTATTATTACGTCAGCGGCCAACGCGCGTTAATGTTCCGGGTTGGCTTTTTGGCGCCTTGCTATTAGCACGGCCGGCTCGTAGAAGATTTCTGTTTTCCCCGAGTTTTATTAGTGCCTACTATGACCATCGTTTCACCTCGAAGACATTTCGCCGTTCGATCCGTGTTTCCACCGATACACCGCAGTCGTGCGCTCTATTATATCTTAACGTATCGACGTAACGACACTCTTTCATTCTCTTGCACTAGTTCAATATTATTGCGTATATTGTCGTGTAGAGCAGATTTTCGTTTCAATCTCCAGTGCAACACGGTCCTAGCTCTGCTGCAAATGCAATCGTGCCCCTCACGACCAACTACTTAATGCCCCTATGAATGAAGTATGCGCGCACGCTTTTCAGTCGTTATAGCGGATACGTCCACTATCCAACCGAATCTTGAACGATCAAAAGAGTTCCAGAAAAACGTCCAAGTTTTTCCTTCACTTGCGTCCTTGACATCAACCGTCCACCCCGGTGAACATGTACGCCACCCTTGTACAATAAGTTTTAAAGTTACCCCATATTTCTGACCGCAGACGAACCACCAACCATAACTTTCATTCAAAACTCCTTGACAGTGGAAATAAGTTTTCCTCTGCTACCATATTACACAAATTAACCTCAGGCTTTCATATAGATAAAAACATATAACCGATCCATTCTCTATACCTTTCTTTTAGGCGTCTATTAAAATGTAACGAACCCTAATTGTTTTGCCGTTTGGTTTTCAGAATATAAGCATTTGATATAGGTCCGTATACCATATTCGTTCGCACGATTTTCCTTATCATTTTCTAACTCATCGATCACTTCAGTGAGTGATCTGCACTTTACCGGACGTCTAAACCGCACTTGGTCCCGGCTCAGTATACCACTCGTACTTATAGACGCGACATATGTCCAGACACGAAATGCACTCGTAATATTCGTCGAACAGCAACAATCGTAGTACTGCATGCAGTCGGATAATGATCGATATTGGTTTCGGAACGAAATATTATCGGGAGGAATAATGTTCGCGCGTTATCGTTACGCCCTGGATTTTTGTTCAAGACGACCCTATTAATGTACAACATATCGTTATGGTATGGTTTATAATATTCGCGTTGCAATAATAATAATTGGGGTGACACCGCGAACCGTTGCTTTGAAATTCGATTCGAATAAGCTTCGGAAGTGTCGTGAACACAATAATGGAATCTTTTGCCGATTCACATGACGCGCTAACAATAAATTACCCGTACAATTTCACAACAATAAAAGTTTTTCTTTTTCTTTTTCGCATATCCGTACACGGCTGGTAGGTACGCGCGCGAACAAAACACAATACACCGTCGAAGAAACGAAATGCGCTTTACAATAATATTTTTCGTTTGAAGCGTTGTCAAAAGAGCAGCGAAGAATTAAACAGCCACTCCACGGCCTTTGCACGAGTGAATGCATATTGAACACGTGTATACTGTAGCACACGCACCCGAGCGCGTTCACTCCGTATAAACACGGAATAGACTCGTTGCAGGAGAGAGAGGAAAAACGATTGCGTACAATTATCGCACCCCGGTATCATAACGCGAACATCGCTGGAGATGATGAAAAGCATTGTTGCGGATCGAGTGGCGACTGAAAAGATGCGCGACGGAAACTATACAATACACGGACATACATACGGTCAATAGGTACACGTATATCGACGCGCTTACAGAGGTGCGTGAAACGACTGCGTACATGATAATCTCGGAAAAACAGTACACATCGTTTTGATATTAATTAATAATAATTAGGGTTAGGATATTTATGTCCTTTTGAATACGAAAAAATACACCCAAAGATGTCATTAAAAAAAAAAAAAAAAACATCAAATAAGACATTTTACTACTTGGTTTGGTGCTTTTTCCGTTGACTTTTCAACTTGCTGCATACATTTAGAGCAGCGGTTCCCAAACTTTTTCCCATCGCGGCACATTATTATTAGTTATTATAAGTCACGGCACACTTTGGATAAATATTATCTACTTATCTCGAACAATACATATATAATGATGTCGGGTATTCTTATCGTTATTAGGTAATAAGTAATAACTAATAACTAATAATATTATAATTTCTCGATAGCTACACTTGTAATACAACTGTAACTACAACTGTAATCTGTGTATTATACATTAATTCGTACGGTCGTATGAAACAGTTACGTTCAAACTACACCACGACAAGCCCGAATTTTATTGAATTTTTGCGGCGTTCGTTATATAATAAATATGGAAAAGTTTTTAAATATTAAAAGAAAGATTGACGATCACGATGAAAATAATGGCGAGAATAAAAGACAGAAAAAGACAGTTACTGAAGTTATTTCTGGTGCTAGCCGTAAGTACCATGATAATTATTTAAATTTTGGTTTCACTTTCTGTGGATCAGAAACTCATCCTATTCCTCAGTGTTTGGTATGTGGAGAAAAACTTAGTAATGAATGTATGGTACCTACTAAATTAAAAAGGCATTTTACTACTATACACGGTCATTTGTTAAATAAAGACAAAACTTATTTTAGCCGCTTATTATCATCAAATGTAAAACAATCAAAACAATTGGAAAAACTAACAAATATATCCGATAAAGCTCAGATTGCTAGTTATAAAGTTGCTGAATTAATAGTTAAAAAAATGCAGCCTCATACTATAGCTGAAAATTTAATATTACTAGCTTGCAAAGAAATAAACGTGAACGACTTTTATCAGTTGAACAAGAAATGCGGGTGTGTTTATCGTCGATTCCTCCTAGATTTGAACTATTATGTAAACAACATCAAGCACACGTTTCACACTAAAATTTATAATTATATCTTTTTTTTTTTAATTTTAAAGTTCATTTTTGTATTAATTATATTTAAATATTCAATAATAAAAAAATTCAAAAACAATCATTTTATGATTTTTATAAAAAAAAAATTCAATTTGTCGCGGCACACCTTTCAAATTTCACGGAACACCAGTGTGCCGCGGCACACCCTTTGGGAAACACTGATTTAGAGACTCGGCTAATAATAATCCGCTGGTTTCTATACGAGTTATTTCCGTTTGTAAAAAGCCGAAATTAGCTTTTATATAAATTAAATTGGTTTCTGAATGTAAATTTTCGAGTAGCCGTTGAGCATTTGTAATAAAAATTGCATCTTCAGAATTTAATTCGAAAATACTTAGTTGAGACCATCGTTGTTTTCGCCACAATTGTGTATAACGTCATAATGTCCGATCAGCATCACAACTCAATCGTGATTATCGTATAGTCCGTATAGATAGTGAAGATACGTGAGTAGTAAAGTTAACCTTAAACTTCACGTTTCATATTTTCTCGTTTACGTTATTTGGTAAATTATGGTTACAGTTCGGAAAAAATTACGATAAAATAATAAACGGTGGAAAATGAGGAATGCTCGACTTGGTGGTGTCAGGTAACACATTTTAAAATATGCCACTGTCTAGGTTTCAATTGGATCGATTTTCGTTATTTAGACAAAATTCTAAAAATTTTGATAAAAATGTATACCAGTAATCAACAACAATGGTTTTAATATTGAACAAATTGTTTTATTTGTAAAATGAAGAGCCTTAGAAGCATGGAATATTTCCGGACAAGTTTTAATATTTAATTTCATTCTATTTTTCCTTATTTCGATTTTAAATTTACGGTTGATCACGCGTGACACGATACCTACGTGGTTAGACGACAATCGAGATACAATTATAAGTGTAATAAACTTACACAAGTGTACGTGAACGCGCACGTACATTTTTATTCAGTCTCCTGTAGTCAGGTGAATAATTATTTTATAGTATTTTTTATTATTGTTTTTTTTTTCCAGAAACTTTTCCCGCGCGATGCAGGTTACCTACATGTAATATCATGCCGTTACCACTGCAGGTCCTATATTATTCCTATATAGACTCGCGTCCTGGTCGCAAGCGCGTTCGGTTAATACATGTTCGCGCGGCGGTAAAGTAATGATGTTCTGCGTGGATTTTTCGCGTTGATAATCCTGCGGAGGCTGTCGAAGCAATCAATTAATCAGCAGCGACAACGAAAATATCCTTTTAGACAACCGCTATTCCGGCTTGCCGGGCGCATATTAATAATACTCGTAATCAAACCGGACGTGATATTGCGTACACTCTTATGCACTATCAATCACCATACATATTCATGGTTTTGGACAGGTCTCACTGTATCCGTTGTTCACATCGACAAAATGTACGATGATAATACGATATTATCGTATTACTGCAGTACGTCGTGTTATTGTCCGGCGGCCGGTCGTCCGGGGGTTCCCGCGTTCGATGCGCCGCGCTCGGGCACGGGGTGAACGTAAGGAAACCCCCCCCCCTCAGCGAACAAACAGTAGTAAACCGCGACGGGTATCACTACGTATATCAATATACACTCGTAACGCGTATATTATAATGTGTGTACGTACGACCCGGCTCGTTGGCGCACAACACTCGCCGACGAACCCCCATCGTGGTCCTCGAAAATTATGCTCTGTCGCCTTTTGTTCGAGCACAAATCGAAAAATCCCTCGCCCGGAGAGGTTTTTTTTTTACCCGTTCTCTTTCTGACCGACCAGACTACGAGACGCCCTATTAGTTAATAGAAAATCTGAAACCCACTCGTCGTCATTTATACGCGCACACTGTACATATACGTACGTATCTACCTATATATATATATATAATATATGCTCTGCTTGGGAGGGACAGAGGCCGTGGAGTCGGAGGGAGACGGATAGAGTGCGCGGGAGCGGCAGAGTGGGCACAGAAGCGGGGTGACCGCACAGAAAAGAGCGGGTCGAAAGGGATAGGAGGTACGACGCGAGCAGAGAAAGGGACCGGCGTGGAGTGGCGTACAAACGCGCGTATGATGTGTGCGTGTGTGTGTGTGTGTGTGAGTGTGTACGGACTGCGACGACAACGGGACCGTGCACGGCTGAGGAGGAGGGTCAATGGTGGTAGCTGTGAAGGGAGGGAAACCTAGGGGAGGCGAGTGTATACGCGCGCGCGGGATGGAAACCCCAGCTGCAGCTCAAACAAATGAATCGTAACCAAAAAGGGGTCTGCCGTTGCTGCTTTCGCTGTGACTATATGACTGGTGCCGACATTAATTAAACCAAACATACACGCGAGGAATTTCGCGAGAACGGTTCGACGACGATGGCGGTGCGGAGCGCCCACAGCGATCCGCCACACTATATACTGCTGCATATATACATATATACACACTCACACATTATACAGCCCCACGGTCGGTCGTCTGCGTTTTTAAATTTAAATTAAAAAAACAGTATACAGGAATAAAAAGCAACGGGTTACGGGGGTGAAATACAGTGTACTATACCGAACAGCGCCGTGCTTATAACAATGTACGTATAGTACCTATTTATTTTTTTTTAATTTTATTTTATTTTATTTAATATCGGTAAAGATTACTAGGCCTCACTGAGTTTGTGCTCGTGTGGAGGCCTAGGAGTTATCTTATAAACAATACATTTACATTTAACATTTTCTCCTTAAATACCTACTCAAATACACAATAAAAATCAATAAACATAAATACAATAATATAAGAAATATAAGAACAGCAAATATAAATTAACAAAGTGTAAAAACAAATTAATCTTGATACTTCAATATTGTAGCATCGTATTCATGGTGAAGCCAATGGGTAATGTATTTTTTGAAAAAAGGAAGAGACATATTAGCCACTTCTTTGGGCATTATATTATGTGTATGTGTCCCAACAAAATCATACATTTTACGTCATCCAGCTTTTTTGGGAAATTTTAGCAAATAGTTATTAGAAGCATTTCTAGTGTTAACTTTGTGATTTACAGAGGATAACAGGTTATGTTTTTTTAGGAAAATGGTACAGGTTTTTATATATAGTTTATTTATATTAAGTACATTAAATTCTTCATATAATTTTTTTGTAGGATATCTCCATTTTTTGTTACAAGCAACTCAACAATAGTATTTTGGCATTTTTGAAGTCGTAATAGCACATTATTCAAGAGTTCAATTCGATTTAAATATATAAGTTTTATGTCTTTACAATCTAGTATTTCACGTAGAGATTTCATGATGAAAATCATCTTTCTCAACTTATGGGTAGTATTTATAATTTGATTTTTCCATTTCATATCATGACACATTTCGATACCTAAGTATTTGTAATTTTTTACAGTGGAAATCGATTTACACTGGCAGTTATTTAATAATAAAGTTTTACATTCATGGATTTTTAGTTCATTTAAGGTAGGTAGGGTACCTATATTCAAATATATTACCCCATTTTACTCGAGTCCGCGTCTATGTAATCTTATCGCGTACCCCTGACGCGCGTGCGTTTCACGATATATCGACGACCCATATAGCGAATACATGTGAACGAACAAGAGTAATATTATCCGTGGTAAAAGACCGAATCAAGGTGCGCTGGCTACGTACACCGGGCAACCGTGGTTACCGGTACATGTGGTACGTATAGGTGGTGTCCGAAATGTCGCAGCACCGAAAAAATTGTCCGTTTTTTATGTTAACAAGTCAAAACCGCCGGCTAAACGTCCGAATAGAATCCACGGCATTTTCATAAACATCGCGGGGACTTAAGTGGCTTATAAAATATATTTTCAAATATGTATATAGTATACTCGTTGTGTCATTCGATATCCGGGCGTTACGTTGATTTTTTATAACTATTTTTTCCCGTGTTAACCACGAGAGTGATTTATTCACAACGAAATATAATAACTTAGATTATTATTAGAGGTGGGGTGGAAAGTCCACTCTAGACCCTACCTATAGCCCCTATAAATCCTGTTTATGATCGTACTCAAGGGGGTTGTCAATGAGGGGGTGCGATTTCACCCTGCACTCCCCAGGAAAACGGTAATACGCATTATTTTTCACTCGGAAACAGTTCGGTTGTCAACCTACACCTATTATATGCTTACCTGTTTGTTATTACTTTGAATTATATTAAAGCGAAAAACTATTATAGCATATCGCATATTAATGATCTAACGATGTAATAAACGAAAGCTGTTGTTTGTATTTTTTCATATATTTAACTCTCTCTCCCTCTCTCTATTTTTGTTTTGCTCATAAAACATTAACTCCCTAAATATATTGACTGATAGGTACCCTAATCGTGATGTACCTTGGTCGTGTGAACCTCATTCCGGGTCGGTGTACAAATACTATTGCGAGTAGTAAGAGTTATAAGCATATAATAACAAGATATGAAACGGTCGATAAGTTATGTGTACGATGTAAGTGAACAGATACCAGAACTGTGCGTTAAGTCGATAGTAAATAATTATTATATTCCTTTTACGTGTGCTCGCGAAACAAAAAAATTGTTCTCGATTTTCGAGCCAACTACGCAGTTTTTCAGCAAATCCCACATAATAGTAAAAATAATAATAAGTTCGAAACAGAAAATCGATTTAAAACAAATATGGGTTTACTTTACCAACACCACCATATTATTTGCTGTGTTGCTCGCATATAAAAACCATGTCTATCAGAGCATGGTGTTCTAAGTGATTTTCCGAGTAAACGTTAAGACCGGATGACCTAAAACGACCGCCGTCAGTTCAACAGCGGATATTTCTCGGAAAGGCCGCAAACCGATGCGCGTCCAGCGCAGACTTCTGTACTGTATTCAATTGAATAATACATACTATGTTCGTACATGTCACGCGCGGTGTAACGAATAATATTTGTTTAAAATCGAGATCGGGCCGAAGCGATGATTTATTTAAAGCACTTATTGTACTCGCGACATGAGGACGCGGTGAAAAATAATAACGTCGAGTTCCGAGCGAATTATTGATTTGTGCTGTTTGTACACTGCAGGTAAGGTCAGGTTTTTTTTTAACGACTTGATTTCGTCTGCTCGGCAAAGAGTGATGCGAACAGAAACTATCAAAATTATAATTAATGCATCGACACGACGTTTAGCACGCTCGAACGTTTTCCGCACGAGTTTCGCGCACGTATCGTTTCTAAATATTACGATAGACCAGTGATTCTCAACGGGGGCGATATCGCCCCCCAGTGGGCGGTGAAGGGTTACCGAGGGGCGACGAACTAGTTTTGGGTGGTAGAGGGGCGGTTAATATGTTTGGGTGGTAGGGGGGGGGCGGCGGCGAGGGTGTTCACGCAAAAACGTTGTTCGTGGTGCGACCTAAAAATAATACATACTTGATAATCCATATAATAGACATCTATCACTATAAAAAATAATAGGTACTATGTTGAGCAATGCACAATACGTAAATTATCTTTGATTTTTTTCCAATCTTTATTATTTTGGCGATTGTGCGTGCACATTATATTTTATTACACCGTATTATTTTAAATTTTAGAATTCTCACATGGGGGGGGGCGTTAAAAAATTGATTGCTGCTCAAGGGGGCGGTAACTTAAGAATGGTTGAGAAGCACTGCGATAGACAATATCGTTTCAGGTGCGCCAAAGCCGACGCTAAGGATCGCGCGTAGATACCCGCTGTCCGTAGTAAATGTGCACAATAGGAGCGCGCGAACGCGTGTTCCCAGAGAAACACGAAATTTCTCGTACGGAATTTTTAGTATCGACTTGCTTCATATGTTATGCGGCAACTACAGGCACCTAGGTGTATACTATGTACATCATATCAAAGAGAGTTTACCCATCGTTACGTTATAACATGGTAACGACGCTTTGATGTAAAGGCATCGTGTAGTAGTGCATATGCGCATAATATTAATGTAGGCCATCGATGCGAAAACGAGTGAACGAATAAGTTGTACATTTCGAAATGCAATATTATCGGATCAAGTCGATAAGGTATACCACTACGCGTATGGTACACACATATACCTGACCGAATTATAATAATAATTTCACACCATCGAAACGCACAGAGACTGCGGTGAATAATAAATGTTGATAATAGCTACGCACACACACACAGACACACTGACACTCACACACGCACGCACGCGCACACGCACACACACAACAGCAACTCGTACACATACGCAAGCATATAATAAATAGTACACCCCTCGTTGTAATGTCATTAATTTGTTATGCGTGTTTGTGCGCGTGAAAGGAAATAATGTGTTCAGAAATCGAATTGACCTCCACTACTCCAAGGATCTATATAATAATATGTATATACATACACCGAAACAGGGCTGCTCGAATTGTACGTACATTTATTTGAAACTATTAAATTAATACACGTCTGAAGGACCAAGGACGGTTTGTTTTCTAAACTTTTCGATCACCGACGTAGTAACGTTATTTATTATTATTATTATTATTATTATCATTCCAAACGGTGACTTTTGTTTCTCGCCTAGAATTTTATTTTGTCGAATGGACGAACGCGAATGTCAAATGTCAGACGAGAAATTTATTATTTATAACTTATTTATTATAATAGTATTGAATGATTATTATACATTCAAGTGTATTGTGCACAGTAAGAAACCAAGAACTACGTGCAAGAGTTATAAAACGATTTCCTACCGAGCACTATATCCTGATCACTGACGGATCCGAAAAATTACCACAGCCTCACAATTTAAAATAATTAAATTTTTTTCTGTAACCATTCGAAAATAACACATTCGTAACATAGCCGTCCGCGCACGGTGAAGGCGAGTGATGATCATTATGATACGTCGTATTGGTTTCAAGCCATTGGCCCTCGCCCTTGGAACGACCATTGTTCGAATAATAACGATAGACATAAAACAAAATATGCACTCGACAACATTTTGATTTTTACACTAGGCTGTCGAATGCAGTTCGAGTAAAATTCGCAGTCTCAATAGCGTTTGACCAGCGTAGGTGAACACACGTTTTCACCGCAGACGCAGTGTCATTGCGCGTAATTATAAAATTGGTCGCGTGTGCCAAAATTCGGTTGTTTCCACGACCGAATCAACCTCGAACAATCGGGACCAGCCAAAACGATTTCACTTTCAGTCCGACATGACACACACACACATGGGATAATGCGGAGCACATGCGTGTATGTATTCGTATATGAATATATAAATACACGCATTACTATGAATTATTGTTGTACAAAAGCGCGTACGAATAATAGTTTTGGCTGTGCGCGGCGGGGTGATTAAAATAGTGAAGCCAAATTAAATTAACATAAAAATAAAAATAAACGAAGCGTTTGAATAATGGGTTTTATAAAACCCAGTTTCCTCTCCCTCTCGTGCTCACCTATGTTTATTTATATAGTATACGTTTTATGCGTCCCGTAGCCGTTAAGAGCCATCACACGATTCGATGCCTTATAAAAAATATTAAATATTATATTATATTTTTACACTGTGTAATGCCGTACCGGCGGGACGTCGTCCCTCTGCTGTATTTGTAAAAACGGTAGAGTAAAAAAAATAATCAACGGTAATTATACATTTCTTTTGTCAAACAACGTCTGCGAAACATATATTATATTATAATGTAATAATACTTGTGGAATAATTGTTGTGTTGAAAAAAAAAACATTTTTCGATCGAGTCACACACGATAAGAATTTAATACTATTCAACACAATATTATGTTGATCATGTAAGTTCATACGAGTTGTATAATACTCGCAGATAGTGAGTGATATTGACTTAACGTTATAATACAATAAAAATAAATAAAAATATTTAAATATTTTATTTTATTTAAATAATATACAATATCAGTTATTTAGGCTTTTAGATAAGCAATATGTCAAAAAAAATTGAACGTTTGACTTTGATTTTAGGTTTCATTAAATATTGTAATTGTAATTTTCTTCAGTAATTCAAAGAGTTATGTCAAAAGAGTTGTTCACGTGGTCGCTCGCCATAAGAAAAATAAATAAAATCACCCATGTATGACTTGTGAGTACAAATGTATGAAAACCTGTCTGGTATTTTATTATTATTATTGAATATATTGAAAATTATTGTTATTTCGTGTGGTGTATTTTGAACACCACCAATCAACACATGTATTTTTTTATTTTTTTTTTTTATTCTCATTATCATCTTTGATTCAGTCTTTTAGTTTGAGTTTTACGCCCGCTGGCAAACATCTCAATAAATTATATATATATTAAAAAATCCCATTTGTTTTTTTCATCATTATTATTAACCAGACAAAAATTAGACAAAATACCGCATGCTCCTGTAAATTCCTCGGCCGCGGGTTTGCGATCTTTGATCCATGGGACCGTCACACGTCATGCTTTTTAAGACGTTGCAACTATACCAGTTTTTCAGCTTGGGACGTCTTGCAGGATAACCTGGGTTTACATATATGAATATGTATCAATAGTTTTGTGTGATGTGTCAGTCGATTACAAAACCATATGCATATGAAATCCTCCGAAAAAAAAACTTAAATCTATCCCTCCCGCCATATGATAAATAATGATTAACTTATTTCATTGCAATTATCTATAACTATTATATACCCATTGCTGCAAACTGCATTGGTAAATGTATCATCAGTAAAAGTAGATTTTTGTACATTCATCCGATAATTGAACGAACCATGCAAGAGCGTGTATACCTATAACCCCTAATTCGATGTAAGTCAGTACACTTATTGTACGGACATGATATTATACTTAGAAGTACGTTTTGTTTTACCCACGGCATTTCCCAATCTCGATTTCATACTTACCCCCTTCGGCCGGCCGACGTATACGTCTGCAGACTTTCACGCAAGTCAAAACAATATCAACTGTTTCGCCAACGTGCAAGAGTACGTGTTATACGTAATAGTTATCCGTAGCGGCTGCGAAAAATAAACTCGCATTAAAGCCGGTAAAAATGTTCTGTTCAAAGTACTCACAGTCCCAACTATGAGCTTATAAAAACATCACGTTGGAGCGTGGGCGTGTGGAAAAGTATGTCGATACGGGAAGAGTCGAATCACACTTCTAACTTAAACCAAAACGATTAGCCTGCTACACTCGGGTCAAAAGAATATGATGTCGTACACCGATCTCATTATGATTATATCTCTATCCAAACTTAAGAATCAAAAGATCATCAATATATTGGTTACGGTTTGATATCAAGAGTCTATTGGACTATTCTATTTATTCAAGCTTTATTCTCAACGAACACAAATCAACAGCAAGGTATTGTGACTACTCAAAAGTAAAACAAATAATTTGCACGAACAAAAGTATCTCTATGTTAAAATATAATACAAGAAACTTACCGAGACGCTTGGGTCTCTGCACACACGTACGTCGACCAAAACACACACACTCTTCCGGTCTCGTCTCTCCGGTCACCTTAAATACTAATAATATACAATGTGCTACCTCAGCCCATTTGGTTCACTGGCATGTTTTAAGTTTGAACACTGTCCAGCTGACAATATATATTCTTTGAATCTAAATTGTGTTGTTGTTGGCACGTAAGACGGTGATTACAGTAAATCTGATGATATTAAACCGTTCTCCGGTGGAGCTGGCACGCGTGGCGAGTGATTAATTAAGTTCCAAATTCCAACTAAATACCAAAACGGTTTTCTAGTACATCATTCAAATAAAATAAGCCGTTGAAAAAGTACGTGCAAGCTTTTCATCCTCAAAAAACGTTCACCATTATTTATAGGCACTCATTAAGTTTATTTGGTTCACCCGAGTGCAGTTCCATAAGTCATAACCATATCCGCTTGACGTTTTCGAACCCAGTGCAGTCACATGACCACGTTGTGGCTGTCTTCGGTCCGAGTGCATTTCGACCAAAATAAGTGCAATACTCGACCTGACCACACGACTCATGTACACGTACTTTTCGCGCGAGAATAACGCGTGAACACAATTTGTATGCACAGTGCCTTATCTTGACTGTTTAACATCCGAGTAAGATATGAAAAACGTACGCCCATTTCAGGGAGATGACGAGAATCAGCACATTCACACAGTAGTGTGAGTACCCACCGTTCATGAAGCCGTTGGCAATATACTGGAACGGTAGATAATTTACCATAAACAATTTAAACGGTTTCTTTTTTTAACTAGAAGATGAAAAATAAATTTTAAAATTTAAAACCTTGAAAATACGCCCGGCTCGTATAAATCCTCGACTACCCCCCACCCCATAGATCCGTACGAGACGTGTACGAGGTGTAAGCACGTGAGTAATGCTCACCGTTTGCCGAGTGCACATTCTACCGACAACTTTCCGTTTGCCCGCCGCCCCCGACCGGACCGTTGACGTGTCGCTCGTTTCACGGGGGTGCGTACGATAAAATATTCACAATATTCACCCGTGTCACGAGGACTCGGCGCAGCTGTCAAGCCCCCGCGGTATCTACAATGTACCTACGTCATACGTGCATATATAGCACGTCTTGTCCGCCGCTAAGGCGCGTGTACCGCAATGGCCGCAGCCGTCTCTCGCGTACACACGTCACGCGGACAATACCGTACGCCGTGGTCGCGAACCGGACGGCCGGCGCGCGAGATGCTGCGGTTTGGGGTGACCATTTTTATGGTAATATGAGAAAAAAAAAAAAAACCGGCACGAACAGTTTTCGGACGAATCGTGACATTCTGATAACATTGTCGTCGTTATAGCTTCAACTACACTATGATTATGCTCACCGAATATTATATCTCTTCGTCCACGTTCCAATCGGTTTGTTTTGCATTGTTTCGCGATACAAAAATTAAACTTTTTTGAACATCGTTCCGAGATGGACGGTTTATTGATTGGGTCTTACGACCTTGTATTTTGAATTCTTCAAAAAAACTTCCCTACTTTTGAATGTACAACAAAAAAATTGCATACTTTTTGTCTTTAACTCCAAGAGTATAGTGAGTTTACACTAATAGCTAAAAATTATTTTGTTTTCTAGTTTTTATTTTTCACACAGTATTTCTAATTCTACTGATATTTGACATTCAGGTTTGTTTTCCCCTTATATTTTTCTTACCGTGTGATAAACGATTTTTAATTGACTTTGTATGAAATAATAACATGTTGAAATGGGGTCGCTAAAAATTATTTAAAAATGGCTGGGCATTTATCCGGAGAGGCAAAGCTGAATACATTTCAATAATATTCTGGAAACTGTTGGTTGAAATATTATATTTATTTGTTGCTAAATTAATGATATGGAAAAACGGGATTAAAACGGGACCATCTTCTAAAAACGAAATAAAAGCGTCCCGTTTGAAGTTTGTCGAGACAACAGGATATGATGATCAAAAAAAGGATGATCCCGTTTCAAACCGGACGAATGGTCACCCAAGTGTAGTTACACAGCGCGAGCGCCGCGTTATGTCCGGTTTTTAGCGAGAACCCCCCCCCCCCCTATCAACCCTTCCCCTGGCCAGAGTGCTGTAAAAATAAACGCGGCGATGATGTACTCGTATAATATGTCGCATACATTTCGCGGAGTTGTGCGTTTCGTAAAGTGGAAACGTTTTTTTCCACTTCACGGAGTTCCGCTATCTGGATAATATTTCACGAAATGGATACCTAAAGTACACAATTCCGTCGTGCGGACAAACACTTAGCATAACAATATTTATAATTATATGTAGGTACATCAAAACTATGATATAATGAACTGTGTTCTGTGTGAAATACCCTGTGTAAGATACATAAATCAGAGTAACTATTACTAAAAAATGTTACGGTGTTTAAGATTATATAGATTATTGTAATACATACTATAGTGATCATATAATGTTTCACTTTAAGATTCAAATATTTTTATTTAAATAATTTATAATTAATTTTTAGTAGGTATTTAATTGTTGAGGTCAATTTAAAATGCAACTCTCCACGTCATAACAATTCTATTCTATATTTAATCAATTCACAATTCATAATTTTCATATTTCATTATATTTATAGTTAATAATTTTCATAATTAATTATATTCATAGTTAATCATTTTCATAATTCGTTATAATATTCAGTACTTATAATTCTGTAAAACGTTCAAAATAATAATAAATATTGATATACGTATTATTATGAATATTGATACGCTAAACGTTTGTCCAAATGACGGAATTACAAGAAGTGGAAAAAAAACGAATTTCGCGAAGGGGAAAAAAAGTAACGCAGCCCGAGACCTATGCGATACTCGTAGTACTAGCCACGATATCATATTCAAACGGACAATTATGTTGTGTACATTTCCAACCCCGTTTGATTTCTTCGGGGCACATATCGTACGTATAATCATTCAACATTATATAATATCAAAGTTCTACACCGCACCATTAACATTGCAGTGCTTTGTGCAATATTAATTATATTGTACAATATATTAGATCGTGGACGGTTCGCTTGAGCTCATACACATAGGGTGTCCCAACGACAATAGTTTGGTAAATAAGTGTAATTGTGTAATAATTTCGAAGTTTGAACTTTCAACAATAAATTTTTTTACTTTGCAAAGAAAAAATGTAGTCAAGTTAGTGAAAACTGAAAGTGAAACGTAAAATGTTCAGAAAAAGAAACCCTGTAAAATGGCTATTTTCGAAATTCATAAGTTATAAAATTAATAGTATAATTTTAATATTTTTAATAATGAACTTATATATTTTCCAAACTATTGTCAACAAAATTTCCTTTGCCCAGGGCTGCTCTTGATTCTACCAGAATTGCATTATCTAACACGAGAGATATCGCTCTGTATAAATCCCTGTGGGAAACCCTGTGTATAGTACAGATGACTGTAACAACAGCGGAAAAAAAAACATTCTATTAAAAACGACAAGAGCAAATAATAAAATGCTGTCTTTCGATAACAATGTGCGCTGATTTTTTTTTTCCGTCCAACTTCGTTTCGAACGGTAAAAGTTCTTCGACGTGTGTTTGCCAACCGCTCTAAATTGATCTTTCCACTGCGCAGTCATTTAGTAGGCGAGTAATGTTCATAATCTAACCGTAGTCTTCCGGGAAACTGTGATTAATACCGATACATCAATCGGAACTTGGAATACTGGTGAAGAGATGTTACACGTAGCAAACGCGCAGTGCACAAACCTAGTTCCAATTTGCACGTTTCGAAGGCGACGGGAAAACAATAGTATGCAACTATACATGTATACTTGTCTCCGCGAGCATTGTCGGAGCCTATGCATGTATACCATTACGTATTATATTCGTTCGACCGGAATACTTGATGGGAATCGACAATCGTATATACTCTATTGGTATTATCAATCAAAACCAATAGTAAATAAATTATAGTAACAATTAATATTAATCAATATAAATATGTTCCTAAAGTTATCACAGACGCATCATTAAAATAATATGTTGACATCAACACTTTTTGCTAGGAGCTTGATAGATGTCGATAGGTAATTTTCAGGTGTTGCTAGGGTCGCGAAATGTTGCAAATCGGAAAACACACGTGCCAACTTGACGGACGTACTGCATATAAAGCGTTTTCGGATAATATACACACGGTTTCTCGCGGCGAACACTTTGCGGTCTCGAGAAAAAACCGTCAATTCGCTATGTCGGACAAGCGTGACGTGTTATTTATGCGTAACGGTAAGACGTACGCGGTGATGCGGGGGCTCGAAACGAATTTGGCGGCAGAGGGATGAAGACAAAAAAACCCTAGCTGCTTTTAATAAATATAATTGCTCGGTAATTCAAAACCAGTCCTCGACGACGACCGCGTAACGTGTATCGCCCGCCGCAATTAAGTATTTGTTATATAACCACGCGACGTGTCAACGCGGCGGAGGACGTCGTCGTTGTCGTCGCCACGCACAACCCCTTCGCCGTGGCGTTTTACTCTCGTCGGGGAGGCGTGTTCCACGCCCGTCGGCCACCGGTACTTATATGTACATGCAGGCGTGTGCATTTGAATTTATTGTTCCCGAGTAATTATCATTATATTTATCACCGGCGCTACAACGTTATTGTGTTTTAAACGTGCACGAATCGATAGCCGCGACGCGCACCGCCGAACCACCCGAATCGAAAATCGCTGTATTAACGCGTCGTCCAGTCCGAAACCGTCATTCTTATTCGATAACCGTTATGCCGACATCGTACAAACTGTTATGTGTTGGGAAATTTCAATATTTTATTATAATCTATGTAATTCTTATAAAGGTGCCGAACCCTCATTGTCATCACATTCCGAAGATGGACCTCGAGCCCGGGGTGCGACATTTCTACGTCGGGTCCACGAGCGTAAACAATCGGTTTCATGAGAATAAAAAACTGAAATTATGAAAGATCAGTAAATACGTAACAACCCCCCCCCCCCCGAACAGTATAGGCGACTCTGTGACATTAATTTTTCGTGTTGAATCAACGTATCTACGTTCGTTAATTTACTGCAATAATATTGAATTAAACTATATTTATAAAAAAAAATGTCTTCAAGAATTTCACATAACAGAAAAGGATCTCATTTGAATTTTAAAATGACTACCCAATCTGGTAAAAATGCTACAACGAATTAAAATTTTGCACTTAAAAAATTAACATTTTTCTCTGATTTGCATTTTTATCAGAAATTCGCTCTAACGTGACATTTTTATCAACCTGCATACCGACCTAGAGTTTACATAATATATTTATCGAGGCGTCGACTGTAACTTTGTTTTTGAACCAGCTGCATCATTATGCAAACGTATGTATGCTGAATATATTCAAAATTGTACTCTATAATTTATTAGAACAAAATACGTTCTCTTTCTTTGTAACAGTTATAGTGTTTGTCTTTTAGGATTTTTTGAACCACCAAATGTATCATCGTTTTAGTTTTTTTTTTTTATATTTATTTGAATGTGTTTAAACAATTTATATATAGGTTTATAATTTTATAGTACTTATATTATTATAATTTACTTGCAGATTGCAAATAAGATTTTTGTTTATGATGTATGCATAGTATATATAGAATTCAGCCTGAGCTTAGATAATATTGTGTTCGACCGTGATAGGCATCCTCAGCCAGAGAATACATTATGTACTCTAGTTTAGTTATTTTGTCTTTACCTAATATTGATGACCAATAGTGTTTAACTCACACGGATGCATTTTTATGATTTTTTCGCAAATTTTTATTCATTTAAATAAAAATCTATGCTAACAACGTAGTGCGAAAGTTAGACAAAATATGTTAAAACAAATATAATTTTCAAGTCAAATAAAATATAAGTATATACATATAATAAGAATGAGTTAAATTAAATTAGTTGAATAAAAATGAACGATGGACTAAGCATGGGTAGAATTTAAAAGATGCGAAACGTATAATGCGGGTGATACAGAGGAGTTTTGACGGGAAGTAGTTTTAAAACTTTTGTAGAAGAGTGAAGAGGAGCAATCGGATTTACTCGAGAGTAGGATAGTGAGAAAAAAGAGGTGTGCACTAAGTGTGTAGCACAAGCTACCTGAAAACGTGCTAGATTGACGGCTCGGCGTGTGTGTAGTCTCGGTGGTGTCATGGTGGAGGGGAAAAGGGATTTTTCTACTAGTCCTTTCAGTCGTGGAACGGGCGGAAGCAGTAGACAGTATGGGTACCTACACACAGAAGATGTTTCTCGAACACTCGAGTAAAGACGAAAACTATTGCGGTTATAGTATTGTGTGATTAGAGCCCTGAGAAGGATTCAACGCAAAAGAACTCACGAAAAACACGCAGTGATTGACCAGCAAAATATCATAAGCGTCTTACGGTAAAACACGCTTTAATGTAGAGTACATACACGGGGTGGTCGGGATGGTTGGTGATTTTATAAATGCGAATAAATAAACGAAACGTACGAACGCGTCCATTTCGGGAACATTTCCCATAACATGAAAATATGTTGGAGTGAGTCGCAGTACAGTACATTGTACGGCAAATACGGAAAGTGAGCAATTTCAGTCGCGGACGACGTATTTCGCACAAGACTGAAATTGTCTCTCCGCACGAGGCACACGTACTATTTTTTGTTGTCGAGCCCATCTCTTTATTGATGCGGCAGTGGTGATTAGTATGATCGAAGTCTCAGAAGAAGTTTTCTTTATGTATTTATTTATTTATCAAAGCGTGCGGACGGAAAATAGTGTTTTCCTCCCGTTGGACAGAAAGAGTCACTTTCTGCCGCATCTAGTAGCATCGAAAATTAAACTTTCGGTACACGCGTGACGAACGGTTCAAACGTTACCGCACACAACAAAAACGCAACCTCGTTAGGTTACCTCAACAATCGTGTATGGCTAATGCGACAAATAACAATGGTAGACCACTTAGATAAATTAATGTCGTTACAACCAATTAATATCGTGATGTATAAACATTACGGCTCATTATGTTGTTCCAACAAGATCGTTTTAACGTTATTATGAATTAGCATAGTCTTCGTAACCATAAATAGTAAGATTTTCCCTGCAGCTTTAATGACATATTGTTGAAGTCACTACATACATATATTGTATTCTGAACGGTTGTGGTTGTTGCGCATTGATCCTGATTTTCATCCTGATTGAACAGTCAACGCGAAATTTTCGAAATATGCTCGGTCGTGCCCGTACAACGTCGCCGTGACGGACACAATGTCCTGACCGGTACTCGGTATTCGTCCTCCGCCGTCTACTCTGCATGGAGAGAGACGTGCATTGTTCTGACAGAGAAATAGGGAGCGATGAAGAAAAAGAGACGAAACAGATCAAATTTCAGAACCTCGCAGCGGCGTTCCTGAAACGTATTCGGGGTAAGTTTTTCGAATACGGCGAACGGACGACGACGATGACGACTACGGCGTTTCTATTGTTTACGACCAGAGAAGGAAAAAAAACGTACAGCACAAAAACGTTAAAAGAACAGTGGTTGGTACCGAATCCGATGGTGTTTTCGAACATGACATTTGATCTGAATATCGTTTCGTTCGGACTACAACAATAGTAATCACAATTATATGCAAAACGCACGCATGCGGTCGTCCGTCGCCTGTCGGGACGGTGGGTCTTTGTACCGCGAGTTTTCGAATAAACTAATTTTTTCTCGATTCCCGCGGGAAACGTTCTTGTTCTTACGATTGCCTACGACGCCGAAATAATATTTTTATTTAGTCGTCGCACCACGATTGCTTGTCTTCGGTCGCAATATTAATAGCTGCTCTTCCCCCCGGGACGTATACGAGCCGGACATGAAGTGGCGAAAAATCGCGAGGAGGACCTCGACTCCTGTACCAATTTGAGAGTTCCGTTCACCTATCCATACGATACTAATTAGTTATATTAGGTGTTGTTCAGTAAATACTGAATGATAAGAAATATTTACTATATCATCTATTATAGAAAAGACCATCTGACACTATATGATAGTAAAGTATTTCCAAATGTTTGCAAAATGTTTCAAGTAGCTGTTATTCTTCGCCTACTATTTTTTTCTACTACGTGATATATAAAAACTTGATTGCATACTTGTATGGATAAAAGTAGGTTTAGCAATTTAAGTATTTTGAATATAGAAAATGACATTTGTATTAAAATTAAAGTATTTTTAAATATTTTAAAAAAACTCAGAGACGTATACAATTAATTTAAAATATATCCCTGTTATTTAAAATTTAAATGAATATATAATGTTACATTTTGTTGCTACTAGACAAATTATTTTTTCTATTTTTAATGGAATAAATCTTAATGTATAAAGGAAATATTTGAAAATTTGTATTATTTTATTTTATTTGTATTATTATTAACATTATAAAATATTAATAATTACGTTAATATGTTTACTATGATAGGTATGATAGGTATTTACTTAAGTCCAAAATTGAAGAAATACAAATATCCTTAAAACTATATGTCTAATTATTATAATTGAAAAAATATAATGTCTTGGGGCTTGAGTCTCCCTTAAACATTTTTCCTATTTGCGCTACTGATTATATGTATCAATATTGTGTGTAATTATTCTTATTTTTATTGTTATTTTTATTGTCATTATCACTAACAGTATTATCCCCACAATAATTATAAATATCACTATTATTATTATTCATTATTATTTATTTCCGCTTATCAGATCATACATTCTGTTTGTCACTGTATAACTTTATAAGCCTTTTAGTAGCATTCCAAGTATATGTGCACACACAATCACGATGGACTCATTCGTTGTTTTTTTACAGTCCACTGCATGAATTGAAACCGTCTTAATTTATAACAAAATGCACGGATCAAATGCAATACACATCGGCCATGCATGAACAAAACAGGTGTGAGTCAGTTATTGTTTGTAAAACACTGTTCATCGGAACTATACATAGGTTAAAGTGGAACGCCGACGAGACGTAATAATGACAACTATGTATAAAATATAAAACAAATTTTCTTAGCCATACCAATTTAAAATTTTTCGAATTATTATTTTTTCTCCAAATCATATGAAAACTTATATTAACCTAACAACTGGTATCTTTATAAAAAAAAAATAATATGAATATAGAAAGGGAGATTTAAGGGACGTATATAAGTGTAATGGTAAATTGTTTCCGGGACATTTGTATCCCATTAGTGTTGGAATAACTAATTAGTAATTATTTAATGCGGGCCATTATTTTTACAGAACAGTCGAGCGTTCCAGTGAACTTTCCGTAGAAATATTAAAAAGGGACGTCTTTTCAGCGTCGTGAGAGGTAAGGCGGTTCCCGTACGTCCTCCTCACTTTAAACCCTGCGGCCACCACGGAAACCGTACGCGGACGAGCTCTACGAAATGCGTGCAATGTTTTATTATACAAGATTATAAATTATAATTTGATGTATAATAGTACAAAAGGGTGATGCAAGCCAATGGCGTATACAGGGAGGGATGTGGGGACTTTTTTTCAGAAATGTTTAAAATATAATTGTTGTTAAAATTTATAAAAAAAGAAGTTTTCAATATCATTCTCCAAACGAGATTATTTATTTTTTGTTTTTAGTGAAAAAAGAGGTAGATATAACGGTGTATATGTGGGAACTCGTTCCGATAACAGCTTCTACAAAACGAGCGTTTATACGACGTATATTTTAATATTCGTGTATACTTATTAATTATTATACTACGTTTAAAGTGTCTCAGTACAATAAATCGGTATGGATTGCCTGCGTATCCCGTACTTTTTATATTATAAATATATATTATGGTATTGTATCTAAAAAGTGATATTAATGGTACAACGAGATAAGCTATGATACAGCATGATTTTGGTCCTCACCTGGATAAAAAAATAACTATTGCTTCGCTACAAATTGTACCCATACGTTTTTCCATTGCACTTTGATACATTATTATTTTGAATACAGTGTATTGAAGAAGTTCACATTATTATTTATTATTAAAGCATATTTGTTGTTGGCTGTTATATGAACAGAAAAATGTGCAACATCACGTGCAAGTTAAAATTATTACTAGCCACATGTCCACGTAACTGCATAAACATAAGTGTAGGCTAACACTTTAAGTTTTCTAATCTTTTTTAAGTCATTTTAAGAACCTACATTACAAAAGTTTTCTTGTACACAGGTTTGGACTTTTCTACTCCCCCCTCACTCAAACAAAAGTTACGTATAGACGCCACTGGTGCGAGCGCATGCATTTTGACGATTATTACGGTGCACGGCGATTAGGTCAAGTCTCGGAAACGGAAATCATGCGATACATATTATAGTGCTAAACCGCGTGTTTGGCACGCAGCACGTAATAATTCGATAATTATACGAATGCAGCTCATATAGTAGTATAACATTTTGACGACGGCGACCATATGTGCGCTGGCAGTTTTCATATTTTTTTTCTTTTTTCTTTGCCGATCGCTTAAAATATTCAAGTTATAACCACCGTCAAACGAGCTGCGGGCACGCTCATGGCCGCGGTGCGGTAACAGTTGTTGTCCGATTTAGCGATTTCCGCGTAAAGCGCACGGACTGCGGTTTTACATCCCGATGACGTGAGTTCTGCATAACTTGTCCTCGGAGATAGATACCGAGGCGACAATATATTACTGTAATTGTCGTTTTATGAGTTCCCGCCACAACAATCGGATGAAAACAGTCGCTCGATCGCAAGACAGGTACAAGCGTAAAAATATCGAATCCGTAGACGATTCAAGTTACTCTATGTACAGTGAACTGTATTATATACTTATATGGAAATATATTTTTATAAAATTGTTACACATACTCATACAGTACTAGATGAAAATTTGAAATATATATGTACTTTCCATGGTACCTCGATCAGAAATACCAAGTATTCGTTGCTCCATGGCTACTCTAATCCTTGATCCGGCTCTGAGTGTTTATAAGGATACTTATACATTATGTATCATAATAATATATAGAGATAGAATGCAGATGATCTAAGAAAGTACAAAAAATGCTTAAATGACCTGAAGATGATCATATATATTGTAGTAACTTAAAATACGTACTGAAAAACTATGTGTACAATTGAGTTAAAAAATGTAAAAAAATATTAAATATTAAAATCATGTGTAGGATGAAACTCGAATCGTAAACACAATTGTACAGTAAATCCAATATTAAATTTAGTTTTTAAAAATGTAATAATTTGAAATCTAAAATTTATTTGAAAAACACCGTACAATTTATAAAATTCCAAAAATTACATATAGTATGAAAAAAAGTATAAGTAACAAAAAATGAAAAAACAATACATTTATATTTTCTGAATGAGGAAGTCATACAACGAACTATTAGCTAGGAGAGCATTTTGTAAAGGATTGAAGAAAAAAGTCACCAACATCATATATCTAATTGTATAACGACTATAACGTAAACATGACTTTTTGCGTACGAGTACATGCGTGTGTACCATATCGCGTATAGTAAGATGGAGAGAAAACATCTTTTGACCAACAGGTGCGGCCGTGTTGATGATACATCATATTTTGTAATAACTAATAAGTATATAGTCTGAAGTTTAGTAGAAAAAAAAAACTATGCGTAACAATACTTCCCTATTGCAGTGTACATGCTTTGTGCACAGTATACGCACGTACCTATATATGTATATATATATAGTCGTATTATATTAGTTATTCGCGTATAATAGACTGTCGAGAGTTAAGCCGCACTTCAGTGGACAACAGGTGCGACTACTATAATAGAACGAAGTAACAGTTATAACATAAAATGTTGTGTGATGGTACCATAGATAATAAAAAAACTGGATAGGTCATAAGGTCTTATCACTTGGGAATGTTTTTATACAGTTTGAAGTTATATGCGGGGTGATCTTTAGCCTTAAAGTATTACCCTAAGCGAGAAAGAGAAACTCTCTAACGTTGACTTTTATCTTTTTCAAAAATGACCACGTGCAGGCATGATACAGCGATGTCCATTTCGCCGTGAGCTTAAGTTCTAGAATCGCCGACGGACTAACCATGAGTGCACCGGCTCGTGGTGGTCTCTTGTGCATATTTTTTTTTTTTTTTAGTTTATTTATCAATAAAAATTTAAAATTTACAATATACAATTTGAATTTTACAATACTTGATTATCTATCTCTTTTAAGCATAGCTTGAGTTAGAGATAGAGAGTATAATAATGTTATAATAAAATATACAATTATATAAATACATTAAAAGTGTACAGTTTTGTTATTTATTTAAATAGAACAATTAAAATAAAATTATAGAAAAATCATCAAAGTTTACAATAGAAATAATAGACTCAGTTTTAAACATAATAAAGATTTAGAATTAAGATTCATAATAAAAATAATACAAAAAACAGGATATTATTCTGACATTAATAAGTTAAATTACTTGAATGTAACTATCTAGTAATATATTCATAACACAAAAATAGATTAAATTAATTCTAAGAATAAATACTTATAAACACCTTGTTTAACACTACTATGATGCTGATAGATGTTTTTTTTATACTCATATAGCATTAAGTTGAAGTACGTAGGCCCCAAGTAGTCCACAAATGATTTACCGAAAGATTTTTTGGCATATTTGACGGGAATATTATAAACCATATTTTTTCTTTTATTTTCGAAAAATGTATTATTTTTCCCATTTATTAATCGTTTGAAAATAAACATAATTGCTATTTTTTTATAGAGGAACCTTACTGGAAGAACACCCAAATCCCTATAGTTCCGACTAGTCGACCCTTCAAGAGCATACTTATTCAAACATATTCTAACTATTTTGTTTTGATTTATTTGTAGCTGTTTTAAAATACAATCACCAACATGTGTTGACCGCTTACGAGTTTCGGAGACTTGTAACGTCCGTCGTGTACGCGTCCAAATCCAAAAGTGGAGCTCAGTGCATGCGAAAAATAGTGAACGCGAATCGGACGACCTGTACCACGGAGGAAACGTTCAAACAGCACGTCAGCCACAGAAATATGCGATACTACGTTTAGCACCGCATGTCCACAAATCGCGATTTTCTTTCATCGCACACGATCAAACGTTTATTTTTACACGTGGACTTGTAAAGCGTATATTATTGATCCTTCGTTCCTACGCTCGCCCGGGATCGACGGCGACGGCTGTTTGATCAGTTAATAACTCGTTTTTCACTTTGCGAATGGCTTCGCGTAGACGGTCCAATGAATTCCCGGGGGCTCGTTACGCGTGAACATAATATAATAGGCCGTAAACGGTACTACGTTACACGCGTCGAACAGGACGACAAGTATTGTTTGCTCGGACGGACTTACACCGTCGTAAACATCGCGCGTAAAAACTACCGCACGTATCCGACCAACCTGGCAATATAATATGTACGAGTATAGTATATATTATAATGCTGTACGGATATTATAATACCGTCGCGTTGTGTAGGTATATATTATGTATTACACTGCACTGCGCATAAGAACAGTAACAATAATAATTACAATATTAATATCATTGCACTCGGCGCACGGTTATTAGATGTCGCGTGCATAATATTATAACGACCCTGCAGCCACCATCCGGTCGCGTGACCGGGTTGAGAACTCTTTTTTTGTTTTCCATAACCTCCCCCGAACCTCTCGCCCATTTTTGGCCTGCCGGTTTCTCGAACGCGTGTGCCCCGATAACAATATACGGATACATATTATACATTATACGTGTACAACGTAGTAACGATAATTTAGCAATACGCGAAAACTACGTATGTACTGCGATATGTATTCAGCAGTCTTGTGTTATATAGTAGTTGTAGCATGAAGTTTGTCGAGTTTCACCGACAAAATCCGAAGAATTGGCATTTTTTCACCGGCCATCGATTGAACGGAAATCAAATAAATACGTTTCAAGAACGATTTGACGCATCTGGCCCATGTGTATAGTAAGTACTCCATGCGCAATAACGTAAGCTTCTCATGTATGCCGAGGTCCCCAAGGGATTTTAAATGTAAGTGCACACTTGAACCGTTAAATGGAACAAAGATAATTGTGAACTATTACCGATGTCTCGGAGGAATCGTGGTTAGAAATCCTTGAGAGCTTTATTCAGTATATAATTACATTATTCAGTATTTGTTTATATATCTCACGAAAATTGTTGATTTATAGGAAAGCGTGAACGTCACAAGTTCATAAAAGACTAATCTGCGAAATAACACGATATAAAAAGCGTGGTCAGAAATTATACAGTGCGCGGGCCGTGTAACAACCTAAAATTTATTTATAATGTAGGTATCTGAACGGCTGCATAACGTTGTTTATCGAAACTTTCAAAAATGAAAACTACTATTACAACTTCAGCATTTCACACGTCATCCTCTTCGAAGTACGTCTAATAACCGTATCGCGGAACATATTAATGTTATTTCTAATCATATTACTCGTTGAAGTAGTCGGTAACGTTGTCGTAATCGCATCGTAGCAATGCTTTCAAATAAAACGCGTTTGCGAGGAATAATTCCTTAACGGGCCTTGGCCGAGACCTTGTGCGAGCGAGTACCGGAGAACTTTGTTGCGAGTTGCCGTTTAAGCCCGGTGTTCGGTCGGGAAAAAACCGAAAACGGAAAGACGTCACGATCTCGGCGTGTACACGTTCGCGCAGCAGCAGGTGCGCTTGCACTTCCGGTTCGCGTGAGCCGATTATCCGCCGTCGCCGTGGCCGCGGGGCAGCCGACATGCGTTTCGAGGGAGACGAGAGAAAATGTTACGTACGGTGCACACAATGCGATGTACTATAATAACAGCGTGCACGCGGGAAGTAATAAAAACCGAGAGAGGCGATCGGGCGGCAATAAACAAGCCGTGCGTATACGCATGTACGTAATAAGCGTATACGATATCTTGTACGAGACTTTGGCGTGTCCGAGCGGGGTGCCATCCCCCCTGTAGGAAACGGCCGACAGATTGTTGTCGAAAGCGATATTCGCCCGCGATGATGACGGGACGACGGTCGTATATCGATGCGCACACGCGTACAAACAGCACACCCGCTCATGCGCGCTCACACGTTGTCCACGCGTATATTATACATATATGTATACACTCGCATATCCGCCGGGCGACGACGACGGAACCTTGACCTGGCCCGACCGATACATTGTTCCCGTGGGAAGAGGGGCATATGCGATGAGCCGCCGCGCGTTATGCGTCCGACCGGATAGAGACGGAGGAAGCAATTCGGGAAAATGAATCGTTTCCTAAGTGCACCCCGACCGGACAGATATGTATGTATGTGTGTACGCGCGCTGGTATATACGGAACCGATGGACGGACGTGTACATAATATATATATATATATATACACACACACACGCGCTGTACGTCCGCACGCGCTATCGGATATGTGTCGCCCCGGTCCCTCGGCCAAAGGTCACTTAAAAAATATCACCCGACCTATACGCGCAGGGTCGAGTCGTGGTCGCAGATCCCTCGGCCGAACCGATTCACCCTTCGTCCACCACCACCACCACCCGCTCGCTACAATACGTTCAAAGTCTCCGCGAAACATCCCTCCGTCCCTTGGCCATTCGCGGACTCGTTAGTTGTTATATCCGTGTACAAATAGTTAAGTTAAAATCTCGTACGGACGGACCGCGGACGACTCCTGCGCGATGGACTTGCCGGTTTGTTAACGGGCAAACGACCGGTCGAAAGCGCATAAAATATTCCGAACCGACGTACTGCGTATCCCGGAGGTCCGTGTTTAACGTACGAAACGCGTGTGATTCGCCATTATATGTATTCGACATCTCTAACGCGCGATTCGGAACATTATTTATCAGTTTTTATAATAATACACACTAATTGACTGCAGCAAGACACAGACACGTGACGAAACTATTATTGGAAACAATCCAACATAATACAATATATTTTGTGTACGTTCTATTTTATTAATATCGTATAAATTACCTGCCTGTACTATTTATACATGAATAAATTAATCAAATATTTCCGATAAATACTATCTACAAATCATTAAAACTATATTCGACTACTATAATTTAACTATAATATTCGATTTCCATTTAAAATGATAAAATTGTTAAAGCATATATTATTTGTAATTTATATTAAGAACATTGAGCATATTACAAACGAATTATGAATTTTTTTTTTCGTTTTCCAACGGTTCGACATCCGTGGCTTTTAAATATTAATTATTTTATTAAATTATAACAGATTGTTTCGTACAATAATGAAGTTAACACGAACAATTAACAAGTTATAACATTACTACAATAATAACTTGTAAATAGAATACATTAACTATTTAGGTGCTCTGCTTAAAGTTTGTTACAGTATAGTAAGTTACTGCTAAATAAAATAAAAGTAATAATCCTGTTGAATTGATCTTTGTCGAGGATTTCTTTAATATTGCATGAAAGGGTGAACATTAGTATTGAATATATAAGTATACAAAATAAGTAATTATTTATTTTTATTTTGAATGGAATGGAGTCCCAAAAATTCAAACTTCGATATCTCGAACTGTGTTTACTTATACTTTAGATTAGTTCAAACTTACTCAAAAATTAATTAATATTGATAATATTCTAATATAAACATTTAGTTTCTAGGTATCGCGACTCAAATATATTTATACAAATGCTATAACACTATATTATTAGAATGTTATATAGTATTACACTGGACAAATTCAGACGTAATTTTGTGTTAGTTACATTACTTCGATATGGAATTGACTTTTTTTAATTCAAATGAATAAATATTATTATTGCTAATGTTCATAATTATCTAATATAGTGACTGAATAATAAAAAAAAGTAAATCTTTTAACAATATGCAATATATACACATTTTATTAGTAAGTTTTTTTTTTAATTTTCCGTCTAGATAATCAAAAATGAAATATCTCTAAGTTGTTTTTTCTATTAAATTCGTTTTGTTGTTTCATACGGACACTTTAATATATTTTAACTCTCTCGCTTGTCGATCGGAGGTTTTTTTCTCTCTAAATGTTATGTTATGAAATCGAAAATACTTATAACAGTACAATAATAATATAAATTATGATGAAAAGTGAATGGAATAACCTTTTTTTTTCTCTCTCTCTTCGAGACGAAAATTATGAAAACAACCTTAGATGATTAATCAAAAACATTTTACTCTTCACTTCTGTTCCGTTCAAAACCTTCGTCACTGTTCTGCCCGTTCCACGTCAATCTCTTCGGCCTACCTCTTGACCCTTTTACCACTCGTACCCGTCAGTTGTGTACCGAGTGCGTCTTCAAAACTGACGTTATAATCACATGCACGCACGGTACAATCACACACATATACCTACTCGCTCGTTTCCCAATTAAACTCTATGTGCAATTGATTAATAGCAGACAGTTTAGAATCAACACGACTGCGCGTGGCACCGGGTTACGACATTTTTCAAGAGAGAATATTGTATTCATATGAATATTGTATTCATCTCCCATAGAACATGTGTTACGTGAACACGTTGCGAGTGAGTAAAAGAATTAAAAAAAAAAAAACCTGCCCGGTAGTATATTGAAAAATAAATAAGCACAGAAGAGATTCGATGTTGAATCGAGGTCGTGTAAAATAATTAAAAATAATAAATAAATAAATAATATTTGTATAAATACATACAAATGATTGATACCGCACGTTATTATCCACGTGTTTTTGAGCGAAACATCAAGATCGGAGGAACAATCACTTTATTATGTTACACGCATATATTATTATACGTAGGTACACGCCGCATTGAGAAGATGGTTCATGAATCGCGAATCGAAACCACAAGTCCTTAGTCCCGTCATCAAAACCTGCGTACACTCGCGTTGTACAGATACAATAACGGTTTGTAATCCGGTATGTCCCGCGTGGGTTCACTAAAAAGTTTTATCCGGCTTGAATCGCATGAAATTAGTAAATTCTCGTGAAACGCCCTCCGCGTACAGATTCTCGCTGCACAATGTATACATGTCTGTAGAGGTCATAAGATCTTGTGCAAAACGGCTGATACGTTGTCTTGCTCATCGCTTCGCGGTTCAGATATTCAGCCCTCGAGCATTGGTGCCACCAGGACATTTACCAGGAACGTGCTGCTGCAGGGGAAATTTTCTCTGGGGCCACGAGTCGTACTGTTACGTGCCACGCAATTCGATCGTACAGTTGGATTAATCAATCGTCAATCAGTCCGGCGATGTGATGATGTAGGATGTTAAGTAAATAAATCAACGCTAGACTAGCTTCAGTATAATATATGTTTAATTTATTACTGCAGAAAAGTTACAAGTGTTTTAGTAATGATTCTAAGTCTTTTAGATTTCAATTTAAACTGGTAGAAAATATTCTAAGTCCTATGCTTTTATTTATTGTACACACTGGCGTGAAGGTGCTCAGTGTTACTTCTTCTAAACTCGTCTGATTTTGATCCTGTTTTGTGTCTCTTATATACCTACTGTTCCCCTTGTTACTATCCTCCGGTATAGTTTTTAATATATATTGTGATCTTATTATTATTCTAAGAATTACGCAAAAAACTCTATGTAATAGGTTTATTATTGTCGCGTAGGCATTAATGCAAAAGCCTAAGATCAATTCTTAGTATAGCGTAAGATGTCAAGATGAATTCTCAGGTATAGGTAATAGGTCATCATATTAGTGTGTGTATGTGTGTGAGTAATAATTATGTGGAAGTGAGTGTTGGAGACATTATAATATTAGATAACATGTAATCGCTTATCATAGTGTCTATAAATAGATTATTACGGTGCGAAGCCGCTGCAAGGCTGCGGTACGCAACAGTACATATTTACGCTCATATCGTATCGATTTGTTTCGATAAAACGATAAAAGCGTCTTCGATAATATTTCTTCAAATTACATAGCTTTAATTGTTAACAATAATTGTATAATATAAATGCGTGAAAAGTTCAAGTTCTCTTACGGTGAGGCCGAGTGTGTAGCAATGTGATAAGCAGTTCCCGCTCGGCCCTAGGTTCAAACAAAAAAAAAAATGTTCTCTTACGGTACCCTTGTCCTCGAGCCTTAGGTAAATACTCGCAGATATGTTATATGGTATGCTGTATACGCAGGCGTATAATATATATTATATCTAATATTGCGTGTACAACGTACGCGCGGAGTTGCGTAGAGTATTATATACGAAATGTTATAGTAATTGTAATAATAATAATTAATTGTGTTCGATCAAGTTTCAGAAACTGCGCGTTGGTGATATATTATTTCAAAAATTATACGCGACGATTGACAAGGCGCGCTTTTGATTCTCGGTATTTTTATACATACGAGTACATGTGCTCGTATTATAATGTGTAACAGCCGACAACCGTAAAATTATTTTCACATTTCTCCAGCTGCACACTGACGGGGTCGTTGAAATTTCAGTACGTGTCGATTTGTGTTGCACAAGACGCTCGCTCGTATTTTTATATACCTTCGAGTCCTGGATTTCAAAGGAGATACAATTATTAAATAGACGCAATTTGAACTTTTTAGTTATATGACTCTTATAATACAATTATACATACCCGCTTACGTGTAATACATACTCGTATATACGATAATATTATTTAAATATTTATGTACACAACTTTAATCAATTGTTCTCAAAATTAGAATAAGCTATTATTATGATTCCATGAACTACAATTACAGTAAAGAGATAATATTTTGAAAGTAATCTATAGTTATTGATGTCATATAGTAGTTCATTATACTTTGTCGCATCTATTTCCTTCGTAGAAATGCACTTACGTAAATCAGGGGTTTTAAAAAATGCCGGCAAACATTCGACTGCAGAAACTTATAAAATCACTTGTTGAGCAATGTTATGAAAGGTATAAACAATATATTGCATCTCATTTTTTTTTATTAAGATATTTAAAAATTTTCAATGTCATTTAGAAAATGTCAAAAGCATTTTTTTTATATTTCAATGCGACAATGTGATAAATGCAGTTGAGTTTTCTAATGCCAATAAATTCACCGCCCTAGAAACAACATTAACTACGCCATTCAAGTGTTTTCGTTACGACACATTGCCTACGTGACCTTGTAAACTCTGAATCTCTTCGGGACAGCAAGTTTTCTGCACGAGTCCCGTGTACTTTTGCGGGCGTTCGGTGGAAATGGCCGGAAAATATTGTTCAGGAAACGCCGACATCACACGCGGTATACCTTCAAGTATAATAAAGTGAACGGTACAGTCGCGTCGTGTCAACGGGGTGGCCGCGCGTAGATCCGTTAATCCACGGATAATAGAATATCGTAGAAAACCGTTTCGTAATCAGTCGGCCGCGCGGGGTTGCATTGTACTGGACCCGCCCCTCGCATGCGAGAAAACAAAAACCTACCGGGGGAAAAAAAAAACGAAAAAAATCAAACCACCGCGTTCACTGCAACGTGCTGCAGTAATAATGAGGCTTTCTATACCCACAGTCGAACATCTATTTAACGAAACTCACGACATGACATTTTCGTTGAAAAGCGTTTAGAATGCGTGTTTACGCAATCACTTTATAAATTATTATTACCTAGTTGTGATAGAGAAATAATATTTTTATATCGGAGTACACGCAAGCACGGTAAAATATAGTTCAGAAAGGAACGCCACGGACAGTTCTTGCGCAAAAAATAAATGTAAAAAGTATACATAAACACGTGGACAATGTATACCCGTACTAATAAACGTAATAACGTACGCAGTTATTAGGATCATCTATAACCGTACAATACTATTATTCCAATTGTTTGCGTTATGTTGTTAGTCGTGGTATTACGTACTGTTCGAATGCGTTTCGTGAGGGAAAAGCGAAATTTTCAAGCGGGAAAAAAATGCATTTATTTTTTACGCAATATCTAGTAAACGTACGAGGTGTGTTCAAAAAGTACCAGGATTTTATTTTTAAAAATCACGAAAATGAAGTTACATATTATTTAAAGATATCTCTTTCAAAATACTCTCCTCCGGATGATACGCAGTGGTTCCAGCGATCTTGACATTTTTCAAAAGTTCTTTGGAACTGTTCTAATGTTATAGCTTTGAGTTCAGTTGCCGTATTCGTTTTAATTTCCTCTACATCTTGAAACCGTTGTCCTTTAAGCGCAGATTTTAGTCTCGTATTTTCCATTCAAAGGACCGCGGCCCCAAGTTCGTCACAACATGTAGGTCCGACTGTGCACACGTCGAAAAGGACCTCGCGATGTCGTCAACGCCGCCGCGTATTCCGATCTCGGTTGGGGGAAGGAGAGGGGAACACGTGCGCACACGTATATCCGTATACGCTCGTACTAGATCTGGTGCAGTACACACGACGACGTAATTGCAATGTATATATACGTATATTAATAATACGGTACACACACACGCGCGCGCGCGCGCGCGTATACGCGAGTAGTACGTGTATTTTATGTGCGGGGAACATTTTTTTTCCTACCCTTTTTTTTTTTTCCTTTTTCCTTTTTTTTTTTCCCCCTGATGCTTCGGTACGGCGAGATCCCCGCTCCTGCGGCCGCCGACCGGCGAGCGAAATGTTCGCTCTCGCGCGCACGCGGTCCATTAGCTGATGAATTCGGATCGGATCGCTCGCCCGCAATCGTCGCCGGACGATCTAACAATGCGTACATTAATCAGAGCGCTGCCGCGTTACGCACACGCACGTACACGCGGACACACACACGCGCGCGTGTACGACCCGTATTATTATTATTATCATTATTATACATGTACGAACGGTTTTTCATTTTACCCTGTGCGCCTCTAATTGCGATCTCCGCATGTCCAGGTCCGAACGCGAACGAGCGTATACATTCGCGACGCACACACATACAGATCTGTGTTATACGTGTAAGCCGGTCGTAATAAATTACCACCACCGGCCGTCGTGGTAATTACATAATATACGCACATCCCGCACGTATACTACGTTTTCCGCGAAACACTGGCCGGCACCGAGGTTCATCACCGCGCACGGTGCACATTATTATTTACTCGGTCGGCGCGAACGCGCGGCAATGATTCATTATAACAACAACGGATAATGATGCTAAGTAGACGCGAAAGCGGCTTGTGATCACCGGGAATAGCGTGAGTGCACGTCATCATGTCGTGTGACCGCGGCGCACCTAAGTATAGTCGCGACGCTCCATCGCAGTTGCGCTTCGGTCCGGAAGGATTCCGCGACGTCGCGTGTGAAAAACGATTGGTAGAAAACGGACGTGACCAGTCAACGTTTCAAAGCTTTGGCCGAACACGAGCCGTGCTCGGATTGAAAAAATAAAAGTTCATTCGGGGAACGTCAAAACGCATCATAGTGTTGTATCCGGAACCCCACTTCCACCCCAGTTCAAGAGAGTACACGGAGCAATCAGTTTTTACCAGATATTGATAATGTTACGACGGCGAGAGTGGCTAAACGTTCCGAGACGAGTACACGTGTATGTTAGACATTTTTAGCAGACCCGACCACCAAAGATAACATCATCGGTGCATCGAACGAAGCCGCATGTGGCCCTCGGAACGATTTTTTGCGGCTCTCAGACTGATTGTTAAGGATAGATGAACATACATTTTAGAGTTATAGAAACAAATATTTTTTTGAAAAAAAAAATGCTAACATAGATGCCATATTAGAGAATTGTGAAAGATTTCGCCCTTCGACTTCAACGAATTAATAAATTCAAGTAGGCCTATTCATGAAATTAAATAAAAGACATCTCCCTACTTTTTTATATGCAAAAAAGTTAATTTTTTTGATGTAATAAACTTATGTTATAATCATATTGTTTGTAAGTTATTTAACGCCACTTCATAGTGTATTATAAGAATAAGAAAAATATATTTTGGAATTAACCTATACGGTTTAGGTTTAGGCCCTGACTAAACTGTACAATTTGTACTTGCGGCCCTGAGGAAAATTTGATATTAACTATTTGGCTCTCTCAGAAATCCTAGTGAGGCCCCTGCTGTACGGGAACACGAAGACGGGTTGCATTAGCACGCATAGCGATAATAGACATTAAGACCTGCGGTATAATGTTTAAATAAACATCTTGCGGAACCTTGGACAGCCCGAAAGTGCGGATAATACAGAACCTCGACGAAAACGAAACGGTCCATATCAAAATGTTTTTTTTTATATGGTTTAGTAGGCATTGATTTCATTTTTATTTAAGTTTAACATTCAAAATTAAAAGTTGGTGCATTCTAAAACAATAAGAACCATCACCAGTATTTCTGTCAACAGTAAAACAGATTTCTTTACAAAACTGATTTTCATGACGATTGAGACGATTCCTATTAATTTGTTTTATTAATTTATATATATTGACCCCCCCCCCCCCTCGTTCAGGACCAATGTACGTATATTCGCCCTTGGCTGAATTGTACAACGAACGCTCGTATAATTTACGAAAAATGTGTAGTCTACTAAGCAATATTGCCACACTTTCTGTGTACACGTGTGGAACTATATAGTTTCGATTGAAAGAGAAAAAACCTATGTTAACGCATTTACCTGTGACATCGCATGCGGTTTGACTGTGCATCGCCGAAAGGTCGAATAGAATATTTTTTCGCAAGGAAAACGATTTCGGTAATCACTAAAACGCATGGACGTGGACACTTTGCGAAACGTATACACGCGCATTCACATAGTGGTGAATTCCTGTTTTTGTTAAGTCGTGTGCGCGCAACGTGGTTTACCGCCGATGAAAAACCGAAATGAGTTCTTTGTTCTCGCGGGAAAACGGATTTTCAACGACCTGGGTTATCCGCCGCAAGTACGTGAAATTGTATTACTTCACGAAAGAAATTGGCTAAAGCTGGGTCCGTGTGTTGGCTACTTAATAACATCGCAACGACGTAAAACGATCTTCAACTGAATTCAAATATCAATAAATATATAATTACTAGGTACATTTTTCGTCTTAGATGGCCGTTTTAAAATCCTAATAATTAGGTACGGTAGAAAAAAAAGTAGCAACCCTATATAGAGTGTTTCAGAACGATTCGAAAATGTCAATAACTTTTGAAATGCATTTTTGTCAAATAGTGATGAAACACTCAGTACATATTACAATGCCAATAAACACAAATTACGCATCGAATAAAAATACTTACCTATTAAACTATGTTCTCGCAGTGTGCGTATGATAATACTCAAGTGTTTCGTTTTTAAAAAAAATTTTAATTGGATGCAACAATTTTATTAGAAACACTATATTCGGCATAGGATTCGGTATAATAAATTATTAAAATTTTCAATTTTTCAAAGTCGAATAAAACTGTAAAAATGATAACCCTTAGAACCGCTTTTGAAATAAATGAGTAAACTAACCAATAATTACTTCGTAATAAAATTTTAGAATACTCAACTACAACTATATGTGTAAGTCTGTTTACACTGATGTTGCACCTCATTATTCAGAAACTTACTTAACGAGCAAACTGATTTTAATATTATTTTTAAAGCAAAGAGTGTATGTAAGAGTAACATTACTATTGTTTATTATATATTTACTATAACGTCCGAAATAATTCAGTTATTTACATAGGCACTTTAAGTTGCCCCAACCTCCTGTTTCAAACATATTTCAAATAATTTTAAATGCAATTTTGGAATTTTTAAATGTTCAAGAAACTCGGAAAACCGAAAAACGAAAGAAATTTAAATTTTTTCCAATTTCTTCACTATAGGTATAAAGCTAAATTATCCCTCTTGAACACAATATAGTACTGGTTCAAGTGGCAATTTCTACCTCTGACCTATGTGGCATGCCTTTGGTGAAAAAAAAATAGGTACACAAATTTAGACACTTCTATACTACTTAAGACTTCTCGAAATATAAAATCACCCAATTACGTGTATTAATGAACTTCTATTTTTTATTTTACATCACTGTCGATGCATTAACAATAAAACCACGTCGATTGGCTTTTCATAACAATCACGCCGGAGTAAGGAGTCTTGAAACTTCGAAATATTACTAAGAAAAAATACACAATCACGTACTCTATAAATGCACGGACTATATTTTATTATTATATTATTCATGTTTCAAAAACGATGGAAAAAATATAATGTCACAGATGCGTGGAGCTTAAACGGGTTCGATATTAATCGAATAAAAAAATACAAGCGATCTTTATCTTAGGACTTGTATATAATATATGTTATATTAAAAAAAAAGGGACTTGAGCACATCAGTCGCCGTGCGTGTGCGGTGGTTTCGAGCGGATTACCGGAAACCAACGCGTACATATATATATATGTATTAAGTTAATGCCGCTGCGGTGTGCGTGTGCGCGTGTGAGCCCGCGTGCTAGTGTGAGTTTAATAAGAGCCGGACTGGAGCCGAACACACACACACACACACACACACACACACACATGTATATGTATCATATACTTTTACGCTTTTGTCATTCAATTGAACGCGTATACGCGGCTGCGGCCACTGCTAAGCCACTAGAACTCGTTTAGGTCTCGTCGACGGGATAAATATAAAATAACAATTCCTTACACACAATGCCGAGAGACCGTCGTCGTCGTAACAATTTTCTCCTCCACGACGTGTGTGTGTGTGTATAGTAATAACATCAAATGCGTAACGTTTGTAATGTACGATGAATTATATGGATCCGCCGCAGAGCATCCGTGTGAAAATAATAATAACATTATCGTTCGTCGGTATCAAACGGCGAGTTATCATCTCCGGCGCTGCTGCTGTTGTTGTCTTATTATATAATTATTATAATACACGCGCACGCCGTTGTATCGAAACGATTGTGTCTTGTGTACGTAATAAAGATGTCGATCGCGGTGCACGTGTACGTATGGTATACGTATTACTTACACGCGGACGAGGACCTACAACGGAAGGTTTTAGAAGTTCATACAATCAAACCCCAACACCAACCCCAGATTATAAAAAAATATATCACTGTTATTTATATTTTTGCGCACCAGCGATCCGCAGTAGTTTTTAGTCGGCGTTAACAAAATCAATTAAAGTTCCATCGTCGTTTAATGTTTGTTAATATTTGTTTAATTGTTGCTGTCGTAGCATTGAAAACCCCAAGTCCTTTCCAGAATATTATTCGTTCATGCGTCTGCTCAGGCGTATCGATGAGACGGACGGAGAGACAGAGAGAGAGAGTTTAGAGTTTGCTGGTACTGTCGACCCTAGAAAAGAAGATAAAATAGATATTACAATACGAGTACATGCTTATATAGAGAGCATACGACAAGTGATAACGAGTTACATCACAAGTCCAGTCGTCGCGACCGACTCCGATGACTAGTCACATGTGAAAACGACGGGAAAATCATCGTGTCATCGTTACGAATAGATTTCAACGGTGTCGTGGAACCGGCGTAGTGGTTTCGCGATTTGAGCGGACTTGATGCTCTATTCTTAGTTCTTACGTGACGGTTCAACACATGACGTCCGGTCTTAAAGCTGAGAAAACGCATTCGCGGTATCGCGCTGCGGTGAAACGCGTCGCGAATAAAACGGAAGTCCGTCCAAGACGCGTACATTTTATTCGGTCCTGTCATGAAAACTAATTGCAAAAATGATATTGTAGCGCATTGGCCGGAAACTGTATCGTGCGCGAGACGGAATGTCTCTCTTGGAGATTTCATCTTCGGCTGTTACCGAGACTTGCGTTTCCGTACGTCATTATAATCGAAATATAATGTATTTTTTTGTGAGCAAACGTTACGGCCATACAGGAAGTGTGATTATAATTATTTGCGTTATCTCCACGGCAGAAATATTTCGTACGATAACTAAAGTCACAATAATCATAAATTAATAATGATACAATATTATTATCATGGCATTCTAACTATTAGTCGGACGATTTTTCAACCCAAACATTCAAAAAGTCAATATTGTGATATATCAGTCGATTTACGACAATTTATTTTTCAATAACACGTGTAGTATTACGTTTTGAGACTTGAGGTTTTCGCTCAGCATATAAACTTCTTATATCAGTATAATGGTATGAAAATATTTCCAAAACGACGATACACAATTTTTTAACAATAGCTTCGGTTTTAATTACGAAAACAGATTATCTTAAGCCTACAGTTATATTTAAATTAGTTATGAATTAGTTGAACGAGAATGCTTGAAGTCTCGGTAAATTCGATTCAACGGTTCTATGCTAGACAAATTCGTCTGGAACACTTTCAATGCGGTCTTCACTGGCTAATTTTCTCTGTTATAACTTAAAAAAATGTAAAGTTTGCCTAGATCCGTTCACGATCGTTTTTCGAATAAGTCAAAGAAATCCATTCTTTACCCTATTATACATTCATCTACTATTTAACTCACGTACTGTATAGGTATACTCGTATTGCATTACACTCGTGATAATATTTTATTTACCGGGATCGTTGTAAGAAAAAAAAAAAACAAAAACGTTTTTGTCTTAGACGCGGACAGCTATAATAATAATTGGTAAATGCTGGTGGTTTTTTTTCCATACTGTCTTTGTTTGCGTACACTTACCTAAACTGTATGCGTGCATTTAATGACTACCCGTACATGATATCTTCCTTATGAAAATGCACGCGCGTTACATACGAATGTAATCAAGCGGAAAGCCTTAAATGTGTAATACGTATGTATTAACGTGAAAGTATAACCAAAAAATACTGTCGACAGTTGACGCTATAAGATGTTCTCACAGACGCAGTCACCCTACGATGGTATTATGTGACTGCGATAAAAACGCCGAATAGCGTACGAGGATAATTTTATTATTTTCATCCCGTCTAAAACGAACGTTTTCTTTTTATCTCTTTAGTAGTGCACAAACGGCTATACGCTAAACGGCACGTTATAATACATTTCAGCTGGTGTAGTACTGCTGCTGTGCATTATAGTATGACATTACGTTGTTGCATCATGATCTTCGTCGGTTCTATACATTATACTCGAGCGAAATAATATTAAGTAAATAGAAAAAAAAAAAAGTTTCCGAAATACGTTACGAAAATTATTGCACAAAGCCGTAGCGTATAATTAATGTAATGCGCGACATAATAAGATTTCGGTACCTGGTAAAAATCACGTTTGATTTTTAATTAATTTTTTTTTCCATTTTATAAAATACGTGTCGAAATTATTCGCGGTATACCATATACGACGTACATGCTTCTTATTACATTAACCCTATGTGTATATACTCTTACTAGTTTATAAAGTAGTTTTTCTTTTTTGCAGAAACATTATTGATCATGGAGACTACTGTGGGTGACGAATAAGTCGATTCCATTAGAAGATTGATCGGGGTATCCAGTCCCGGATCCACGGAAACCCTTCGAAACGCCAGACAGCCGCGGTGCGTGATAGGTAATAAAATAATGGATAGGACGTGAGAAATAAAATGTAGTGCCCAATAACTTTTTAAGATTATATGGGGCAAAAATTTTAATTCTTACGATATTGATATGATAAATGATAACAATGTAGATTAATGAAATATCAGTAAACAATAATGATTTACAAATAGCAGTTTTAATTTTATTTAAAATGGTAGTTAAATTATATTAATAATTGTCATTCGTGTCTATAAAATTAATTGGTTTAGTCAAATTAGAGCGGAATTTTGGTCGATCATTTGCTTTTCTTACTTCGTCAAATGGTATGTATTCGGTATGTAATACATGATGAATATATAACACATATTTTTCCGAAATATACTCTGATAATTTTTATGTATGCGCCCATGTATACATCTATGTCCGTTGACGTACAGTTGTTTTATAGCTACACACGTGAATCTTTGCAATAAATATGATCGAAATACTGATCGATTGAAATAACACAACGATCGGCTAACAACTTGCGAACTTGCCCAAGTCAGCTTTCAGGTCGACACAGTCCTCGCAGTCGCATGATTGTATCGCGACTACTGCAGTCCGTACAGCAAATACATTATTTACAGCCATTGTCATCCATTTCCGGTTAAACAAGACGTGCCCACAAACACTTGCAGATGTGCGTTTGTTGCTATAACGCAATAGTTTTACCGTCGTTTATTTGTCTGAGCTGTGAACGTATCACATACGATCAGCGCGTGTATCGTATTATTTTGTACATTTGATACAGGGTGGCTTAGCAAGGTTTTCCCGATGGACATATTCATTTTACTGTCCACATATTTTGTTTTACTATAATTTTACCATAGGGATCCGCATGAAAAACGTGATTTCGAATTCGCGCTTCTAACGCTTAACCGGCTTGGCAAATAACTTTTGAATTTTTCATTTCTATAAAAATGCAAACCGGTCGATTATGAAACAATATTTTCTCAACAAAATGTTTAAGTATTGCAATCGAATATGTAATAAATTGGTTTCATAATATAATGGTTATGGCTCATGCAAGTTTTAAAAATAAGGATATCGTACACAATATAATAGGGTTTTATTGTTTTTCCATCACGGCGAAACGCATCATGCGGGCACCCTGTATTAACACGGCGAATCATATAATTCCTACGGTCGAGGCCGTTCTGATGTGACGAAGACCTGAGAATATATTAAAATGGGATTCTCTTAGCGAAAACCACATGTTATATATCGAACCGTGAAATGTCATCGTGGCTTACTGTGGTGGAGGGGAATGGGTTCAACGATATCGGGGGACGACTGGGATCGTTTCACGGACATTTCGATGTGTGGCGCGACTTGGAGCACAATATCATATACTTATTTTTTTATTTCTGCTTCTGTCAAAAGACATTACAGCAAGAAGACATTATCCAGGGAAATGGAAAAATTTTGAAATAGCTCTCGCAGATGTATACATTTGTAATTATCTGCATAATTTCATGATAGCTGAAAACGTAATATACACATTATATGTCAATAAGAGTGCAAAAGTTAAAAATATCGTGTCGTTAAATTAATGTCCATGACAATAAAATTGGTGTCCATCTTGTACGTATCTTATCCCTGAACCCGCGAACGCTGAAATATAGCATGGCTCTTTCCAACACCTCCAAAGTCCAAATTTTCTTTGAGCGGAAGCCGTCGGACCAGAGGTTTAGCAAAAAAAAAACGATGGAAAAGATGTTCACCGCGAGTTGTTTAACCCTGCATCAGTCGCGTTGTTTAATATCACACAAGTAGTCGCGCGTCTACATTTGTAGAACAATCACAATTGTTGTCATTAATAATTTGTTATTACAAAATAAATAAATGATTTGACCAAATTATTCAATCATCATATTAAATGTATATTTTTAATCAAATTGTTGTACAATATTAATTAATATAATATACATATGTCGAAAGTCCTATTACAATAAATTTTCCCATTTTTCTAGAACCACTCCGAGTCCATCATCGGCCCTCGGACGTGGTATCTGAGGCCAAATGTTTTTTATGGTTTAAACTGTAAACACATGTACTGCTGCTCGACGAAACGCGTCATCGCACGTGTGTACGCACGTCCCGCCGATAAGTCTGCCGGTCACGTTCGTCACGTATTTGCACGTACTCTCCGGTGAGAGACGATGATGATGATGATGATGATGATGATGATGATGATAACGATGATGATCTGTTTGTCTCGGGCACTCGAGATGAGGCGCGCGCGCGATTTCGTGATTTTTTTCACGCGTAATTTGCATAATTTTCGCCGGGAAAAAAAAGCGTTCTGCAATCGTTACGCGGTGATCTGCAGCGGGGGAAAAATAAACGAATGAAATGTGAATAAATGAAAAAGAAAAAACCCCTACGAATAAATAGTACACAATCTGATGTACGATAGGTGCAGAGATTGCGACTGTGCGCGTACAAACCTAACGCGTAATAATATGTTTATTTATATATGTTGTATATATAATACTATAAGGCGGGACGAAGTGTCGGGAGTTTAATATCCACAGTGGCGGTCTTGCGGCGAGAACGGAACGATGCGATGACCGTCGTCAAATCACGTTGAGTTCCCTCCCACCCTCGTGATATTCATTATAATATTCGTAACGCATGTACACAATAAAATTACGTAATAAATAAATAATTGCACGTGTACTCGTGCACATGGAATGCTACTTTAAAATAACACATCGTTACGACGACGGCGCGAGCATACACGTGAACGGGGTGATTTTTTAAGCACGTTCACCCCTTTTTTACGCTTAAATTATGCATTTTTTCGAATTTTGATTTACGTGAAACGTGTTCTTATGCATTACGATAGATTATATTTTCTGGTACACATAGATTGTGTGTGTTCTTCTCGTGGGGAGTGTTGTATGTGCCAACTAGTCAAAAATGTAATTATTATAAAAATTAGTAGGATTGGCCGGTGAAGCAAATGAGCTCAGGTAGCATATTGTAAATTAATATTTAAGACAGCCGGTCGGACGAGACCGGGGCAGAGAGTGTGTTTCGGTTGAAGCACGTATGTGTAGAGACTACGACGCCACGCTTTTTGTGTTTTAATTAAAATTGGCCTTTTGGTGTGAATTATTGTTTTATTTTGAAAACCCATCAACTCTTAATAGTTGAACTAATATCTATTAGCTTTGATTACTAAAGAGAAGATAGAGCGATAGACACGAAAGTGAGGTATACGACAGTAAAAGTACAACAATAATTCACACCAAAAGTCCAATTTTAATTAAAACACAAAATTAAAGCGTGGCGTCGTAGTCTCTACACATACGTGCTTCAACCGAAACACACACACTCTGCCCCGGTCTCGTCCGACCGGCTGTCTTAAATATTAATTTACAATATGCTACCTCAGCTCAATTGCTTCACCGGCCAATCCTACTAATTTTTATAATAATTAAATTTTGGCCTAGTTGGCACATACAACAGGAGTATCCCGTGGCAATATCAACTTATGATGGGAACACCATTTTTTTAATATTTTTCCACGCGACCAATCATTATCGAGTTATTTTTTCCGGTATTTTTGCTGACGTAGCGTTCTTGAGTTGACTCCTCCGACATTGCCATTAAGGGGGATACTTTTGCAGACATACTGTTACTGCTCAGTTAATCTTTCTGGTATATTCGGCATCGCAAGACCGTCAGCATTCGGAACATTATAGGCGCACTATATGACCGTTCCACCTACGTGCAAAACCCGGTCAACGACGTACTCGCGTGGAAATCATTAATTTCGGTCGTCACCCGCGTGTCCGAGCACAGCACGATTGGCACTATTGTAACTATCCGCAGGCCATCGACGAAATTGTATCGCCGCGGGACGGGGGAGGTTCGAAAACGCGCTGTACAATACATCATATATTATATTATTATTTATTGTGCTCTTCTCGCGCTCTCGGTTTACGGACACACAAAGTCATCACAAAGTCCGCGTCTTCGTTCGGAAAACCACGTTTTCTCCGCTGCTGGTTTTTCTCTCTCGCGCGATAACAAACACGTGCACGCCCGACGGTCGGACCTAGAAAATCTCACGTCGACCCAATCGCGCACATGCCTAACAGTCGGACGAACGCGATTTTTTTTCGTTTTCAACATATCGTCACGCATAACCGTGTACGCGCGCGAATCGACGTACTCGTGTACCCGGCGTTTTCCGATCGTCATATTATTATTGTATACATCCATGCGTTCGAATAGAAATGTTTGATTTTGTACCGTCGAAGACCCCGGACTAATTCTATACGAATTCTGAAAATCATACGGTTATCAGACGTCGTATATCTGCCTCAATCTTTCCTCCATCCTCAACTCTGAATACGTCGTCAATATAATAATCAATTTTATCTTGGAGGCTGGTTTTATCATATCATTTTCAAGATAATTGTTATTTTTAAAAGGTTTTGTATTAATTCTCGTTAATAGTAAATTGTTAAGCTAGTGATGTATATATAAATATAATTGATGAGCTGTAACAGTATTTATTAAAACCTAAATAAGAAAAAAAATACGTCGTTTCTCTGCTAAAATGTTAATTTATTCATTGCCGTGCACTTGACACTTTTTGATGATTTTCAGTGCACCGCAGTAGCCGCATACGTCTTACGGACGCGCCATGTCTGCTTCGCGATCGTATTTTAGTGCGTCTAGGCGGTCTGTACGACTATGTTTTTCGGAGGCGGTTTTAAGGTTATCAACTCGAATAAAGCTCAGAAAGTTTTCTTTTTTTTTTAGCATACACGTACACCATTATACCTGTACGAAGAATTTCCGTACGATAGTACAAAACGTACCTGTACGCATACGGAGTGATTTTATCTCGCGACTCTATCGAAAGTACGTTTTAATATTATGATGGTCATGAACCTCGTTCCGGAGCACCGTTTGATGTTCGTATAATATTATTACAAGCCACCGCGTGTATGCGCACACAGGGAAAATAATAAATTAACACTTTGTAGAAAAAATAATAATGACGACGCCGCTGCGTGCGCGCGTACACGGGCAAGTGGCGACGATAGTATTATTACTATAACTTCGCGGCCGTATCGTAATAACGTTGTATAGACGAACATCGTGGCCGCGGGGCTGGAGCGTAAAAAATACATTATAATATTATATTGTGCGGCGTCCGCGCGAGGGGCGGGTTGCGGCGGAGGCGACGAGTAGATCGAATCATTTTTGATTGGATCGCGTTTGCGAGTGTGTGACCGCGTGAGCGTATATGTGTATGCGTGTACGAACATGTGTGTGTGTGTGTGTGTGTGTTTGTGTGCGATCGTATGTATGCGTGCATGAGCATGTGTGTGCGTACGTCAAAAAGCTTGAGCCATAGAAAATACGTCGTTGACAACCGCGTCCAATTTCTCGTATTTTCTTACTCCGAAACACACACACGCACGCGATTTATGTAGGTACGTGTGTGTTTCTCTAGGACCTGATTTATTATTATTATTATTATCATTATTATTATTTTTATATGGTCCTCTGTCCGGCAGGTTATTAGCTACGACGTTATATACCATTATTATATCGTTTTTTTAGCTCCTTCTCTCCCCTGCTTTCTGTCTCTCGATCTTTTCCTCTACTCGTCCCTGTCTCCGCATAATACATCGACGTACACATAAATATATATACAAGTGTAATCTATACATATATATATATATATTATACGCAAGTACAAATACACGTACGCATAAACATTCCTATATATATACACGCACACTTACAATATATATATATATATACTAATTATTATTAACATCACATGTGCTGGGGAAACACGTATTCCATATATTTTATTATAACTACACGTGTACATATATATATATATATATATATATATATATATATATATACATTTATGTTGGTCTACATGCGTGTGTACGAGATAATGGAACGACTGCGACGAGAGGCGCTGACCGCGTGCGACTACGGCGGGCGGACCCGAGACGTGATTATACGCGTGGAAATTCCGTGTCGCGCGCGTCGGGAATTTAAAAACGTGTCTTATATATATATTATATATATATATATATATATGTATTTATGTTTTCTTTTTTTACCTTCCAACAGTTTTTTTTTTTTTTTATGTTTTTTTTTCCATTACACCCGCCGCGTCGATAATTAACGATTACCCGAGATATTTTCGGCGACGAACACGGGAAAAAAAAATACAGGACGATGCTTTTTGATGAACGATGTAGGTATTACCATTGTACATTGTTGTGATCACTGTTGAGCCATATACACACGTCCAGGTACGTTCATCTGCAGCTACCGATTCTTTACGATATTGTTCTTACGTTCCGTCGTCTGGATCAGCGGCTCCCAAACTTTCACGACAAAGGCACCCTTTGAAAACGATTTACTTTCGTTGAATCCCGATGCTCAGGCCTAGAATTTTAATCGATTTCAGGGTGCCTCCACACACTTTTTGATTCGATATTGTAACTGTCCACCGATTTTCATAGCCCAAAATAACACATGACATTTCCTTCTCCGCACTTCCTTCCCCATTGTACACTGTGTATAATATTTAATGATCGTGTTTGAAATAAAGAAAATAGTTTTTTTTTACAACCGCTGCAGGTCTAGATATCCGTATACCATAGTAAATAGTCACCTAAGGATTATCTGAGTTATTAGAAACCAATTATCTCTTGGTAAGATTAACATTTTGTATTTTATTTATACAAGTGTCACGAATAAAGCCCAAAAGTAAATGAGCTCAAGTCCTGGAGGAATTTTTCAAATTTTAAATTAATCGTTACTTAAAAAGAAATCTCTACATCCTATTAATTTTACAATAACACGACATGAACCAAAACCTTGATATTTTATATATAATGATAATATCTATTCATAGACAAGCATTATGCGACTGCTTTATCCAAAGTATAAGGTACGCAGTGTCGTGCGTTACAAAAAACGATTTTTTTCGCAAAGACTCTTGACTGTAATGCGTAAATGAGCACGGTCTGCATCGGACAACTGTCGTATAGTCATATAAACATTTTTTATCCGTTCATTAACATAATATTATTATACTCAAATACTCTTCGAAGAAACGGCTGAGCAAAATGGAAATATCTTTTCGACGTATAACATAATATAATTATTGCACGTACGTCTTCCGACTCATTTTTCATATTATGTGAATCGCGAATTTTGTTTATAACCGTTTTAGGAATACAGTCGCGAGAAAAATAAAAAGTCAATGGACTCGTGATTTATTTTAAAACTTCAATCGTAACTATATCGATCGACGCGTACCAAATTCATATTAAATCATGACGTATAGTATAATATTTGATTACCATACAAGTTAAACATGAAACATACACGCACACAAATATTTACAAGTACATATGGAGGTAGTTACCTATATATGTGTACTTTTCATACGTACATTCAATCGTTTATATTACCTAAACTTATACGTTTTTATAACTTTTATGGCTTTTCGAGTTAATTTATAACAATAATGAAATGTAATTTATTTACGTTCACGTACATTTGCATAGGTACTTTATACATATGTACGTATTTACAATACGACTGTGATTCGAATGAATTACAACTTTTATTTATGTTTTTTATTTTTATATTATGTATTATCATAGCGCACCTATGTTACGGCTGTTTAAACGAAATTAAGTTGCCGATAATTAAAAACCAGTTAACGCAGTTGTATACGGTGATCGATATCAGAGCTTGAAAATAATGCATTGTAATAATACAATGTAATGATGTAACAGTGGTTACGCACAATAACGCCTTTACCCCTATTGTTATCGAAATCTTTAAAGAAAAACTTCTTTCAGAAAGTTTTTCCAATAATAATGTATGGCTCCGTTTAATTCTACAAAAGACAAATCGCTTCCGAATATTATACAAAAAAAACGTGTTCATTTGTTTGCGGTTTATTAGCCTTATTGCCTACGATAGTATTGTCGTTTCAATAACGATATTTTTTTTTCACAACTCCTTTTTCGAGTAGGTACAATATCAATACGCACGTGACTCCGTACAACAATCGACTTACGTACTGCGTGTATTTGTGTAGGTATAAATAAGACAAAGAGCAGCTGTTTGTTTTCAATTTGCCGCAAACGTAAACATTTCAATGTAGATATCCATAATATTTCTTGGCGCGCTCAATAAAAATGCTGCACCCAAAAGTATAACGAATCGAATGACGAAATTGGGGGTTGGGTTTTTGACGATCATAGTTTATCTATTTCTAACGAAACGGTTGTGGTGGACATTTTACTGATCACATAAAAAGTGTTACTCGCCGGTATACAAAAATATAGTAAACTCGCACTTGTACAGTGCGTTACAATATTGACTATTATCGTATTTTCGCATGATCGGTCACTACAGATTTGGGTACTTTGTTAGGATTTGATTAAAATATGATGATCCGAAGACAGGACTCTAGTGCAGGAACAGGTTATTTCGGAAACGCACGATGTTTTGCGCTGCATGCGGTCAATGAGTGGTTGTCGGTTGTGTATGATATAATATAGTGTACACGTCGCGGGTAGTACCATGTCGAGCACGCGATGTAAATTCGATTAACTCTACATTCGGAGTAATGCACAAACAGCAGCTGTTAAGTAAACGTGGTTTAAATGAAATTGTGTTGGCCCGAGTGATTAATTTCCAAGAAAAATTATTACTGCTACAAACTTACCAAATGGATTTTCCACGCAACGAGAGCACTCTTGTCGTCGCGCTTAAAAAAGCTCACAACGTTTTTGTTCCTTGAAATCAATATTATTAACTTGACATTTTACATATTTTTTATTGAAAGTGAAAAAACTCTCAGGCAACTAAACGTGAACACCAGTTTTATTGAACGCTGATTGCTTTTGAAAACCGAAAAGAAAACATCCTTCCCCACCGGGACCGAAATGGTGGGGCAGCAGCAGTCCGTCTTGATAATGCATTCAGGATAAACTATATATATATACAATATACACAGCTTTGTATGCACATGAACTTAACTTTCCACGCGTTCCTGGAAATCTCGTTACGATTAAAACGGGTGAAATAATAATTATATACTTTTTACCCGACGAAGGTGACATCCGATTGTGACAACCATTTGCCTAGAAGTGGGACGTAATGCGTTCTAATAACCTATTGTGAAATATTTCATTTCCCCGGTGGTTAAAATTTTACGCGCGCATAAATTGAGTGGTTAAAACATGAGCGTATGTGCGTTTTCACGTTTTGTTATAATATTCTTATAATATACGCGGGTATGTCATGATACGTTTTACAGCGGTAAGTGTTTTTTATTGTTTCATAACATCTCGGCTCTCTCTCTCTCTCTGTCTTTCTCTCACTCTCCCTGTTGTCATTACACCGCTATTGTATTATTATTTATAGTTAAACTCGTGTAAAGCGCATGAGATCTAGTACCGCGGTAGTAGTAAAAGAGTAAACATCCAATCACATATACAATAAAGCACTTCGAATTAAGCATTGTACTCGTATTGTCATAAGGATAAATTATATTGTAAATAATTTATACCACCTCATTTACTATCGGCCTTCGTACGCACATATAAATACAGGGTCTTCCAAAAAAACTTTAAATAACTCTCACGTAAATCATAATTTATTTTAAAGTATTTTATTATTTTTTTTTTATATTTTTATTTTAAAACAAGACATAAATTGCGTGCCATTAGGAACCGTCCAAAGGTGGTGTTCATTCGTACATATACGTACATTTCTTAAATGAATATATGCTTGCCGTATGTTAACAATTACTCGTCAAAAAAACCTGAGTCGTCTGCAGAAATCTTCTTCACATTTTCTTTACCACCATAGTTGCATTTGTGATCTGATGGCTTCAGCTTCAACCGAATTTGGATTTATCCGGTGTTGGAATGAGCCACGACAATTTCAGTGTTCGATCTCTGAAATTTTCATACCCATAAATGGACTCTATTTTCCGAAAGTTTACGTTTTTCAGTAGATGATATTTCCTTTGGAATCTTGATGATGTAGAATCTAGATTCTTTATTCTGTACTACAAATATGTAAGTTCATTGTCATACTTCAGTGTTATTTATTTTAAATTTTCCTATTTTCCCAGCCCAGAAGACTTATTGTATAATATTAAGCGTTTGTGCGTGTGCGATGGAAACTAGGAAAAAGAAGACCGGTGCCTGTATCGATTGCGTCGAAATCATTCATTCAGGGTTGCCGAACAGATCTGTGACTGATGTACGCGATGCAATTCTACGTGGGTTGTTCAAATGTTAAAATGCACTGCAGCGTCACCGAACGTCATCAAACAAACGGTATTGTGTATAAATATACTATGGTGTAAATTCAATAAATATTCCTATCAGGCTACATAGAGCGAAAACATATTGCAAGTGTTGAATGTATACGGTGATCAATGTTTGCAACCAAGCGGTAAGTGTTTACGTTAATCGAATATTGGCGGACAGAAAAACTCTTTTATTTTCAATGTTGTTCCCGTTACTTTTTTCCTCAATCCAATAATGAAGCTATTGTTGCGTCCTTTTTTAAATAGCCGCGGTCGGGGGGTTATAGCGATGATAGTAAAAATGCAAAAACTAAATGTATACAAAATAATGTCGCTGGGATTCCATCCGTGGCATTGTCGCCGTCCCCACCCTCTCCCCAATGATCGATATACTAATCAATTTGAAAAAAAAAATATGCTTTATAACGGAAGTGAACGGTACACGCGTGCAGTACGGCGGTGTGCGCGTTGTGTATGGAATTATCGTATGCAAAATGCAATGCACAAATCCCGTTCGTAATAATATTGCGCGATGTGTATATACATAATAACGCGGCGCGGCGAACAAACGCGAATTACGGTGGTTTTGAGTAATTATTATTTACTCCTGAATGTAATCGGAGATCTTTTTCAAAAATATTGCCATTACGGCCGTCTTTGATTTCCTAACAATCGCAATATTGTACATGTTTATTGCCCCGGTGAATGGAGAGAGATACGCGCGCGTAGTCCCATTGAAAAGAATACAAACGCGATACACCGCGGTCGCACAATGAAAACGCAACAAACGTCGATTTACCGGCATTTACTCACACAAAAAGATGCACACGCACGCACACGCACGCACACGCATACAACACACGTGTACACACGTCACCGTTAGGTAAGTTTAGGTTATCGGACTCGATCTACGCGTGTGCTCGACGACCATTTACCGCAACTGTTAATCGTTCGGACCAATTACCACTTGTTCGTGGGCGTCGTAACAATACATATATTACACCTGGGCATGTACTATTATGTAAACGCGTGTCGCGGTTAAAGAAAACAACGAAATGTGTAAACGAACGAGATGTAGCGTGCAGACAGACGCGCGCGATCGCGTACGAAACGAAAGCTATACATCGTTATTTATACCGCGGTAATGAATTGCGTCCGTTCGCGTGATAACCGCAAAGAAAATTCGGAAACCGGCTGCTGCGGACTGCGAAATCGTACCGTAATTATTACTGTTCGCCTCGCATCCGTGGTGTATAGCAGCATTGTGCGGCGAAAAACTATCATTTCCGGTCCGTATCTCCGAATCGCCGAAGCAGATGTGAACAACGTGTAGGAACAACGACCACGACCGCGGTATCCCCGGTAATACTCGGACACCATCAGCACGGCACCGGAACCGCGAGCTTGCAGAGGCGCACCGAAAAAGTTAAACGTTTCGCACTCGGTCCGGGCAAGCGGCTCAATAGTGCGCACGATTGTGTGTTGAGTACGAATGACATGATTAATAGAGTAATACCGGGACATTGGCTTGGACGTTTGAAGACGAATAATTCGGGTACAATATATTGGTAGCGTCAAATATCGCGGGTTGGTAAAAGCGTGATATCAAAAGTGCCAGGTCTTATCGATTTGAGTACTATAAAATCGTGTTATATTAATATAGTATGTGATATATTTGATTCGATACACGGCCAAGAATGTTTTTCGAATTTCGTCTTGCGTGCGAATGTTTGGGTGACCTGCAGGAATACTAAGTGTAGAGCCGAATGTTCGACTCTGAAGTTTGAATAACCATCGGTTGTTTTGACCCAGAAAAACCAAGCGGGAGATTTAAAGGTTTTTTTTTTTTTTTTAGGGAGGTTGGTGTGCATAGGAGCAGGATATTTTTGATACGAATTTAGAGCTCCGCGCGTTGTCATCATGTCTTGCAGTTGTAGTACGTATGCGTTCCACGATAGACACTCAGTTATCGCACTGCACGCATTGTCGATCAGCATATTATGATATAACTGGCTTCAAGGTATAGGTTCGAGTGCACACTTCGTACAGCATCGGTTATATGTATGATTTGTAATGACCCGGGTTCGGATTTAATAAAAAAAAAAAATACAACAATTGATAATAACGTTAATATTCTTGTGCGTTAACCATGTAAACACATTTAAATGCATTCAATATTTATTTACGAATTAATGAGTTCATAAGATATGAAATTCCGTTTAGTTCACGTGAAGTTTTCTATTCAAGTGACCAAACTTTCGTGTACAACTTTAATTCGGATTACGAGATTCATACGATAAACGGTACAGGACTAATATAGTCTGAAACGCGCGATGTTTATATTATAGCACTATGCGAAGCGAAAATTCAAAGAACACGAAAAAACATGCGTTACGAAATTAGGAACTTGAAATGCGGGTCGCGTAAGACGAAATTCCACAGCTAACAGCGCTATTTCTATCACGTTTTCTTGCAGTATGATAATTAGCAAACGCCCGCCGAGTCCGAGCCCTGCAGGGCTCACACAGCACGACGGCGGCGTCGAACTCGACCGAACATGAGACCGCGGAGCGCAGCTGCACTCGTAGTCGTGCGACCAGTGTTCTATGATGCACATGGGCCGCCGTTTCTGGCGTGCACCCGCGGGGTTCGCGGTCGGTCCGCGTAATCTGAGCGTATCTCCTTCGGGCCCGCGTCCTCGGTACAGTATTATTCGGCGCGGTAGGCCGACCGCGGATTCCCCTCGTCGCGTGCGTGACTGACACGTCGTACGCGTCCCCTCGGAAAAGAGAGAGAGAGTGAGAGAGAGAAAATAATAATAATATAACAATAATACGAGCGGAGGAAAAAAAAAAAAATTGAAAAAGACCGTTCGATCAACGACGATCGCACTGTATATTCGCGCACGCACTCGTATACATACATACATATATGTATATATATATTGCACACGCACGCACGTATTACGTACGTTCAAGAGGGATGACACAGTGGGGGTTGGGGGTGGTATAATAGATAAGATCACGTCACCGCCGAGGAAGGAGCGCGGAGTGCAACTGCAGCGTATTTTGGGGAGCTGCTGCTGCAGTATCCGCAGTCGTATGACGTGCACTGTTGTATACGACGTGATGAGACTATATTATATTATGTTGTACGCGTACGTATACGTATATATTATATGTACACGGATATTGTACTCGCGTGTACCCCGGGATGACGGATGACGATGGACAGACGCGATACGAGAACGGCAGGGGAGGCCGCGACAACTCTTTTTCGGCAGATAGGATGTTATGCGACTATATTCATTATATTATTACTATTATAGGACTACAAGTACGTTTTTCGATACGCGCCGATAAGACCGCGACGTGCACGCACCTCCCCCAACGACCATCCCACCGCGGCACACTCGAACCGTCCGTATTTCACTCATTATTATCAGGGTTCGGGTTTTAGAGAGCTAAAAAGTAAATGCGCTTTTCTATGATCTAAAAAAAAAAAAAAAAATCGTAAAATTACCGCTATACCGCGTGTCCTGAGATTTAAAAACTTGGAACATACCAACAAAAACTATTTTTTGACCAATTTTTAATTAATACTTTCCAATTTATTAAACAACTTTTTATACATTTCTTGTATTCGCAAAAAATGATACGGAAGAATGAGAATTTTTCCATTCTAGTCGCAAACATATTTTCAATTTAAATTACGTGATTTATGAAGAATATTTATTATTAATTTTCTAAGCAAAATGTTGCAAAAAATATGTGATATAAGGTTGTATATTTTAAGTCGTGGTTACACTCAATAATAACAAGCAAATTCTAGGTAATCCAAAAAGGAGAGAGTTAAATATTATCTTTATCGAAGATGTCTTTCGGAACTATTTCCCGTTATCACTCAGGCGAGAAAGTTCTTCGAAATAATAATATACGATAAAAGCTATCATTGAATGTGGAATGCGTTTATAGTCATACGTACTTAAATACTAGCCGATTCGCTGTACAGTACTCATTGTATACAAAGTGCAAGCTAGACGTGCGGTTTACGAAACGAAAGTGTTTCTGTTTATTCCTTTAGCGTTTTGAAATATCGATCGTTCATCTATCTGTATAATGTATGATTGCTTTCTGCGTACGACTGTCTTGCCACATAGCTATATCCCATGCGACTATACCGATTTTTATTGATGATATACATCTAGGGTTGCCATACGTCCCGGTTTTGCCGGGACACTACCGGTTTTTAACCAAGTGTCCCGGTGTCCCGAGAAAGAGTTTCGGGACAGCGATTTGTCCCGGCTTCAACATTTTACTTGATAAAATACCAATTTTCAATTATGAGAAAACATCATCTTCCTACAATTTACAAAATGCCAAGACTATACGCGCGATAATCATAGGTATTTTATTTTTAGACTTTATTATAACCGCTACATCACTACGGTAATAATGTAGTTTAATGTTCAGTGTCGTTGTACACGTTAAATATACTATTTTTTTATAGTTCTTAGTTCATGCCGTATCGCCGCCTGGCTGTCAACTATAAATTTCCGATTTCCGTTCGTATAAAATAACTAAAATATTTACTTAGTTTTGGTTAAATTAATTGGTGTGAGCTATTTTTCTCGTGACGACACCAACGCGGAGTGGTAAACGGTTATGTAGATTTACAGAAAATTGCAAAGTGAATTCACGTTTTTGAAAAAAGTTTGTAACGATAACGATTATGATGTGTACTGCATAATTTGTTCGAGTTCATTTCCGTCAGTCATGAATCAATCATTCAAGAAACAAACTTGATATAAAAACGGTAGAATCTTCTCTTAATATAAAAACGTGCTTCAATAATACATTTTGTGAAGAATTCTACGACCAAATTTTGGGAAACAAGTCTTTATTAAAACAAGTTCATGGATCAGCCAAATATGTAGCAAAATCAACAGAAGAAACCCTGGTCTCCAAAAGTTCCGAAGACTAAGAATATGAATTATTATTATTATATTGCTTGTATTCATAATTCATTAAAAAATATATATACATAATATAATGATCAAAAAAAGTAAATATTATTTTATATATAGATTTTTTTTTCTTTCATATGGCGATATATATATATAAATATTTATCCATTCAAAATGTCCCGGGTTCGGAAAAATATAATCTGGTAACCCTATATACATCGCAAACGCTTTATAGCTAAAGAATCGTATTCTGCACCAGTGAACAATAATATCATTGTTACAGAAGATGTACCTATACGTGAGTTCTCTCACAGCTGTTTGCGGAGCACCACGATTGCGTCCGATTTAACTTTTTTACGCGAAAAAGCGCAACACTGCATTTCGCTCCATGAAATATGTGTGCTGTCCTCCACCAACTTTCCTTCCCAACTTTACAGGCTTAGGACTGACAACAAAATTAAATTGTTGGTTTGATTAATAATCGTTTCAGGATAAGGACTGCAAAATATATACGCTGTTTAAAAATATTAACAAGGGCTTAGTTTAGACTTTGAATTGTATCACTTTAACAAGTAGTCATGGGTTTGGATTTTTCTAAACCAACTTGGCCTAAATTAAATCCACAGGTCATAATTTTGCTATTTTGAAAAACTTCTTTATTAGCATTGCGTATTAGAAAATTGTTAGGACTACAAAAAGACTACCTATATTTCATGGAACGCAATGGTATAGGTAAAAAGGTAAAACGGGCGTAATCGTGTTGTACTCAGTAAATTGATCACCGTAATAAGATTTTGTAGAAAGAAGATATTATAAATAAATCCGAAAAATTACATTTTGAAATAGCGTACGAATATGGAAAAACGTTAATTTTTTTATCGTGACCATTATATGCCTTGATGGTTCACTCTAACACTCCATAGTAAACATACGACGCGAGTGATTATTTCAGCTATGCGTGATGGTATTAAAACGAAACGAAAGCCACATCCACGCTATGTTTTATCAACAATAATAATATAGTGATAGTGATATAGACGATAAAGTGCACGTGAAAGATATGTTTTCTCTTCGTCAAACGTAAATCGATTGCATATTTAAATATTAATTTCACGAACGCATATGTACACAAATATAAATCGTCGACCGTAGAGGTTATAGCGAAATGCTTTATCGAGAATCCGGGCTGCCCCGAGAACATAAATAATACTACGGACCCTCGTCGGTTTCGAGTGCACGAAGAAAAACAATTTTATCCACCAAAGTATTATAATATAATATATATATATATATAAACGGTATACGTAGCAGAGAAAATATTATAAATCAAAAACAACATCCGCGCGCGTGCAGGGCGGCATGTGCGAAGTTTTCGAATCGACAATGGGGCACTCCCTCTCGTTTATGGCGGCTGGAATGCCGTGTGAAGTCGACAGTTCTGCCCGCGAAAGGGTTAGGCGCGATTGTTTTTCTGATGGTTTTTTAATCTGGATTAATTGAGTGGATAATTCGCGCGCGGCTCTTTGTTCGAACATTGTTAAATGGAGCAAACGCGCGAATATGTGCGAAAACCGTCGGCCGACCGGCCGGCAGCACGCGCACTCGGGGCCGAATCGCGAGAGGACATCAACAGTCGCGGACGTGATCGGCTCCGAACGGCATCACGATTGCTCGCGGACCACTAGGAGGGACTGAAAATGTTCACGAGTGGACTGTAACAGATACATATTACACAGACTGTTACTAAGTTCAGACCCGTATTAAGCAGCTGTAGACCAAGGCAGCACAAGAAAACTATGCCTTTTTCGCAAGAAGCAGTCAGTTTAATGGTCGCAAGTGAACAGACTTTACTTCAACCTGAGAACAGTAACGAGAAGTCGACGAAGATGACGAAGAAAATAATGATGACGATGAAGAAGATGAAAATGAAAATAGTGAAGGAGTTGAAAACGAATATAGTGAAAAAAATGAAGAAAAGTATTTTTTTTTTAAAAAAAATTGTATTTTTTACCTTTATTTTTTGCTGCTAAAAATAATAAATTATGATCAAATGTTATATTTTATTGGAATTTGTTGCGAAAAAATGCATTAAATAAATTGAAGCGGTTTTTTCATACAAATACTCCTATGTGCGACGTCGCGTATTTTTTCTGATGCGCGCGTCCAAGAATACCGTGCCGCCTCGTCGTCGGACTTCTTCGTCGATGACGTTCTTGCAGCGCGCCGGCCCAACGCTACGTTACGTCGAAAATAATAATAATAACACCGTGTACACGCGTCGATGGTATTTTTTTTAATTGTTCGCCGCGCGGGACCGCCCGCCGTCCCGGGGCGTCTGAGATCGGCACTTGGAAACGATTCGAAACCGACGTCAGAAATATCATTTGCTTTGACTGACCGCGTTTATCGAGGCGAAAAATAGTAATTTCGTGTTACCCATTGTTGTTATCGTCGCATAACAATAGGATATTAACACGAACAATGAACATTAGTCCGTACATTTAATTAATACGTGAAAAAAAAAAAACGTGTGTCTACCATACCTGCATTGCCCACCTCGTGTTGTAATAGTTATTACTATTATTAGTATTATCATTATAATGTGAGTTCTCGAAAAACAAATCAATGCGATATTTGCCTTATAGCTCACACGTGATAATATATTATAGTGTTTATATATTTCTCTAGAAAGTTCTCTCGAACGCGCTACAAAATAGTTTATTTGTATTTATTCATTTAACGCAATGTTCGGCAATCACAGGGATAGAATAGATTAAATAGTATTTTAGTACAGTGAATTTTAATATTATTTACGATGTTTATAATTTAATGATTTTTGTAAAATATAATGGTAGGCATGATAATAAATTTTTTTTTAAAAATATTGGTGTACAACAAAGAGTAATAACGGAGTAAAATAAAATAAAATAAAATAAAAGTGATAACAGATAAATATAAATAAACTAACTACAAAGTAACAACTATTACATGCTATAAGCGTATAGCAAGATTACACAGCCAATCTAGCGCTTCCTTGTCGCCATTGTGTAGACCTGATGTGTATTGATAATACATTGATGGTGATTGAGTGATAATACAAAGTTTTGGTGTATAGTGGCTGGTAGTTGTTGTGAAGATATTAGAAAGTGTAAGGAAGGTGTTAGTTAGATTGGATATTGGAGAAGACGAAGCATTCTACGGATAGGATGATTATGATTGTGATTAGTGCGATGTGAATTAATATGAAATAAGGAGCGTGAGCGAATTGAACATGGGGGGATAATATTGTATTCTTATTGGAAACGGCTACCATATCGTAATAATAAAGATATCATAACTATTATACCTGATGGTGAAATAGATTTTTCACGAAAACCTGGTCGTTTGCTGGGTAACTAAGGAGAATGTTAATCGAAATACTGCGAAATCGCCTATGCGCGCAGACTTAAAATATTTCAGGCGATAGGTGCAACGCACGCAGCGTTCGTGAAAATTGCATATTCATGGTCGCGTGCTCGCTCAAGAAGTATTAATGGTATACGAAAATGTATTGAAGTGTCGCACAAGAACATTAATAACCGAAGAAAATGTCAAAAACCCATCGGAGAACGCGCGGCGTAATATATTATTATAATAAATGCACGTGCGCGTACGCGGCGACCGAGAGAGCACGAGCGGAGAGTGTGAAAAACTCGAGACACAATTTTTAAGCATATCATAATACGGGGGGGGGGCGGGCGATAAATCACGAGCGGCGACGGTGCTTAAGACAAAACTACGTCTACGCAGGGAAATCACGCGTGCGCGCCTCGTATAATAATATCGCATGTACAAAACAACCGCACCGAGACCGAAATCGACCGCAGACTGTGATATTTAAAGACGCGCGTGATCCGCTCGAGTCAACCTCAGAATCGTGACACACACGCACATAATATTATACACATATGCGTACAATGTGTGTGTATATTATACGACGATATATATATCGCGTGCATGCGAAGGACGCGAGAGAATAAAATTGTTCAAGGTCCTCTGCGGACGAGAGGAGACGGGCCCGTGAAAATTACGTACGCCCCCGCGGCTCGTACCTCCTCGCTGCTCCTTTCAATCCGACGTGTTATAGTAGATGGCTCATTTTTTGGTGTTTGCGTTTTTTTTTTCCTCTTCATATATTAGAGACCGCGCGTGCTTCGCCCAAACTCGGAAGACCCGTACCTTTCCGGACTGCCGCAGTATCGGCGTACGTATTACACGTACTACGCGGAAATCGTCAAAGTCCTCGAGCCGCGATCGGATGATACGGGATGAGCGCAAAAGCCGAACTAGGCGAACGGCGACTTTGCACTGCAAAGTCCTTAACGAAATGATTAACGCACGCGCGCGCGCTAAGGGGGCGTTGAGTTAAGGCTTATGCCGGAAGATTGAAGGGGCGAGTGTATGAGATGAAATTAAACACGCGGCAATCCAAAGCTGTCGATTCGACGTGAACTCGGTCCGAACGCGTAGTGTGTGTACACTGTACATACACATTTACTGTAAACCGTGTAACGCCAAAAAGGTCGTGAAAAAAACTGCATAAACTGCACCAAAATAAACATTTCACGTACCATTTTGTTCTTGTTCGTGACACATTTAGAGACTTTGAGATTTGAAAACTTCATCTTATAAATGCATTTATGCGCGTTGAAATTATGTTTCGTATATTCTACAAGTATTCATAATTCATAGAGTTAACACAACCAATATAATATGTCGTCCGGTAAATTTGTATACTAAATCTGCATACCACGTTGAAATCGCAAAGTGATTATCGCCATATGAACCATAAGGCTGTTGAAAAGAAACGCGTTTGATTGAATTAGTTGTGATTGGAAAATTTACGAAAATCGTCATGGTGGATGTATAGTAACAAAACGATATTTGTTGGTTGTACCGATGAAGAAATATGTATAATAGAGGTAGTGTCATAACATATATGTTAAAACAACATATTTTTGCATTTTTGCTAAGGACAAATTAACATTAATTTAATCATATATGTAAAAAATGCACTTATGAGTGGAACAATACCGAAATAAATGCATTTTTAATCGCGAAAAAGTTGAGTATAGCTTATATAATTATAGTTATGCAAAAAAACGTAATCAATTTTACTTTCGACCCGTGGTGCTATATGAATCACGTATTTTCATTATCATTTGTTCGTTTTTTCAATTTCTGCTATTCCTGATCATTATAAGCCATCCATTTTTAGTGTTTTTGCACTCATGTGCTGTCGTACAGAAACGTTTTATATTTCTAATTTTTCGGATCTCTTATTGGTATATTTATATTTTTTTACTTGCACCATTATGCCTATAAGTTGAGAATGGAGAAAAGAAGAATGAGTGAGTAGCTCTTAAAATCATCCAGGACGTTTGGCGACGATTGTTCGACGCTGTTTCGTTTCGTGCACCCATTGTGATCATGTCGTAATGTTCTGCGAAATTGGAAATACTTTTAAAATGCTCTGCTGTGACCATATACCAGAACAGTGCTTCTCAAACTTTTTAATTAAATGTAAAACTTTTAAGACCCCCTTAAAAAAAAGTGGAAGGATTATTTTCTATCAACACCGTGAATGATAGTTGTTTAACTGTACACTATAAACTGTACACCAGTAAATAAATGTTTTTGAATATACTTTTGAAAAAAGTTTTAATTGGTGTATTAGTATTAATAATGTATAAATATAAATTAATCGTTAATAAACTGATAGCTATAAAATTATAAAAAAAAAATTATACAGTAAAATGTTGAAAATTAATGTAACGTATATTTTTGCATAAAACATTGATGCCCGGTGTGGTAGTTGAACACCGATGTGAAAGTTTGCTTCTAAAGTTTGTCGTGAAAGGCATGATTTTTTTTCATAAACAATTAAGACGATAAGAAAATAAAACAAAGATATCCAAATATTTCACGGTCCTCCACCCTGCAGTAATATAGTCACGATTACCAGTTTCAGACGCACTGAACTCGAAGCATCGCTCGGCCGGTCGAACGCATGAGAATACTTATTCAGATTAATAATTGTTGTGAACGCTCAAACGAAAAGGTTTCCAAGAACAAGTAACGGCTTTCGCTGTTTTCCAGCCACTGGTAAAGGACGCGTGCGGCTAGTGTTCAGTCACGGTTAAAACCAAACGGATACGTCCAACGAGTGGCCACTGCGTGTAGCACGGTGAACTGTTCATCCGTAAAAGATCGCGGCGTGTTGGTTTCAGCGCAGACGAGCATTGTTTGGACAAAATGTAAGTCTCGAAAAAACCGTGGGCGAGCGAATTATGTCATAAGGTCGAAATAATAATATAGTTTTCAAATGCGCGGCTACGCAATTGTTCGTCGCACAGAAAGTTTACATTTTACGTGCACAACCTATGAGGTTTGAACGGGGGACGAAGAGACGAATACAAATCGTATCTATAAACACAGGCAATTTGAATAGCGTTTTTTTTTTTTTTTTTTTAACCGTCCTTTTAGCTTATGAGTCATGACGATGTTTGCGAGTTCAAAACTTTGTTTCACAAGATGTTGATAGTTTTTCGCGCGTTTTGTCCGTAATCGATTTGAAGAAAATTGCGAGGAGGCCGCGACCGCAATAATATTATTGTAAGTGCACGCACGACAACCGATGCTATAATAATACATAAACACTCGATCGCGTTCACGTGTACACAACAATATCGTGATACCGTACAACACGAGCCCACGTAATTTATACGTACGTACAAGACCAATAGTAGTATATACATATTGTAATGTCGTGCAGAACGCGTTTTCATCATCCCTGCGCGCGCTCGCACGCCATACGTGTATAATACGGTTTACTCACCGGGTATAGGGAACACATCACGCACCCTTTTCCCCGGCGGCGGCGGTATACGCGCGGGCGCGCGCGCCCGCGCATCAATTAGCAATTAATTAAATTACAGTTTTATAACATAAATCAATTTCTTCACGTATCATTAATAATCCGTCGTGCCGCGCGCTGACCCTTCGGCAGTCGCCGCGCCGCGGCCCTCGTCCCTCACCCGCCGTCCCCGGCATCCCCGGAAATAACGCTCGAGCTATCCCTGCGCCACCGCTAACCACCACCCTCCGCGGTGCCGCGCTCGCCCGTCAGTCGCGGTTTTGTGTCGTGTAGTCGACGGACATAAACGCACACACACACACACACACACGCGCGCGCGCACACGCACGCACGCATACACGCACGCACGTACACGGCGAGTGGGCCGCAGTAGCATCATCAGCGTGTGAACCCGAACACTTGCGTCGTATTTCTCGCGCGCTTATATATTATATATATAGATTATATTTAATTCGCTTCTTTTTTTTTCTTTTTCCTCTCCTCTCGACTGTTATTTTCGTTTTTTTTCCACCCGTACTTCGCGCACCCCCACCGCCTCGTCGGCCCTCCGTCCGCACACCGTTCCGTCGCCCGACAGCTGAACGCGCACGCACCATGATTCACGATATGTTTAGCGTACCTAAATATCAGTCGGCGTGTTGTGTACGCTGTTGGTACGCGTCGTATCAATCCTGACGCGAACGTCAAGTCCGGGTCATCCTGTGAGCAGTCAGCGGTTCACAAACCGTTTTGATCGCAGAGCCCTTTTAAAAGATGCAAAAACAACAAAAATCTCCAAAAAATATTGTTCCGTCAATTTTTCAGCGGGCAACTTGTAAAAAGTGATATATTAATGACGCTGTTTGCTTATTTGTAATGCGTATGCCATACAAAAACAAAAATAGGGTGAAACTCGCATGTCGGGTTAGATACAGGGAATGATACTGGTGTAGTGGCCGGTCTCTTAAGCTTAACCCTTTGTGGACCAAGCATAATAATCAAATAATTTTTTTTTTTTGCACAGATGTATTTTGTTGTACTTAATTAAGAGCTAAAAATTTTTTTTTTGTCTTACCAAAATCCAAATTTGTGTTTGACTATGGTACTCAGAAGTACCGTCGGTCCAATACCCAATTATGATGTGGTACTCACGAGTACCGTTGGTCTCAGTCAACGATATATTTTTTACATTATTCTTACCTGTTTCTTGTATTTTGAGTTTATAAAATAACTTCAAAAATCTGTAATTAATTTAAAAAAAGTACCAAGTCTTCAAAAGTTATAAAATTACATGAAATATGAAAAAACATACAATTTTACTTAATAGTTTTTAATTTTAACATAGTATTTTTATTAATAATGAAGCACATAATAAATGAAAATAATTATCTATCACAATCGATACCATGGTATTCGGCAAAACAATTTTTTTTGTCATTACAGCATAAAAAAACATTACATGTTGTACATTTTGAGTACAAGTTACAGTTTGTATATTATTGTCCAATGGAAATTCTTCGTTTAGCCAAACAGTTATATCCTCATTTTCATCGAATTTGGTCATGGTGAATAGATAAACAAACGCGTAAAATAAAATAATAATAGAGAACAAGTTGACGACGGCACAAACTGCACGCGACTGTGTGACCCGACGGTACTTACAAGTCCAAGTGGTTAAAAACACATTTATTCAATCATATTATATGGAAATACGATAACAAAGATTGATATTTCGTTTATACTTTAGTTACCGACTAAATTGCGGTTTTATAATTTTCCTAGAACGACTATTAATGTAAATAAAAGATAAAATCATAAGGCTTCTCTTCCGATATGAAATTCTAGAAAATACTACCTAAAAATAGTTATAACGCACTGAAAAATCGAATTACAATTTACTTTTTTTTTTATACGATACATAAAGTGGTACTGGAGAGTACCGATAGCATAAAACGAACATATCGTTCAATAACAATTTATGATGCAGTTTCAAAGTGATGGTACTTATAAGTACCATTGGTCGACAAAGGGTTAAAGCCAATGTACCGCTTACGTCGAAAATGCGAAGAAGTAGAGAAATTAAAAAAAAATTGCGCCTCAAAGTACTAACTATGATCATGTTCCACCAATAAACTCCCACATGATCGTGATGATCACAAAAAAAGAAAGAAAACGCACATAGCGATAAACCAATAAACTCCTCTTGTCACTCCGATTCTGTATATTGTATTTAAAGAAAAACATTACGTAAATATAGTTTAGTACCTCATTCACAAGCTTTATCGTGGACTGTTGTATATTTAGGCATGTTTTTTATTTTTCCATTTACCAGTGATTCAATATATTTTGGCTGGATGGAAAAAAAAGTTGAATTCGCGTATCTGCTCACTGCGTATAAGTAGTAGGCGGCGCGCACCTCGACCGGACCGCAAACGATAGTGTTATTATTATTGTACCGTGCACTTACTTCAAAGCATTTCACGTTACGATTGACGCGTTAAGCGTTGGACTTGTTTTTCATACGTTTTGTCGAGTAGAACGAAAAGGTGAAACGAGTTACTCTGACCAATAATTTTTGCGGTACGCAACATCACGCAATACTCGTTTTCCCCGTGCAATAACGTTTTCGTAAACCACCGTGATGATGTCGAAATTGCAGCGCGCGATCGTTAATTTTTATAAAAGTTTTTCGCCGTCGCAACGGAGTTCGCCCTACGGAATACCGCGCGCCGCGTATACGACGGTTTTTATTCGCGCGCGTCAGTATCTGCGTTCAACGCATTCATGATGTCCATCGACCGATTAATGCGAAACAATAATATTACACCGCGAAAATAACTATATCACGTTACACATTTATTACACGTACACGCGCAACCCTTTGCGCATTATAATATAATCGAGTTATAAATGAGGTTTTGACTTTATTATTAGTTCGAACGCGCGTTCGGCTTTTCAATACAAGGCAACAATCGATTTGCCGCCGTGTTGCGAAACGTAAAATAACGACCAACCACGTACAAATATAATATGTAAATATACACGTTAGGCTTACCCTGAAAAATATAAAATTGTGCGCTGTGATCAAATATGTTTGTTCCAAAGGTCGAAACGTGTATTTTTTGTACACCCATATATACCTATGCCCGATTGACATTTTTGAGTTTTTAAGCTCTCCCCATTTTCATATATTTACTCGCTCCTCGTTAATAATTGAACGTGATTACGTCAAAAACTCGCAGTGGCCGTAATTTAAAATTTATGTTCAGCTAAACGAACAAGAAACCCGTTGCGGGCAAATAAAGGGAACGCAAAAAATGTAATTTAGCTCGAAGGCTAAGGGCCGTTGTACCTCATAATATAATTTATATAGTAATAATTGTGAGTGTGTGTGTGTGTGTGTTTTATATTTATTATAGCGCAGGATGTCTGAAGCCACACCGCCCTTTCAAATTCGACCGTCAACTCTGGCACTTCTCCTACCCATCGGCTGAACGAATCATATCGCATGATAAGTTTCTTTTTCATCTCCCCCCTCCTCTTTTAATCTGTCGGGTCCAACGCCAAAGAAAAATAAACAGAAAGTTCCAAGAAAATCGGCCGGCACTTTCGAAAAGTTTTGGATTCCGCAAACTTTGGTTTTATCAAAGTTAATCAATCAGTCACTGGGGCGTATTATTTTATGACATATCTCCCCCTCACTCTCCTTTGACGCGATCGACTCCGATGTATTATGTACTATATCGGGAGGCGATCGGAACTGCGAGTGAAAAAGAAAAATATAGCGCGCGTGACGGATGAGAGTCCCTTCGATTTTTACCAACTCGAAACGGCGCGCGCGGTTGCTGGCGACAGTAATGCAATAAATAATAATCTACATATTATACACTCTCGGGCCGGCACTTAAAATAAGCGAAGTCTCGCGAGACGTCCACGTGTGCCCACGGGCGTAACCGGGGACGGCTGCTCGACGAACTCGAATCACTCCATTTACGAGCATGCACATTTCTTCGAGAGCTCGGAAAAAATGCCAACGGTAATATTAACAGAAATAATACGTCTTTTATTTCTAAAGTTATGCAATAATATAATGCGTATTTTATACTCTCGATGATTTCTTTACATGAAACCTAATTACTAGGGTTCGGATTTTTATGATTCTGCATATTTTTCTGGCGCGGCCAAATTTATACTAGAGTACAATATAAATCCGTTTTCTGACGTCAAGATTGCAAATAAGATAACTTGTTTTGCATGTTATTACATATTTGGTATTTCTAAGCATATAAATGCATAAATTTATTTTTTCTAGATTTGATAGTATATTTATAAATCATAAAAGTTATATAAGTTATAAAGTTATAAAAGTTAAGTATGTATTTTTCATATTATTATCAATTTTCATCGACCATTGTATTTAATATTAATTGTATACGAGTTATAAGACAGCTCGGTCAGTTTTATCGTAGTGTAGATACCATATCGTACTTCCATATAAGTATAACTATGAAGTAACGATATTTTTTATTCACTTGATGGGGTTCCTGAAGTTATAAAAGCCAATGACATGGTTAACTTTGAGTATGCGCCGATCAACTCTGTAGACGTATAGCGGTCATTTTCTGTTTCCAAATAATTGCTGTCAGATCGTCAAAGATCATTTAAATTTGAAAATATCAGCAAAGTCGTTGTTGTACTATGTAATACTTCAAATACTTAAAGTGCTATAAATTTAATTTTGATGTAATATTTATTTTATTTGTATTTTATATTTAATTATTATAATAAACAAGTGAGGTAAGATTAGTACATAGTTTAGTTTGAATTAATATTAACAAGTTCTTTACAGGTATTTGTTGAAAAATAAGTATATTTACAACATTTTATGGCATGTGATTCCATATTTTAACATTTGTAAATGCATATTTTAGTAAACTGTTGGTTATTAACAACGGAGCTCTAATAACTACCAATGATTCCACGCATGTTATCATGTATCCGAACGGTTATATGATTTCTTTGAATATTCTTACGTGCGAGATATATGTACAATAGCTGTTGATAAACTGGACGTGTTAAAACAAGACCAAAAAAAAAAAAAATTTTAACCGTTCACAAATAGAGTATAGTTGTGCAGGGACGAAATTAACATAATTTTCATTCAATGAAATATGTCTACCCATGGAAGCCTGCAGTAGGTATATGTGGCGCGTATATGCGTAGCAATAACCAATAATTTGATTGAAATAATAGTATTTTACTGCTAGAACGCCGTTAAAAATTACCTTGACATTTTTTAATGAAATCTCATGTATTATTAGGTGCTTATTTTATAATAAATACAAAAAAAAAACTGAGCATTTAAAAAACTGAAATTTGAAAAATTGATGATTTTAACTCAAATTGTCTTTAGATAATTATATAAATAAGTTAAATTCAAATTATCAAGCCGTTAAATGTACACATTTGCATTATATGAAAAATATGCATTAAATAATAAAAATGGAAAACTAAGATTTTTACTTTTGCAGTGGTATCTGTTACAACTTAAATGAAACGAATTTTGTACATGGAAAGTGTTGTCTAAGATCATCGAAACCAAGACCCTAGTGATAATACTCTTGTACGCGTTTGTTTGCATGTGTGTATTGTCATCGTCGAATTAATTAACTCGAAATCGATCGGAAGCACATCGGCCACGATTTTCAGTCACTTTCCCGTCTGCTGCTTACCTGCTGCACTTGGATATCATATATAACGTGTGAGCGTGTATTGGGTATACGATCGTGGATATAATATTGACACGTCCTGCGGTCTTTCCTTCGGGTAATAGTAGAACGGTCGATTTCTCAACAGCGAACCTTCTACGTGCCGCACGGTAGCGTGTTTTCGTTTACGTCAAACACGCGTGTTAAGTTTGTTTTATAGCAACTACACGTATGCCTAACATGACGTTTTAAGACGTAATATAATAATAATTTGTTTGTTATACCCGCGGCGTGCACACACGGTTAAGGTGTGCGCGGTATCCTGTGTTTACGGCCCGTATCGGGTGATGCTAGTAAAACAACTAAAACCTCTGTCGGCGGGTGTGTAAAACGTGTGCGTGTGTGTGCACGTGTCGGCGGCGCTTGGTTACCGGCCGGCGGTAACCAGTTTTCGGGTAAGGATATACGCGGCAGGAAAATGTGACAGTTACAACACCGCAGACGTCAACAATCGGCCCGACGTCGATAATAGTATCGTGTATACGTGTTAGAGATACCTACGTCGTCGGTCGTGTAAAACAAACAAATACGATATGGTCGTGCATAGGAGGTATATTAGAACACGGCAACCCGTGCGGTTCGATGTCAATATAAATATTGTACGTACGGCGCGCGGTATTATATCGGTAATACGATATGATGCGAGTGGGTTTGTTCCGGCGGGTGGGGAGGAGATGAAATATATGTGGTGTTGACAGCGCGAGGCGGTACGAGCATGGTTTTAGTGCGGTACACGGGCGGCGGTGAAAAAAAAAAAAAGGGAAAAAAAATTTACAACAAAATATTTATCATCCGATTCACAAGTGGCGCCCATTAACATTAACCCTGTATTTTTATTATTTTTTCACATTTATTTTTTTATGGTTAATTACTCGCCGCGGATATGATGTGAAAACAACCGCCTTCGTGTTGATATAGGGACGGGGAAAAAGGAGAAAAAAAAAAGGAAAAAAAGGTTCCGTGTCAATTAATTATTACGTCCACCGCCGCTACATACACGTCGTCGTGTATATTATATATACGCGCACAACCTGGTGAAAAAAATTAATAATAATAATAATAATTCCACAAGTACTTAAGGTTAAATTACGCGACCGCCGCCGGTAGCTCTGTATACACTTACCGGGGTCCGTCGCTGATGCTGCTGCAGCCGCGACTCTTCTTCGCATTACTCGGGTATTTTTTATTTTCATGTTTTCTGTTGCATAAATGGCGTGCAATTATTGCGCACGGACTAACTCGAGAACGCGTCACAATAGTAAACATGATAGTAATAATAATAATAATAATAATAATGATGATAATAATAAAAATAGTAGTAGTACACATATTTCGATGACACGCGTACATTATTCCACGAGTGCGCGTGCGTCGTTTTCGTTAGAAATAAAACAAGTGTTGCGTATCGAAATTAAACTTCATCGCTTGGCATTGTTCGCGCATACGCCGGCGTTATTAATGAAACGTGTGTGTATATATAGTATTGTACATGAATATAATTGTGGAAAAAAAAAATAAGAATAAAAAGTGGTGAAAAAACAGTACGCGTTTAAATTGTCGTTAATTTACGACACGCGTATGTTCACAGGTATACAGGTATGCGTATGTGATACCCGACGTCGTCGCGTACGACACAATATTACAGGTATACGGCGTTTAACGCACGGTATATACCTGTATACCGTCGCCGCGGTCCACTAAGCGCCGAACATGTGTCGCACAGCCCGCGCGATCGCGTACGACGCACTTCGTTTTATATATTTTGTGCGACCGTCTAACAGGATATCGCTTCGTGGTAATCCGAGGCAGGTACGTGCCATTGTTATACTATGTTAAGCTCGTACGTTCGTGCGTTCGATGCACATGCACTTCGATCTTCCCAAGTCGCACTTAACGATAGATGAAATGGAAACCCATTTCGAGATACTACGAATATGTGACATTTTATTTTGATGAATAATTGGAGGTTTTTTGCTCATCCGGCATAACGTGTATTTTCGGTTATCAATTAATTTTATATTTTAACAACTTCCCTTCTATTCTCCATGGAAAGTCTTTAAAATTCCAGAACTTCTGAATAAATGTATTTTTTTCTTTCTATTAGGAGTTCATCCTGATTTAGTGATACATTTTTTTTTTTCGTAGGTATAAAATTAAAACTTAAAATATACAGTTGATTGAATATAACCAGATTTATTGCAGTAATAGATGTATACTCCAAAGTGCATTGTAACCATATGAAATACATTTATAGAGATATATTTATATACATTTATATCATATCATAGAGATGTTATTTTTATAAAAGGATAATGAATTAACGACCGATAACTATAATAAGTAAAACTAAACTTGTACAATAAGGAAGTTTATTGTTCGGTTTAGTTTACAAATTATAAAAAAATGTTTACAAAATATTCACATCACTATAAATTTAGATATATTCTTATTTAATTACTTACAGTTCATAATTATTTAAATAATGTTGTTTAAATTTACGTAAAATGTTTCAGTGGATTTGTAATGTACAATATAATTTGTTTGTAGGTGAATTTTAAATGTATAAAATAGTTATAACATTTGATACTTATGATTTTTGAGTAAGAAAGTTTGACTTTGGAAATATGTAATTATATTTATGATCCATCAGCCTCCTTCATTATATCGTTATTTCGAGAGCAATGATACATAGGTTTCAAAATTAAAAAATCTATTTTAAAATACCAATCAACCGTTACCTGTATCTTATCCAAATCTTGTACCCATCTCATTCTTTGTAGCTATTTGATTGATTTTTACTATCAATTTTTGAATATTTTTGGTGATCTAATTCATTTTTTTCTAAATGATGCAAACTAAAAAACATATAAGGTGCTAGGATAATAAGTAGGGCCCGGAATTGTATGCATTTGCATATTTCTATCTATTTATCTAAAAAGTAGCTAGGTAAGATACAAATTTGAATCTTAACCTAATGTGTTGATATGCAAAATTAAATTTGGCATATTTTTGCATATTTGGACCATTTTAAATTATTGTGCATATTTCAGCAATTTTCTGAAATATAATGCATATATAGAAAAAAAATAGTATGAAGTACTATTATTATGTGCAAGACTTACGTCAATTCAGTGTATCATGAAGTATAATTTGATAAGATAAAGTTTATTACTACGATAAAACTTGGTAACGAAAAACTAGTACCTACCTAATGGACATTAATAAGTAATAAAGATAATACAATATCTTTATGTAATTTGCATAATATTTTGATAGAAATTGTTTTAATGATTTTCTTTTTTTTAATTATTATTTGTATTAGAATAATTCATAATAGTATATTAATTCGTATTTTAAATAATAATGTTTTGTTTCTTATGTTAATTTTTATAGAAAGTTGAAAGTAATCAGCTAAATGGTTTGTTACAATTTATTTTTTTTTTTTCTATATTATTTTTACTAAATATCTATTATTCTTAACGCTTAAATAATTTTAAAATTAAGTTAGAATAATGATTAATGATTTTACCTAATTTTTTCCTATGTTCAATATTTCCTAGGCTCTCCAAGTCTTTAATGGTGGCCGTTGCTACCTTATGCCAATTATTATTTTTAGTAATTATAAAATATAATAATAAAAAATAAAAAATTTTACCAATCACGTTCTCCGACTTCTTACTTAGTTAGATACTATTTTCTCGTCAAAGATAGTAAAGCAACACGAAGCCCAAACACTATTGATGGTCATGGTCTCAGAAATGACATTTTCACTTGGTGACAGCCAATCGAATCAAAAACATTCAGACAAAAAAAAAAAATTGAGAATTTTAATTTAATTTTTATTAAAGTAATAAAAAAATTTTTCGATGGTCTCGGGATATTTGCGTGTGAACGCAATTTATTCAAGAGTAATGAGTTTATAATAACATAGTTATGTATAAGCCTGCAGTTTACTGATTCGTACGGTTTTAATTTATTATTTAAACAATGCATCGTTGATCCTGGCGCCCGCTGCAGTGTTCAACAACTGTAAATAATCAATAATTAACAACTTTTTCTCCAAAAAATGTATTTTTAAACATATTCAACCCATCCTTTGCCCCTCGCGAACCGTGAGATTCAGTTCACAGAATGCAAAATGTTCGAGCGACAGTATTTACCCCGTAAAAGTATCAATAAGTACACATTTTTAAAAAAATACAATACACGCATACTTTTTGTAAAAAATATCATTCGGTAACGTATAGAGTTTCGTACGGGGAAAAAAAAAGTTTCCCACAAAACTCCCTAAGTTATTGGGAGAAAACTTCGAATTTTTTACCCAATTCACCCCGTTTCACGGTACGCATAATGCACGTTTGTAACAGGTAATTAGGTGATACCGCACGTAGGTATTCGCAATGTACATAGCGTTGGCTGAGCGCACCAATTATTTGGTAAAACGTGTGCCATTCGAAAACCCAATAATAACTATTAATTTTTAATTGGAATTTCGACATTGTCTTGTACAACGTTACCGTGGGTTACAGTAACCGGCGTACTGTGCGAGATTGATATCGATGGAGAAACACGGTTTGCGCAACCATATAGTACCACACGTGTCCAAGGTTATCTGTGGAAAATTTCAAAAAACGTTTCCATCAAGCCGTTTTTGACGAAAACAAAATCCAATTACATTTTCTATGCACAAGTTTCGGCTGTAGACAGACAATGTTTAGAAACAGCGTTAAAAATCATTATGTATTCACTGTAGTCGAAGTAAAAAAATGTTTACGTTCTTCTATGTGTGTGGTTTTAATCGGGAGTTAACTATACGCGAGCGTATACGACCGTCTGAGAATTCATTTTTATTTGGCTTTCGTTTTTTGAATTGATTAAAAAGTACATTATTATACCATCTATCCTGTCAAGTTTTATCTAAATATAATACTTCAAGTGGACAGTAATATGATCGGATACCACTGCCTCATATATAGATCTATGTTTAATGATTAAAATTTCATTGTACATGATGCATATAAAATAAGGATTGACGAATATTTTTAATGATAAATAAAATTATATTTACGCTTGTCAGTAAAATAAAAAAAAAAAAGTTTTACTTTAACATTTATATATGTATTTTTAGTTGGGACATTTATTAAAAATCTTTAAAGAGTAGAAAGAACATTTTCATCAAAATTCATGATTTTTCAGCCTCACGTAATATAAAAAACTTAAAACGATCGGAACCCTAAAGTTTATTTCTACAACATTTCAACCAGTTGATAAATTTAACATCAACTATAGTAGTGACGAAGAAAATACACATATTGCTATTATAGATTGATACAAGTGCCTAAAGAGAATTATATTAAACTATTTGACGACCGACGTATAACGAAACTCGACAAAGGCTCATTGAACTAGAATTGTATATAATGCAAAAAGAGGACATGTCCCCCTTGACTTGTTGCGCCTATTATGTTAAATTTATCACTCGATAAGTTTTCATTTAGAAACTCAAGATTCCGGGGGTTAAAGATTTATTGTTATAATATCAAGTGAGCATCTGCTCAGTTGTTGTATCTTGTATGTATAATAATTGTATGTATTATAGTTTTGTTTTAATTTCGAATTTATCATATTATTCGGTTATTACATTATATTTTGCCTGCCTTTCCCACCCCTCTTAAATTTCTTTGAAAATACGTTCACGCTGCGATTTACGAGCCGATGTCTGCCAGTATTATTATGTAATTATTATACGCGATCCCGAACACATATTTCTACACTTTACAAGAAGCAAAAAAAATCGTAAAAGACTTGTGTACTTATATAACATTGAGACGATCGGATATGATGAACCATACGGTATATAATATCGCTCAACGGAAAGTTCTATAAGTGATGCACGAGTGTAACACAAGTATGAAATATGATTTCAAATACAAACGACTGCTTTTACCATTGTCGCAGGCTCGTGGAACGTTATTAATAGGGCTAGGGACTTATAGGAGTTTGCATATTTTTCAATAATCATTTAAAACATACCTAAGTCATATAGAAATTTGTTTCATAGTAATAGGAGTTTAAGGCAATCATTTTTATTTTTCATATTTTGCATATTTAGCTCTTTTTTTCCAATAAGTATATATTTTACTATATTTGTATTTTTAGTACTTATTTAACATATTTTACACATAAAAATACAATATTTAATATGAATTTTCTATAAATTAAAAATAAAAAAAGATTATAATTAATAAATAATAATAAAACAATTTGTAATTTATGATTTTTTAATGAAAATTAAATATTTTTAAGAGCATATTTAAGCATTTTTGCATATTTTCAGATCATATATGATAAATTTTAAGGGCATGCATATTTTAAGGTTTTTTAGAGCATGGAGTCCCTAGCCCTTGTTATTAATAATAATTTTCTAATAATTTATGACGCGTACGATCTTCACCAGAATTCGGTTTTCTCCGATGATTTGAAAATAATAAAAACTCGATCCATTGTCATTAGGTACGTATACAAGTAATATGAATGAAAATGCGTATAAATACACCTATTTGTATGTATGATAAGGCGTGCCGAACCGTTTAAAAACTCGACCGCGAAATAAACTCGCCCGGCCTCGTATGCGCTCGCCGTAACAGCTGATAATAATAATAATCTATCTAGTGATGAGATCCGCAAATGTGCGCGTGTTTTCGGCGATGTAACATTATAAATATATCGTATTGCACAAAAGCTTCGGTGGCGGCGACGGCGGCGGCAGAAACATTGGGGCCCGTCACCGCGATGGTAACTCGGAGCCGGAAAGACACTCTAATGGGTTTTTGATTGCCTTTTTATACACGAATATTAGAATATTAAAACGTATATACGTATAAAACACGTGTGTGTGTGTGTGGACATGTATATACGTGTAAAAATGACGACGTCGTCGGACGGGAGTCAGTTTGTTTTTTTTTTTTTGGTATTTTGATACAGATGAAATGACAAGGAAATGTCAGGATCATAAAAAACCGTGCAGACACACACACACACACAAGAGCGCGAGCGTAGTACAAAAGAGAAAAAAATACGCGTGAGAAATACCATATTATATATATATATATAAGCTCGCGGAAGATTATTTGCACGAGTTTAATCACGTGTCCGTCGCCCGTCGTTTACCTTGTACATAATAATATTTTATATACTACATCGTAACAAGACTGCTGAAATTCAACCATGATAATAATTTATTATTATTATTATCATTATAAATCCCTTTTATTGCGTTTACGTGTCTTATTACGACGTATAATATCAACGACGAATTTTCTCACACAATAACACGCACCACATGTACACGCGCATATATATTTATATATATATATATACACCGTGTACGTGACGGACACACACTCGTACTGTAACCGTATTATGTTCACAGCAGTTTACACGTGATTTTTTCTACAGGGCGATTCAACATGAACCGCCTGGTGGCTTCGGCGGGGAAAATATCTTGTCATCCCTGTTTTGTTTTAATTTTGTTGACATTTTTCCAGGCTTTTGATTTCCAAACGAACGACTTGTACAGTTTTAAAAACTCTTAAACGAATCGCTTACCTGAGAAACGTTGACAAAAACTCCGGGCATTTCGCATACCACGGTACACGAGTTTTGGTTATTAACTCGAATGTGTTGAGGACCTGATAAAAAAGGACCACGGTTGGAAATCTTTTAAAATGTATTTACCGTCCCTTCGAAGCAAACTCATGCTATTCATAAGCGACGAAACCTTTGGCGTGGCATTAGAGTATTGTACATTTGTTGCAACGTTTACGGAAATATTAATATCTTTTTAAACTGAAAATTACAATAATCATATATGCGGTCGATTGTGAATAAAAAGTAAACGCACAGATTGTACGGTGAAGAGGATAAGAGATGATATTGTTCTAAGTACAAAAAATATTGAATATTGTACTGGGGTAAAAAAAAAATGTCGTGAAAAAGAACCCGACGTAGTACGTTGATATTTTCCGAGACAAAACCTGATTAGAGACAAAAAACAAACAATTCTGCGCTACAAGCCCTTAAGATAGAAACGCAATAGGGACCGTGACGATTCGAAAGTTTTGTACAATGTAACTAACTCGTAATTCATGTACCGGGAACACGAAAGATGATTTTCAGCCAGTACGCGCAGTTTGTTCGTCAAGTATCTGAAATTCATCCACAGGTTTCACCGGAACGCCATAATCGTACGACGGCGTCAATAACGATAGTAATAATAATAATATATTGTAAATTCATCGAGGATAATACAACGTGTTGGTACCGTAGAAATGTGACGTCGTCGTTATTCGCGGAAAACAATATAGGTAGCGTATCCGGTTCGCGACGGATAAAAACCGTATTCGCTCCGTTTTTGTTTCCCCCCCCCCCTCACCCACCCCTCAACGCTGCAAGCAACTACGTTTTAATGTAAACAAAAACCGATTCCTTCGAGCACGCGACCCATATATCGCACGTATTTAACGACACAATGGAAATCCATTAACATTAATATATAATCGATTTCTATTATGTAAAAGATAATACCGAACAGCAACTATATATATCGCAGCTATCGTGGTATCAATATCGTAAAAAAAAACACGAACACACATATATATACATATATATATAACTATATTATAAAGCAACATGATGACGACGATGATGATGATGATGATGATGATGATGATGATCGATCGAAAAATATATTCGCAGTGTTATATATTATGTATACATTAAACAAATACATGTGTGTGTGTGTGTGTGTGTGTGTGTACGACGACGGTAGACGTGAAGTAATCTCATTCTATTTCAGCGTGTCGAAAGTATATATTATTATAATATCAGCACGTGTGTGTGTGTGTGTGTGTGTGTGTGTGTGTGTGTGTGTGTGTGTGTGTGTGTGTGTGTGTGTGTGTGTGTGTCTGTGTGTGTATAATTTGAATTGAGGATTTCAGTTTTAGACGAAACGTGCGTATACTTCGCGGATACAGGACTATACTTTTATGTCACTGGCAACCAGATTCAAGTGCCACGACGAATCGTTATGGACCGATTTGCTCGCTACATTTCAACTATACGATTTGTATCTATACATTTTTACTGAACCGTGTACGCTAATAACTACTAATAATAGCGTAAACACAACCGTTGTGGTTCCGTACAGAATGTTTTTTTATTATTTTTAACTATCGACGATAAACGTTATCCTGTTTTATAGTAGGATATAATAATTTTATCATATTATGTAAAAAATTTAAGATATACAGATGGGGGGAGGGGACCTTAAATAATGACGAATAGTGACCTCGACAGAAAAACTCCAGGAGAGGCCTATCTCCGCCACTATACATAGTGATCGGACGAATCCAACGAACCAACCATGCGTTTTTTTCTAAATTAATTTAATTAACTTAATAACCATCATTGCATGCATAAGACCTAATACTTAAATAGTTAACATGATTATCTACCTCTTTTAAGCTAAAATCTTGGGTTATAGATAAAGAGTTCAGAGTAATAAATTCTTTATTAGTTGAAAACACATGTTGCATATAAAGAACACAATACATAACAAATAAGAAATTACATTTTTTTTGTTTAATTTTTGTTTGCTTATACGAGTACATACACATAAAATACCTATATTATATTATTAGAAATTAAATAATAAACCATATAATACATTTATTATAATGTTCACATATCGAAGTATATAATGTTAAAAGTTTTATCATTTGGTTATTGGTTTTTAATGTTATATATTTTCTCGCAAACGGAAAACGATACTATACTGTATCATTGCTGTTTATCATGCATGGGAAATGTTTACAATATTTTCGTTTTGTTTATTAAGTAAGTCTAAGATGAAAATCAGCTCAGAAATCTTATTGTGCAAGAGTAGATAAACAAATTTTTGGGGCATAGGAAAATTAAGAATATGATCTATGATACAAATCGTGTGTTAAATACAAAAGTAAATATAAAAATATTTTATTAATGCGTACAAGCTGGTAGTCGAAAAAAATGGAATGTTGGTTGTGTCGGTCGAGGTTTAGAACGGCAAGTCTATAATAAGAGTGAGAATAATTACATTTTTTTGGCCAATAACATTTGTAGACGTGTTGATTTCTTTTATACTCTCAGCGTTAATTTTAATAATATGATCTGTCCTCCGTTCTACCTCTTAACGTATTTTAGTATTTTCTATTTCTTTTTTTTTTAACATTTACTAGAATATATATACAATCTGTAATAAGAGGTTACAATAAGCATATGAGCGGAACATAAAAGTTGGTTGTGAAAGCATGAGGGGAGTAGTTACCAAGCAGTGACACTCGACGTGATATTTGTTTAATGTATTTCTCTTAATTAATTTACGTATGTACGTCTGTATTGTTGTTATTTCGTTTATTATTATAATACTTTTTTTTTTTTTGTTTGTTGTTAGCCAAACATCGTAGATACTTGTACTGTTGTACTACTGTTGTATGTTTAGCTATTATCGAATATTGTAAAAAAAGGCAATTGCCTGTTCACGAATTATAAAATAAATATATAACCTTTTTACGTTCCAATAGGTTTTTATCGTACAACTTGTTTTGTCTTTACACCTGTGCGTATTTGAGCTGTTGGCTATATACTTAAAATTAAAATTATTCTCGTACGACCATTATTAATATTATTTACAGATAACGTACCGTCATGGTGTATACAGTAGTGCAAAGGATCGTATTCGCGAAACACTTTCCGACCCACACAATGTAATAATTATTGTTATTGGGTATTAAATCTACTGTACCGCAAAAGTGTCCGCAAAAAACTTCGAGTACGAAGTCGACGTTTTACGATCGCATGTGTCGTGAGTGTGTGTGTGTGTGCGCGTGTTTATTGTTTTCAATGCGATGGCCGCAAACCAATGACGGATGATGTACGTATAATGTCATGTTTATTGTATATAATACGTGTATAGTACATAAGATGCCGCCGGTACGTATATGTAATTCGATTTCATTCGTCCTCGAAAGCATGATAAATATAATATCGTATGTCGTAAATAATACCGTAATTTATGTATAAACAGTCTTAACGTTATCGTTGTTGTTCGAAAACAAACTGCGGCGACACGACCGGCAGTACGTACATGTATAATACGCAACACTGTACGTATATAGAGTTATAGGTACCTTCGTGTATCTGTGTACAATAATAATGTATTATGTACAACGATATACCTGTACTGTAAATAGTTGTATTGACTTCGTGTGTTGTTGATATTGTACGTGTATTCATTCAAACAAAGTACGTGTAAGTACCTACCCACTCGACTGTCAAACCAAATTTCAAAAACACAATACAATATATAGGTACGCATGTGTTACTTATACGCGGACGCAACGGCAACGGATAGAAAACCAAAACAAATAAAACGAACAAATGTGCGCGTGACAAACTCGCGAGTTAATAAACATTTAGATTATTACATATGCCGAGTGCAGTGATTGTTTGCGGATTTTAACGCAAACACGTGCAGCTCTGGATGTCTACCCGATTTCGGCCTAATGTTGAAAATCGTCCATAAGCAATATAAAACGTACGCTGAACAAGTACGCACGCGTGACAATAATACACTCTAAAGTAATATATATTATACTATACCATGTATCCGCAAGAGTTTACACATCATGACCTGTGATCGGAACTGTATGCGCTAAAAAACATTGAAATATGTGCATCCGTATGCACTAAAAAGAGAGCTTAAAATGCAGTTTGTAATATGCTATTATTTATTGTTTGATAATATGATGTCCACTATTGGATGTGCGCTGTATATCGCAGACTACCAGCTGAATGGGACGCGACAGCATCTCGAAAAATAACGGGAAATAACAGTAGGTGGACGATCGTGATGATATTATGTCGATTCAATATTTTCAATGGGTTATATTTTCCGGAAAACTGCATACAATTATACGTCAACTGAAGTCGGAATATAGTTTATGCCTGTGCTCGGTAACACCATCGTCCTCTCTCCGCATAGTAACTATACTGTCGGTTCTATATTGCTACTGCTGAGATCTTGGTTCAAAGCCCGTTTTAAAGAAGTGTTCATCTCTTACTTACTGCTTTCTTCACAGTGCGTATGGTATACGGTATATGGTATGGTTTTAATTAGACTATAGTCCTATAAACGGCTGTACAGTACAGTTTTCCGACATTCCCGATGCATAAAAATTTTATGAAAATTTATGAAGTTTATGAATGAGAGCTAAAATTGAAAAAAAATTCTGTAGTGTAAACAATTTCACAGATGAAAAAAATGATGTTTTGAGCAAAAATAAAACAATAATAACATTTTAAATTAAAACGCTCATCATGTACACAAGTATATAGGTACTATATATACTGCGGTGATAAATTATCAAACGCTCGAGTATACATACATAGACTTTCGACAGGACGCTTTTTGTTGTTCGTACGACGTAGTGTAAACGGATACGTTGCAGACGAGTACAATTATATTTAATTTTACGAATAGGCATTACAATCCCACAAATGCTTCTCTCAACTTGTTTAATATCATGTTAGTCATCATATTGTTGTTCAATGGTGAATTTGGGAACTTCTTTGAGTTGGGATGGAGGGAGTAGTAATTTTTCTTCGAGCCTTTTTTTATCTTATATATATTATGATTTACTAAGTTAGCAAAAACAAAAACAAATAATAGAAAAAAAGTACAAGCATATTTTTTTACTCTAATTATAACTGCTGTAACTGTATAAAGTTGTAACTCGTCACAGGGGACGCAGTGTTAAAATTATGACGAGTACAATGCAGTAGTCTGTCGGTATATTACGTGCGCATAAAAATTGTACGCCACACCTGTTTCTTTTCTTGTTTGTGGACACAAGCGAGTCGGTTAATAAAAGTACAAACTTTTCTTATGCTTCACACCATATATAATATACTATAAGTTATAAGCACAGTGTTAGTTATAAGATATAACGCATGTACAATGCATTAAACATTTTGTTGAAAAATAATGTGAAATCAACACTGAGAACTATACTACAGGTGCAACTTATTGTTTGTTGATACCGAAGAACTTATTAATATGTCTTGTTCTTATAATATTTAATTTAACATCAAGGACAACAGTCTTGGTGATTTCCTTGATACTAAACTGGCTTTTGAAACACATGTAAATCATACAATAACAAGTCTTCAAAGCAATTTGGATTTATTAAATTTCCCTGTGATTATTTTAAAAACTTCAATACATTAGTAGTCTAATCTCTACTTCTTACATTAAGTACCTCTACTATTTGGCCACATACCTTCTCGAACATAAACTTTTATAAACTAGAAGCTATTCAAAATAAATGTTTAGGTTTTCTCTGTTATCGTTGTAATACTCCTCGCATTCCTCGTATTTCTAATACTCCGATTTTGGATCTTCTCACTATGTATTCCCTCGAATTACGTAGGATAAAACTTGATATATGCTTTTTATATAATATTCTTCGCAATAGCATAGATTGTCTTGAGTTTCTTAGTCGTCTATCGTTTTTCGTTCCGCTGCTTATCAATAGATCAAATTTTACCTTTTATACTCTCACTCGGCATATACGTATATTATTCTATGAATTGTCCAATTTCCCGAATTACTCGTATGTATTTTTCAAATAAATATGAGGTAGAACTTTTCATCGATCAATCGTTATCCACATTCA